>CM063171.1:5493750-6187500 GCA_031835075.1 Saguinus oedipus | reverse complement strand
TCGTGATCCGCCCCCACCTCGGCCTCCCAAAGTGCTGGGATTACAGACGTGAACCACCGCGCCCAGCCGGTTAATTTCTGATCACCCAATTATGAAGCCAAATATTTGAAATCTGCATCCCATCTCCACTCCCAAGTTTCCTCCTTTTCTAAGTTGCATTCTTTTTCACTAACAATAGGAGAAACAATGGAGCACAGACGTGGTTTGTTGTTTAAAATATCAAGAATTCTTTCCCAACAGGCCAGACTTCGTGGCAGGCACAGAAAAGGACCTGTTACAGCTCCCGAAGGCTGCAGCCCAGCAGGCAAGAGCTCGAAACTCCCCAGGTGCAATAACAAACGGAGAACAGGCAGGGGTAGGCACATTTCCTGTCTACTTCATCACCACCATCAACCTCTTGTGACAACTTATTCTGGAGACTAGATTTATACGGGAAACTCAGCAAGCAAATATGGTTATTCCTCTAGACAAGGGAAAGCTAAACTAATTTTCTTATTTTTGATTCTCATTAGCGAGAAATCAAGGCCATTAAAATTACTTATCTATTTATTCAGGCATTGCCTCTTAAAATGTTCTCAGCTCTTCATATGGGCCAAAATTATCATGCAAGAATTTTCATTATTACGAATTTACAAAGTCATTAAAGATTCCACTCTCAAACACTTGCGCCTCTCCTCATATTGTACAGTGTTGCTTTACTTAATTCATCTTCAGGAATAATGTAAAAATCAATGATAAAAGTCCTCAGCACTTCGCTTTTCTTTTTTTTTTTTTTTTTGAGACAGAGTCTTGCTCCGTCATCTAGGCTAGAGCGCAGTGGCACGATTTCGGCTCACTGCAACCTCAACCTTCTGGGTTCAAGCGATTCTTCTGCCTCAGCCTCCCAAGTAGCTGGGACTTCAGGCATGAGCCACTATGCCCAGCTAATTGTTGCATTTTTAGTAGAGACGGGGTTTCACCATATTGGCCAGGCTGGTCTCGAACTCCTGACCTCATGATCTGCCTACCTCGGCCTCCAAAAGTGCTGGGATAACAGGCGTGAGCCACTGGGCCCAGCCATCCTTAGCACTTTGAAAGGCACATTTTGTGCCTCTAAAAGTTAAGTCTTCATATGAGAGTTGTTCCATCTTTCGGATGCTCTGATCAGTGGCTTTCACACTTTTTTCATGACTCATTTTAATAAATTTTACTCAGTGACTCAGTATCCATATGTGCACACCCAAACTAGTTTTCACAGGGAACAAACCAACCACTCTAACAACTGGTAGTGCATGCTGCTATTTTCTGTTCAGTTCCGTTCTCTCCCATTCCATTAAAAAATGCTAGTAAAGACCCCTGATTAATTTCCTCACTAAAGCAACACAAATTTGAAAATCACTCTAGGTTACATATTACTTATTTCTGTCACATTACCTGAAAATGCTGAAATTTTGAATCCTAGATGGCCAATCCCTCTTGTTGTTTTCACTCTGGAATATTCAAAGGTAAAAACGTGCAAACACTAATCTCTATTGTTATTATATAGCATGACTTTCATATTTATTATTTATTTTTGAGTCAGCGTCTAACTCTGTCACCCAGGCTGGAGTGCAATGGCGTGATCTCAATTCACCGCAACCTCTGCCTCCTGGGTTCAAGTGATTCTTGTGCCTCAGCCTCCCGAGTAGCTGGGATTACAGGTGCCTGCCACCATGCACAGCTTATTTTTTTGTACTTTTAGTAGAGACAGGGTTTTGCTATGTTGGCCAGGCCTGTCTTAAACTCCTGGCCTCAAATGATCTGCCCACCTCGGCCTCCCAAAGTGCTGTGATTACAGGAATGAGCCAATGTGCTCTGCCAAATTTATTTTTAAAGCAATCAAAGATAGCCTTCTGGAAACATCGGCCAAATCCTCAAAACTGCTCTCTTCTGCATATCTGGAGTCCTAGTTACTCAGGAGCCAAGGTGCTGGGGAGGCTGCAATGAGTTATGATTGTGCCACTGCACTCCAGCCTGGATGACAGAGCAAGCCCCTATCTCTCTACAAAAAGGAAAAAAAAAACCCTCCAAAAAAATTCCAGTATCTAGGGTTAGGCATATCTACAGTACCAAGCAGGGCTTGGTCAAAGCTTGAATCATGCCAACAAATAAAAAGGTTTGTAGCCTGTGAAGAAATGATGTGGAATTATTCTAATGCTGCAATCAAAAAGAGAAAACCCAAAATGCTGACCTAGACTGGTTTCATTCCACAGGATATTCATATATAGCGGATTTGTCAAGGTTCACTGAAAGTGTATTTGTCATCTTTAACTTCAATTATTTTTTCATTTCCTAAAGTTCTCCTTGGTTTTCAAATCTGTTTAATAATTTTCTTGTTCTCTATTCAGTTTCTTTCTTTTTTTTTTTTTTGAGATGGAGTTTCGCTCTTGTTACCCAGGCTGGAGTGCAATGGCGCGATCTCGGCTCACCGCAACCTCCGCCTCCTGGGTTCAGGCAATTCTCCTGCCTCAGCCTCCTGAGTAGCTGGGATTACAGGCACGCGCCACCATGCCCAGCTAATTTTTTTGTATCTTTAGTAGAGACGGGGTTTCGCCATGTTGACCAGGATGGTCTCGATCTCTTGATCTCGTGATCTACCCGCCTCAGCCTCCCAAAGTGCTGGGATTACAGGCTTAAGCCACTGCGCCCGGCCTGTTTCTTATTTATTGAAAACACACTTAGAGTCTGTATGGTATCACTGTATCCTTGTGGCTCCTATGCCCCTAAGGTTGTTTTGGTGGGCTCTCATGCCTTGCTTTTATGTCTTGTCATTTTTGACTTTAAGGCCACATTCCATAAACTCTTTATAGGGCACTCACTGGCAGTCTGGGTTGAAGTTGAGTTCTGAAAAAACAGAACAGATGTGTGTTCATTTCTCACAGTTACCTAGAGCCCTTCCCGATTTGGTACTACTTTCAACTAAAATATTGGCTTGAGGGTTTTTGTGTTTCAAAATCACACACAGAGGAGGAATTTGGGCTGAAATCCAAGAGTGAGGTAACTTGGGGGCACAAACTGTCAGGAGTGTGTGTGTGTATCCACTTATTTATGTATATGCTTATATTTTACTTTTCCATCCAGAACCACAGTTCAAGACAGAAAATGTCCTTGGGGCTCCCACTGGGGATTGGGCCTCAGTTTCACAGATGTTTCGGGGGTATAACTCCCTAACCTGGGCTGATCCTGGCCATCATCTCTTGTCTTCTGGGGCCTTGGAACTGTGAAAACTAAAGCTGTCCTTAACCTCCACGTTCCAACTTTCACTGAATTTTTTAGACTCTGGGCGTTACTTATCTTCTGTGAGCTCATTTGAAAAACACTTTTTAATCCAACATTTTGAATAGTTTCTAGGAGGAGGGTACATCTTACACCATAAGGCTATGCAGATTTATAAAATCACCAGTTCTCTCTGGAGCGATCTGAAATAAAACGTGTAAAAAATCAGTGTATCATTCAGACTTTATTGCTTATGAATCATGTCGCTCCACAAAATTGAAGTCAACAGACATTGAGAAGATATACTGGCGTGTTAAACAGATGACGGCAATATTGACGAGACGGTTCAAGTGTCTCACATAAGGAAATAAGAGGCACCACCGTCACCACCACCCGAGAAATCTGTACATTTCATATAAAAGAGAAAAATAGTTCATTGGCATGTAACTAGCATCATTCTCTGTAATCCATGAGCCATAGTAAGCCTGAACAATTTCAGAATCCTCAGAGCAAAGCCAAGTGTTTTATTCCACTAGCAGATGTTTCTTCAAAAACAAAAACACCAACCAATACAACAGATACTACCCACATATGACCCTGAAACAAAAGTTGGCGCAATTCCAGTAGCCCTGAATTTTAACATGTTTTGCTCTACATTCATTCGAGAAACAAAATGTGATTCGGCTTTTGAAAATGAGATTAACTCCTTCGCTGTAATGACACTTACTCTATAATTCAAACTATTTAGCTTAAGTCAGTTAACCAGTAAAAACCACAGATACAACTCAAACTGCTCTTAACTTCTTTAAGCGAGTATTATTGCCTAAAAACTCAGACCCAAGCTGCACAGGTGTAACTTGAGAAACTAACAATCTCCCTACCACACATAACAGTAGTTTTATGTATTCTTAAAGCTGGGCACGTACACAAAATCACTGTATTAACACACACAAACATCAGAAACTTTTCTTGGTACAACTAGACCAATGGTTTCCTCTATTATTATTTTTTTAAATCAAGCATGTATAACAGTTGAGCATTTAAAAGACTCCCACGTATATGATTAAAAAGATGCTCAGGTTGCGAAATACATTTGAATACTTGAAAAGACACTCCAAAAAGAAAAAAGACTTGAAATGTGGTTTTATGTTGAACCATTTAGGAGACCTCAGTTACCCAACAACTAAAAGCACAAAACAGCAGATAAATAGGATTTTATTAAAATCAATGTCTCCAACAATACAAAAATTAAATATTAAGGCATCTTTTACTCCCATCCTGGTTTATGCAAAAGAGAATGTTTTAAGTCAGAGCCAGCATTTCTTATTACAATGCTTTCTAGTGTATTTGGCAGGTTTGTTTTCATACTCTCCTATTCCACATGTCATTCAAAGCACTCATGATCAAACATCTTGACCCAAATCAAAAGTATAAATAGATATGAATTTATTCAAGGGAAGCAGTTCACCTTTCAAAAATTAAAAGAAACTACAAAGAATATAATGAATAAAGTTCAAATACCAGCATTTGAATTTCTCTGAACTTATGGTTCAGGTAACAAGCAAAAGAAGAAACAAAGACTTTATGTAAGATGAGAAGACTATTAATATGGATTGCACTATGGAGTAACTATTCATTTACTACTCTGCTCCACTGGGATGATGGTTTGAAAAGGGCTTCATACTCTTTTAAGAAAATAGCACATCTGCCAGGATAAGAGCATATAAAGTAACACTGAATCTTATTCCCATGCCTGTCCACTTACAAAGCTCAAGAGGCTTCATAAAGTAAACATAACAGTAACATTTTCACCTTTTATTAAGGCAAGTTTGTGAAAATAATTTAATATAACCAGATCTCTTCATCAACTTTCAACTTACAACAGTTTTAATGTAAGAAACATACAAAAATTTGTGGTTTATAAAAAGCCACCTCAATACCAGAAAATAGCAATGGAAGATTTTGAACCCAGTTTACTTTTTAAAGAATGCTCTTTCTTCGTCTCAAATTCCAAGTGCTACTCATCATCCTTAGAGCCAGTTTTGCTTAACTATAAAAAAAAAAACAAAAACAGAAAATAGTCAACAAATTTAAGTGATATTTTCTGAATTCACTATTTCCATGGAGTATCAAAATTAAATAAACTATAGGCAGCAAGTTTCAAGTAACTTAAATCACCTATAGCTTTTATCACACTTTTCAACTTCTAGCTCAGGTAGTTCAAACAGTTTTCAAAATATAACCTCGACAAAAATCTAAACTCAACAGAACAAGGGTGGCAGGTGTGTGGGTGCGTGGGACACTCTTGAAGCTTTTTAGGAAATAAACTGGAACCAAGAATATACAAACAGAAGGTACCATTTATAAAATGAATGACATTCTTCTAGTTCTTGTTTTCTATCATGCATTCTTTTAACATTTAAAAAAAATAATTTTAAATTGTAGTCAAATAAAAATAATATGTAACATAAGATTTACCATCTTAACCAGACAACACATTCTTATAGTTTTGAAAATATAAGAGCCTTATTTTAGCGTTGCAATTTTTTTCTGAGAAAAATCTTTGGTAGGGGTTGGCAAATTTGGGGTAAGAGGGGCAGAAAAAATAGCAAGGTGATTCTGATTAGACTAGTGCCCCAACTACTGAGAAAGGTTACTGTACCCGACAACTGCAGGAACTCCAGAGTGTGGGAAGCCACCAAAAGCAGAAGCTACTGAAGGTGCTGGTTCTCAAACATTTCGGCCCAAGGACCTCTTCACACTCTTAAAAATTTTAAACTTTTTGTAGAGAGGGATTCACACCAAGTGGCTCAAGCAATCCTCCTGCTTAGGCCTCCCAAAGTGCCGGGATTACAGGTGTGAGCCACCATGCCCCACCCACATCTCTTTATTATCTATTTCAGTGGAAGATAGCCAGCTTCTCACAAATATGCTTCAACAGTAAATCAGGTATAATGGAAGACAGCTAATGGCAGCACAGTAGAAGTACTAAGAACACAGCAGAAGCACTAAGAACAATCTGGGTTAATATGCACATCCTCAACCTATTAACTGAGGAAAACTGGCAAACACAAGAATATTCAAGCACACATTCTCTTAGTGCTTTAAGAGTATTAGTGATGGCATCATCGAATGTCATGCAGCCTCTGGACACGCCAGAAAAGACTCATAAGAAAATGGGTTAAGGCTGGGAGTGGTGGCTCAAGCTGGTAATCTCAGCACTTTGGGAGGCTGAGGCAGGTAGATCACTTGAGGTCAGGAGTTCGAGACCAGCCTGGCCAACATGGTGAAACACTGTCTCTACTCAAAATGCAAAAATTAGCTGGGCGTGTTGGCGGGTGCCTGTAATCCCAGCTACTTGGGAGGCTGAGGCAGGAGAATCACTTGAACCTGGGAGGCGGAGGTTGCAGTCAGCCAAGATTAGACCATTGCACTCCAGCCTAGGCAACAGAGCGAGACTCTGTCTTAAAAAAAAAGAAAAGGGTTAAAAGGGCACACATCATGTTAGTATTATTATGTAAATAGTTTTGATCTTGCATACTCCCTAAGAGAGTTTCAGGGACCTCCCAGGGGTCCAAAGCCCACAGTTGGAAACCACTAGCTTAGCATAATAGATTCAGAGACCAAATTATGTCTAGGTAGTAACCTCCTTAAAAAGTATCTTCTTTCAGGCTGGGCACGGTGACTCATGCCTGTAATCCCAGCAGTTCAAGAGGCCAAGGCAGGTGGATTAACTGAGGTCAGGAGTTCAAGACCAGCCTGGCCAACATGGTGAAACCCCATCTCTACTAAAAAATACAAAAAGTAGCCTGGTGTGGTGGCAAGTGCCTGTAATTCCAGCTACTTGGGAGGCTGAGGCAAGAGAATCATTTGAACACGGGAGGCAGAGGTCGCGGTGAGCTGAGATCGTGCCACTGCACTCCAGCCTGGGTAACAAGAGCGAAATTCTGTCTCAAAAAAAAAAAAAAAGAAAAAAAAAATCTTTCGCCTCCCAAGATTACTGGATAATTTGAATTTTACTCTTTGTTACAAATTGTAATTCTATTTATATTAACAAGGACTCTTAAAAATAAAAGCTTCTGGAGCTAGGGAAGGAGGAGCACTATAACACCTTTAGATCAGATTCTTTTTCGTCTCACTTTCAGCTTAGAGCTGCACTGAGAGAGGCAACATTTTGACTAAGAAAATTGCTCATTCTGGCCAGGCATGGAGGCTCACATCTGTAATGCCAACACTTTAGGAGGCCGAGGTGGGCGGATCACCTGAAGTTGGGAGTTCAAGACCAGCCTGACCAACATGGAGAAACCCTGTCTCTACTTAAAATACAAAATTAGCTGGGCATGGTGGCACATGCCTGTAATCCCAGCTACTCTGAAAGCTAAGGCAGGAGAATCGCCTGAACCCAGGAGGTAGAGGTTGCAGTGAGCCAAGATGGCACCATTGCACTCCAGCCTGGGCAACAAGAGTAAAACTCCATCTCAAAAAAAAAAAAAAAAAATGGAAATGGAAACTGCTCATTCTGGAGCACAGCACATTCGGAGGAAAGAATGGATTCAGCTGGTTAGGCTATATATTGGTACACATAGGACAACATGAAGTATCCATCAAGCATCGGTGGAGAAGGGCCCCTGGGAAAATGAGAGAATGCCAGAGAGGCTTCACTCATCCAAGTATCTTACATAGGGGAGGAAGAAATACTGGGTTTCTTCCAGTTGTACCTTAGGGCCCCATTCCCAGGAAATATTTTTGTACTAGTTACTAGAAGCACAAAGATTATTTTGAAGCTTCAATAGAAAATGCATTCCATGGACCAAACAGCTGGCTTTAAAATAAAGTTTAAGAAAACGGCCAGGACCGGGCATGGTGGCTGTTACCTGTAATATCAATAATTTGAGAGGCAGAGGCAGGGGCATCACTTGAAGCCAGGAGTTTGAGACCAGCCTGGTCTACATGGTGAAACCCTATCTCTATTAAGAATACAAAAATTAGCCAGGTGTGGTGGCGTGTGCCTATAGTCCCAGCTACTTGGGAGGCTGAGGCACAAGAACCGCTTAAACTCAGGAGTGGAGGGTACAGTGAGCCGAGGTCACGCCACTGCACTCCAGCCTGGGTGACAGAGCGAGATTTGGTTTCAAAACAAAAAAAAATAGCTATGAGCAGTGGCTCATGCCTGTAATCCCAGCACTTTGGGAGGCCACAGTGGAAGGATCACTTGAGCCCAGGAGTTTGGGACCAGCAGTGTGGGCAACAAAGATCCTGTCTCTAGTAAAAATTAACAAACTAGGCCGAGTACAGCGGCTCACACCTATAATCCCAGTACTTTGGGAGGCCGAGGTGGGCAGATCACTTGATGTCAGGAGTTTGAGACCAGCCTGGCCAATATGGTGAAACCCCATCTCTACTAAAATACAAAAACATTAGCCAGGTGTAGGGTACATGCCTGTAATCCCAGCTACTCGGGAGGCTGAGGCAGGAGAACCACTTGAACTCAACGTGGAGGTTGCAGTGAGCCCAGATTGTGCCACTGCAGTCCAGCCTGAGCAACAAAGTGAGACTGCGTCTCAAACACAAACAAACAAACAATTAGATGGGTGTGGTGGTACATGCCTGCGGCCCCTGCTGCATGGAAGCTGAGGTGAGAGGATTGCCTTTCCAGGGAGGTCAAGGCTGCAGTGAGCCACGTCCATGCCACCGCACTCTAGCTTGGGCGACAGAGCCAGACCTTGTCTTCAAAAACAAAACAACAGCAACAAAAAACCCAAAACAAAAGGCAAAAAGGTTTAGGAACCCACTGCCTGTGAGTTACCTGTGCTTGCGGGTCCTCACTGAAACCCAAATCTTTAACTACCCTTGCATCACATTAAACGCTTCTCACAGGAGTTGTGGCACTAACTGGAATGCAAAATTTATCTCAAAAGTCCTACAAAAAGAATTCATTTGCTGTGTTAAATATTAGTTTAATGTATTTGAAACTACAGCTAATACAAGAACAGTTTGAGACATACGGGCAGAAAAATTCAAAATGAAAGCAAACAATTTTAAACAAAAACAGAAAACTGTTCTTGGTATGATGAACAACTAGATTTTAGATCTGGCCTTAACAAAACCCACAAAAACTGGGCCCAAGTGTGGTGGCTGATGCCTGTAACCCCAGCACTTTGTGAGGCTGAGGTGGGAGAATCACCTGAGCCCAGGAGGTCGAGACAGGCCTGGCCAACATATCTGTCTCTACATATAACAAGAAAATTAGCTGGGCATGGCGGCACGTGCCTTTGATCCCAGCTAGTCAGGAGGCTGAGGATCACTTAAGCCTGGGAGGTCAAGGCTGCAGTGAGCCGCCGTGATCATGCCACCAGCTAGCCTGGGTGACAGGGCAAGATCCTGTCTCAAAAACAAAAAACAAAAAGTAATTTCTAATAAATTAAAACACTATTTTCCATGTCTGGTTCTCTTCAGTTTCCATATATTGTTGATAACTTCGAGTACTATTTAAGCATCTGCATTCTTCTTTTTTTTTTTCTTCTTTCCCATGAGGTAAAGAACCCAGTTTTTATTTTTTTAAATGGAGTCTCATTCTGTCAACCAGGCTGGAGTGCAGTGGCACGATCTTGGCTCACTGCAACCTCTGCCTCCTGGGTTCAGGCGATTCTCCTGCCTCAGCCTCCTGAGTAGCTGGGACTACAGGCTCGTGCCCCCACCCCCAGCTGATTTTTGTATTTTTAGTAGAGTTAGGGTTTCACCATGTTGGCCAGGCTGGTCTTGAACTTGTGACCTCAGGTGATCCAACCACCTTGGCCTCCCAAAGTGCTGGGATTACAGGCATGAACCACCATGCCCTAAGCATCTGAATTGTTTGTTTGTTTTTTTTGACAGAGTCTCGCTCTTTCACCAGGCTGGAGTGCAGTGGCACAATCTTGGCTCACTGCAACCTCCGTCTCCCAGATTCAAGCTATTCCCCTGCCTCAGCCTCCTGAGTAGCTTGGGACTACAGGTGCACACCACCACACCTGGCTATTTTTTTGTATTTTAGTGGAGACGGGGTTTCACAATGGCCAGGATGGTCTTGATATCCTGACCTCATGATGCGCCCGCCTTGGCCTCCCAAAGTGCTAGGATTACAGGAGTGAGCCACCGCGCCCAGCCGCATCTGCATTCTTAAGATGTACTTACACAGTCATACTATGTTGTAGTTATAACTTACTTCTGTAAATTTTCTATTATTTTAAAAAAAGAATATCTAGAATTGCGAGTGCAGGGAAGAGAAGAATGTGAAAGGTATTTCAACAGTACTTACATGCTGAATGTGAAAAAGGAAACAGACATCCCAGGCAATTCCAAAGGTGTGAAGAGGGAAACAAAAAATAGGAATTTCATTATTTGCTGCTAACAATTATAACAAGTTTAAAGACTAGAATATAAATGTTACATACCTTCACAACATCAACCCAGTTCCAGCCTCGAGGAAGTTCTCCTTTGTGATCTAGAAGATAAAAATTGTAACTTTACTTCTAAGACCAACCAGCTAGTTTCAAATTAATATTCTAAATAAGATTTTTATACTATTATACATAACAAATAGATTAAAACTTTAAATGACGTATTACTAAGTTGGAAACACAGTTTATCATTATGAATCGATACTGTTCTCCTGGGAATATCTGCAAAGTATTTTAGGTATACTCCTTTTTTACATTTATGATATTGCTATCCAAGACAAAATCTGAAAGCAAGGAAAAAATATGGAGATGGGTTGGCAATGCCAGAAAAGCTGTTAATCCATTTATTAGTTTCATGCATTTGCATGAAGCTTCTGCTTTATCTAAGGTCATTGCTTATTCAAGAAAGAACTTGTACTGCTCTGTTTAATAAATTAGCATTTCACACCCAGAAGCCAGGCTCAAGACAGGAAGACCAACAAACAGTCTGGCTTGGCTTCAAGACTAAGAGGAGGGCTGGCTAACTTATGTATTAGTTGCTGTGCTCTGATAAAATATTCATTATTTAATCTAATATTCTTTAAAAAGGGCTTTAATCTGTTGGGATTGCTTGGAAATTAGCTTATAATAGTTTACAAAGTGCTTTGATTCTTTTAACAGAATATTCAAAGAATAGCTTAACAAATACTATCTACAAATTCTTCAATTTAAAAATGGCCTGATTTCCTTTATGCTTGATGTATGCCATACATGTCTCAACTTTATGAAACCCTCAAAACTTGAAACGCTCAAAACAAGTACGTTATATGAATTTTCCAGCTAGGGAAAAAGAAATTAACCACAATACTTATAGGAGAGAAGCAATATTACTGGAGCTCAATTTTAGATGATACCGGTTCTTTTCTCCTTCATGCCAAGAAGAATCGTATCCCACTGGTTACTGGTTATAAGGAGCACATCACCACGTGCCATGGCTGTCCCATTAAGTTTTATTTAGAAAGAAAGCTCCAAGTCACAAACTCCTACACTGTCATTATCGGAAGGTAATGGCTTTAGGGGGCCATCATCAAAGAGACGAAGGTAGGGAGATATTAATGAAATGGAAATGAGTGATCGCAGGTCATTCTGTATGAAAGCAACAGTACCTAACTGATACAGATGCTACAACACTCAGAGAGATAAAGCAAGTTCTAGACAACACTGTAAGGGTTTACAATTCACTGCTTCAGTTGCTTTTATACTTTAATGGTGCTCTGACATTAGGTATAATGAATTCCTAGATTTTTTTATTTCATAAACCATTACCATTTCAAAAATGCATCTTACAGAGCTGCTATTTGCCACAGACAGACATTAAACAAAACATAAACCAAAAAAACTGCCATTCCATTACAAAAGAAAGGGCATTTAAAAGGCCCTCACCAAAATAAAAGGGTCAGTTCTTCTCAATAAAGAGAAACTTTTTAACCTCACACTAGTAGCACACAGATACGTAAGTACAAATGCCAAGTGCACAAATGACAATGCCCTCATTTCCCCTAACTGTGAAAAGTTTACAGACTATTATCAATTTGCAAGTTTTCAGGTTAAATAACAACAAGTAATCAAACATTATTGTTGATATGAGCTGGAGTTTATAATCTCTAAAGGACTTTTGTTTCTTGTTTAGGACACAAGGGAATTCTATTCCCTTTTTTTTTTGATACACAGTCTCCCTCTGCCACCAGGCTGGAGAGCAGTGCAGTGGCGCGATCTCAGCTCACTGCGACTTGTGCCTCCTGGGATCAAGCAATTCTCCTGCCTCAGCTTCCCGAGTAGGTGGGATTACAGGCGTCCGTCACTATGCCCAGCTAATTTTTTGTATTTTTAGTAAAGATGGGGTTTCATCATGTTGGCCAGGCTGATCTCGAACTCCTGACCTCGTGATTTGCTCACCTTGTCCTCCCAAAGTGCTAGGATTACAGGCATGAGTCACTGTGCCCAGCCAAGAATTTTATTCTTAAATCTTATTGTTGTATAAATAAGTTAACCATAGGCAAAAATGTTAAATTACTTATCACACTAAGATCTAATGGTATACAAGTATTCATTTCAAATGAAAGCTATATTTCAAAAATTGTTTAATAACACACACCTCCCAAAGAGGTAAACAAAGAAAATCCCAATCATGTCAGAGCTCCAGGTAAAACACGTTTTTGCAGACTATTTGAATGTTCCTCAATCTCCAGACTCATTTAGTTACTTGGCCCCTCGGTTACCTTCTTTTCAAATGATGATCTCTTGTGATGAAGTAGTAGTAAATATTTTCTTTTTTTTTTTTTGAGACAGAGTTTTGCTGTTGTTGCCCAGGCTAAAGTGTAGTGGCACGATCTCAGCTTGCTGCAACTGCTGCCTCCTGGGTTCAAGCGATTCTCCTGTCTCAGCCTCAGTTCAGTATGTTGAAAATATACACATGACCCAAAAGATCTCTGACCCAAATGTTCCAAGAATAAAAAAGTACAGAATTAATCTAAATATATTCACCATTATTACACTAAAAAGCATCCATTTATCTGGGTTATAAAAGGAAAAAAAACACAGGTCAGGCGTGGTGGCTCACTCCTATAATCCCAGCACTTTGGGAGGCTGAGGTAGGTGGATCACCTGAGGTCAGGAGTTCCAGCTCTGCCTGGCCAACATGATGAAACCCCATATCTACTAGAAATATAAAAATTAGCCAGGAGTAAGAGCATGCATCCCACTTGAACCTGGGAGGTGGAAGTTGCAGGTAGCTATCATGCCACTGCACCCCAGCCTGGGCGATAGAATGAGACCCTGTCTAAAAAAGAGAAAAAATAGAAAAAAGGAAGAAAAAAACACACAAACCTGTTTTATCTGCCAGCTTACGCTTCTGGGCTTTTGAAAGTTGTTCTTTTTTGTCTTTTTTCTTACTTGATGGGGCCATATTAGGAGTTTCAATTGAGAGGATATTGCTTATTGTTGTCTAAAAAAAAGAAATAATTCTCAGCCTCATGCCTTACAACCCGTTACACGAAATACAGCTACAGCTACATCCTGAAATGGGTTGATAATTTTTACATTTACGAATAAAAGAATCCTATATTATTACGATTCATTTTTTAAATCAAGTGCCCTTAACACATTATTGGTTTCACTCTTCTAAAAGTTCACATCAAAAGACATAATATTAGTTCAGTTGCTATAACCAAAATCCTGGGAAAGAAGATCTGATTATCAGCATTACGTTGAAGATCTGAGGTTCCAAGGTAGTTCTACAATTCAGTTAACTTGCTGTTATTTGGAAATCTAGTTAAAATCCTTCTTTTCTTTACAGAGGTGTTTCTCAGTGTGAATGTCTGGCAATTTACACGTCTTCAGGAAAATCACGTGTACCTCCCCAGAACATCTTGGTTCCCGGAAAAACTTTTAAGACATTTGGGTTAATGCAGTCAGGGTACATGATAGCTAAAAGTTAAAATGCTTCCTAAGTCTAAGCATCGCTGCAAATGTTCTCCACATACCACATATCTGATCCTCACCACAGTCTTAGGAGGTAGATGCTATATAAGCCGTTTTACAGATGAGGAGCTGAGTATGGAAAGATTAAGAAACCTGCCCAAAGTCACAGAGTTAGTAAGTGGTGCAGTGATGTGAACCCAGGCGGTCCGGCCCAGAGTCCACGATCTTAGCTACCACCCTCTATGCTCCTCCAGTTGCCTCTCAGGGTTCTGTGTCCTGTTGGGAATGAGAAAGCCAAAACCACTCAAACCGAAGACGAGCCTTGCTGCCAAAAGCTCCCCACTTGGTTCACAAGACGAAACTCAATTAATGAACCGATGAAGGTCTTTTAGTGCACGACGTGGTACAAAGGGGTCTCATACACAGATGCTTAAGGTCAGGAAAGAAATATTTCCTAAAGCCATTAAGGAAATAACAATACATTTTTTCTATTCAATAAAGTCTCCATATGCTGCAACATCTACAAACTGAACTGTGGCAAGACCATTTACAACAAGACAAGCCTCATGGAGAAAGCAGTTCCCTACTTACTTTAGCTACCTAGGCTTTATGAAGAGACAAGGCAAATATTAAAACTACTAGGTTCTACAATATCTCAGTTTTGGTGGGCATGAGGCGTATTCTAGTCTTTGAATAAGAGTAAAAATCTAGAGACTATAATATTTTCTAGGTTAAATAGAAGAAATGTGAAATTCATTGTTCTCATTTAACTCAGGCATAACTCTCATTTTAACAAAAGTTTTCTTACAATTTTGAATATATATTAACTAGTACAAATTAATTACTACAGAGCAAAACCAAAACAACAAAAGAATCCGGCAAAAAAAAAATAATCACATACTCACTGTGGAATTGATGGGATTGTGGTTCTCCATGAATTGGTCTTTATTGTCTTTGGCATATTCAAACAACGTATAGGTCATAGCGGTTCCAAGATTAGCTGCTACTGCTTCCTGTAGTTTGGCTAATATACTCTGCTTTACAGCTGATGATCTGCAATGAACGGCAAAAACACCTTGCTGGGAAGAGTGTAACAGAGAGCGAAATGAACAAGAAAAACACCTTCCTGAGAGAAGAATGTAACAGAGAGCGAAATGAGCAAGAAAAACACCTTGCTGGGAAGAGTGTAACAGAGAGCGAAACGAGAAGCAGTAAAAACAAAACACTACTCACATGTTGTTGTTAAAAAAAGCGTTCATAGATATAATTGGAGGTGTTTGGGGATATGTTTCTGTCCAGGAAATCTCTATTAAGAAGGCTTTGGGATCACCATTTTCACCTATCTGAAGAGAAGGGGAAATCTTAGGCTTGTAAAAAGTGATAAAAAGACAGAAAACTAAATTATAATCTTCCAAAGGGTAAGTTCTTTCCAATATTCATGCTCAGATCAGAAATGCAACATTTTGAAAAGTCTAGGGGTACAGGCTAGGACTGAGTAGGGGTGAAGGGAGTTTCAGGACAGTCTGAATTTAATTTATTTAGTCCTATTACATCTTAACAGGTTCAGTTTATGCCCATGATTTGTCCCTAACCAGCCTACCAGCGTTTCTAGTACCACCCCTACATCTTAGGTATTTTTCAGTGTTCTCACCAGTTTTCTGAGGATTAAAATAAGACATCAACTTGTCCATGGGAGAGAATAGACAAAAAATAATTCATAAACTTAACATACCTCATCTTTGTCTTAAATTACACAACTGCTAAATCCCAAGAGGCACAACCCCAAGAGATCAGAAAATGAAATATAAAACTGAGAGAAAGAAGGAAAAGGCAAAGGATAAGGGAAAGGAATGCCTTCAGATGAGTAACAATTTCTGAATAAAGACATCTTTTTTTTTCTCTGCCAACTTTTTATTTAACTAATTTTAATCGTAAAGAAAAACTGAAATAGTATAATGAACACTCACTGACATTCATCTTATTCATCAAACCTTTTTGCACCGTTTCCTTTATCTTACCCCCTTTCCACCATAGAATCAAACCCTACTCTCCTAATGGGGTTGTTTTCCCTTTTGGTTTTTGCTGAAACATTTAAAAGTAATGAAATATCCTCAATATTTCAGTAACGTATCTTAAGAAAAGGACAGTCTTCATAACCACAAGATCATTATCACACCCGAGAAATTCAACATTGGTATAAAAATACTACCTAATAGATAAACCATATTAAAAACTACCCTATCATACCTAAAGTATCCTTTAATAGACTTTACCCCAACCCACAAATCCATAATCCATTGAGGGATCATGGACGCATTGGGTTGTTATACCTCTTTATTCTGCTTTAATTTAGAACAGTCCCCAGCCCTTCTCCCCTGCCCTTTTTTTTTTTTTTTAGACAGGGTCTCACTCTTATCACCCAGGCTAGGGTGCAGTGGCACGATCATGGCTCACTGCAACCTGGACCTACTGGGCTTAAGAAATCCTTCCACCTTGGGCTGGGCGCAGTGGCTCATGCCTGTAATCCCAGCACTTTAGGAGGCCAAGGTGGGTGGATCACTTAAGGTCAGAAGTTCAAGACCAGCCTGGCCAACATAGTGAAACCCTGTCTCTACTAAAAAATACAAAAATTAGCTGGGTGTGGTGGTATGTACCTAGGAAGGTTGAGGCAGGAGAATCACTTGAACCCAGGAGGCAGAGGTTGCAGTGAGTCGAGATCGTGCACCACACTCGAGCCTGAGTGACAGAACAAGACTCTGGCAAAAGTAAAAAAATAAAATAAAAAAAGAAATCTTCCCATCTCAGCCACTACAGTAGCTGGAACTACAGGTGTGTGCCCCATGCCAGGATAATTTAAAAAAACTTTCTGTACAGACAAGGTCTCCCTATGTTGTCCAGGCTGGTCTTGAACTCCTGAGCTCAAGTGATCATAAAAGTCTGTCTGTAATCATGTCTGTAATCCCAGCTCTTTGGGAGGCCAAGGCCGGTGAATCACTTGAGGCCAGGAATTGGACAGCAGCCTGGGCAACATAGCAAGACCCTGTCTCTATAAAAAAAATCATCATCATCCGTGGGGTAACACCACAAAACTGTATGAATACCTTGTTTCTAGATGACCTTTCACCAAAAGGCTAAAACCTCTGAGTGAACAGTGCTTAAAAGAATCAATTATCATACTGGTGGCTGCAAAATGGTGATTTTCTAGAATGATTCATGAATCAACTTCTCATCCTTGCAAAGGGTTATGCTAATCTCCTCTTTATTATTATTACTATTTTTTTAAAAAAATATTTATTTATTTATTTTGAGACAGAGTTTGTCGCCCAGGCTGGAGTGCAATGGTGTGATCTCGGCTCACTGCAATCTCCACCTCCCAGGTTCAAGTGATTCTCCTGCTTCAGTCTCCCAAGTAGCTGGCATTACAGATGCCTGCCACTATACCCAGCTAATTTTC
This sequence comes from Saguinus oedipus, assembly GCA_031835075.1. NCBI lineage: Eukaryota > Metazoa > Chordata > Mammalia > Primates > Cebidae > Saguinus > Saguinus oedipus. The sequence continues at coordinate 6,169,917 of CM063171.1, read as the reverse complement.
TGTATTTTTGTAGAGACGGGGTTTCACCATGTTGGTTGGCCAGGCTGGTCTCGACCTCCTGACCTCAGGTGATCCACCCGCCTTGGCCTCCCAAAGTGTTGAAATTACAGGCATGAGCCACCGTACCCAGCCTATATTTTTTACTTTTTAAGAATAGAGACGGGGTCCCACTATGTTGGCCAGGCTGGTCTTGAACTCCTGAGCTCAAATGATCCTCCTGCCTTGGCCTCTCAAAGTGCTGGGATGACAGGTGTGAGCCACCATGCCCAGCCTTGTCTGTATTATTTCTAATATATATGCTGCTTTTAAAAATACTTAAACAATGGCAGTAAGATTTACAAAATTTTCACCCCAAATTATTACCTGATTTACCTTTATTTTCTGACCACTAATTTTTCACCCCTATCCCTTCACCCTCAACCACACTCTTACAAATATAAGGCAAGGCTCAGAAATAAGACCAAATAAATGTAGGGACCTACTGATATACCTCGATAAGGATGACCTGGAATAACAGATGTCATAGGCTTATGTTTAGGTTTCAAATATAGGTAGTTACAAAGTGATAAAAGTTACTTCAGGCAATCACTGTGTCCTTACTCATGGTGCATTTAGGAATAAATTATCACATGCCTCACCCTGTGCTGGGGACTGAAGATACAAAGATAGAGGCAAGGCCATTCTTATCTTCCAGACATTTATATAACTTATAAAACTGCAGTATGAATTACAGTTCAAGAGCAACAGAACAAAGTATGAAGAAATGGGGAATAGTTAATTCTGATTCAAAGTTGGGGCAGAAACGGGAGACGTGGCCCAATACTACCATGTCCCAGAGGAGGCTTGAGTTAGGCCTTAAAGGAGAAGCAGGGAAATAATGGACACGAGGTGAGGGAAGGATCCAACAGTGTGCGCGAAAGCGTAGTACAGACACAAACACATAGGGGATAATGTAACAGCCCGTGACGTCTAAGGGACGTGAGTGGAGGGGAAAGTCTGGAGAGATGGAAACTAACAGGAGGATTTAGAGTGTCAAGTGAAAAACTTTAGTCCTCATTTTATAGGCAAGAGGAATCCATGGAGAAACCTTCTCAAACAAGAGAATGGGACGACGACTTAAATGTTTCAGAGAGCCAACTAGCACTGTTGGAGGATTAATGGGGCGTACAGGGCTAAAGACTGTACTTAACCAGGGAAGTCAACCAGGAGGCTACCAGACCATTCCGTGCAAGAACTGGGGTCAGACTTAGGACGCAGGCAGAACTTTATGCCAGACCCTCTGCCTATCAACGCTGCCTCCTCATCTCCTGTCTCCTTCTTCTTAAATCCATCCTATGACTCACGTCAGTGTCCATCTTACAGTACATAAAAATGTCCTTGAGCATTCTGCATACTATGCTCTAAATCATTGCCCTTGTGAATAGAGACATCAGGAAAGTACAGGGAAATTCTCAGCCTCCCATTTGCTAAGGAGAGAGCAGCAACTGGATTCAAATAGAAGGGCCTAGGACTTAGCTCCACTGTTAACTTTCGGCATTTGAGGTCCCCTCATTATTATATACTTGGAGATGGTGTAAAGACTGTTAAGCTTGAAAGGGAATTGAGACCAGAAACTTATTTTCTGTGATGGTTATGCATCAATCATGCATAAGGATCATTTCTCATACAGTTTAGTTTTACCTGTGACAATGTTAATAATAACTGTAAATCTTTTACAAAAAAATGTTCCCATTCCATTACTTCTAATTATTTGAGTTTTTCTTTTTTTTCGAGATGGAGTCTTACTCTGTAGCCCAGGCTGGAGTGCAGTGGCACCATCCCAGCTCACTGCAATCTCTGCCACCCAAGTTCAAGCGATTCTCCTGCTTCAGCCTCCCGCATAGCTGGGATTACAGGTGTGCACCACTATGCCTGGCTAATTTTTGTATTTTTAATAGAAACAGGGTTTCACCATGTTGGCCAGGCTGGTCGTGAACTCCCAACCTCAGGTGATCTGCCTGCCTCAGCCTCTCAAAGTTCTGAGATCATAGGTGTGAGCCACTGTGCTCGGCCTACTTATGATCATTTGAATAAAAGGTTTATACGACTTATTTACAAAATAAAATACTGTTATTATTTTATGTTAAAGATAGGATCATATAATTTTTAAGGTTTTTTCCATTTCTAATGTCTTATGATTCTGGTATAATAAAAACAAGTTTATCCTTGTCTTTTTTTTTTTGAGATGGATTCTCACTCTGATGCTCAGGCTGGAGGGCAGTGGCCCAATCTCTGCTCACTACAACCTCCGTCCCTCAGGCTCAAGCGATTCTCCTGCCTCAGCCTCCCCAGTAGCTGGGACTACAGGCTCGCAACACCACACCCAGCTAATTTCTGTATTTTTAGTAGAAACAGAGTATTGGTCAGGCTGGTCTTGAACTCTTGACTTTGTGATCCACCCACCTCAGCCTCCCAAAGTGCTGGGATTATAGGTGTGAGCCACCACAGCCGGCCCTATCCTGGGTTTTCAAAAGTTTCTGAATTAAGTTTTCAAACGTTAAAAGATGTTAGGGTGATGTTTCCATTTAAACGCTAAAGAAAATACAGACACAATAAATTTAAACAAGTTTAAAAAACAAAATAAGCAATTTTAGCCACTTTTAGTCTTTTCTAGCAAAGTTGTAAGTGCTCTTATTCATGCCATGTCTTACCCTATATTGAAAAGAAACTGGACTTAATTCCCGGAAACTTTCATCTCCTTCATAAATAGAGCGTAATGCTTCTAGTTCCATCTGAAACAAAGAATCAAATGAGTTTTGTTTAGCGGTACAAATGAGTTAGAAATAGAGGGTCTTGACTTTCTCATTCAAACCCACTCAACTGTCTAAAACTTGACTAACTTACAGAAGCTTAGATACTTGCCATATACATGCATGCGGCACACATGGCAATATTACTACCAACGATACTTTAAAACTCTATGTCAGGCGCTGCTAAGCATTGTACAAGGTATTATCGCACTGACTTCTCAAATCAACCCTGTCAAAAGGTCTTATTATTTTCTACTTCCTACTATGGAGGCAAGAAGTCTCAGTTTAAGCCACTCCAGAGCAAGTGCTCTTAGCACTCTGCTAAAGAGGAACCTGGGTGTAAAGAGCATTAAACCTTGAGATGAGAACTATAAAAAACAATACTTCCCTATTATTTACATTCATTCCTTTTATTTGTAATCCTTCCCATAGAGTGATACAAAGGCTTAAAAAACATCTAAACGCAAGAAAAATAACTTTAAGAAAAAGGTTGACAAGTATCTACCCAAGATGAGATCAAGGACTGTCAGAGAAAACGTAACTAGTAATCCTTGCTTGGACATTGTTCTTAGAACATTCTGGTATTACATCTGAGAAGTTCATCACTGTGATCACTGATGAGCATCGGAGAAAAGAAGAAGACTGCATTTGGGTCCACGTTTGAATTTTCAAGAATTCTACAAACTAAAGATGGTGAAAGTGGGCTTGATCTACGGTCAAAAATTTGTAATAGAAATTACTGGCTGTGCGTGCGTGGTGGCTCACGCCTGTAATCCACTGCGCATGAGTGGTGACTCACGCCTGTAATCCACTGCGCGTGCGTGGTGGCTCACGCCTGTAATCCACTGCGCGTGCGTGATGGCTCATGCCTGTAATCCCAGCACTTTGAGAGGCTGAGGCAGGCGAATCACCTGAGGCTAGGAATTCGAGATCAACCTGGTCAGCAGGGTGAAACCCCATCTCTACTAAAAATACAAAAATTAGCCAGGCATGGTGATGCGCACCTGTAATCCCAGCTAAGCGGGAGGGTGCGGCAGGAAAATCGCTTGAACCCGGGAAGCGGAGGTTGCAGTGAGCCGAGATCGCGCCACTGTGCTACAGTGGTTACAGAGCGAGAATCCATCTCAACAACAGCAAAACGAAATTATTAGAGAAATAGTGTGTGAGGAACTGGGAGAGTAAGGAATAGTCCCCAAGACCTAGGAAGCATATGGAAAACAAGAAGTACCCTTCTTAGAAAGGGAAACTTGATTGGCACAATGAAGAAAGGCATAAAATACAGACTATATTGATTTCAGCAAGGCTCCACAAGTTTCCCTTGCTACCTTTACAGAAAAAAAAATACAGAAATTGGAGCCAGATTCAAGAAATAACAAAGATTAGATTGGAACAAACAACCTTACTCAAAATATAGTATTACTCCTTCTGTCCCTAATCCTTTGCTATATTTTAATTAATAAGTTAGGAACAAAATAGAAGGCAAGTTTATTAAGTTTGTGGATGATAATTTGTTGGGATAATGAATAATGCTGATGGCAGAATAAGAATCCAAAAAGTCTTTGAAAAGCAAGTTAATGATGAAATTTAGCAGGATAAGTAGAATTTGTATTAATACTTAGATATCTAAATATAAAAGTTGAGAATGAAAGACAAGGCCGGGCATGGTGGCTCACGCCTGTAATTCCAGCACTTTGGGAGGCTAAGGCAGGCAGATCACCTGAGGTCGGGAGTTCAAGACCAGCCGAGTTCAAGACTAGCCTGACCAATATGGAGAAACCCCATCTCTACTAAAAATTCAAAACATTAGCCAGGTGTGGTGGTGTGTGCCTGTAATCCCAGCTACTTGGGAGACTGAGGCAGAAGAATTGCTTGAACCTGGGAGGTGGAGGTTGTGGTGAGCCGAGATTGTGCCATGGCACTCCAGCTTGGGCAACAAGAGAGAAACTGTCTTAAAAAAAAAAAAAAAAAAGGATGAGAGACAAACTGCTTTGTATAAAGCACTTAAAAGGTTTTAGTTAACAGTAAATTTAACTAGACAAAACAGTATGATGCCACAACTCTGAAACAGGACATTAAAAAAAAATCAAATCTGTCCACAGACACATGATTCCAGAATAGTGAAGAAATTAAAGAATGGATGTAGGAAGAAAAGCTAAAAAGAATCATTTCATCTGAGAAGAGGTCTGAGAAACTTGGCAGGAAACTATCTTCAAAGATCAGAACATCAGTCATCTGAAAAAAGAATGAAATTTTCTTGTTAAAGTGGAGATTCCTAGGCCCACCACAGAAATTTTGATTCAGTAGGTTTGGGGTGGAGTGCAGGCATCAGTTTTCTAGCAACCATCTAAGTGGTTCTAAGGTAGTGGACTATGGTCAAACTCTGAGACACATTATACTGTATGTTCTTTGCTTTTCAGGGAGACAAGGCTATTAATGCACTGACTTAGAAATTCACCTGGCAAGAATATTTTAGAAGAGATTCCAGTATCAACTAGCTAGCTTGTTGGACTTTGGGTCCTTTAAAGGTTAACTTCCAATCCAGAGATTCTATTACACTTATCACATAAAAATGATTAAGTTTCAGGGCTGGGCGCTGTGGCTCATGTCTGTAATCCTAGTACTTTCAATGGCCGAGGCGGACAGATCATCTGAGGCCAAGAGTTCGAGACCAGCCTGACCAACATGGTGGAACCTCGTTTCTATTAAAAATACAAAAAATTAGCCGGGCGTGGTAGCACACGCCTGTAAGTCTGTAATGCCAGCTACTCGGGAGGCTGAGGCAGGAGAATTGCTTGAACTTAGGAGGTTGGCCGAGACCGAGCCACTGTACTCCAGCTTGGGCAACAAGAGCGAAACTCCATCTCAAAGAAAAGAAAGCGAAGCATTATATTCTAAATTAACAGTGAACTACTACTTATCGACCACCCAATAAAACTTGGTTTCTAGTCCCTATTCTACCATGTACTCACTGTGCAGCCCCAGGCTACTAATTTACCTTTGTGAACGTCTCCTCATCTACCCACCTATCAACGTCAGAAGGTTCCCCTACAGATGGTCTGTGGCACCCGCCCAACTCTAATGTTACATGATTTAATGTCAAAATGGCAACTCACAAGGAAGTATCTGAGCATAAACCATAAATTCAAGTGGTACATGAATGCTCAAAACAGGCAGATGAGTAAAAGATTTCACCAAACAATATGGACAGAAACCAGAGGCACCACTACTGTCACTTTCTTCCATCAGAAATGTAACTAGCTCAGCTCTCCACTAGCCAAGAGATTAAAAGGTGACCAGCAAAACTCAGTAAACAGGCACTAAACACATGGGATTCAAGGAGAGCCAAGAGCACTGGGCCGTGCACCAAGGACACTCATCCCTGTTATTAAGGAAACCTGGGGAGACTCCCGGGTTTGCAAAAATGAAAAATGCGGGTGGAACAGAGGCAGAGGCGGACTCCTGCCCATTCACGCGCGCTTGGATGAGACGCCGGTGAACTTGGGGCACCCCCGCCGGCTCCGAGGGCGCAGGGCACGTGCCGGGCCGCTCGTCCGGGCACTAGGTCTCACCAGGGCCCGGGGCTCCGCGCCGCGCTCGCGCGGGGAGAGGGCCCTGAGCCGGGAAGGGGGGCTCACCTCTTGGTCCTCGTTGGCACTCATCGCGCCGGTCGCGGGGCGCCTCCAGAGCGGAAGGCGTCCGCAACAACGAAGAGAAAGCGAGGGCAGCGGCCCCGAGGCCCGGCGTTCGCCTTTGGCGCCTCGGCTGCGTGGGCAGCACAGCCTTGGCACTGGCAGACGCCAACCGGCGTGACCTGGGGCTCGGCAGCGCCCAGCCGCCGGCAGTGGGCTGTGGGCGCGGAACCCCAGCCGTGGCAGGTGGGGCCTGGGAAGTGCAGCGCCTTCCCGACGCCTGGAGGAGGATCGCGTAAAGTTCCGGGACAGCGATTGGTGTAGAGCGCTGTCGCTCAGGTCCAGAAAGTGCTTCCTGTGCCAGCGGAGGTGGGTACTGGGAAGTCCAGCCTGCTGGAGCTGGCGGTGGGGCTGTGGCGGTGGGGACCGGCCCTGGCCTTCTGTGACAGCCTCCCGCCTCCCCTTGTCCTGTCCCGGCTGGCAGCGACCGGCCTCAGCTGCAGCGGGCCCAGGCCGTGGGGCCTTGGTGAGTCTGGGCCCGGAGACCCGCGGGGCCAGGCGGGACCGTGGAGGAAGAGAGCTAGCTCTTACCAATGCTGGTTTGGGGGCCTGCGTTTTGCTATTGCATCGAAGGGTGCAATCCTGGCACTTCTCTTTCAGACCCAAGGAAAGACGCACCCATTTCTAGGACCTCCCAGGTTTAACACAGGGGAATAAGAGGAGGAAGATACCTGCCTTTAGGGACTGCAAGGTTATTTCTCTACCTTTCCTCCTTGGAACTACCAGAGCAGGTACTGCCACTACCGGGACGGTGTTTTTCCTAGGTTGGGTTGTTACTTCTCATCTTTAACATCGAAACACCTCGTTTTGTGGTTGGACATCTCTGAATCCCATTTTTAGTAGCCTTCTGTCCTGCACTCTGAACTTCCAGTTCATTAAAAAAAAAAAAAAAAAAAAAGATAGTAAACACTTTAGGTTAGGGGCTTTCTTTAGCTGCCACTTTGATTGGGTCACGTTTCTTTCCACGCTAATTGCCAGTTTATTTCCCTTGCACTACTTGATCTCCCATCCATTGTTCACTTTGTATAGCTGCGCTTCCTTCCTTGTATCGTTTCTTTGATTGCTCCATTGGCTTCTTCCAGGATACCTGAAATTTCTCCTTCCAGGCTGTCATTGAGATCCATTCAATCTGCGCCTGTGCGGTATCGGTGTTCTTGTTCTCATTCCTTTGCTGCAGAGTTAAGCATGACCATTTCAAGTGCCATAGGAGAACGTAGCAAGGATTTCCAATACAATTTTCATGCAGTCATTTTGGGGCAGATTTTCCATAATTTATATCTCTGCTGTCCAGTTCTCTAGCCAGCAGCTACATTAAGCATTTGAAAAAGGCTAGTTTGAATTGAGATGTGCTGTGAGCATAAAATACACACCAGATTTTGAAGACCTAGTATAAAAGAAGGTAAAATATGTCATTGGTAACTTTTATATTCGTGTCAGTATGATAATATTTTGAATATACTGTACTGGGTTAAATAGAATATTAAAATGAATTCTACTTTTTACTTTTTAATATGACTACTAGGAAATTTTAATTTATTTATGTGGCTCATAGATCCATTGTATGACACAGTCATTTATAGTTCCTCTTATTTCAACTCCATATTCAAAGACCACAGCTAATGTCTTTTGGGCCTCTTGAGTTATTACAGGAAATGGCCTCTAGTCTACACTCTTTCTTATTAAGCAAAGGTACCTGTATTGCATTTTGGTCACCTCTTTTTTTATTCGTTGAGATAGAGTCTTTCTCTGACGCCCAGGCTGTAGTGCAGTGGCGCCATCTCGGCTCACTGCAACCTCCACCTCCTGGGTTCAAGGGATTCTCCTGCCTCAGCCTCCCAGGTAGCTGGGACTGCAAGTGTGCACCACCATGCCTGGCTAATTTTTGTATTTTTAGTAGAAATAGGGTTTCACCTATTGATCAGGCTGATCTTGAACTCCTGACCTCCTGATCTGCTTGCCTCAGCCTCTCAAAGTTCTGGGATAACAGGTGTGAGCCACTGAGCCTGGTCTGGTCACCTCTTTTTAATTTTCACTCCCTAATGGCCATAACTAGACTGTTTCTTTCTCTGAACATGCAATCCTTTGTCCTCATAACTTAATCCTGTCCTAAAAATATAAACAATTCTAAAACTATCCATTGTAGACGTTTCTGGCAAGCTTTGTAAATCATTTATTCAATACCTATTGTTCTTTCAGTACTTAAACATGAGAAACCTAATAGTCTTTCCTAAATTAACCTTTCAGTTAAAAATATTCCGTGTTTTGGAATCAAGTATTAGACTAAGTGTGCCTCACTTTTCACAAAGATTATATTTGACTTCTCTATAATATACCGGTGTAGATCACCTTTTAAAAGAGCCTCATGACATACTCTTTTTCAAATAAGATTATATTAAAAATATAGTGATAATTTTGTTTGTAATAACTTTTTGTGTGTGTGTGCAACATGATCTTGCCCTGTCACCCACGCTGGAGTGCAGTGGCACAATTATAGTTCGCTGTATGGATCACTCAAATGATCCTCCCATCTCAGGCTCCCCAGTGGCTGGGACTACAAGTGCACGCCACCATGTCCAACTGTTTTTTTTTTTTATTTCTTTTAGAGACAGGCTCTCACTATGTTGCCCAGGCTGGTGTCCAACTCCTGGCCTCAGCAATCCTCTGGCCTCATCCTCCCAAAGTGCTGGGATTATAGGCATGAGCCACTTGTGCCTGACCTGAATTCTCTGTAATGTACTGGTGTAGATTACCTTTTAAAAGAACCTCGTTACAGGCTGGGTGCGATGGCTCAAGCCTGTAATCCCAGCACTTTGGGAGGCCGAGGCAGGCAGATCACGAGGTCAAGAGATCGAGACCATTCTGACCAATATAGTAGAGACAGAAACCCTGTCTCTACTAAAAATACAAAAATTAGCTGGGCATGGTGGCATGTGCCTGTAGTCCCAGCTACTTGGGACGCTGAGGCAGGAGAATTGCTTGAACCCAGGAGGCGGAGGTTGCAGTGAGCCGAGATTGTGCCACTGCACTCCAGCCTGGCGCCTGGTGACAGAGTGAGACTCTGTCTCAAAAAAAAAAAAAAAAAAAAAAAAAAGAACCTTGTTACATCCTTTTACAAATAAGATTATATTAGAAGTATAATGACAATCTTGTTTGGGATAGACGTAGTTTTATATACTTGCTTTTATAAAGTCAGAGCGTACTTTAGGTTCATTATGGACTGCTTCTTAGCTAAAGAATGCAGTGGAAACCTATCCTCTGAGAGGTTTCCATTCATTGTTAGTTTTTCCCTTACAGATTTTCCTTTAAATAGTAAATTTTATATTGTGGGAAATGAGACAACATAGCTACTATTTAGATAATGAAATAAAGCCTATTATTTTAATAATATCCTATGTTTCAGAAATTCAATATTAGCAGTTACAGAGAAATTAGAAGTTTCATTATATGTAAGTCAGTTTTTTTCTTTTATATTTTTCTTTTACAGTTGAAATAGATCACGTGGATCTGCTTTAATTTTATCATCCTCCTGTTTTCTTGGTCCACTAATTTCAAAGTTCTGTGTACATTTTGAGACATTACTGAAAATGCTGATTTGTCTTAAAGTTGACTTCAACATTTTTAACATTAAAGTTTTTTTTCAAAGTCATATAGTTACTGCAATTTAATAGGTCCAATTCAGGAATTAAAGTTTTCCCTGGCCTGGCGCGGTGGCTCACGCCTGTAATCCCAGTACTTTGGGAGGCCGAGGTGGGCGGATCACAGGGTCAGGAGATCAAGACCATTCTGGCCAACAAGGTGAAACCCCGTCTCTACTAAAAATACAAAACAATTAGTCGGGCGCGGTGGTGCACACCTGTAGTCCCAGCTACTTGAGGTGGAGGCAGGGGAATCGTTTGAACTCAGGCGGTGGACGATTCCATGAGCCGAGATCGTGCCACTGCACTACAGCCTGGGGATAGCAAGACCCTGCTCAAAAAAAAAAAAAAAAAGTTTTCCCTTTTTCTCTGTTCTATTTGTTTGACAATTTGCAGATACTCAAAGCCTTTTTATAATGATTATTTTTATTTTTATTTTTTTGAGATAGAGGCTCACTCTGTTGCCTAGACTGGAGTGTAGTGGCGTGATCTCAACTCACTGCAGCCTCTGCCTCCTTTTTTTGTATTTTTAGTCAAGATGAGGTTTTATTTGTTGGCTAGGCTGGTCTCGAACTCCTGGCCTCCAGTGATCCACCTGCCTCAGCCTTCCAAAGTGTTGGGATTACACACATGAGCCACCACACCTGGTTTTGTAATGATTTTTTTTTTTGGTAATGATTTTTAAATGGAGACTCATATATTAGAAATGAAGATGAGTTTTTAAAAATGAATTATGAGTGTATTAACGTTTGTATTTCAGGTTTTTCGTGACATCATAAACATGAGCCCCACACAGTGGGACTTCCCTGTGGAATTATGTTGCCGGCCTATGGCCTTTGTTACTCTGACGGGCCTGGATGTAGTTTATAATGCGGTTCATCGAGCTGTCTGGGACGCCTTCTGTGCCAATCGGAGAGCTGATCGGGTACCAATTTCTTTCAAGGTGCTCCCAGGTGACCATGAGTATCCCAAATGTAGACCCAAGGTAATGGCATCGTGATGGGTGTGTTCTTTCCGTCTCTGTGTGTGTGTCTTTTTTGTTCTGTTGTATGTGCTGAGTTTATTAAGACAGTGGGCATTTTCATGTAATACACTGCATATATGTTTAATAATAGTTCTATTTTTTTTAACTCTGGAGGAATAATAACTTTATAAAGCTTTGTATCTTATGAGCCTAGGTTTCCCCCTATTTTTTTGTAGAGAAAAACTTCAAGTCTCCATGTTTTTAACATAGTCCACACTCTAAAAGAAAGGTCTTGCATTCCCCACCACCATTACTAATGTCATTGTAGAATCCCATGGTCTGTGCAATTTGGTTCAGTTTCACAGATTTTTTGAGCACTTGCTTTGCGATAGGTACCTGGAACCATGCAACAAGCTGGTGATACGAATTGAAGTAAGACAGGTTCCCTGTTCTTGAGGAGTTACACATAAACGAAGGCAGTTTATTATCACGAATAGCTAGTATAGTTGTATATTGGTTGATTTGTTATTTATCATAATCTTATGAGGTTGGTTTGAAAGTCGGGTGATAAAACCCTTTTACTTCTGACCCGTATCTTTTTTTCTTCTTTTATCCTAGAGCAGCGTCTCTGACACAGTAGTCTCTGAAACAAATGTGTCATCATAACCTGGGGTATTTATTTAAGATGTAGATTGCAGGCCTCCCCAGTTGGTCTCAGAGAATGTAGGACTTGGTCGCCAGCTGATTATTTTGTGTGTGTTTGAGAACCACACAGGAGACACCGTTTTATACCCAGCCCTAGAAACTGAGCTGTCTGCAGTTGTGCAGATAATAGCACCCCAGCCCTGGCCTTTTCATGATTATTTTTCTTTCTTTCTTTCTTTTTTTTTTGAGATGGAGTCTCACTTTGTCACCCAGGCTGGAGTGTAATGGCATGATCTCAGCTCGCTGGAACCTCTGCCTCTGGGGTTCAAGTAATTTTTGTGCCTCAGTCCCCCAAGTAGCTGGGATTATAGGTGCCCACTACCACACCCGGCTAAGTTTTGTATTTTAGTAGAGTTGGGGGTTTCACTATGTTGGCCAGGCTGGTCCCAAACTTCAACCTGATGATTTTTTTTTAGTGTCATTTTTGTGTCAGGAAGGCAGGGCCCCAGACCACAAGCCCCTTTTTCTCCTTTCTCAGTGCTGGAATTCAGGCTACTTTTCATTTCTCTATTCCCAGCTCGTGGCTGAATCCCACGTTATTTTGTGTCAGGCTTCCTTACTGACCTCATGTTCCCTTACTGGAGGTAGACACTTCAGCAACATGAAGTGGAGTAGTCTGAGTCAGCGCGGGTGATTTGGAAGGAATATGAGGTTTCCGCTGCGTTCTTCAGGGCTGACACTGAAATCTACAGCGTCCCTTCCAGTCTGCAGCACTCAGTGCTCAGACCCAAGCAGCTGCTGTTAGTCGTCTGTTTAAGAGCTGTTCTCTGCTTTTTACTTCATCCACAAGTGAGGTGAAATGCCATCACAGCAGTATGTCTTTGAAATAAAGCCATATTGGATTCTAGATGATATTTTATTTTAAAAGTTATAAAAGAACAGAAGCTGGAATGGTGAAGAATATAAGTAGAATTTACCTGGAAATGGGCTACTTTTTTTTTTTTAACCAAGTATTTGAGGCCCTTGACATCATTAGACATGCGTCATCATTTTATGCATTTAGTTATGAGGCTGATAGAAACTCTTTGGCTTTAGTCATTCTTTAAATGGGAAGTATAGCTTCTCTAGGGTTGAGATTCCACCTTCAACACTTAGAAATTCTTACTGAATCTGTAAGCCTTAGTTTCCTACTCAAAAATGGGAGGTGTGTATATTGAATGAGAGGAATGCCCGTAAAGTGCCTGTCACCCAGTAACAGGTGGTTTCTGCTGCTGTCAGGTAACTTTTCAACTTCTGCCAATGTTTGCAGAGAACTTCCTATGAGTGGTACATTCCTAAAGGGATCTTAAAGACTGGCTGGATGAATAAGCATCTGAATCTGGTGCCAGCCCTGGTGGTTGTATTCTATGAACTGGACTGGGATGAGCCTCAGTGGAAAGAAAAGCAGTCTGAGTGCGCCACCAGAGTGGAAATAGTCAGGTATGATCTTCTCTGTCAGGGTGGCTGTCAGTTTGCACATGTGTGTTATTCACTAACATTCCTTGAAGGCAACGGAGTACTGTTTAGACTGCAGTGGTCACTTTGGGATTGACCTCCAGAGAATCTTGTTCGCTTCCTCACAGGTAGCATAATTATTGACTGTATGTAATGCTGGGTATGTGAAGAAATTTAGAAGACTGATTGGTCTGAATTTCCAAATGTTATTCTTGCATTTATTATCTATTTTGGAGAACACTTTGCTTTATCACTGTTTAAATTTCAAATAATTATTTCTTTTGGGTGACTACTTTGCAATGTATCACCATAAAGAATTAAGTTGTTACTTTTACGTAAAAGTATATATTAATCTTTTGCTTTTAAGGCAGATTTTTAAGATTAGAAGATATGAGATCATACTTTAAGAATTCAAATCGTTGGGGCATATATATGCTTTGTGTGCAGGCAAAGATTTCCTCTGATCTTGGTTTTTTTAGTTGAAGTTTATCTTCAGTTGTATTAACAAGGTTGTATTTTATGTGAAATCATGGATACATTTTTTTAAGTTAAAATAATTAATTTTATTCTTGCTATTTCATTGCAGGCAAAGTTTACAAGGAAGAAATACAAAAGTTGCAGTGGTTCTGATTCAGAAGAAAACCCCTTTGCCCCCAGGTATCAAAAGTCTAATTAATTAGTTAATTATTTTATACCTCCAATTTTTATTGGATTACACCTGTAATCTGGGCACTTTGGGAGGCCGAGGCGGGCAGATCACCTGAGGTCAGGGGTTCGAGACCAGCCTGGGCAACATGGTGAAACCCTGTCTCTGCTAAAAATAAAAAAGTAGCTGGGTATGGTGGCACGTGCCTGTAGTCCCAGCTACTAGGGAGGCTGAGGCAGAAGAAATCCCTTGAGTCCAGGAGGCAGAGGTTGCAGTGAACCGAGTTCGCGCCACTGCACTCCAGCCTGGGGGACAAAATAAGACTCTGTCTCAGAAAAATAAATAAATAAATAAAAGACACCAATGACACATGATAAATGCTTATTGTAAAAAAATTAAAGATAGTAAAAAATGCAAATCTTGAATCCTGTTCCCCTAGTTCCACTTGCCTTCTTATGCAGGCGATATGGGAAGGGACGTTTAATTCACAAAATGATTGATTCGCTTGAAGGTTTTTACAAGAATATAATTTTTTTGGCTTCCAAAACATTCCAAAAAGATTGTAATTTACTTATCTAAGATCTATTTGAAACTGTATTCTTTATATGAAATTTTTTCATTAATTTTCTGTAGGACAAAGAAAGGGGCTATAGGATTTGTGATTTCCTCTAGGAAAATGTCTTAGTTTCAAATTCTTACTTCTACTTTTGTTGAGACTTACAGCATTCAAAATGATTTTGGAGACTTCTTTCATGAATTATTGCTTCCATTTTTAGTTATGTTTTTTGAAATAGTTATGTGGTATGTCTGTTGGCATTACTTGGCTTCCTATCCTGGCTCAGTAGAAAATCCCACAGTGTTTTCCTAAAAGGCATATACTATGTAACTTCTAAGAACCACACACAGCTCTCAAGGAGCCCCTGAGTCCTCTGGGTATGATGAAAAGTTGTATGGGTTTTTATTCCTAATTATGTTTTTTCAGACTTAGGAAGCTACGTTAGTTATTTTGTTTCTCTTTTCCTCTTTATGGGGATTGTCACCAGGAGAAGATGTCATTGCTTCAGAAAGGGCTGCAGCTTTGTGCAACGCGTGTGAGCTCTCAGGAAAGTCTTTGTTTGTACTGCCACACACTGACCACCTTGTGGGTTATATAATAAGGTAAGCAGGGGTCTTTGAAGGGTTTGTTGTTTACATTATTGAGAATTTGAGAAATTGGTAGCTTAGACCCATTTATTATTGTTTTTAAATCATGTTCATGAAAAACAATAATGTAAAATAATAATGTAAAAATGAAAGTCTCCTTTGTCAAATTCTTTTTTCCAATTCCCTGAGGTAACCGCTATCAACAGTTTCTTAAGTTTCCTTCCAACAAACATCTTTTTGTATAGGAACAGATATATGTATTTCTTTACAGTATACACACCACCCCCACAGACACAAAAACATAAATGTGATCACATGGTACACAGTGATCTTCCACTTACCGTCACCTCATTAACACCCTTCCACACCTGCATCTAGTCAACTTTATTAAGGGAAAAGGTTTGTATGTTTTTCCATTGTACTTTGCAGTAATTACCTCATGTCCTTGAGTGACGTGTGTGTCCTTTTTTATGAGTGTCTCCATCCCATTCAGGCCTCTTTTTGCTTCATTCTTGATATGTCGCTGTATCTATGTAAGTAATTTTTTAGGAAGGGTCTGAGCTCTATCATATCTTAAATATCTTTTTAAAGCCTTTGTGTGTAAAGGGCAGATTACCTGGAGACACAACATTACCTCAAAAACGATGTGGCCATTATTCACTGTTTTGCAGCATTCATTGTTACAAAGAAGTTTCATAGTAGTACGTTTTATGCTAGGATGTATTTAGATATGAATATTTTCATTGATTTTCACTGTAAAATGGTTTGCCTTTTCCTTCTGCCTAAGTGTTCTTTAACTCGTAGGCAGTTTTATTTATTTTTGATTATCGCTTGTCTTGCATTTCTTTCTTTCTCAGAAGCAAACCTCTGAAAATGATCCACTGCAGGAGGTTGTCTGGCCTTCTCACCTGAATATAAATGACTAGGCCTCTGAGAGAGAAGCATACATTTAGCAGAGAACATGCAAAGGAATAGGATCAGATGAAAAGATGAATTGCAAAGAAACTTAATTGCAATTAGCAAAATAACTCTTCAGACTAACAGTAGAATTCACACCCCAGAAAATCAAATCAGTGGCGCCAAGGATAACATTGAGATAATTGCTTGGAATTCCGAGGAAAAGAATAAACGAGTTTTGTTTCTTTTTTTTTTGAGACAGAGTCTCGCTCTGTTGCCAGGCGCCAAGCTAGAGTGCAGTGGCACAATCTCGGCTCACTGTAGCCTCCACCTCCCGGGTTCAAGCAATTCTCCTGCCTCAGCCTCCCAAGTAGCTGGGATCACAGGCGCACACCACCACACCCAGCTAATTTATATATATATATATATATATATATATATATATATTTTTTTTTTTTTCCTTTTTTTTTTGAGATGGAGTTTCACTCTTGTTACCCAGGCTGGAGTGCAATGGCGCAATCTCGGCTCACCACAACCTCCACCTCCTGGGTTCAGGCGGTTCTCCTGCCTCAGCTTCCTGAGTAGCTGGGATTACCATGCCCAGCTAATTTTTTTGTATTTTAGTAGAGACGGGGTTTCACCATGTTGGCCAGGATGGTCTCGATCTCTTGACCTGGTGATCTGCCCGCCTGGGCCTCCCAAAGTGTTGGGATTACAGGCTTGAGCCACCGCGGCCGGCCGAGTTTTGTTTCTTAAATGCAGACATATAACCAACAGGGAACAGAGAGAAGAGAGAAACAACTGGTAGCACATGCAGGCGGCTTTTCTTTCCACTGAGGCGCATCCCAGTATTAGAGCTGGCCTCCGCGCTCCAGGCTTGGCCACCTCCCCCTTGACTCGCCCCTTCAATGCCTCCCTAGTCACAGTTCCTCGTCAGATGCTTTCATACTCATGCCCACCTGCCAGCTCACCTTTTCTGGGCTCTCTCTTATTCAACGTTTAAGGCTTAGTTCAGTGAAGCCTTCTTAGAAAGCCATTGTCCTCTGTGCTATACCCTGCCATAGTGACTCTTAACCAAGCACTATTACCTTCCAGAGTCTATTTGGTAATGCCCGGAGACTTTTATGATTGCCGCAACTGAGGGGGTTGCCGTATTGGCTTCTGGTGGGTAGAGGCCAGGGATGTTCCTATACACTCTACAGTGTGCGGGACAGCCGTGCACAACAGAGAATGACCTGGCCAAAATGTCAGCAGTGCTGAGCTTGAGAACCCTGCCTTAACCCTTAGTGATCCTGCCCTCCTCCACTTGCAAATTTAGTGTGGTCAGATTCAAGGGAAACAGAGGATGAGGCTCTACCTTTAACTACTTGTGGTTTTATTGGGGATAATGAAACATTTAAATAAGAAGTACAATATCAGAATAACTGATGAAAAAGCAAGTGTCCTGGGTCCATGGCTATGATGTATGTGGATATGAGATGGGGAGTGCATAAGACAGCCCACTGGAGATAAGGGAGCATACACCCTTTCTTCATATTTATATTTTATCTTAAGAGAGAGAGAGTAAACTGAATATCAGGAAATCTTCATCTCGTTGATCCGGGAGGGAAGTAGTAGAGCTACTGATGGCAGCTTATTCCTGCGATTTCAGAGCCTTTCGATGTATCACATATACATGCTACGATGATTTCATTTGTGGTTTCTTAAGTGTCAAAATGTTAGAATCTTTCTAAAACTTCTGTAATCCATTGGGAATGATTGTGAAAATCTTTTGCATTGGAGAAGTTTGCTGATCATTTTAAAGCAAAATACATGAGTTGTCCAAGTTAATGATATGAGTAAGAATTTTTCTTTTATTAAAAAGCAAGTGTTCCCAATTTTCACACCTTTCTTCTTAGGGCAGTAGGCTGTCTGTGTCATGCTAACTAGCAACTATTTAAAAACCACATACATACTTTGCCTTTCAAAACAAAGGTGACATTTTAATAATGAGTAAGAAAGTAAATGCTTTTCAGGGGAAACTTGTGCTATGGAGAGGACGTGCCACACATGGCTCTGGAAAATATTGGGAGCAGTTTTCTTTTTCTCTTTTCTTTTTCTTTTTTGAAATGAAGTCTTGTTATGTCACCCAGGCTGGAGTGCAGTGGCGCAATTTCGGCTTATTGCAACCTCTGCCGCTCAGGTTCAAGTGATTCTCCTGCCTCAGCCTCCTGAGTACCTGGAACTATAGGCATGCACCACCACGCTCGGCTAATTTTTGTAATTTTAGTGGAGTTGAGGTTTTACCACATTGGCCAGGCTGGTCTCGAACTCCTGACCTTAGGTGATCCGCCTGTCTCGGCCTTTCAAAGTGCTGGGATTACAGGCATGAGCCACTGTTCCTGCACACTGTTCCAGGCCTGGAAGTAGTTTTCTAATTAGTTTAAAATTATTTCAAGCGAAGATCTTCAGTGGGCCTGAATTCATTGTTAAAAATACTGAACAACATATGCAGATGTACAGACCCATGCAGTTAGATTTGTGTCTCTGATCTTTGTCTTTCCATAAATTAAAAATTGGAACTACCGTAGCATTTGGCTGGGTGGGACAGTATTGAAGCAGTATTTAACTCTCCCTTCTGTCTCTCTTAACTGAAAAGGCTGGAGGGGAAAGGAAAAAAGGATGTAAGGACCCTGCCCTCCACCCCCCAGCCCCGACTGCTGCTCCTGCTTCTGCTCTTATGCCCTTTGTTTTCAGCCTTTAGCACAGGATCTACCTTTAATACGATAACTTCCTTTTACATATACAGTAGTTCCGACTCTTGTCCTCCAAAGCTGTGTGAGTATCTTTGCCTCTTACGTACTTTACAAAATTCGGGAACCTCTCTTTCCTTTTAGACATAAATCTGAATCTATAACTTAGAAGCTTGAATGTCCTTCACCTGAAAACTGGTAGCTCTCTTTGCTGGAGTCAGTGCTAGTTTTTCAAAGTTCAATTGCAATGGCTAAAATATATGTTTGTATGCTCTGCAGAATATGCTTACTTGATATGCTAGTGCAGTGGTAGCAGAAAATAGACTCCAGGTGATCTTCGTGTGAGTATTGCCAAGAGTAAATATCACGTCTTCTAATAAAAAGTTAGAATAGGGAACTGCTTGTAATTAAAAGTTTACTGTGTGCGTATGTGTGAGTATGTATGCATGTGTGCATCGTGTCTCGCTCAAAACAAGTTGATCAGGTTCATTAACCTGAGCTTCATAAAGGAGCTGATTTAATTGTGGAGACAGAAGGCATGCATTTTAAATCCCGCAGAGCACGGCAAGTGTACGTCCTGTGATACAGCTTGTAAGTCCTATAGGATTTCAGAGAAGAAATGAATAAAAGTGATCTGGGAAGGTTTTAAGGAAAACGAAGGCCTGCAGCTGTGCTTGAAAGTGTGGATTAGTGGGAGGGAAGTCGTGATTATTTGGGACAGAGGACTTCATTAAAAAGCATGGACATTTAAAGTTCAGCTAGTTTAAATCACGAAATGGGAAGACTGAATCAGTTGGATTTTTAAAATTGTACAACAAAGAAAACTCAAGATCTCTTTCCTTAAAAGAGTATTCTTAATTATTTAGTGTTACCTTAAAAGTGTAATGTTTGAGTATCTGCTAAAAGAATTGGTTTTTTTCGCTAACCTCCGTACATCTTGACTATATCTGTCATTTATTAATGTTTTTAAAGCTGTTTAAGGTTTTTTTCCAAATAAGCCTCAAATAATAATGAAGTGTGTGAATTAAAAAGTGGAAGTCTTACAACATTTATGCTGTATCCAGTAATATCTCTGTAACCATTTACAGAGTTAGAGAGGGAAGGATTTGACTCTATCCCTCAGTTTAGAGGAAAGAATAGCACTTAGCAAGCCTACTTGCTCTCAGTCCTCTGTATTGACTGTTTAACACGTGTTGCATCTCTGAGTACACATTCAGTTTGAAAACTAAAATCATGCTTATCTTTAATATTTACTGAGACAGTCTAGATTAATAATACTGCTTCTCTATTGAGAAGAGTTTTTTTTAATCATTCAGAATAGCCTGTAGGCATATTTCTGGCTACCATAACATTAAACTTCCTAGTCAGTGCCTTGTTGCTACCCATTTGCAAAATTTAAAGGACAGCTTAGGTTAATACATTCCTTCACACGTTATTTGGTTCAAGGTTAGAACCTAATTTTGTCATATTTTAACATTTTTAAACTGCAGTTTTGAAAATAGAAAAATCTTAAAAGGCTGGATGTGGGGCCTCGTGCCTGTAATCGAACACTTTGGGAAGTCGAGGCAGATGGATCACTTGAGCCCAGGAATTTGAGACCAGCCTGGACAATATGGTGAAACCCTGTTTCTACACAAAATACAAAAATTAGCTGGGTGTGGTCGTGTATGCCTGTAGTCCCAGCTACTCGGGAAACTGAGGTGGGTGGATCACTTGAGCCCAGGAGGCTGAGGTTACAGTGAGCCTTGATGGCACACTGCGCTCCAGCCTGAGGGACAGAGTGGGACCCTGTCTCAAAAAAAAAAAAAAAAAAAAAAATCTTAACGTAGAAAATCAAATTTAAAATATAATATCTGATTTTTAAGTCCATCTTTTATCTGGTTGAGTTCTGCTTTCTTTCGAGCCCTTGGCAGATGACTCCAGATAACTTCTTTTCACCAAAGAAAGCTTGAGTTGTGTATCTTATCTCTGGTCAGATTTTCTTGTTCCTATGTAATCTCAAAGTTATAGAATGAAGGGGGATTTAAATCACACAAATTTTTTCACCTTATTTGCCAGTTCTTTCCCCATTAGTTTTCTTTTTCTTTTTTTTTTTTTTGAGACGGAGTTTCGCTCTTGTTCCCCAGGCTGGAGTGCAATGGCGCGATCTCGGCTCACCGCAACATCCGCCTCCTGGGTTCAGGCAATTCTCCTGCCTCAGCCTCCTGAGTAGCTGGGATTACAGGCACGTGCCACCATGCCCAGCTAATTTTTTGTATCTTTAGTAGAGACGGGTTTCACCATGTTGACCTGGATGGTCTCGATCTCTTGACCTCGTGATCCACCCACCTCGGCCTCCCAAAGTGCTGGGATTACAGGCTTGAGCCACCGCGCCCGGCCTCCCCATTAGTTTTCTTATTCTTTTAAATACTAAATACTAAAATCATGAAAAAAGTGAAATCTAATTGAGTATTTAATAATTGTTTTTCAGAATTTTTATAAATATATAAAATAGTAGGGGTGAATGTACTTTTAGAGATTACCAAATTTGAGACCGGTAGCACTAGCTCACGCTTGTAATCCTAATCCCAGCACTTTGGGAGGCTGAGGTGGGTGGATCACTTGAGGTCAGGAGATGGAGACCAGCCTGGCTGGCCAGCATGGTGAAACCTCATTTCTACTAAAAATACAAAAATTAGCTAGGTGTGGTGGCATGTGCCTGTAGTCCCAGCTACCCGGGAGGCTGAGATACAAGCATTGCTTGAACCAGGGAAGTAGAGGTTGCGGTGAGCCTAGATTGTGTCACTGCACTCCAGCAGTGACAGAGCCAAACCCTGTCTCAAAAAAAAAAAAAGAGAGAGAGATTACCAAATTGTTATGAATTAGAGAAAGGTATTTTGTTTGTCATATCTTGTATTATGAATAATTTTAAATGGTTTTTGGGTGGTCTCATTTTTAGACTTTTTCATCTGAAAATTCAGGTTATCTTTTGCTTCACTTTGTCTTAATCTTAATGTAAAATAGATATTTCTGTCACCATTTTACTTTCCGGTCTCACAAATATGATTCTTGAAAAGTTTGGTTTAAAATAACTTTAAGCTTTAAGTGCTGGTTTTGTTTTGTTTTTTACAGATTGGAAAATGCCTTTTATGAACATGCACAGACTTATTACTACACTGAGATCAGAAGAGTGAAATCTCATAAAGAATTTTTGAATAAAACAACACACCAGGTACATGATTTTTGCAATAATAGAAGCATTCTAGAGTGGATGATTATTATTTTCGAGGTGATTATTGTATGTTCTTAATACTTTGATGTTTTAAATGGTTTCAGCATTTCTAAAGTATTTTTTAAAGCTTTTTAAAAATTAATTTGTTTTTAAATTAAACTCTTTGCCCTTAAAGTTTGGTTTTAAACTCTTTGCACTTAAAGTTCTTAAAGGCAGATTTGTAGAGACTTCTTCACTGTACCCTTACTTGTGGGAATAATTCTTGTGGGATTTCAGTTTGGAGTGTTTTTCTTCATTCTTTTATGTCTTCTTGTAAAAAACATTATTATAATTTTCACATTTTAAATTGAATATGTAAAATAATAGTGATTTTATGTGTGTGTGTCTTTTTTTAGCTTTTATTTGTTAGGCATCAGTTCAAAATAGCTTTCTTCAGTGAGTTGAAACAAGATACACAAAATGCGCTGAAGTAAGTGGTTAAGCTTTCAAACTAAATGTTTCCTATTTTTATATTAACAGTAACATGCCATGGCAATTTCTGAATCTCCCCAAACTATAATTAATTCTAAAGTGTTCATACTGGTTAGATTTAGGGACTAGTCTAGAGATGAATGGAATATAATATTTTAGGTTTATTTTTTTAATTTTAATTTTTTTATTGGAAGTAAATTTTCATTGTGTCTTAAAGCTTTCTTGTTTCATTAAATTTTATGAGCCACAGAAATATTATATTAAAAATTTCCCGATCTTGACTCTTTTTCATTTGTATACGCAGTAAAGTTCTTGTTAAGAGACTGATTTCCAAAGTATAATATACACGAAACATTATCTAAATCAGACTTTTTTTCCCAAAATAAATTTTGAAATGTACCTCTTCACAAATTTGCACATCATGCTTGCACAGGAGCCATGCTAATCTCCGTATTGCTCGAATTTTAGTATATGTGCTGCTGAAATGAGCACCAGACTATTTATTTTTATAGGTTTATATACTAGTACATTTATTCAATTCAGTTACTTTTTTAATTAAAAAAAATTCTGATAATATCTGTCAGTAGCATTTTCCATTTG
Organism: Saguinus oedipus; assembly: GCA_031835075.1. Classification (NCBI taxonomy): domain Eukaryota; kingdom Metazoa; phylum Chordata; class Mammalia; order Primates; family Cebidae; genus Saguinus; species Saguinus oedipus. Next base: position 6,147,001 of record CM063171.1, on the reverse strand, counting down.
AAGTCTCTGCTTAGAGCCTTGAGGATCAGTTACAGATGTGCTGGCAGTGGGTAAACACTTTAGTCATTTGCTTTTACCAAGGAGAATTTAATGAAACTTGACCTTTTTGTAGCTTTAACTCAATTTTTGAAGACAAAGGTATTAAAAACAGCTATTTATTTCAAAATTGAAGAGGGGAAAGAAAAATAGAAATAAGTAAAAACAATTCCATTATTCACAGGAATATTGCAGAAACATCTTATTTTTGTTGTTGTTTTGAGATGTTTAAGTACCAGAGCACCAAGTTGTGTTTTCTGAATCTCAACAACTTCTTATAACTGTCTTTAATATAGTTCCTTTTTTTTTTTGAGACCAAGTTTCACTCTTGTTGCCCAGGCTATAGTACAGTGGCATAATCTTGGCCCACTGCAAATTCTGCCTCCCGGGTTCAAGCGATTCTCCTGCCTCAGCCTCCCAAGTAGCTGGGATTACAGGCATCTGCCACCATGTTCAGCTAATTTTTATATTTTTAGTAGAGACAGGGTTTCACCATGTTGGCCAGGCTAGTCTCGATCTCCTGACCTAAGGTGATCCCACCTCAGCCCCGCAAATGGGAATTGGGTATGAGCCACCTTGCCTGGCCTCTAGTTCATTCTTATGGATGGTATTAGTTTAAAACCTTCAATTTCAGTTCTGTCCAAAAATAATTCTGGAAAGAAATATATTTACCTGGAGAATTAAGAACAAACTTTTTCTATGAAAAGCCTGTTTTGAGATTTTCTCATTACTTCCCCTGTGCAAGGTAGGCCCTGTTCCTACCAGGTCCTCCTTTCTCATCACCCTTTTCCTTCAGTGTGGGCTGCCATAAGGACATTTTCCCCTCCTCTGTAGGCTACCTGAGACCACAAATATTTACTTAACCTTTAGAGATACTTGAGGTTAAATCCTGTTGACCTGTGCTGTCTTTTTTTTTGTTTTTTTTTTGAGATGGAGTCTTGCTCTGTCACCCAGGCTGGAGTGCAGTGGCACTGTCTTGGCTCCCTACAACCTCCGCCTTTTGGATTCAAGGGATTCTCCTGCCTCAGCTTCCCGAGTAGGTGGGATTACAGGCATGTGCTACCATGCCCAGCTGATTTTTGTATTTCTAGTAGAGACGGGGTTACACCATGTTGGCCAAGCTGATCTCAAACTCCTGACCTCAGGTGATCCACCTGCCTCAGCCTCCCAAAGTGCTGGGATTATAGACTTGAGCCACTGTGCCCGGCTAACATGTACTGTCTTGATACCACCTTTGCTAATGCAATTTCTATTTGTTTGAGAGCTTGTGATGGTACTTTAAAGTACTTAGGTTTTGTAACAGAATGCTCATTTTTTTCTGGACAGTTGTCCAATTTCCTTTTTTAAGTTATCTGTTTGTTATTGACAGATGTTAATGACAGAACAATTCACATGTCACGGTTCTGTAGTTTATGAAATCGTTGATTCCTCTCACATGTATTTATGAACCGATAACTCATTTTTCAAGAAATCAGAGATTGACATGTATGTTATTATTGAGCTGTTGAGCTTTAGAAATGTTGAGTAAATATTCTGTTATTTCTAGTGATTTTGTTCTTAGAAATCTTTTATTAAACTAATTTATGTCATTACTAACCACCCTCCCCGTTTAGGAATTATAGGACTGCCTATAATCTTGTACACGAATTGAGAGCCCATGAAACTAATATTCTGGAAATTAAGACTATGGCAGGATTTATAAACTACAAGGTAATACCAAATTCAGGGAATTTGTGTTTAAATATTAAATTATATTCTTAAAATTTGAACGTCAAAATTAGTTTTTTGCTCTGAAAAGTTAGTATTTGATTAATTATGCTCTCCTCTTTCATATTCTTTTTCTCAGAAAGAGCCTTGATTCTTAGCAGCCTATTTATAATAGTCGTGTTTTGAGTTGATAAGCTCTAGAGGTTTTTAGGTTTGGTGGGTTTTTTGGTTTTTGTTTATTTGTTTTTAAGTGGGAGCAAGGAAGAGTTGTTGAGAAGAAAGTTGCCTGTATTACTGAGTTTCAAAAGATAAAACTTACTAGAACTATGTGACTCCTTATTGGTTTAATGACACAGAAAACGTGTATCTATTCACCTTAGAGGAAACTTTTATACCTATTGTTTGAACATTTTATTTTAAGATTGTATGTCATAAGAATAGATGCCCTCAGAAGTCAAGAAGGGCTATTTGGTTTCAAATAGATGCTTTAATTCATTGTCTTCTTCTAATAGGAAAAGATTAGAAACAACCCAGTTAGAAGTGATTGATTATATCAATTATAACTGTAAACAAAGGAATATTAAAAGCTATTGAGAATGAGGCAGCTGTATGTCACTACATATGGAATGATATCCAAAATATATTGCAGGGTGAATAAAGTCACAGATTAGCAAATTTAGTGTGATGTCGTTATTCTTACAAAAACAGTAGTTTTATAGAAATACACACGCATGCTTATCTGTGTGTAGAATATATCAAGAAGCATATGCCAGAAACTGATTGCCTCTAGAAAGGGAAATTAGATGGCTGAGGCACAGGAATGGATGAGAGACTGACTTTTCATGTGTTCCTTTGTACTTAAAAAATAAAAGTGAAAATTGTAACAAGCACATGGAAATAAATTTAGGCTTTGTTTCTTCCTTTTTTCCTTTTGTTCCAAATACATGTGTATGATTACTATTTTGAAATAGTATGCCAGACACAAGCTTTCAAGAATGTCTGTAATACTTATTCAAGAATGTTTGATATGGAGGTAACTTTGCTTTAATTGTGCTACAGAAAATTTTTAGCTTTGTGGCAAATATAAAACTGAAAATTAATCTATCTTTTCTCAATCACCTGTTAGACATAGTTTATTTTAGTCCATCTCTGTTCTTCATTGGGGATAATTTTTAAATTCTATTCCATATTTTTTAGAAGCTTTTCTAAGGTGTAGAATAAATTATGTACCAACATGAGTTATTTTAGTTCTAAAAGGGATATATAACCTTTGGTTTTAGCATAACCATTCTGATGAGGAAAGTCAATTGCATTGCAGAGAATTTCAGAGATGGAAATTTCAGTCTTTTTTTAGTGTTCTCAAAATAGTTTTTAAATGATGCCTTTTGACTTTTTTTTTTTTTCATTTATTTTGGGATCAATTCTACATTCTGCAGATCTGTAGGCTCTGTTTTCAACACAATACTCCATTGGATGCAATTGCTCAGTTCCGAAAACACATCGACTTCTGTAAGAAAAAGATTGGAAGTGCAGAGTTGTCTTTTGAGCATGCGGCATGGATGTCTAAACAGTATGTTTTCCATTGTACTTTTAGAATGTTTTTAAGATAATACATAGTATTTGGAGAAATAGCATGGACTTTGGTTCTAAAACCGAACTAGGGTTTTTGTCACTAAGTAGGTTTTTGGTGATGTAGCTTAAGTATGTTTCCGGTAATACTGTGCATTGATATTGTATATACAGTTCCTTAATGGAAACTATTTAATTGATGGTACCATCTTTTTCATTTAACATGTATCTATTGAGTCTCTACCAAATGTCTAGGTCCTAGAGATATAGCAGTAAACAAAATTCCTGCTGTCGTGGAGCTTATTGTTTGGGAATGATGTTTAAAAATTGCTAAAATGAAATTGCTGTCAGCAACTTAGGTGTGTTTGAGTCGTAGGATCTATGTTGAGATCCAGTTTGATGGTATATTTATAAAGACTTGTTAGAAGAGTTGACTTAAATATAGAACCTGTCTGTAGCCTACCATTACTGTGTATTAATATGTACCAAGAAATTTGCAACAAATATTAACTGTTCATCAGTAGCACCATTTTAATACAATCTGCTGAAGTTAAGGTTCCCAGGATGAATTACCAGAAATAAGCTGCTTTTTCTTTTCATTCTTTTTTATTTCTTGATTCTTTTTTTCTTTTAAGGTTCCAGGCCTTTGGAGATTTATTTGATGAAGCTATTAAGTTAGGGTTAACAGCTATTCAAACTCAGAATCCTGGTTTCTATTACCAGCAGGCAGCATACTATGCCCAGGAGCGGAAACAGCTCGCAAAAACCCTCTGTAACCATGAGGTAAGTTACTGACTCTGTGTCATCTAGCATGTGGGAGAGTTATTCTTCTCTTGAAAGAAGCTAGAACTGATTGGTGTTGATAATTTTTTTCAAGTCCTTAAATTTAATTTGCTTTTTTTAAATAGTTTCAGGAATTCTAGTGATTTTTCGTTTTAGTTTGAGTACTCTGTTTTTACCTGTGGATTGAGCAGAAGTTTTTCTTTGAAAAATTAATTTATGTTTGGCAGTAAGTTAGTGACTGTTTAGACAAGAGAAAATTACTTTAAAATAAAAGCCACATTTTCATCCTTGTCACACTGTAAATCCATTGTTTTGTTTCTGTGATCACTGCTGTAAGAGTTTGGAAATCTGTTTTGACCCACTGGAAAGGGTCTATGGATGATTTCTTTCTCTTCCTGGGGTTTTCCTGCATGGAGACTCTTGTTTTTTTTTTTTTTGAGGCAGAGTCTTGCAGTGGTGCAATCTCAGCTCACTGCAACCTTCACCTCCCGGGTTCAAGTGATTCTCCTGCCTCAGCTTCCTGAGTAACTGGGATTACAGGTGCCTACCACCAAGCCCAGCTAATTTTTGTACTTTTAGTAGAGATGGGGTTTTGCCACGTTGGCCAGGCTGGTCTCGAACTCCTGATCTCAGGTGATCTACCCTCCTCTCCTCCCAAAGTGCTGGGATTACAAGCGTGAGCCACCCTGCCTGGCCCCCTGTATGGAGACTCTTAAGACTCTATTTGAAGAAAAGTGTTAATTGCATAGTTTCTTAAACTTGATGTTTGATTTTGCCTTTTTCTTGGATGATTACATTTCAATATCAGTTTTCCTATAAACATCTTTAAGAATGTGGTATACATATATGAATACATTTATGACTGGGCGCGGTGGCTCAAGCCTGTAATCCCAGCACTTTGGGAGGCCGAGGTGGGTGGATCACGAGGTCAAGAGATCGAGAGCATCCTGGTCAACAAGGTGAAACCCCGTCTCTACTAAAAATACAAAAATTAGCTGGGCATGGTGGTGCGCGCCTGTAGTCCCAGCTACTCGGGAGGCTGAGGCAGGAGAATTGCTTGAACCCAGGAGGCAGAGGTTGCGGTGAGCCAAGATTGTGCCATTGCACTCTAGCCTGGGTAACAAGAGCGAAACTCCGTCTCAAAAAAAAAAAAAAAAAAAATACATTTATATTTGTGTAGTTACATCAGTTTATTTTTACTTAAAACCTTCAGTTCTCGTCTCTGAAGATGAGTGAATATTATCAGTAGTGCTATTTTTAAAAGTGTTCCAAAAACAAATAGTTTGCATATTAGCACTTAAAGTGAACAGATTTTTTTTTCTCTAATATGATGATTTAACTGTTTTTACCATGTTATTTGTATGATTTATAATTTTATTGTGTGTATCCTATTTCTAAAGTTTGGCATGTGGTAATTTGAACACAGTATTTTAAAAAGTGATTAAAACTAGGTTTTATAAGAATATAAGGAAGTGGGCATTAATATTGGTTAAAATGTAAAATAATATTTTCATCAAATAATATGAGAAGCTTTAAAATTATGCATATCTTTTGACCTAGAATTGAATTTTTGGGAATACTAAGGCAGCTAATACATTCTGAGATAAATAACAAGATTTATTTATAAAGTTGTTCTCACAGATTTATTAATTATAAAATAGAAATAAGATGAATAGCTCTAGGGAATTTGTTAAAATATGCACCAGCAAGCAGCCATGAAAAATAATATTCTAGAAAAATATTTAATGCTGGGTTAAATATACAGAATATATTTAAATGAAAGAAGCAGGTTGAGAAATCAATCATTAACAAATTTTTCCACGTGAAATCTGGAAGTGATAACATACCTTTCAACAGTGGGAGTTGGTAGTAGGTTTGTAAGGAATTTAGATTTTTCATTCTTTTTCTTTTGGATGTTTTCTGCATTTTTCAACAATGTACATGTATTACATCTTGGTTTCAGAGGGCAAAGCTATGAAGAAGTAAAAGCATTGTAAATCTGTCAGTTCTGGTGCCAAAAATATCCCCCTATAATAACCAGGATTTTATACAGAAGTGATAAAGAAGGAAAATAGTATCTTCTCTTTAAAAGTCCTTGTAACATTGTTTTCATTTACACAAAGAACATCTATGTATGTGGAATAAATATCAAGCATAATTTGTAATATATTTTTACTTGTTTATTAGAGCAACAATTAAAAAAAGTGAAGAAATTGCTTTGAAATCATTTGTCAGAATCAGATTGATTAATTTTTATGAGACTACCTAAATATTAAATGAAACATTTTAGCTTAATTTTTGTTAAAATTTATGTTAAAATATTCACAAATTTGATAATTGAATTTGTGTTTGGTATTTGTATTTATGAAAACTTTTTTGTTCAAAGATTGGGCAAGAGTTGAATTGCAGTGGGTTCCATAAACTGTTATTTAGGCTTGTGTTTTAATTTACAGGCTTCTGTAATGTATCCCAATCCTGATCCCTTAGAAACACAAACAGGCGTTCTTGACTTTTATGGACAAAGATCATGGCGACAAGGAATACTAAGTAAATAATTTTTCCCTCCGTCCTTTCCTCTCAATCTCAAAAGGCAACAATAGCTGTCATACATTTTCCATTGGCTTCACATGCATAAAAAATTATGTTGAAGTAAAAATGTGTGCTTTTTAAACACTGTTTTCATTTTTAGAATGCTTTGTATGTACCCCTACATCTTAGAGTAACTTTATAATTAAAGATGTTGCTGTGATTAAAACATTTATCTGAGTGTGGTGGCACTTGCCTGTAGTCCCAGCTACTTGGGAGGCTGAGGCGGAAGGATCACACCTGTGAGTAGCCAGTGCACTCCAGCCTGGGCAACATAGTGAGACCTCATCTCAAAAAAAAAAAAGAGAAAAATGCCGCATTTGGACATCTGTTGTTTTAAATGACACATGCCACTGTTGTCTATTTAAGTATTTTAATTCCAGTTAACTTTAACAATTGATTTGACATTTTAAAACAGCATTAACTTGTATTACCTTAAAAAACAATTTCTCTGCATATCTTTTTAATGATATATACATAATTTAATTCAAGCAATTGAACTGTAACTGTTAAATTACTGACTAGGTGAGGTGGCTCACGCCTGTAATCCTAGTGCTTTGGGAGGCCAAGACAGGAGGTTTGCTTGAGGCCAGGAGTTTGAGACCAGCCTGGACAACAGAGTGAGACCCCATCTCTACAAAAATAATAAATACAGAAATTAGCCACACATGGTGGCACATGCCTGTAGTCCCAGCTACTTGGGAGGCTGAGATGAGAGGATCACTTGAGCCTAGGAGGTTAATGCTACAGTGAGCTGTGATTGTACTGCTGCACTTCAACCTAGGCAACAGAGTGAGACCCCATCTCAAAAAAAGAAAAAATAGGAAATGATTTAATCTCCAGTGAGTATATCCTCTATAGAGGATAATACTGATACTGCTTTTCAGATGGTCGATTCCACTAGGTAAAAGAACATTGAGCTCAATAATGTTCCCGTCAGAACAGAACACAGAGAAGTTACCATGTTAATAAAGCTGCCTCTTAGCACCTTTAAGATTCTAGAATGTTCAAGAATCTGAAATGATTATATTAAACAAAGACTTCAAAGAGTATACACATAGAGTGTTCATGTGAAGATTTGTATTGAATGAGCTATCTAAGATGGGTTGTGTCTTTTCTTACACAGGTTTTGATCTTTCTGATCCTGAAAAAGAAAAGGTGGGAATTCTTGCTCTTCAGCTGAAGGAGAGAAATGTTGTTCACTCCGTAAGTTTTGTGTCCAATATAAACTATTTTTTACACTATTAAAAAAAACATTCGTACTGAAATGTTTTACACTCTACTTTGTCTGATAGGAAATGATCATAACTCTTCTGAGCAATGCTGTTGCACAATTCAAGAAGTATAAGTGCCCACGAATGAAAAGTCACCTAAGTATGTATCCACAAACGTCACCATTGCACGCGACTTTGAATGACTTTTTAAATTACATGCATAAATCTTTTTTCCTTTATAGTGGTTCAGATGGGAGAGGAATATTATTACGCAAAGGATTATACCAAAGCTTTGAAGTGAGTCCTGTTCACTATTTACTTTTACAAGTATTCAGCTTACCTTAAGTGAAATTGGAATAGAAATCAGTGTTGAAGGAGTTAGTATTTTCATATTTATTTCTGTCACTTTTAAACGCCATTTCTGTAATATTTTTTCAAGTGCCATTGATGGCACAATCTTTTTCAGCATTTTAGGAAATCTCACATTTAGCTAAATATGAGAATACCTGTTAAACTATCTCAGTAAGATTTTTTTATCTTACTTAAAATGAGGAAAATACTTTTTTCTCCGTGAACTCTCCCTTTCTTGTGAAGCCAGTTCAGCAAGTCTTTCATTTTGTCTTCTTCGAGGTTGCTGGATTATGTGATGTGTGATTATCGTAGTGAAGGATGGTGGACTCTGCTTACATCTATATTAACTACAGCTCTGAAGTGCTCCTACCTCATGGCCCAGTTAAAGGATTACATTACTTACTCCCTAGAACTCCTTGGCAGAGGTAACCTGATGTTCTTTTGAGTAAAATTCTTGATATATAAAATTATGTAGCATCTTTAAGCTTTTTAAAATTTAAAGAATAATTTAGTCTCAGATAACTAGTACTACTTTTACTATATGCAAATCACCGTGCTTAGTCATCTTAGAGAGCTCTTATTATTATATAAAGTTTTTAAAACAGTAAATGGGGTAGTAGACTTAAAAATAAGTTCTTATAATGTTTTTCCATTTTTCTTCATACTAGCTTCAACTCTGAAAGATGACCAGAAGTCTCGGATAGAAAAGAACCTCATAAATGTTTTAATGGTAGGTTGGAATTGTTTATATAAAGTGTGTTATTCGGCATATGTATACGTGTATGTACATCAACTAATGCATCTAGTGGTTTTGCTTTCAACTAGTTGAATGAATGTTAACTCTGTTGATGCAGAATGAAAGTCCGGATCCAGAGCCTCACTGTGATATCTTAGCTGTGAAAACTGCTCAGAAGCTGTGGGCAGACCGAATTTCTCTGGCTGGCAGCAACATTTTCACAATAGGAGTACAGGACTTTGTGCCATTTGGTAGGTAGCTGACATCTACAGTATTATTTCAGAGAAATTATCTTACTTCTACAGAATGAATAGATGCAGAATAATAAATATAAAAGTCAGGAAAGAATTTTCTAAGTTTACTCATGTTATAGATAAACTGATTTGTGTGTGTGTCTCCTAAGTGACTTATAAAGATAGTCAGCATCTTAAAATACTTTTATGTCTTAAAAACACACGTTGCTCATTATAGTTCAGGTGTTATTAGAAACACTTGACAGTTACTTAAAAGGTTTGTGCTTTACTGTCCAGGTAGGTATTTTGAAATAATAACAAAATGGCTCTTTTTTTTTAAATCTTGTCACCTACATTTCTGGAACAGCTGTGATTTTAAAATTAAAGATGGTTTTGAAGCTATAATTTATTTAAATTTTATTTTATGTATTTTTTTTGAAACAGGGTCTTACTCTACTGCCGAGGCTGGAGTACAGTGGTGCAATCTTGGCTCACTGCAACCTCTGCCTTCTGGGTTCAAGTGATTCTCCTGCCTCAGCCTCCTGAGTAGCTGGGATTACGGGCCCAGGCTAATTTGCCTATTTTTAGTAGAGATGGGTTTCACCATGTTGGTCAGGCTGGTCTTGAACTCCTGACCTCAGGTGATCTGCCTGCCTTAGCCTCCCAAAGTGCTGGGATTTCAGGCATGAGCCACTGCACCTAGCCTAATTTTTTTTTTTTCTGTGACAGAATCGCACTCTTGTCGCCCAGGCTGGAGTGCAGTGGTGCCATCTCAGCTTACTTCACCTTCCACCTCCTGGGTTCTGGCGATTCTTGTGCCTCAGCCTGCTGAGTAGCTGGTATTATAGGTGCATGCCACCATGCCCGGCTAATTTTTGAATTTTTAGTAGAGACAGAGTTTCACCATGTTGGCCAGGGTGGTCTCAAACTCCTGACCTCAAGTGATCTACCTGCTTTGGCCTCCCACAGTGCTAGGATTGCAGGTGTGAGTCACAGTGCTCAGCCTAAATTTTATTTTTATAATGAAAAGTGAGCTCATTTGTCTCTTGAAATGCCTTAGTGCAGAAGTCAGGAAGAATGGTCAGTGCAGATGTGTCTTTCTGAAAAAGAAATGTGGTTAACAGGATGTGTGGTCTTGGGTGTCTGGTTGTGCATGACGGAAATGTTGACAGGATGTGTGGGTGTTGGGTGTCTGGTTGTGCATGATGGAAATGTTGACAGGATGTGGTCTTGGGTGTCTGGTTGTGCATGACGGAAATGTTGACAGGATGTGTGGGTGTTGGGTATCTGGTTGTGCATGACGGAAATGTTGACAGGATGTGTGGGTGTTGGGTATCTGGTTGTGCATGACGGAAATGTTGACAGGATGTGTGGTCTTGGGTGTCTGGTTGTACATGACGGAAATGTGGTTGACAGGATGTGTGGTCTTGGGTGTCTGGTTGTGCATGACGGAAATGTTGACAGGATGTGTGGGTGTTGGGTATCTGGTTGTGCATGATGGAAATGTGGTTAACAGGATGTGTGGTCTTGGGTATCTGGTTGTGCATGACGGAAATGTTGACAGGATGTGTGGTCTTGGGTATCTGGTTGTGCATGACGGAAATGTTGACAGGATGTGTGGTCTTGGGTATCTGGTTGTGCATGACGGAAATGTGGTTGACAGGATGTGTGGTCTTGGGTATCTGGTTGTGCATGATGGAAATGTGGTTGACAGGATGTGTGGGTGTTGGGTGTCTGGTTGTGCATGATGGAAATGTGGTTGACAGGATGTGTGGTCTTCGGTATCTGGTTGTGCATGACAGAAATGTGGTCAACAGGATGCGTGTGGTCTTGGGTATCTGGTTGTGCATAATGGAAATGTGGTTGACAGGATGTGTGGTCTTGGGTGTCTGGTTGTGCATGACGGAAATGTTGACAGGATGTGTGGTCTTGGGTGTCTGGTTGTGCATGACGGGAATGTTGACAGGATGTGTGGGTGTTGGGTATCTGGTCGGGCATAACGGAAATGTGGTTGACAGGATGTGTGGGTGTTGGGTATCTGGTTGTGCATGACGGAAATGTTGACAGGATGTGTGGGTGTTGGGTATCTGGTTGTGCATAATGGAAATGTGGTTAACAGGATGTGTGGTCTTGGGTATCTGGTTGTGCATGACGGAAATGTTGACAGGATGTGTGGGTGTTGGGTGTCTGGTTGTGCATGACGGAAATGTTGACAGGATGTGTGGGTGTTGGGTATCTGGTTGTGCATAATGGAAATGTGGTTAACAGGATGTGTGGTCTTGGGTATCTGGTTGTGCATGACGGAAATGTTGACAGGATGTGTGGTCTTGGGTGTCTGGTTGTGCATGACGGAAATGTTGACAGGATGTGTGGTCTTGGGTGTCTGATTGTGCATGATGGAAATGTTGACAGGATGTGTGGTCTTGGGTATCTGGTTGTGCATGACGGAAATGTTGACAGGATGTGTGGTCTTCGGTATCTGGTTGTGCATGACGGAAATGTTGACAGGATGTGTGGTCTTGGGTATCTGGTTGTACATGACGGAAATGTTGACAGGATGTGTGGTCTTAGGTGTCTGGTTGTGCATGACGGAAATGTGGTTGACAGGATGTGTGGTCTTGGGTATCTGGCTGTGCATGACGGAAATGTTGACAGGATGTGTGGTCTTGGGTGTCTGGTTGTGCATGACGGAAATGTTGACAGGATGTGGTCTTGGGTGTCTGATTGTGCATGATGGAAATGTTGACAGGATGTGTGGTCTTGGGTATCTGGTTGTGCATGACGGAAATGTTGACAGGATGTGTGGTCTTGGGTATCTGGTTGTGCATGACGGAAATGTTGACAGGATGTGTGGTCTTCGGTATCTGGTTGTGCATGACGGAAATGTTGACAGGATGTGTGGTCTTGGGTATCTGGTTGTACATGACGGAAATGTTGACAGGATGTGTGGTCTTAGGTGTCTGGTTGTGCATGACGGAAATGTGGTTGACAGGATGTGTGGTCTTGGGTATCTGGCTGTGCATGACGGAAATGTTGACAGGATGTGGTCTTGGGTGTCTGGTTGTGCATGACGGAAATGTTGACAGGATGTGGTCTTGGGTGTCTGATTGTGCATGATGGAAATGTTGACAGGATGTGTGGTCTTGGGTATCTGGTTGTGCATGACGGAAATGTTGACAGGATGTGTGGTCTTGGGTATCTGGTTGTGCATGATGGAAATGTTGACAGGATGTGTGGTCTTAGGTATCTGGTTGTGCATGACGGAAATGTTGACAGGATGTGGGTCTTGGGTGTCTGGCTGTGCATAACGTGGCCCTTTTGTTTTGTTTCTAGTTCAATGCAAAGCCAAGTTTCATGCTCCAAGTTTTCATGTTGATGTTCCCATTCAGTTTGATATTTATCTGAAGGCTGATTGCCCACATCCAATTAGGTTTTCCAAGCTCTGTGTCAGCTTTAATAATCAGGTAATGGTGCCGTTTCATGTGTTTTTACCACATGTGTATCTTGTAGCTTGTGTTAAACTAGATAAAATGAGCTTAGTGAATTTTATGTCTTAATGGTGTCATAGTAACAAATGAACTTTGGTAAGGTCTGTTTACAAATATATTTCCAAACTTCTGGCAATTCAAGTTTTATACTTTGCTTACTGCAATTTTTATTTTCAGTCTGTGTTTATGAAGTCTAAGAATTTCGTGTGTGTGTGTGTGTGTGTGTGTATGTGTATGTGCACACACACAGTATATATATACCGTTTTGGTCTTTTTCGAGACAGAGTCTCGCTCTGTTGCCCAGGCTAGAGTGGAGTGGTGCAATCATAGTTTTCTGTAGCCTCAACCTCCTGGACTCGAGATCCTCTCACCTCAGTCCCCAAGTAGCTGGGACTATACAGGCACCTACCACCACATCTGGCTAATTTTTGTATTTTTTGTAGAGACAGGGTTTCGCCATATTGCCCAGTCTGGTCTTGAACTCCTGGGCTCCAGTGATCTGCCCACCTTAGCCTCCCAAAGTGCTGGGATTACAGGTGTGAGGCACCACATCTGGGCTTATATTTTTTTTATAGTGTATACTTGAATTCCAAATAAGCTATATTCAGAATGAGTAAAATTTTAAAAATCATTTGGTTTATATTCTACTTCAACATTATTAGTTAATGTTATTAGTTTATGATTATGGAAGTAACATGTTTTATATTTTAAAAATTGAAATGGAATAGATGGATATAAAGTTAAAAGTAAATGTGTGTCTTCTTTTAATTCCAATCTCCCATATATCCTCTATGTTAACTTCTTGAATAGTCTAGACATTTTCTGTGCACAAATATATAAGCGACTTGTTTTCCTTGCAGAATTGGGATTGTTTGAATCATTTTCTGCATTTGAATACATGTGAAGCATGATGTAGTAGATAGTCAAGCCCTTGATTACATTACGACTCTGTTATGAATTCACGTAGTAGATAATCAGCTTTTGATTACCAGAAAGTACAGTGAGTCTTTAACCAACAAGCATTTATTGAGAGTTACAATATTCTTAACATTCTGAACCTGAGTATAGCATATGTCGACCTCATTGAAATGTAGGCATTTTGGGGGACAATGGCCAGGACAGAATCAAAGATTGCCCAAGTAGGTAATGAAGACTAAATCACACAGTGTGACTAGAAAGAAGTACAGCTGTAGTAGGCACGCCAGAGAAAAGGGAGGGAGTTCCAAGAATGAAGATGAAATTACAATAGGTCTAAAATGATGGGAGGGGAGAACATGTTTGGCAACGAGAAAGCACTGCATGGAGACAGAAGAGCGTATTCTGTGTTTCTGGGATAGTCAAGCCTCTCTAGAACCAAGGGTTTGTAATGCTGGGTAGTGGGAAATAAGGCCAGGTGGCTTAAAGGAACCTTGCAGAGTTAAGCAGGGATAGGCTAAACAGATGTCTCTCAAGATGTATTCATTCTTTTATCTGTGTTCTGTTTATTGGCTGGTGATAAAGAAACGGTATTGTCTGTTTTATTAGGATTTGATTAATAAGTCAGAAATGTCTCTGTAATAGAAATGATTAGATGAAGCTGGGTCATCTGAAGATCGCGATGTTTTCTTCAACTTCAGACCCTTACTCAAGGATTCCCTCTAATCAGTTTGAGAATTTTTATTGTTTTTGTTTGTTTGTTTTTGAGACAAGGTGTCTCTCTGTCTCCTGGGATCGAGTGCAGTGGCACCATTTTGACTTACTGAAGTCTTAATCTCCCAGGCTCAAGTGATTGTCCCATCTCAGCCTCCCCTGAGTAGCCGGGATTACAGGCACGTGTCACCATGCCCAGCTAATTTTTGACTTTTTTTTTTTTTTTATAGAGATGGGGGGTTGCTGTTTTGCCCAGGCTGGTTTTTTTTTTTTTTTTTTTTTTTTTTTTTTTTCTCTAAACCGTTTATTTCTCCCCACCAGAAGATGGAGGCGGGCGGGCCTAGAATACAGGGTGAGGCGGGTTCCCGGGTTGGGCCAGTGCAGACAGCGCGGGGAGAGGCGGGGCGCGGCTCTTAGGCGAAGCTGGAGTTGTTCCAGCCCACGTTTGCGGCGTTCATGTCGTAATAGTTGATGTAGACCCTGTCTGGGCTGATGCGCAGGCGCTCGGCCAGCAGGCCACACAGCAACTTGCTGTAGGAGCGGTTCTGCGCGCCGCCAATCTTGCCGATGCTCTGCAGGCTGCAAAGCACGCACGGCTCGCTGGAGCCGCCGAAGGCCATGAGCTGGTCCGGGACCACGTGCACTGCGATGTACTGGGGCGGCTTGCCGGTGGCCTGCGCCAGCTGTTGGGTGAGCTCGGAGAGGAACCCATCCGGCACAGAGGCCCGGGGCACGTTGGTGTTTACGATGAACATCGGCATGATGGCAGAGAGACCAGGAGATTCGCACGGGGACACAGACTCCCAAAGTGCTGGGATTACAGTGTGAGCCATCATGCCTGGCCAGTTTGAGAATTCTTAAGCAAAAGCATGACATTTATTTCTAAAGTTTTAAGAAACTTTATTCTAGTAGCAAAATAGAAATAAATGCTATCATGGAAGCCAATTAGAGGCTCTTTATATTAATCCAGTTACAAAAGTACAAGGATTGGGATTAAGATACTGGTGTTGAGAATGGAGATTTAGGAATACAAGAGGCATTTAAAAATAGATAAATCTGCATTGCCAAGTGCATACAGAAGCTGGAAAGTGGGGACAGGATGAATGAAGGACAGGCGCCTTTGTACACGTCCTTTCTTCGTCCTGAATTGGATTGCCCTCCTCTCCGACTAGTTCTTTCCTCTTTGGCTTTTCTCACTTGAAAGCATCACTTCCTCAGGGAAGCCTCCCCTGACTTACATGACTCAATCACTTAGCCAGGTTCTCATAGCCTTAGTACTAATCACACTGTGGTTTCACCTTTGTCTGGGTGATTATTTGGTAAATTACCTGTTTTCCTCACCAGAATCTAAGCTCCGCAAGGACAGAAGGGCAGGGTTTTTTGGTTTGTTTTGTTCATTATGAAACTAGAGGGTCAACACATGGACTCAATTTTTGTTTGTTTGTTTGGTTTGGTTTGTTTTTTAAAGAGACACTCTGTTGCCCAGGCTGGAGTGCAGTGATGCGATCACATAGTTCACCTCAGCCTCAAATCCCTGGGCTCACGTAAAGGGACTCTTACTTTACTCTTCCCTCAATAGTCTACTCTCATTTCTTTTCCTTCTTTTTTTTTTTAACAATAAACATAAACTATCATTAAAAACTAAAAAAAATGTTAAAATTGAATATAAAGCAATTAGCTTTACAATTTAGATTATATTCAAGGTCCAGGCCGAGTGCAGTGACTCATGCCTGTAATCCCAGCACTTTGGGAGACCAAGGTAGGCAGATAACTGGAGGTTAGAAGTTTGAGACCGGCCTAGCCAGCGTGGTGAAACCCCATCTCCACTAAAAATACAGAAATTAGCTGGGCATGATGGTGGGTGACTATAGTCTCAGCTACTTGGGAGGCTGAGGCATGAGAATTGCTGGAACCTGGGAGGTGGAGGTTGCAGTGAGCCTAAATTGTGCTGTTGCACTCCAGCCTGGGTGACAGAATGAGACTCCTTCTGAAAAGAAAAAAAATTCATGATGTAAATCATAAAGAAAAAAGTAGAATCAGCTTCGGAAGCATGGAATAGAAATGAAAATTATTAGAAAGTATAAAATTGGAACTGTGGAAGAATTTCTACGAAGATAATTTATCTGCTGGGATAGAAGATGGCTCTTGCTTGGACAGGTTTATTTTATTGATTGAACAGATGAGAATGGTGATTCTGTAGATAGAAACATGAAAGATATCCTCCTTTATCCATCTATAAGGTATGTTCTCTTCTGGCAAGGCAGATGCACATTCACTTTGGGACATACTGAGTTTCAGGTGGTAGTGGACTTGTCCTCCAGGCAGTTGTGGATATAAGCTTGTAATTAAGGAAATAAGACAGAATAGGACAACTTTATGTGGGAGATACTAGCAACAATGGTATGGAGTATGTGGAAACAAATATGTTTTCCAATGAAGTGAACATAGAGAGAAATGAAGACCTGAAAGCAAAGGAATGGAGCTGGGCTCAGTGGCTCATGCCTGTAATCACAGCACTTTTGGAGGCCAAGGTAGGAGGATCACTTGAGTCCAGGAAGTTTGAAACCAGCCTGGGCAACATAGTGAGACCCCATCTCTACAAGAAATACAAAAATTAGCCAAGTGTGATGGTATGTGCCTGTGGTCCCAGCTACTTTGGAGGCTGAGGTGGGTCCATCCCTTGGGTCCAAGAGGTTAAGGCTGCAGTGAGCCGAGATTGTGCCACTGCACTCCAGGTAGGAAAAACAGGAAGTAACCGAGCAGGAAGAGAAACAGGAAAGATGATAGCATCACAGAAGCCAAGTTAAAAAAAGGATAAACAGTAGTGTGCAGTGCAACAAAGCTCAAACGGTTTCTCTCTCTGGGAGAGGGTTATCTAAATATTTTCAGGAAACGGTTTGTGTGTAGTCAACTGTTTTATTGTGGCAGCAGTGAATAGATAACTGCCTCTATGTGGGATAGAAATACTTTGTTTTATTGGTAACCTTTCATAATGCTTCGGTGTTTGTGTTAAAACTAAATGAGCTCCAAAGCACTTGGCATTCAGTGTTAGCAGACATCTGACATTTGATGGCCCCTGCTCACCTCTTTCAGGAATACAACCAGTTCTGTGTAATAGAAGAAGCATCCAAAGCAAGTGAAGTTTTAGAAAATCTGACTCAAGGAAAGATGTGCTTAGTTCCTGGTAAAACAAGAAAACTGTTATTTAAATTTGTTGCAAAAACTGAAGATGTGGGAAAGAAAATTGAGGTTAGTTATGAAATGTGTTTAAAAATATTGTTAATAAAAGTAGTATGTTTATATCAGAAAACCATAAATAATACAAAAGCATATTAAGTAAAAAATGAAAATCTTCTACTTGAACTTCCTAAAGTAAACCATTCATAATAGTTTGGGAAGTTTCCTTCCAGACCTTTTTATGTGAACATATTTGTAGTTTAAAATTTTTTCAATTAATAAAATTGAGAATAAACTGTAGCTGGCTTTTGTCACCTAATAGTGTCTATTAGACATTATTTCTTGTTATACATAAAACCAATCTCATTTTTTAATGACTACATAATCAGTTAAGGAGTTTTAAACAATGTATATTATGTAATATAACAAATTTTTTTTGTTATTCAGACTGAATAACTATCTTTTGATGTTTAAACATTACTGAGTACATATTTTTAAAGGAACAATGAACATATATATTTGTAAAGATTGATACAGTATAGGCAATTGAAATGCATTTTAGAAATAGAGGATCTAAGTAATATCTTCATTAAGCATAAACTCTGGAGCCAAACAGTATGGGTTTAAATTGCAGCTCTCCAGCTTACTAAGCTTGTGGCCCTGGGGAGTTACTTAGCTTCTATGTGTCTTCTCAGTGTATTCATCTGTAAAATGGGGATCATAGGAGTACTTACCTGTGAGGATTTCATGCGGATTAAATCAGCTGGTTAATGTAACTTGCTTGGAATAGTGATTAGCACACAGTAAGTGCTTGTTTTTCGTGACATGAATGGGAATGGTTCACTAATCTACGCTTGGGACCGTCGCTAAGATGTAGTTTACCACCGATGTTCCCATAACAGTTTCTATGAACGTGCTGATTTTATTATTAACCAGTATCCAAAGTTTTTTGCTTATTCACTAAAAAAAATCCTTCATGAGTTTGACTAAATCCCCTAATTACATATTTTATTTTTTAATGGTACCTAAGGAAACCTACCAGACATAAATTATAATTCGTAATTTTATTTTGAGTCCTTTTGTTAAAGGATTTAGTTGAATACAACATGTATTCAATTAATAAAGCATTTTATTGCTAATACTATAAATATTTTCAGGAAAAATATTTGTGGAATCAGAAATTAGGTTATAATGTATCTACAGCCATCGCAATATTTATTTCCTTCAGCAACCACTAACTGAGTTTCATTACATCAGGGACTGTGACACATGCTGAATTCATGACACTGCTGCTGTTCAGTCAGCCTCTCAGAGAAGGTCAGGTTATTATCTCTGTTTTAAAGGTGGAGAAGTTGAAACCCAGAGTGCAGTTAGTCTCTGTCCCAGCCAGAGGAGGACTCTAACAGCAGGTGTTCTGACTTGTGTCACACTAGGGGTCTCTAGAGGAACTCCACGGTCTAGTAGTCTATGATGTAATTTTGGTGAGATGGTGACAACCACGTGTGAGATGGCATTTCTGACATCATTTTTTTAGATTACTTCAGTGGATCTTGCTCTGGGCAATGAGATGGGAAGATGTGTGGTTTTAAATTGGCAGGGAGGAGGAGGAGATGCTGCTTCCTCCCAAGAAGCCTTACAGGCAGCTCGGTCTTTCAAAAGGCGACCTAAGCTACCCGACAATGAAGTTCACTGGGACAGCATAGTAATTCAGGCAAGCACAATGTAAGTCTACTTTGCTAAGCTGATATTAAAGGTCATCCTATTCTTTTTTTTTTTTTGAGACAGGGTCTCTCTCTTGTCCAGGCTGGAGTGCAGTGGTGTGATCACAACTCACTACAGCCTTGACCCCCTAAGCTCAAACGATTATCCCACCTCAGGCGCCACCCTTGCCTTCCCCAGTGGTTGGGACTACAGCCAGGTGCCACCATCCCTGAATAATTTTTGTATTTTTTCTAGAGATCAGGGCCTTACTATGCTGCCCAGGCTTGTTTCAAACACCTAGGCTCAAATGATCCTCCTGTCTCGGCCTCCCGAAGTGCTGAGATTACAGGTGTGAGCCATCGCACCCAGCCTCTTATTTCTTTTAAATACTTTATTTAAATAATTTGCTCTTTTTTTTAAAATCAGTTACTTAGCTAAGGTTTCTTTTCAAAGGATCATTTCCAGAGTTCCAAACATTTCTGTACATCTGCGACACGAGCCGCCTGCCCTGACTAATGAAATGTATTGTTTGGTTGTGACTGTTCAATCTCATGAAAAGACCCAAATCAGAGACGTGAAGCTCACCGCGGGCTTAAAACCAGGTAAGCATTCCTTTTTGAAAGTTTGATCAGTATTAATCTAACATAAAATAAGCATCAGAGATGTCAACTCTAGGACTTTTGTTTAAAAGAAGGTACGACATAGTGCTCTTCACACAGTATTGATCATTGGGATAGTGTTCGAGTTCTTTACTTTGAAGAACCAATCAATATTAACTCTTTCAGGACAGGATGCCAATTTAACTCAGAAAACTCATGTGACTCTTCATGGGACAGAACTGTGCGATGAATCCTACCCGGCTTTACTCACTGACATTCCTGTTGGAGACTTACATCCAGGGGAACAGGTACACTTGGTCAACTGGGATTGGAGAAGAAGTCAATTAGTTTGTAGTTTTAAATATATAGTGAGTTTTAAACAGTTCAGAGCATTTTAACAGCAAATTCTAGGACTGAAAAGTGATTTAATTGATGAACATTTCATACACATTTACATACTTAAATGTATAAAATGTCTTAAGCAGTTTTTCTACAAGGAAATTTAGAAAACATGCTTAATAGGAATTAGTTAGCTAATAAAATAACTGTTGTTTGTAACTTAATGTAGTAACTTCTCAGTTAACTTCTGCTTCCAAACGATATACAAAAATTTTGTGGAAGTTGAGAATAATAATTTCTAAGAGATGCAGTAATGATTCCACTCTTATGCTGTGTCCAGATAATCAGAGTATTCTTCTACAGTGGGAGCTTTGATCAGTTACATTGTAATATTCTGTAGAAGTTACAAAGAATTTAGCCAGTTGGTATAGTAAACTCTAGAAGGTGGGAACATTATCCGAGAATATATATCAAGAGGCAGTGTCTGTAATACTAATTAAATCACAACATTAATTTTGTTATAGCTGGAAAAAATGTTGTACGTTCGCTGTGGAACAGTGGGTTCAAGAATGTTTCTTGTGTATGTTTCTTACCTGATCAATACAGCTGTTGAAGAAAAAGAAATTGTTTGCAAGTGTCACAAGGTATTTTTTTTACAACTACTGTATGAAGCATCATATGTGGAGTGTTCCCATTTTGTGTTATTTCAGTTTAGTTATAAACTAAGCAACTTAGGTGCTTATGGTCTATTATAAATTTTAATTAAACTTTTAAAAAAATCGCTTATATTGAGATTGTTTAGGCTGGCATTCACTGCTCAAACATTAAATAGAAAATTGGCTTATATGGGTTTTCTTTCCTTTTTTTGAGATGGAGTTTTGCTCTTGTTGCCCAGGCTGGAATGCAGCGTCATGATATCAGCTCACCGCAACCTCTGCCTCCTGGGTTGATGTGATTCTCCTGCCTCAGCCTCCCGAGTAGCTGGGATTACAGGCACACGCCACCACACCCGGCTAATTTTTTGTTTTTCTTTTAGTAGAGACAGGGTTTCTCCACATTGGTCAGGCTGTTCTCGAACTCCCAACCTCAGGTGATCTGCCTCCCAAAGTGCTGGGATTACCGGCATGAGCCACCACACCTGGCCTGTATGGCTTTTCATATAGAGGATCAACAGGTTTGAGATCTCAAGCAAATCACGCATAAGATAAAGTCTGTAGTTGATTTATATATAGGAGATTCTAGAGAAAAGGAGGTCTCCCTTTGAAAAAACTTTTTCAGTTATTAAAAATACTTGTAAAAATTGTTTTTGATAAGTGCACATAAAAGTGAAAATAGGAACTATCACAGTTACAGTTCACAACTCGAAGGCAGCTGCTAACTCTTCATATTCCTTATTGGTCTCTTTTCTATTTATAGAGATTTTTAAGAGGCCATGTTTTTAAATAGATTTACAGTGCTGTGTATAATAGAACATTATGATACTTAGTATCTTCTAGGTCCTGACAGTAACGTTTTCTTAGCTTTCTCTTAGGAATTGGGTCCTCAGCCCAGCAGAGGAGAAGGCCTAGCAATTTGGGGATTAGTTTTGTTACTGCACAGCTTGGCTATTTACAGGTCACTGGGAAGGAAAACCACCTCAAAATTGTTAGTATTTCCCAAGTGAAAGAGGAGGCATGTCACGTACTGTTGAAAATTTCTCGCAGCCTGGTGTAATACATAGAGTCCTATCTGGTAACTTAGGAGATAAGGGTACCACTTTCAGCACATTATATGTATTAATTATCTCATTGAATGTTTCTAACCACCCTGTGAGGATTATGAAACTGGGACTTAAAGAGACTGCATGAGATGAGCATTGCAAATCTGAAAATTCAAAATCCAGAATGTTCCAAAATCTGAAACTTGTTGAGCACCAGTTTGACACTCAAAGGAAATGCTTCCAGGAGAATTTTGGATTTGGAATGCTCAACCAGTAAGCATGGAAATACTCCAGAATCCAAAAATCTGAGACATTTCTGGTCCCAGCATTTCAGATAACCTGTGTAACTTTCCCAAGGTCACATCATTAGGTTCAAGGTCACATAGCTAGTAAGTATGTATCAAGTCAGGATTAGAATTCAGCTGTGCCTGGCATTACAGCCTGAGCTTTTAACCAGTATGACCTTTTTTTAAAGGTTTCTTACCAAGAGGTCGTGTTATTTGTTTTGGAAGATAAAATAACCCCATTTTTTTTCTTTTTTCTATTTTTTTTTTTTTTTTTTTTTTTTGGCATGGGATCTCACTGTGTTGCCCAGCCTGGAGTGCAGTGACGGTATCTTGGCTCATTGCAACCTTCACCTCCTGGTTTCAAGCAATCCTCCCATCTCAGCCTCCCAAGTAACTGGGACTACAGGTGTGCACCACCATGCTCAGCTAATTTTTTGTATTTTTGATAGAGACAGGGTTGTGCCATGTTTCTCAGGCTGGTCTCGAACTCCTGAGCTCAAGCAGTTTGCCCACCTCAGCCTCCCAAAATGCTGAGATTACAGGTGTGAGCCACCGTGCCCAGGCCCCATTGTTTTTCTAGCAGACTCTTAGAAGGGAGATGTAGCACATTGGAGCGTAGGTTCCACGACAGTTTCAGTTCTGCTTTTATGCCTTTGTTACTTTCTCATCTTAAAGTGGCAATCCTAATAGCACTTGTTTCCTTGTGTGATTATGAACATTACATAATACATATATAGTGATGATAGCAGTGTCTGTCATATTACATTAATATTATCTTTATCATTAGTTATTTTGAGTTGAGGTGTCGTAAGAGCTTAGACAAAAGAAGACCCTAGCTTTGTGGAACATCTGATTCCTCCTCTGTAAAATGGTGATGATACCTGCCCTGCCCACTTCATTAGATCCAGAGATAAATAATGAATAAGTAATGTTCGCTGGGTGCTGTGGTTCACTCCTATAATACCAGCTCTTTGGGGTTCTGAGGCAAGAGGATCATTTGAGGCCAGGAGTTCAAGGCCCTATCTCTAAAAAAATAAAACACAGTAGCCAGGCATGGTGGTGTGCGCCTATAGTCCCAGCTACTCAGGAGGATCACTTGAGCCCACGTGTTCGAGGCTGCAGTGATCTGCGATGCTGCCACTTTACTGCATCCGGGTTGCCAGAGTGAGACCCTGTCTCCAAAAAAAAAAATAGTATTCAGTTTTCTCTACACAGATTTTTACAAACATCATCTAAAAGAAAGGCCTTTCTCTCTTTGTGTATATAATTTGGGATTATTTATTGATCAGTGGTAGATTGTGTTTTTTGAAACTTTATATACAAAGATTTAGAGAAGCCATTGAATGTGCTTTTTAAATTTTCTTGCAGGATGAAACTGTAACAATAGAAACAGTCTTCCCATTTGATGTTGCAGTTAAATTTGTTTCTACCAAGGTATGTTCCTGTGAGGCATACTAGTAACCATTTAAGTTATAGAAATGGACTGAAACGATAACATGCATTATAAAGTAATTCCTGACAGACCTTTTATCTTCATTTGTGACAGTTTGAGCACCTGGAAAGGGTTTATGCTGACATCCCCTTTCTGTTGATGACGGACGTCTTAAGTGCCTCACCCTGGGCCCTCACTATTGTTTCCAGTGAGCTCCAGCTTGCTCCATCCATGACCGCAGTGGACCAGCTAGAGTCCCAGGTGGACAATGGTGAGAAGTTGGTTCACTCCCACTTAAAGAGCAGGAGAATTGTCTGTGTGTGTGTGTGTGTGTGTGTGTGTGTGTAAGCTGGCAATGGAGGAGTTGATTCGCTTTTTACTAAGTGAGGGAACTTGAGACCTATACTCAGGAAAGCAAATGCATATGGAATTAAGGTGGAATTAGTGTCATTTATAATGCCATTTGCTTGACTATACCTGATTTTTAAAGATTTTTTTCATACTCTAAGGAAGTTGTACTTTGAAAATGTACTTCACAAAAAGAATTCTTTTTTCATTTTTGAACTTTTTAAAGGCTTTTTTCTCATTGACTCTTAATGTTTCCTTTTTTTCCATAACTTGAAATGAGAAAAGATATTTCTTTATATATATATATATTATTGCATTTTAGGTTCTGGGGTACATGTAAAGAACATGCAGGATTGTTGCACAGGTACATACATGGCAATGTGGTTTTCCTCCTCCATCCCCATCACCTATATCTGGCATTTCTCCCCATGTTATTCCTCCCCTAGAAAAGATATTTCTTAAAGATACTTTGGCAACTGTAGAAAAGTAGAAGATAAATTTTCTGAGTCTCCCAGCTGAAACAGTTTGTAAGACTGATTCAAACCCAGGACAATACCTCTCTGTTTTTAAAAAGTACTAATAGTATCTTTTGCTTTCACAATGTCTTCCTGAGTTTTTTTTTTCATCTCTTCTTGAAACTTGGTTTTCTCTGGTGTGTTTGGAAATCATGTTCTCTGTCCTACTTCGTTTTTTGTTTCCTTCCCTTTTCCTTACTGTTTTTATTGGGAATAATGAGCTTGAGGGTCAGACTGAGCTAGATTCAGTTTCCAGCCCTACCACTTGCTCTTTTGTGAACTCAAAAGGTCATGTCATCACTTCTTAGAGGCAGAGAGGATGATGTATGTGAAATAATGGAGTCGTATGTGTGAGAGAATATGAAATCTCTTAGCTCAGTGCTCCCTTCTGACAGCTCAGTAAAAGCTGGTTATTTGTCCATTCTTACTGGTTCTTTGCTTTCAGTGTTGGTCATTTCCAGTGTCCTGACTTTGGCTCCCTTGTTCTTTACAAGTCTTCAGCTGCCACACGATCTCAGGCTGCCTGCATTCCCATGTCCAGTTGGAGGGGTCGTTGTGAGTACCCTTCATCCAAGCTGGAAATGGCAGAGAGAAACTACACTCTTTCACATCCACATCCATTCCTCAGCTCAAGTGCTACCTTCTAAACATTTTTTTTTTTTGAGACGGAGTTTCGCTCTTGTTCCCCAGGCTGGAGTGCAATGGCGCGATCTCGGCTCACCGCAACCTCCGCCTCCTGGGTTCAGGCAGTTCTCCTGCCTCAGCCTCCTGAGTAGCTGGGATTACAGGCACGCGCCGCCGTGCCCAGCTAATTTTTTGTATTTTTAGTAGAGATGGGGTTTCACCATGTTGACAAGGGTGGTCTTGATCTCTTGACCTCGTGATCCACCCGCCTCGGCCTCCCAAAGTGCTGGGATTACAGCTAAACATTTTTTGAATTCAGCTTTTCATCTCCATTCTCAGTGCCATCTTGCCATTTTTCTCACCCGGTCTACAGAAGTCAGTTCCTAACTGGTTTCTTCGTAGGCAGTCACTCTTTTCCCCAGCCTGCCTTTCCTGTTGCCGCGAGCTCTCACCTGGTCCGGCTCTGGCTGGCCTTCCCAGCTGCCCCTACCCCAGGCTCTCTGCTGCCCTTTGCACTCTCCCAGGTTTCAACCAAGACAAACTTAGGGCATTCGTCTATCATTGCCGCAGCTACTTTTGAACATATCTGTGGAACTTTTGTGTAAAACCTTTTTCATCTTTTTCAACCTGTTGAACTCTGGCTTGCTCTTCAGAGCTCATGTAAACTTTAACTTCTTGTTCCTCCCAAGCAGAGCTAAGTACTGTTCCTTCTTTACTCCTATGTTTTTTTGCACATACTTACACTGTTACACTTACTCAGCTATATTGCAATTACTATTTGTAAATATGGCTCCCTTCCTAGACTGTGTTCCTTCAGACCTGAGCTGGGTCTCACTCATCTTTGTGTTGCCCGCATCATACTACTTAGCTAATAAGTGTTTACTAAATTAAGCAATAATCTCTGGCTTGAACTTCTAGTATATTAGTTTCTTACTGCTGCTGTAACAAATGACCACAAAGTTAATGGCTTAAAATGACATAGATTTAACTGTATTAAAGTTATGCAGGTTAGAAGTCCAAAAAACAAGGTGTCATCCTGGTTGCCTCCCTTCTGGAGGCTCTCAGGGGAAATCTATTTCTTTGTCTTCTCCAGCTTCTAGAGAAGCTTCTCACCTGCGCTCCTCTGCCTGGCTCCTTCCTCCATCTTCAGAACCAGCAGTGTACCACTTCATTGTCACAAATTGATCCTAATGTTAATTGTTAATAAAAAGTAATGATCATTTTGTTTAACTTCTTAGAATTAAGGAGAACTTTGGCAGAGTTTCATATGAATCGCCCAGGTTTTTTAAAAGGCGATCTCTAGAAGTTTGAATTGATGTGTATTTTATTTACTGGGCTACAGTATATTTTCCAAGTCTCAAACATTACTTAAAAATACTTAATTAAAGCAAAGATTGATCCAGCTTTTTTCTCTTTCACTAATGTTATCTGTCCACAATCAGACCTCCATTAATCTGTCACAACCTTCTTCATTAGAAAACCATAAAAATAACCTGATGTTTAGACACTTTATTATTATTATTATTATTTTGAGACAGAGTCTTGCTCTGTTGCCCAGGCTGGAGTGCAGTGGTGTGATGTCTGCTCACCACAACCTCTGTCTCCTGGGTTCAAGTGATTCTCCTGCCTCAGCCTCCCGAGTAGCTGGGACTACAGGTGCACACCACCATGCCCAGCTAAGTTTTGTATTTTTAGTAGAGATGGAGTTTCTCCACGTTGGTCTGGCTGGTCTCGAACTTCTGACCCTGTGATCCATCCGCCCACCTCAGCCTCTCAAAGTGCTGGGATTACAGGTGTGAGCCACCACACCTGGCCAGTTGTTGTACTTCAGAGTTTCACTCACAGATTGCTAAAATTGCCATTAAATAAGTACTGTTTCCTGCTTGCATTTAAAAGAGCGACACTGCAGGCTCTGCAGAACTGAAAGGTGGAGAAGACTTGGTTTGAATGGGCGCTTATCTTGTCATCAGGGAATTTACTATAAAATTGGCAGGAGGAAAGCATTCTTGCACAGAGGTGAATAGCCACATGAGGCAGTATGAGTGCTGTTAGTAATACAGGCTAAGCATCTCTTACTTGAAATGCTTGGTACCAGAAGTGTTTCAGATTTCGGATTCTTCAGATTTTGGATTATTGGCATTATACCTGGTGGTTGAGCATTCCTAATCTAGAAATCTGAAATCTGAAATGCTTTAAAGAACATTTTGTCTTTTACAAAAAATAATTTTTTTTTTTTTTTTTTTGAGAGGGAGTCTTGTTCTGTCGCCAGGCTGGAGTGCGGTGGCACAATCTCGGCTCCCTCAACCTCCACCTCCCGGGTTCAGGCAATTCTCCTGCCTCAGCCTCCCGAGTAGCTGGGACTACAGGCGCACACCACCATGCCCAGCTAATTTTTCGTATTTTTACTAGAGATGGGGTTTCACCATGTTGGCCAGGATATTCTTGATCTCTTGGCCTCCTGATTCACCCACCTCGGCCTCCTAAAGTACTGGGATTACAGGCATAAGTCACTGTGCCCAGCCTTTTAAAAATTTTTATTTTCATTTTGGAGACAGGGTCTCATTCTGTCACCCAGGCTGGGGTGCAGTGGCAGGATGATGGCTCACTGTAGCCTCGGACTCCCTGGCTCAAGCTATTCTCCTGCTTCAGCCTCCCAAGTAGCTTGGACCACAGGTGCATGCCATCACACCTGGCTAATTTAATTATTTAAAGGGACGGGGTCTCCTTTTGTTGCCCAGGCTAGTTTCAAACTCCTAGAGCTCAAGCAGTCCTCCTGCCTTGGCCTCCGCAAGTGAGATTACAGATGTGAGCCACCACGCCTGGATGCCTTTCCTTTTCATGTCATGTTGGCACTCAAGACATTTCAGATTTTGAAGCATTTTGGTTTCAGATTTTTAGATTAGGGATGGCCAACCTGTATGTGTTTATTAAGAGAAAGCCACAATGTTCTGGAATGATATTTTGAGTACTTTAAGGGTAGTGGAAATTTTCTATTTTCTTTTTCTCTACCCCAAAGTATTTACTTTGGAGGCGTGAAATAATTTAGAAAAAGAAAAACAATCACCATAAGATATTTATTCTGTCTCTAAGCTTTTCACATTCATTGGTTTCCATAGGACTGACTCACAGATATATAGATGCCTCACTGGATTTTATTGTAGTGGAATATTGATATATTAGCAAAAACAGTGGACTTTGTGACCTTGAAAAAGTCATTTAACATCTCTGAGCCCTACTTTCTGAGTCTCTATAAATAATATATAATGGGTGAGATATTCTTTCTTTGTTATATTACTTGGATGTGAAACTCTCCTTTCATAGATGAAGCCATTGCATAAAGAGTATAAAGACTCTTCCCTGTAGTTGTCTTACAGACTGGAGAGAGTGCTAGTGAATGTTTTTGTCTTCGATGTCCATCTCTTGGAAATGTTGAAGGTGGAGTAGCAACTGGCCATTACATTATCTCTTGGAAAAGGTAAGAATTATATCAATCTGGTCATTTCTTCAGTGTCTTTGTTATTCTGATATCTTTATTATTCATCTTTGTCACTTAACATTTGAGAGTTTCTGAAGAGCAGAAGTCACATGGATATGAACACAAAGCTGAAAAAGATAATTAAACCTGAATTTGTGCTTGTCACAATTTGTGACTTATATGCTATTGAAATTTTAGCCAAACTAAATCTGTACACAAAGGGTGTATGTATAAGAATGTTCATGGCTGGGTGCACTGGCTCACACTTTTAATCCCAGCACTTTCGTAGACCGAGATGGGAGGATTGCTGGAGCTCAGGAGTTTGGAAAAATACAAAAATTAGCTGGGCTCAGCAATGCACACTGTAGTCCCAGCTATTGAGGAGGCTGAGGTGGGAGGATGGCTTGAGCCCAAAAGGTGGAGGTTGCAGTGAGCTGAGATTGTGCCACTGCACTCTAGCCTGGGCAACAGAGCAAGACCCTGATTAAAAAAAAAAAGTTCATAGTAGCATTGATGATAATAGTAAAAAAATGGGGGGTGGAAAAAAACCTAAATGCCCATCAATAGAAAAGAGAATAAATTCTGACACATTCGCAGAATGGAATACTACATATCAGTGAGATGAATGAACCAGAGCTACACGCATCAACACCTTAAGGTAAAGTGAGCAAAGCAAGCTACTGATGAGAATATGAATAAATTGCATTAATATGACATTGAAAAACATGCCAAAGATGCTATGTATTTCTTAAGACTACATACGTAATTTGGAAAAGTATAAAACACATGGGAATGATAAATACCAAATTCAGGACAGTGGTTACCTTTGGGGTGGAGAGATACAAGCAGGAAGGGCTCTGCAAGAAGATTCAGTTGTATCGTTGTAATTTCTTTCTTATACTGGGAAGTAGATACATTTTAATTACTTTCAAAAATTCTAAAACAGGGAATAACATGTATTACTTAAAAATGAGAAAGGAATCAGAAGATACTAGTTTTAAGGGAATGTTTTATACAACTCAGAGTAATGAGTAGAAAGATCTGAATGTTATGGCTGTCACAAAAAAGGTTATAAATTATAAAAATTGACTAAAGGAAAATTTTTAACCTGAAAAAACTGGTAAATGGAGGAAATTCACGAGATTATCTTCAAAGAATATATGTTTAGATATATAATTACATGGCATTATTTATTGTTTTCATGTTCTATGCAAAGCGTAGAACAAGAAGGAAAATTCCCTGGGTTTGTTCATGAAGAGCACCCATCCCTAAGCCTGACAGAGGCAGAAAATAAAAGGTAACTGTAGGCCCACAGTTCTCAAACATATTGGTCTCAAGACACCTTTACACTTTGAAAAATCATTGAGAACCCCAAACAGCTTATTTATGTGAATTATATGCACAAATATTTACCATGTTAGGAACTAAAGCAGAAACTTTTTAAGAATGGAGAAATATGTAATATTACTAAGAAGTGAATAAATTTGTCTTTCTTTTCTCCATTCCTGAATTTACCATATTGATGTTTAGTTTTATTTATTTGATTGTAGGTGTCAAAACAGCATGTTTAAGGCCCTGCTGAATTATTCCATCATGCTGCAGTATTACGACAGAGGTGTATTCATGTATTATTGATGAGGGCTTAGATTCTTTGCCTGTTTCTTTCGCTCTCTGATAATTTGCACATAATGTCAGCTGCTCTGCCCCTAGACTCACAGGGATTTCCCTGACACCACCCCTATAGTTCCCACCTTTAACCGTACCACAGGGAAAATACTTATCAGTTTCATAATGTTACTTTGGCTCCCAAAATACGGGAATACCACCATGTTTGTTGATAGTAAAATACTTTTACTTCTTCAGTTTCTGCGATATACTTGTAGTCAGTTACAACAGCGCTCTTCAAACTGGTCTCAGGCCCGCCTGTCAACCATCCTCAGTGAGTTAAGGAATTTATGTTATAATGTAAACCACTGCACTGTTCCTGAATTGAGAAAGTATTGCTACCAAAACACTATATTAAATGGTCCCAGCACTTTGGGAGGCCAAGGTGGGTGGATCACCTGAGGTCAGGAGTTCAAGACCAGCTTGGCCAATGTGGCAAATCCTCATCTCTGCTAAAAATACAAAAATTAGCTGGGTGTGGTGGTGTGCACCTGTAATCCCAGCTACTCGGGAGGCTGAGGCAGGAGAATTGCTTGAACCCAGGAGGCAGAGGTTGCAGTGAGCTGAGATTGTGCCATTGCACTCCAGCCTGGGTGACAGAATGAGGCTCTGTCTCAAATAATAATAATAATAATAATAATATTTTGGGAAATGGATAAGTAACATATTTCTTTTGAAATTAGTTGGTGAGTACACATTTCCTGTTTTTGATTTATTAACTTCTTTCGGAAAGTGTGAGTTTAAAAGATGACCTCTTTTGTCACAGGACTTCAGCCATGGAGAACATCCCCATCATCAGTACTGTCATCACTCTGCCACATGTGATTGTGGAAACTATCCCTCTCCATGTCAATGCAGGTAGCAGAATTTAAATTTTACTCCATGAGAAGGATCCAATAGCAGTAGTTATTTTAACATCCTATTATGAAAATTTTTCAACATTTGTAAAAGTTGGTTATGGCCAGTCTTGTTTCATCTCCACCTCTACACACCCTTCCTACCCCTGTTTTTTTGAAACAAATGCTTGATACCATTTTAAGCCATAAATACTTTCATATGCCTATTTTAAAAATAATGGCTATTTTAAAAAATATAATTATAGTTCCATTACTATGACTTTAAGAATTAGCAATAATGTCTTAATGTCATCAAATTCCAATGTTGAAAATTTCCTAGTTAACTTTGGATGTTTTTTCAGTTTATTTTGAGGTCTATACACTGCAATTGATGGATAAGTCTCATACTATCCATCTATAACCTATAGGTAGGCAGGTAGGCTGACTACCTCTCCCTCTCCCATACCCTCTCTCCTCTCCCCCGACTTCCACCATTAACCCCTCCATCACCTCTTCTAATACCACTTTCTCTACCACTCTGCCCTTCTCCTCCCTACCTCCATTTCTTCCATGCTGAAGAAACTAAGTCATTTGTCCTATAGAGTTTCCCATAGGCTGAATTTTGCAGATTGCATGGTGTCATTTTTAAATGTTTCTCTGTTCCTGTAAATTGGCTTGTCTCTAGGCTGGATAACAGATTCAGGGTCAAGTTTTTGACAAGAATACTTCATAAATGGTGTGTGCTCCCACCAGGAGGCAGATAACATCTGTCCATCATTCTTTCTTTACTGGAATACTTTATGAAGAGAAACTTTCCTTTATTAACTGTTTGGTTATCCTAATGTCTGTAATTTGAAAAAACTGTATATAGTGCTCACTTCAACAGCATATATGCTGAAATGGGAATGGTGCAGATTAGCATGGCCCTGTGCAAAGATGGCACTCAAATTCATGAAGCACTCCATATTTTAGTATCTCAGGAAAAATAAAATGGCAGAACTGCCAACACACACACACACACACACACACACACACACACAGAGCCAAACAACAGTGTATCCATAAATGCATGAATGAAAGTTTTACTTATACCTTCACTAAAACACAGCTTTTGCTTATTCTAGTTTAGGAACCATGATTGATATTTTGGGAAATCTTTTATAGATTTAAAAAATGATCCCTAAAATATAATTCCGTTCCTGCTAGCCAAGACCCTGTCTAGACCAGTCATTTTAGAAGAACACTTATTTCCTTAGCCTGTCTTATCAGTCCTATCGCTGTTGTCCAATCAAAGAATTTTCTTATCTGATAAGCGCACTGTAGCTTCATTCATTTAAATGATACTATGTCCGTTGAATGAGATTCATTTACAAAACAAAGCCATAAATGGTGAGCTAGTTTTTAAACCAAGAGAAATGTGTCATCTTTCTCTGTAGATTTGCCATCATTTGGGCGAGTCAGAGAGTCATTGCCTGTCAGGTATCACCTACAGAATAAGACCGACTTGGTTCAAGATGTGGAAATTTCTGTGGAGCCCAGTGATGCCTTCATGTTCTCAGGTCTCAAACAGGTACACGTCATATCTTGTGTTGCTTATGTTGACACAAAAGTGTGTCCAGGAAATGGAGAGCTGTACCTTAACTTTTTATGAATGAACTGGGTAAAGCTGACTGTGGTCCCTGTTGTTTTGATAATAGGGAATTTTTAAGCACCTTACGTACAGCTCCCTCTAAAGGTGGGTTATCTTTGTCACATCACTGAGATCAGACATGTGGATTCTTCTTACAAAACAAAAGTCCACAAATCCTTGGACTATATTATGTTTTAGTTCCTGGAAAACTTAAATCTTTCCTTTATTACTGATGAGTATGAGTGTGTGTGTGTGTGTGCGCGCGCGTGTGTGCACGTGCGTGTTTGTGCGTGCATCAGTGGGAGGCCTGTAGACCTCACAGTACTAATATTAACAGCCCATGTTTCTATCAGTACAGTTACATAGAGATTTTGATTTTGCATAGAACCTTTGCTGTGTTTAGATACAGCAAAGGTTTCTATAAGTTACCTAGATTTTTTGATTCATGCAGTCAAATCAGAGTTGGAAAAGTTCATCAGGTTTTTAAATGAGCAAACAAAACACCCAGGCAAAACCATGCTTCAGTGAGGGTCCTGTTCTCCACTGTGAGAGGAATAGCAGAGATGCCCCTCCAAAGTCAGGAAAGACTTTCTAATTAATGAGGCATAATTAGAGAACGAGCATGGCTTAACACCCGGAAGTGTTTACCCTGACTCATCAACTGCTTTGCAGATTCTGAGTGCTGTTTGTTGTTCAATGCAAAATAGAATGTTATGTGATACATGCTGTATGCTCAGGTACTGTTTTATATTTATAATATACAGTATTAAATATACCAACTGTATTATTTACAAATGAGTAAGCATTTTTTCTTGAGTGTCTTGATTTTTTCCAGGTGTTGACTTACAAATAGTAGGAAATATATATATATATATAAATAAAGATGCCAAAACCTTACCAGTTTGTATACTTTTTTAAAGTATTGCTAAAGATTTTCAAAACATTTTTTTATTCTGCAGTTACTTACTGTGACACAAAGGTAAAATCCTTCAGAGAAAACAGAAACAACTGAACAAATTAGAACTAGTTTGTCTTATATTGGCATAATGTCTACAAGTAGACACTCTTCTACAAATTATCCCTTAACATACTGTGAACTTAAAATTGCCTGGGCTAAGACAGAAAATACTAACCTGTCTAGTGTTTTCATGTTTAGGAGGTATACGTTACCTTTGTAGATCTTGGTAGAAACTGAGAAATCCTCCATATATTTTTTATACATTTCCTATCTGCCTTGTTCTAAACTCATACTAATGAGCCCTACATTTTGAAAGATGGACTAGGAGAGAGCAAATATTTCACTAAAAGGATTTGGATATCCAATCTTTTGTAAAGAATTGAGGATAACAACATATA
This sequence comes from Saguinus oedipus, assembly GCA_031835075.1. Taxonomy (NCBI): domain Eukaryota; kingdom Metazoa; phylum Chordata; class Mammalia; order Primates; family Cebidae; genus Saguinus; species Saguinus oedipus. Next base: position 6,112,986 of record CM063171.1, on the reverse strand, counting down.
GATATTGCATATATGTATATTTGATGATCTTTCTCTGACTTTTTATGCTGCAGATTCGATTACGTATCCTACCCGGCACAGAGCAGGAGATGTTATATAATTTCTACCCTCTGATGGCTGGATACCAACAGCTGCCATCTCTCAGCATCAACTTGCTTAGATTTCCTAACTTCACAAATCAGCTGCTCAGGCGTTTTATACCTACCAGTATTTTTGTCAAGGTAAAGCTTAGAAATTTTCTGCTTTTTAAATTCAGTCTCTTCAAAACAAACAGACTTCTTTTTCATGCGAACTTCCCTGAACAGTATTTTGAGACCAACAGTGATAGTTTTGACTTTTATCATGTGTGTTTGGCAGTTTTCCTACTGATTTCTATAAAGTTAGTTTTTATAGAATCTAATTTCAAAGATTTTTATTTCCTTAGGGAAATAATGATTTATCTTTATAATATCACATATTTTCTCTTTGACTTAGTGAAGTATACTTTAAAATTGTAATTTGTTTGTAACTAGTCATCAAAATGAATTAATTTTAAATATCCTCAGACTTCCTGATTCCCTGTAACTCTGTAATACTGGATTTAACTGTCTTCTGAAAGTGGTCATCTCTCAGAAACTATACTCTGGTTTAATGTTTTCATTTTTAAAAAATTACACAATTTCCAGGTTCCTGCAATAAAAGAATATGTAGGATGGGCAGTGTGTAAGCAAGCAAATTGGAGGGATGAGTGATTCATTTGGCTCAGCAGTGCACCTCTGATTGCCACCCTGAAACCTGAAATAGGAGCCATCCTTCCACGTGGTTCTGGCGTCCCTCTGTAACTGCATATACGTGAATGTCTGTCCCTGCTGTGTGCCCTCTAAGTTTGTCCTCTCTTTTGGATGAAAGTTTATATTGCTCACTACTTCCTTTTTTGTGTCTGTCTTATTCAAGTTTGGGGGAACCGTTCCTTGTTTATATAATCCAGGATTTGGTAAATTATCTGTTAATATATTCTCCATACTCTGCCAGCTTTTATATTTCCAGACTTACACAATATTCTTTCCATCTGTATAAAAATCGTTAGCCCTCCCAAGCTCCTATTCTACACCATACTTTTAAGTTGTAAAAGAGAAATCTCATAATTGTGGATCTCCTCGTGTTTAAACAGTGGCTTTTTAGCATTTTCACCTAGTCACTCCAGTCTAATGATGCTTCCATTGCCATCCTACACTCTCATGTGTGAAGTCACTCTGTAGGGGAGAAGTCTCATGACTGGGTAGGGGCACAGAGGGGAACAAGTGGCTTCTGTAATGTCCCTTTAGCTGTTTGACTTTTTGAAGTTTGCTGTTTTTTCATTTGTAAGTACTGTTTGAATCATTTAGACGTATGTAGACTTGACCGTATTCTAGCCGCACAGAAATAGCTTGTTGGGGTTGCTAGAATAACTGATACTGAAAAGGAGAGATTTTTGGTTCCGTCAGTTAATCTCTTTTATTCCTCTGTCTGTGGTGCTCAGAAGACCTAGACGTAATCCCAACTAATGCTAATTCAGTCTTTTGATTTTCTCTCAAAGTAAACCTCTTCTGGGTAGTGTTTAAATTCACAAGGAAAGTTTCCAGAAAATTAGCATTCATAAGTTTTAACATAACAAGCATGTTCTTTTTAACTACAGAGATCCCTTTTCTAAGTACAGGTACCACCTTCTAGCAACTTGACTGCTGCCAAAAATGTTGACTGGACTCCTCAGAGCTAGCTCTTTTATCAGTTGAAAAAACTTATAATTAAAAAATTTTGGCCGGGCAAGGTGGCTTATGCTTGTAATCCCAGCACTTTGGGAGGCCAAGGTGAGTGGATCACCTGAGGTCAGGAATTCAAGACCATCCTGGCCAACGGGAAACTCCGTCTCTGCTAAAAATACAAATATTAGCTAGGTGTGGTGACAGGTGCCTGTAGTCCCAGCTACTTGGGAGGCTGAGGCAGGAGAATCACTTGAACCCAGGAGGTGAAGGTTACAGTTAGCAAAGATTGCACCATTGTACTCCAGCCTGGGCAACAACAGTGAGACTCTCCATGTCCAAAAAAAAAAAAATGCCATTTCACAGCATATATATAGTGTACATATTTCAAAACATCATATTGTATACCATGAATGTCTACCAGTTTATTTTTACTTGTCACATTAAGGACAGTGGCTGAGGATTACCCTTTCCCATTTATTGACAATCACTGACTAAAATTTTAGGCCTAGTGTACCTGTATTAAACTTTAGAGCTGTGCTGTCCAGTATAGCCCCTAGCCACATGTGACTATTGAGATTTCAGTTTAAATGTACTTGGTTACACTGCCACACTTCAAGTGCTCAGTAGCCAAATGTGTCTAGTGGCTACCAGACCAGACAGTGACGTCCTAGGCAAGGTTGAATCCATACTTTTCTTCCTTTGAATAAAAGACTTTGGTTCTCTAATTGTATGATGCACTCATTTTCTGCCCCTGCTTGTAAAAGCTACATTTGTCAGGATTTAACTAGGTTGAGCCATGATTCTGTTTCTAAAATTGAGCAGCTTCCATGAGTACTAAAAAAGTATTCAAGAATAAAAGATTGGGAATCTATTTCACTCACTCCATTCCTGCCTTGAATATCTGGAGGCTATACTTAGCTGTGTTTATGTATGTGTACACACACACACACACCCCTATATACATCAGACACACACACACACCCTATATACATCAGACACACACACACACCTATATACATCAGACACACACACACACCCCTATATACATCACACAGACACACACCCCTATATACATCAGACACACACACACACCCTATATACATCAAACACACACACACACCTATATACATCAGACACACACACACACCCCTATATACATCACACAGACACACACCCCATATACATCAGACATACACACACACCCTATATACATCACAGACACACATCCCTATATACATCACACAATCTATATACAAAACACACCCCTATATACATGAGATACACACCCCCTATATACATCAGACACACACACACACCCCTATATACATCAGACACACACACACACACACACACACCCCTATATACATCAGACCCACACACCCCTATATACATCACTCAGACACACACACACACCCCTTATATACATCACACAGACACACATCCCTATATACATCACACAATCTGTATACAAAACACACACACCCTATATACATCAGACACACACACACCCTATATACGTCAGACACACACACACACCCTATATACATCACACAGACACCCCATATACATCAGACACACACATACACCCCCATATACATCAAACAGACACACATCCCTATATACATCACACAATCTATATACAAAACACACACACCCCTATATACATGAGACACACACACTCCCTATATACATCACACACCCCTATATACATCAGACACACACACACCCCTATATACATCAGACACACACACACACCCCTATATACATCACACACACACACACCCCTATATACATCACACACACACACCCCTATATACATCACACACACATCTATATACATGAGACGCACACATACCCCCTATATACATCACACACACGCACCCCTATATACATCGGACACACACACACCCCTATATACATCACACACACACCCCTGTATACATTAGAAACACACACACCCCTGTATACATCAGACACACATACATCCCTATATACATCACACACCCCATATACATCAGACACAAACACACACCCCCTATATACATCACACACACCCCCCTATATACATCATACACACACACCCCTATATACATCAGACACACACCCCTATATACATCAGAAATACACACCCCTATATACATTTGAACAACCACAACAGCAACAAACTGAAAGCAGGAGCGCTGTCTTCCCCGCCTGGGCATCCCTCAGAGTCCTTCTGTTTAAAGCATAGCACATGGCTTTTGATCGTGAGCACTCTCCTGTTTCATTTCCTGATCATCTTTCTCATGCTTTCCCCACAAAGGTCTGCTTTTGTATGTCTGCAGAATAAAAACATTATTTGCATAAATTATTTTAGCTGCTAGATATCCCTCTGAGATGTTAACCTGCCAGAAATTTTACCACTGAAAACAGTTATGATACTTTTTATTCATTCTTAGTCTTTTCTGATGTGGTGTTTTAAATTATTTCAGTCAGCGATCTTAGAGATGGGATCTCTGTTTTTATCTGCTGCTTTTATCCTCGCAGTATGTGTTGGAGTTCACTGTGTTGGACCTCTTTTTCTCAAACAGGAGATTGGGAAACCTTGAGTCCCCAAAAGGAACCTACTGTCGGCTCAGGCTCTGGGCCTGCTTAAAGCTTGAGATGTAGGAGGGCCCTGAGCAAGAGAGAGAGTATAAAACTATCATTTAAGCAGGAATGATAAACAGGTCAGGTGTGGTGGCTCACGCCTGTAATTTCAGCCCTTTGGGAGGGTGAGGCGGGTGGATCACAAGATCAGGAGTTCTTGTGTGTGTATGATGTATATAGGGGTGTGTAAGACCAGTCTGGCCAAGATGGTGAAACCCTATCTCTACTAAAAATAGAAAAATTAGCCAGGTATGGTGGCAGTCACCTGTAATCCCAGCTACTTGGGAGGTTGAGGCAGGAGAATCACTTGAACCCAAGGGGTGGAGGTTGCAGTGAGCCGAGATCATGCCGCTGCACTGCAGCCTGGGCAACAGAGTGAGACTCCGTCTCAAAAAAGAAAGAATGGTAAACAAGGTTCCATTCCACATGCCATCAGTGGGAAACGGTCTGGCAGTAGCTGCTGGGACACGGGCTTGAGAGAGAGGTGCTGACGGAAGAGGATGCGGTGGGTGGAGGTGCAGAGTCAGCTGGTGAAGGCTGCAGAGAGGGCAGCCCCCAGCCTGTGTGGTGACCATCCCCAGGTGCAAGTGAAGGAAGGAAGAAGGTGGGGCAAAAGGAGGAGGATCACCATTTGTATTTTGATGCTTAACACTCGTTTTTTTCTGTTTCTGTAAGACAGGTCCAGGAATTTCAAAATCCTTCCAGTTACTAGAGCTTTTGTTATTATATTATAACTTGGTAAACCCACCTTGTTTTCCCCACTTTAAAGCCACAGGGCCGACTCATGGACGATACCTCTATTGCTGCTGCGTGATGTTCCAGACGGGTCCTTGGCTGTTCACAGAGGTGCTGGGCAGAGCTATACAGGTGTTTCATTGTGAACCGTAGCTGTCATCGTGGTAAAAGTCAATCTTTTCTATTTTTTAATGGATGTTATGCCAACTATTCAGAGGAACTCATACTTCAAAAATATTAGGAAAATCTATCTTGTCTTATAGTTTCTCTAATAAATATTTGAAATCTATGAATACAACATGAAAGGATTGGATGCACCAATCCCTGTGCCGTAAAGTTCCGAGTCCCCTATGTGTGTCTTTCCGAGTTGGCCGGACCAGAAATAAATCCATCCCCATAAATTCAGTGTGTACTCGGAGCACAAACACAGCAACATAGGGATTCGTATGACTGATGTGGAAAACTTCATCAAAGTTTTAATCAAAGCACTTTAATTAAAGTATCAAAAATATATTTGCTTACTATCAGAAAGTGTCAGATAAGTTCAGCTTGCAGCCAAAATACGGATCATTAATGAAGCAGGTTTATCTGTTAGTGGTATCAATAAAATCCTCATCTGAAAAGATCCAAACCGCAAGGATTTGATTATAAACATGATTTCCTAGACAAAAAGTTTTTGGCAAAGATTCAGGGTCCGAGTAAGACCTTTTGGTTATGTTGTGCAGTTTCAAAAGAACGATTTAAAAGTCTTGAAAACTCATGTAAATAAAAATCATAGGGTGAAAATTGTATTTGTTAAAATATCTTAATAATTAAAAACTACCTGATTTCCTGGAAACTTTTTTATTTAAAAAGTGGAGGCATTGTAAAAAGGCAATAGTGATGTAAATAAATATGTTGTCTTGCAAATATGCTTGTCTGTATCTTTTGAGCTCCTTTGATTTCAGCTTCATGAAACAGCTTTTACTAAGAACACTGTTGCATGAGTGTAGTGGCAAGCACAGGGTTAAAAGGCTCTGTGCCAGAACTGGCTCTGGTCGTACTAGGTGAGACTTGCACAGTGCCATCTTGGGAGGACGTGAGCTCCCTGTGGTAACGTGGTTTTTCAGGTAGAAGCCATGGAGCCCGACAAGAGTCCAGCTGTCTAGAATCCAGTCCCTCCTCTGCTGCTTTCGTCTGTGACTCGGTTCAAGTTCCTTACTCTCTGTGTATCTCAGTGTTCTCATCTGTAAGATGTAAGTAGCACCCATCTTATAGGCTTGTTATGAAGGATGATATAGATTCATACTCGGAAAGAGCTTGGAATAGTGCCTGACCCAAAGTTACGTATGAGTGTGCTTAGCCAGGGTCATCTGTATCTTTATGGGAAGGCTGAAGATGTCCATGTTATGAGAATTTGTTGATACATTTTACATGATTTACATATATGAGGACAAATGTGTGCATGTAAATACATCAAACTATAAACAGGTTTCATGGAATAATGCATTCTGTATAGTCTTAAATATTTTAAAATTTTTTTGTTAAGCTGTTTTGTTAAAAAAAAAAATCCCTGGTTATAAACCTGATGAATTTATTTCATGACCTACTATCAGGATGTAAACTGTGGTTTGAAAAATCCCGGGCGAAGATCTTTAAGGTTCTGTTGAATTCTAAGCTGGTTTGATGCAGTGCTTACATAACGAAGATCTCATGTACTAACACTGCGCCACTGACATGGACTTGAAAATGAGTACCATTGATAGTGGGAATTGTGCACCTGTGCGTGCTTCTGTACCGGTATCAAAAGGTCTTTTTACTTCTTAATCTTCCTTAAGTTGGCAGTAGAGTAAGCCTTTCCCAATCAGGAATTCTCCCGTATCGTAAGTTCTGCTGTGAGTATATTCTATTTCAAAATTTGAAACTGAAAATTTTGATTCAAAAATACATGAAATCATCATCTCCCCTGGGTTCTAAAGTCAGAACTATTACAGTGATGCAGGCACTCTTTCTGCATTCGCTGAAGCTACGAGTGTCAGGGAGGACCTCCTGGTCTTTCTCCTGGCCTCTGCCATCAGCCACAGCCGTCTGTCCCTCGTGAGAACATCTGCCTTCTGTCTTTGTACATTTGGCTCTCAACATTGCTCTCTGTCAGCGTTCACGCCATCTGGGGATACAGTTTTTTAAATAGAGTGTTATAAATTGTGGGGAGGTGTGTATGGAAGTGTGACTGGTGTATGTGATGGGGGTAAGCACCGGTGGATAATCCAAATAGTACCAAAAGGAGGAGACGATAATGTCTTCGGGAAGGAAAGAGTTACTAATTTGCTTAACTTTATGTTCTTGTGATCCTTCAAGTTCAACTTACAAATCTGATCCCTTCAACTCAGTTTCCCTCATAATGTCTTTGGGTCTTCATCTTTGAATTTTTGTGAGAATTAAGAGGTTTATAGACCATGGATCTTCAAGTTTTTCGAAATGTCTTCTCACATTACCTGGAGATTTATTATTTTTGTTCAAATTCAGTCATTTATTTCATGGCCCATGTTATATTTTCACCCGGAATATAAAAAGCTGTTTAGTTGATACTCTGAAATAATAGCTGTGAAGAATTCCAGCTGTAATTTCCCTGTTGCTGTTGTAAGAGAGAGCGAGTGCTTTTAAGGGAAGGACAGCAAGCAGACAAGTGACGCTCACCTTTTCATGGGGAGGGTCCATGCTATCCCAGCAAATACCCTTCTGAAGCCTCCTCACTTGGCCTTAAAATTCGGAAAAGGCACCCAAAGTGTCCCAACACAGTTTAAAGGTTAGGCATGGGTTGCATTATTTAATGGTAGAGTGGACAAATGGCAGTGATGAATAGTAAATTCTATCAAAAGTAAGTGATTTGCATGCACAATATCAGGAAAATTAAACATCCTAAGTATGACTGGACGAAGAGAGTAGATGCACCAATACGTGTGCCGTAAGTTCTGAATCTCCTATATGCGTCTTTCAGAGTTGGGCAGACCGGAAATAAATCCATCCTCGTAAATTTAGTGTGTACTCAGAATACAAACACAGCAACATTGGGATTTGTATGACTGATATGGAAAACTTCATCAAAGTTTTAATCAAAGCAGTTTAATTAAGGTATCAAAAATGGCTTACTATCAAAAAGTATCAAATAAGTTCAGCTTGCAGCCAAAATATGGATCATTCATGAAGCTGGTTTACATTTTAGAGGTATCAATAAAATCCTCATCTGAAAAATCCAAGCTGCAAAGAATTGATTATAAACATAAATAGCAGTGACTATAATTTTCAAAGTAGTTGTGTGTATGCAACATTAGTGATTAGAGATTGTCAAATATGTGATAACCAAATAGAAACGTACACATTGCCAGACACAGACCATCCTGGCCAACATGGTGAAACCCGTCTCTACTGAAAATACAAAAAAATTTAGCCAGGTGTGGTGGTGGGTGCCTGTAGTCCCAGCTACTCAGGAGGCTGAGGCAGGAGAATCACTGGAACCCAGGAGGCAGAAGTTGCAGTGAGCCGAGATAATGCCACTGCACTCCAGCCTGATAACACAGTGAGACTCCATCTCACAAAAAAGAAAAAAGAAGTATACACATCATTATCTCATCTCCTCCATTTTTCATGCCATGTGGATTCACCCCACAAGACTAAATCTTTTCCAGCTAAAGCCTTATGAATGAATGCTAAGTAAAAGCCATTGACCCCTGCATTCAGTACCCTTTTTTACACTTACAGATTTGTTCTGAAACATTTCTAACAAGAGACACTCCTATTTTTTTTTAAACGGAGTCTCACTGCAACCTCTGCCTCTCAGGTTCAAGCAAGTCTTCTACCTCAGCCTCCCTAGTATAGTAGCTGGGATTACAGGCGTGGACCACCACTCCAGGCTAATTCTTGTATTTTTAGTAGAGACAGGGTTTCCCCCACATTAGCCAGGCTGGTCTCGAACTCCCAACCACAGCTGATCCACCCGCCTCAGCCTCCCAAAGTGCTGGGATTACAGGCTTGAACCATTGTGCTGGACCAAACTAATGTCATTCTTTGGTGACCATAACGATACCTTTTATTTTAACAATGTCATTCTCAGACATATCTACTGAGGAGCCCCATAAAATTCACTAAATGAGCACAACATTCTGTTTTTCATGAAAAAGAAAAATTCATAGTTTAATTATATTCAAGTTCTCCTCAAAGGTCAAATTGGTGAAAAACCATTTCCTTCCACTCAGTTTATTTATGCCTGCAAACGAAAGAGAAAGTGATCACAAGGCCTTATTGTTTCTGCTTTCTGAAGCATGTTTTACTAGAGGGGGAAGTAGAACCGAGGTCAGTCACTGCCAAGCATGCCCACGCAGGGTACACTGCCTGAGTTAGCCCTGCTCCGCAGGGAGCTGTATTAAAAAGGCGAAAAACCCAAACTGCCAAGTACCCCTGCATTTCAGGGTCCATGTACCTCCAAATTATACTTCAAGCAAATTGTTTTTCTTTTTTTTTTTTTTACTGTACTTACTCCAAACAGTTTTTTTAAATTTCTATTTTCTCTTCATATCTTAAATCAGAGGCCCCCTCTAGTGTTTGAAAACAGTCACAGACAACACACATGTAATTGAAGGAAAATAGTCACAGCATTTTACTAAATCCAGACCTTCCAAAACAAAAGGCACGCTTCTGTTCCATTCAAGTGAGACAAAAATCAATGAGAGAAAAATAGCTAACCGTAATTAATAGTGCAAATTCCTGCTACGATTCAGATTTGTTATCCTCTCATTCAGTAATTTATTATTAACTGCTGGGTTATTTTTTAGAAGATTAATACTTTGTTAATAAGGAAAAAATATGTTAAGAAAAAATATGTTAATAAAAATATGTTAATTAGGAAAAAAAGTATAGGGACTTTAATTTCCCCACTAAAAAATATATCTCATTTCAAATGACAGAAAATTAATGTTACCATATATCCTGCTCTGCTGTGATGGAAGTTATTGGTAACTCCTAAAGTATATGCTTAAATGTATTATAATTGGAAATCAGAACTTTTTAAACTACATGTATTTTGAAACTCAACCTAATCTGTGAATTTGCTAAAAGTTTTTCAATACTCTGTAAAATGAGGTGGAAAGCGTTGCTTTGCGGACAGATGTTCGCTCTGAAGAATATGATATAAAGGAACTCTTAGAGTTTAGATAGACGTGACACCTCATAAATCCAATGACTGAATCTTACACACTTTTGAAAAAGATTGATTGAAATTAGGGGGAATAAAAAATAGTTGATTTTCAGTCTATTTTTTCAGCTAGCATCTTTATGTGTCTGTTTCCATCTCCTATTACAGAGGGTTTAAACTAACAGCTAGTATTACTATAACCAGAAAAGAAAAAGAAATCTCTAATTTTAACAAAAGAAAACAACACAAACTTGAGCAAGAAACCAACAGAGAAAACTATGTTAAGCTGATACTTCATGTTCTTAAAAGTTATGAGAACACTGAAAATTTGAAAACTCAGTAGCTCTTGAAACAAATTTAATCTTTATTAACTTTATTTAAATGGATGACCAGTTTGTCACCCAATATATCATATGGCTTCTCTGCCCCGATCTTGTTTTGTTTTCAAACTTGTCACCTGCAAATATGAGTTAAGGAAAAAAGGTCATCTAAAATGAATTAAATTGGTTACAATTGGTTTCAACTTTTAGGACATTAAAGAACGAAAAACTCATAGTAACCTCTTCTGTACAGAGTTCACCCTTATCCAAAATATATCAGCATGAGGCAGAGTGTGGTGGCTCATGCCTGTAATCCCAGCACTGGGACATCTGAGCCCAGGGGTTCAAGACCAGCCTGGGCAACATGGCAAAACCCAGTCTCTACTAAAAATACAAAAGATTAGCTGGGCATAGTGGCTCGTGCCTGTAGTCCTGTAGTCTCAGCTACTTAGGGGGCTTAGGTGGGAGGATCGATACAGCCTGGCAAGTTAAGGCTGCAGTGAGCCATGATCACACCACCGCACTCCAGCCCGGGTGACAGAGCAAGAGCCCAAGATCCTGTCTCAGGAAAGAAAAAGTATCAGCATGCATGGTAAATGGAAACTTACAAATATTACCTTGTTGGTCAGGATTTCTAAACTATCTTTCCCAAATGATAACTGCCAACTTGAGTACTGTGATGCGCCAGATGGGTATGCTTTGATCTCATTTAATACTTATAAAAGCTCGAGGTGGTTTTAGGTACTCTTTTTATCCCAGTTTTAAAGATGTGAAAACTGAGGCACAGAAAGATTAAGTCACGTGCCCAGTGTTCTGTTTATCCACTGCTACAAAACAAATCTGCCCAATGTTTAGTAGCTTAAAACACGTCTTATCTTTTATGGTTTCAGTGGGGCAGGAATTTGGGAACAACTCAGAAGGGCAGTTCTGGCTGGGGGTCACTCGTGCGGCTGTAGTCAAACAGAAGCTGGAGTTAGAATAGGGTGAACCGTGAGAACCAGGGGAGCCGAGGCAGCTCGGAGCTAGCCGGGCACCTCTCTTTGTGTAGTCTTAGGGTCGCTCCATGTGTTCCCCGGGATTTCCCACAGCATGGCCGCCTCAAGGTGGGTGGACTGCTTACCTGGCAGTACAAACCTCCAGTGAGAATGGAACCAGCAAGGGGAGTTGCACCCCCGTGTTCGACCTTGCCTTGAATATCACACAACACCACTTCCAGGGTCAAGGGGAGGGAACACAAACTATAAATGTCACCTCCTGAGGGAGAAACGGCCTCATCCAGAAGAGATAGGACAGAAGGTATTATTGCATCCATCTTTGACAGACAAAATCTGCTGTGCCCAATGACATGGCAAGTGGGAGAAGAGCTGGAACTCTAATCAAAGCACTGTCCTGCAGAGCCCACTACACTACAGAGCCGCCAGGCTCATGCTGCCATGGCTTATCCTAAATAAATTTGTCTTCAGCTAAATTATGTATGCCTGAGGCACTATGCATTTTATGAATTAAGACCTTTCCTTGCTTGGGTGTCCCTGGCTCAAGCCTGTAATCCGAATGTTTTGGGAGTCCGAGGGGTAAGGATTGCTTGAGGCCAGGAGTTTGAGACCAGCCTGGGCAACATAGCAAGACCCCATCTCCACATAAAATAGAAAAATTAGCCAGGAATGGCGGTGCCCACCTGCTACTCCGGAGGCTGAGGCAGGAGGATCACTTGAATTCAGGAGGTTGGGCTGCAATGAGCCATGACTGCACCACTGCCTTGTTGCCTGGGCGACAGAGAGCCTGTCTCTTAAAAATAAAGCCCAGGAGCGGTGTGGCTCACGCCTGTAATCCCAGCACTTTGGGAGGCCGAGGCGGGCGGATCACAAGGTCAAGATATTGAGACCATCCTGACTAACATGGTGAAACCCCATCTCTACTAAAAATACAAAAATTAGCCTAGCATGGTGGCGCGTGCCTGTAATCCCAGCTACTCAGGAGGCTAAGGTGGAAGAATTGCTTGAACCCAGGAGGCGGAGGTTGCAGTGAGCCGAGATTGCGCCACTGCACTCCAGCCTGGGGACAGAGCAAGACTCCATCTCAAAAAAAAATAAAAAAATAAAAAATAAATAAATAACAATAAAAATAAAAAGACTTTTCCTTCAGTCTATGGTAGTAAATCTAGTGCCCTGAACGACGCAAATTTATCCCATGTATTTACCGTGGGCCAGTTTGTGGGCTGGTCGCGGCGGCCATAAAGGAAGACCAATGGTCCGGCAGCAGACACTGCCAGGGCAGCAGGTTCTGACAGTGTGCTCAGTGCCATAGAAATGGGTACAAGACTGGTGAATGGAGGGGCTGCCTGAGATTTGCTTTAACATACTCCTGAAAACAACATATCCAGGTTGGAGAGAAATGGATGAAACAAGACTTGAAAAATGTTGATGACATTAAAGATGGGTGGGCCTGGCGGGGCTCATTTACCATTCACTCTCCTTTTGGGTATGTCTGAAAATTTCCATAATAAAAAAGATACAAGATAGCAAGGAGCCCCAGGAAAGGATTAACTTTGTAGAGAGTATGAGGAGGAGGCTGCAGGGAGGTAGGGCTTCCTCGAGGAGTGACATTGACATTGGAGTTGTTTCTGTTTTTGTGTTCATAATAAAATGATTCTGTGCTTTTGTTGTGTGGGAATGCATTTCCATCATCCACGAACAGATAATGTTCTGTGAACTGGGTTTTGGAGGGTGTAGAAACGTTTGTAAAATAAACAGATCAAGGAAGAGCTTTCCAGGTGATGAAAGGGACTGTTGGCACATGCCCGTGAGGCACACTGGCATGCCAGTGCTTTGAACGTCGACAGACCTGTCCTCTGTTGAGCAAACCTAACCTTTATTTTTTCTATCATAGATACTCAGTGATAAGAGAATGGGGGGTGGGGGATGAAACTCACTTTAAAATGCAAGAGCGCTTGCTGCTGTCTCTCTGCTGCCTCTGGAGAGCTGGGCTTCACTCCTGGAGCTTTTGGAGGAAGCTAGTCTTCTTTTTGGTAACGCTCATCAGATTGAAGAACTGTAGTCTGAAAAATATTTGATCTTGGAGAGGAATTCACTATCATTATCTCAACAAAGGACTGAATTCCAAATGCCAAATTTAACAGGAACAACTAAGAAACGCTTTATTCAAGATGAAATACAGAATTATTCAATCATAGGATGGGAGGAGCTCCATGAGAGCTTTTTAAAATCAAATAGCTGATACATTTTTTAATCAAAGCCATTAGCGGCCACCGGCTGGTCGGACTACATTTACGATATTCTCTCCACTTCTGATTGCCATCTTTATTTCATTTTACTTTTTTTTGTGACAATTTCAGAACAGACACAAAAGTAGAGCCTGTAACGCACTTCCACGCTTGTACTCAGCTTCAGCCATGAATGCCTTGTCTTCCACCGTCCATCGTCCTTAATGCATTTCATCAGAGAGAAAAGGACTTTTCAAATTACATAACCACAATGCATTCTTACATCTAATAAATTAACAATTGTCTAAATATTTAATTTTCCCTAAGTCCTTTCACAGTTGGGTTGTTTGAATGGGTCCAAACAAGCTCCCTCTTTATAGTTACCTGGCAAGTCTTTGTTCAATTTCATTCAATGTAGACCAGTCTCTTCCCCCTTTATGTCCCCTGTTGACTTGAAGAAGTGGGTCAGTTGATTTTTGTAAAGCATCCCACATTTGGGGTTTGGTTAATTGCAACCCAGCCTGTTTCTGTAACTTGTTCCTTCCTCTATCTACTGTTCTTCCAGTGGACTGGGAGTTAAGAGTTCCAAGCTGGCCTGAGCTCAAATTCTTTCTCCCTCTCATCCTCCCTCCTGTTCTTCTCTCCTCTTCCTTCCTTCCACCCTCCCTCTCTCCCTCACTCCTTCCTTCCATTTTTTCTCTTTTTTGGATAAGACTATCTCATAGGTGATATGATATATTTCCTATCGCGACACCTAATGTCTAGTTGTCTCACGTTTTGTGATAAGATTGATCAATGAGTTTAGAGGGTGACAAATTCCTTTATCACAAGATTCAGCTAAACAGTGATCAATGCAATTGTCTGAATTGCAATTCAGACAATTGCATTGATCAGATAGCTGAAGTGTATATTTAACTTAGTTAAATGTTTTAAAATTAGAAGTTATTTAATTAGACGTTGCAAAATGTAATTGAAGAATGTTATTTTGTATTCATTGACTGAAATTCTTAGAGAATTTTTTTTCTCATTCACTAGGTCTATTTAATTACCCTACAATATAGTTCTTAGAGCAAAGAGAACTTATTTTCTTTAGTTTAGCTCAACAGACAAGGAAGCAAAGATAATTTTAATAACCTAATTCCTTCTCTTTGTGATTTTCTCCTTCTCCTTCTTCTTCATTACTATTATTATTTGAGACACAGCCTGACTGTCACCCTGGCGGGAGTGTAGTGGCATGATCTCTGCTTACTGGAGCCTCACCTCCCTGGTTCAAAGATTCTTCTGCCTCAACTTCCCAAGAGTAGCTGGGATTACAGGTGCGCGGGGCCACCGCGCCTTGCTAATCTTTGTATTTTGAGTAGAGGCGGAGTTTCACCAGGTTGGCCAGGCAGGTCTCCAACTCCTGGGCTCAAGTGGTCCTCTCGCCTCGGCCTCCCAAAGTGCTGGAATTACAGGAGTGAGCCCCAGCGCCCGGCGTTCGTATTTGTAATTTGCAGTGCAAAGAGTTGGTGGCCTTCCTATCTCTTACGTTATCCCAGAGCTTCAGTGTTTGTGGTTTGTGCTCTCCGTTTCTACCCAGTTCTCATGGAATAACGATGTAAATTAGGAGCCTGACGTCAGGGATCTCAGGTTAGGGCGAGGGCTTTCCGGAGGTGTTGGCAGCGGCTGACGCCTGCGCCCTCCGTCGGCTTCCGTCAAGCTTCGTGCCTGGCCCACCGCTCAGACTCTCCGTTCTGAAAACTAAAGTTCACAAGGTATCTTCAGCTGCAAGGATAAAATCAAGAAGGCAGCTTCAAACACAGCCTTATCGACTTAAAACCAATGTTAATGTACGGATGGTCTGAACGAGAAATCAGTGCCAGGGCCTGGCGTGGAGAAGAGATTACATTATGTTTAATAAATGCCTTTTACGTTCATTCTTCGAAAACGGGTACTCATTGAATGACGGCTTTTTTACCACACACAAACACTAGCAGATACGCGTAACTGAGCCCTGCGACATTTTATTTTTCCAGCTGCTTTATACTCCGCTGTCAGGTGGCAGTGTCCACGGTGCTTACCTACGGCGCGGGAAACGGGGGTTCCGGTGCTGCTTCCCTTCCGCGCACAGAAAATTCGCGCAGGCCGGCGCAGCGGCTCACCCCTGTAATCCCAGCACTTTGGGAGGCTGAGGGGAGCGGTTGACTTGAGGTCAGGAGTTCGAGACCAGCCTGGACAACTTGGTGAAACTGTCCCTACTAAGAATACAAAAAAAATTAGCAGGGCACGGTGGTGCACCTGTAATCCCAGCACTTTGCGAGTTCAAGGCGGGTGGATCACTTGAAGTCCGAAGTTCGAGACCAGCCTGGCCAACAGGGTTTCTACTAAAAATACAAAATTTAGCCCAGTGTGGAGGCGGGCATCTGTAATCCCAGCTACTGGGGAGGCTGAGGTGGGAGAATCGCTTGAACCCGGGAGGCGGAGGTTGCAGTGAGCCTAGATCGCGCCAGTGGACTCCAGCCGGCGACAGTGGGAGACCCCGTCTTTAAAAAAACAAACCAACCCACCACACCAGCCCTGCCTCTCTGGCGAGGCCCGCTCGCCCGGCTCCCGCGCCGGGTCCCTGCTTCTCTCGCCAGGCAGCTGGGCGGTTGCGCGGGGCGGGGCGTCGGGGAGTCTCCGCAGCGGTCAGACCGGCCCGGGGACCTCCGGACAATGAGCCTTTCTCTTTGAAAGCCGGGACCCAGCCGGGCCGCGGCGCAAAGAGGCTTCCCTGCGGCTGGCGGGAGGGACCTGCAGAAACTCGTGCGAGCCCAGCAGGGCGGGCGCCCTGGGCTTGCGGGGAGCGGCCGCCGCGTGACCGCGACTCCCCTGCGCCTCCGTCCCAGCCGCCGCCAGCACCCGCCCTGGGAAGCCGGTCCGTTGCGGACACTGCAGGGGCCTTCAGTGGGAGCTGCGCCGCCTGCACCCGCGCCGCTGCGGTTCGCGGGAAGCCCCTGTGGCTTTTCGGAAGCACAACGCAGAACGTCCGGTGAGGGTTTGCAAAGTCCCCCCGGGAGATGTAGCGGTGTGAAACTTGCGGTTGCACCCGGCCTCTGCCGCGCTTGACCTCTCTGCCGCGCCTGGTCTCTGCCGCGCCTGGTCTCTGTCGCGCCTGGCTCTGCAGCATCTGGCCTGTCTGCTGAACTTGGCTTCTGCCCCACCTGGCCTCTGCCATGGCTGGCCTCTTCTGCACCTGGCCTCTGTTGCATGTGCCCTCTCTGCTGCACGTGGCCTCTGCCACACCTGGCCTCTCTGCTGCCCCTGGCCTCTGCTGCCACTGGTCTCTGCTGCCCCTGGCCTCTGCTGCCACTGGCCTCGGTGCTGCCTCTGGCCTCTGCTGCCCCTGGCCTCTGTGCTGCCCCTGGCCTCTGTGCTGCCCCTGGCCTCTGCTGCCCCTGGCCTCTGTGCTGCCCCTGGCCTCTGCTGCCACTGGCCTCTGCAAACTCGGGTGTCCTGGAGCTTCCTACCCAGAATCAAGTGCTGTGCACACTGCGAGGTGCTTCTGACCCCAGGCACCTCCTGTCTGTTCTTTTTGGTTTGGCAAATGACAGAGCTCTCAGTGGGGCCTGAAACCTCGATAGACATGGCTGTCTTTGTAAGAAGGGCCCTCTTCCTTGTGAAATCACTTTTATTCGGGTTATAGAGATTTGTCATGGAGAGATTGGGTACTCAGTAATAATGTGGGGAAATGATCACTAGGTACTGTTGAAAAAACCAAGGACCAAACAGTGTGTGGTAATGACCTTGTTTCACAATACACAACAAAACAGACGTTACACAAACAGAGACCCAAAGGAAAATGATCGTGCATAAAAATATCCTTTTGGGGCCGGGGGTTGTGGCCCATGCCTGCCATCGCAGCACTTTGGGAGGCCAGGGCAGGAGGATCGCTTGAGCCCAGGAGTTCAAGACCAGCCTCGGCAACAAAGCATGACTTAATCTCTACAAAAATTAAAAAGAAATTAGCCAGCCACTGGTGTGGGAACCCAGTAGGTCAATGCGGCAGTGAGCTATGATTGTGCCACTGCACTCTGGGCTGGGCAATGGACCTGGACCCGAGGGGGGGGGGCGGGGGAGAGAGAGAGACAGAGACGGGGGGGGGGGGGGGGGGTTGGGATTGTTGCATTGTGCAGGTGATGACAATTCTTTAGTTTACTTATCTGTTCCGAATGGCTTTCCACAGTAAAGAAGTTTTTTTTTTTTTCTCAAAAGAAGGATTATAAATGTTCATTTTTAAAAGAAACATAGATCACAGCACCAGAGGGAAGAGACCCAGCGGATGGGCCCTCTGCACAAACTTGCTTCCCAGGGACCCACGAGTCACCCAGGAGGTAAAGTGTATGTTTACAGCAGCGTTCCAAGATGAGGGTTGCCATTAACAAGTTGATGTTCCCAGCCCTGAAATCCATTCCCATTTGAACAAATATTCCCCTTAGGAATAGTAGAGAGCTTCCCAGCAAGATGATTTAAGCAAAGGTCATAGGTTCTGTGTATCTAAAAATGTAACCCTGAAATTCTCTTTGGGTGAAAGCACTGTTACATGTCTCAGACAAGGAGTGTTCAGTTCAACACTGAAGCACACACGTTTGCTTGTGAGCTGTTACTGCAGACACACACGTTTGCTTGTGAGCTGTTACTGCAGACACACACGTTTGCTTGTGAGCTGTTTGCAGACACACACGTTTGCTTGTGAGCTGTTTGCAGACACACACGTTTGCTTGTGAGCAGTTACTGCAAACACACACATTTACTTGTGAGCTGTTACTGCAGACAAGTTTGCTTGTGAGCTGTTACTGCAGACACACACGTTTGCTTGTGAGCTGTTACTGCAGACACACACGTTTGCTTGTGAGCTGTTACTGCAGACACGTTTGCTTGTGAGCTGTTACTGCAGACACACACGTTTACTTGTGATCTGTTACTGCAAACTTGCCTGAGATGCATCCAGAAGGGCAGGCATGGTGGGTGGGCAGCGTGTGGATGGAGGGGACCGACCAGGAGAAGACACAAAGATCTATTTTTGAGGCTTCATTTTTTTTTTCACCTAAAAGTCCAGCTCCATTCTAGTGGCCAGAATTGACTGCAGAGAAGGCAGGGTGCCCAGGAAGGGGACTGTGTGGGGGACATAGCATTATTACTGCCAGAGGAATCTTGCAAGGCTCAGGGAGCAAACTCCATCTCCATGCACAGCCTTCAGGGGTCCTTCTTGTCCTCTGGACTCTTCTGGCATTTCCTGTATGGATGCCCATCTCGTACCTTTTAATTTTTAATTTTATTAATTTATTTGTATTTAAACTTTTTTTTGACATCCAGTGACCTCTGAACTTTTTATTGGCCTCCTGCTCCCCGCCAAATACCCTACTTCTGCTGGCTTCATGTCTCAGAACTTTGGTGTCACTGGTCTCAGGCACCACTTTGCCACCCACTGCCCGGCGGGTGGTGGTCCTCTGGACGGTTTGCAGGGAGTTGCTGCTGTCCAGGGCATCACCAAGATTGAAGTCCTCGCCCTCTTCCGGCAGGCGGCGGTAGGTGGTGATCTCAGGCTCCAGCCTGACCTTGATGTTCAGCAGGGCCTGGTACTCCTGGGCCTGGCGCTGTCCCTCTGCCTGGGTCTGTCCTGGCTACGACTCCAGGTGCAGCAGGATCCCATTGAGCTGCTCCATCTGCAGGGTGTAGCGGGCCTCCACCTCCTTCAGGCTGTTCTCCAAGCTGGCCTTCGGATTTCTCACGGAGTCGGGGCCTATCTCCAAGGACTGGACTGGACATCTCAGCTCCGCAAGCGTCATCTCAGCAGCTCCAACCTCGGTGGACTGCGTAGTGACCACTGTGGTGCTCTCCTCAGTCTGCTGAGACCTGTGCTTGTCTGGCTCCGCTTGGTTCTTCATTGTATTGGCCCTGGATGTCTGCCATGATCGTGGTTAGATCCTGAGATATGGGGGCATCTACCACCATGGTCAATCCAGAGTGGACAGTCTGGGCTTGGAGGCCTTTTACTTCCTTTTCATGGTTCTTCTTCACGAGAGCAGCTCCTCCTTGAGAGCCTTGATCTCTGTCTCCAGCTGCAGCCGAACGACACTGGTGTTATCAGTGACCTTGTGGAGCCCATGGATGTCGCTCTCCACAGACTGGTGCATGGCCAGCTCTGTCTACTTGACTCTAGAGTCATCAGCAGCAAGGCAGGCATTGTTGCTCTGCAGAACGATGCGGGCATTGTCCACAGTATTTTTGAAGATCTGAGCCCTCAGGTCTCCAATGATCTTGAAGTAATGGCCCCAGTCTCTGACCTGGGGTCCCTTCTTCTCCAGGTGCTCCTGGGTTTTGCTCTCCAGCTTCTGGTTCTCAGTCTCCAAGCTCCTCACTCTGTCCAGGTAGGAGGCCAGGCGGTCGTTCAGGCTTTGCATGGTCTCTTTCTCATTCTGGATTCCTCCCATGCCTGCCAGAATCCCCGCCATCCCCGCGGCCAGGCCCCTGGACCCCATACGGTCCCAGAAGCTGGTGGAGTGGGACACGGAGATCAGGGAACCAGAGCCCCCAGCCCCTGCATAGACGCTGGCCGCGCTGCTGACCAGCCGGGTGCAGTAACTGACCACCTGGACAGAGCCCAGGAACCGGTAGTTGGTGGAGAAGGTGGAGCAAGTGGTGAAGCTCATCCTGTCCATAGAGGAAGGTGGGAGGACAGGACTCAGGCTTTGCGGATCCCTATTTGTTGTTTGTTTGTTTGTTTTTGAGATGGAATCTTGCTCTGTCGCCCAGGCTGGAGTGCAATGGCATGATCTCGGCTCACTACAACCTCCACTTCGCAGGTTCAAGCGATTCTCCTGCCTCAGCCTCCCAAGTGTCTGGGATAACAGGTGCCTGGGACCACATCTGGCTATTTTTTTTGTCTTTTTCATAGAGGTAGGATTTCACCATGTTGGCTAGGCTGGTCTCGGACTCCAGAACTCAAGTAATTTGCCCGTCTCAGCCTCCCAAAGTGCTGGGATTACAGGCGTGAGCCACCGCGCCTGGCCACCATTTCATATCTTTTTAAAGGCTGCATTCTGTCTCTCGACTAGATGGAAGCTCTTTGTCCTGTATCTCTTTTCTCCCCAGTGTCCAACGCAGGGCTCAGGGGTTAGACACAGCCATCAATGGCCAAGGGATGACTGAGATGCTCAAAAATGTGCGATCTGGCTGTGTTGTTACTAAAAATAGTTTTGTGAAATGCCACAGTTAACAGCCACTTGCTGGTTTAACTCAGTGACTGAGCTGGATACAGTGACTAGAGAGAATCTCAATAGTATCGAGGCCCAAGGTCAGCTGCCTACTTGATTCAGTCGGCAGGGAGAAAGCGCTCCAGCCAGAGTACCCGGAAGTACCCAGGAGCTATGTCCTGGATAGTTATAGGACGTGGTTCTAGGTGTTCTTGTCAATGATCGTTTTACTTGGTGCAGTTAAATAAGGATTTATTCAGTGATCTAGCAGCATTTTAAACATGCATACTTCCTGAATGCTAAATGCATACTTCCTGAATGCTAAAAATGGAATTAAAGGCAGCCAGTACTTGTAGAATAGCGGATTTGCCTTTCTCTATCCGTGAAGAAATAAGGAGAGATCCTAAGACCTTAACAGGATCTTTTTTTTTTTTTTTTTTTTTGAGACGGAGTTTCGCTCTTGTTACCCAGGCTGGAGTGCAATCTTACCCAGGCTGGAGTGCAGTGGCGCAATCTCGGTTCACCGCAACCTCCGCCTCCTGGGTTCAGGTAATTCTCCTGCCTCAGCCTCCTGAGTAGCTGGGATTACAGGCACGCGCCACCGTGCCCAGCTAATTTTTTGTATTTTTAGTAGAGACGGGGTTTTCACTATGTTGACTAGGATGGTCTCGATCTCTTGACCTCGTGATCCACCCACTTCAGCCTCCCAAAGTGCTGGGATTACAGGCTTGAGCCACTGCGCCTGGCCTCTCTCTTTTTTTTTTAGGTGGAGTCTCATTCTGTCACCCAGCCTGCAGGGCAGTGACGCAATCTCAGCCCACTGCAACCTCCACCTCCCAGGTTCAGGCTGAAGCAGTTCTCTCACGTCAGCCTCCCCAGTAGCTGGGATTACAGGTGCCCGCCACCTGTATTTTCAGTAGAGAATGGGGTTTTGCCATGTTGGCCAGGCTGGTCTCAAACTCCTGACCTCAAGTGATCCGCTTTGCCTCAGCCTCCCAAAGTGCTGCGATTACAGGCATGAGCCATTGCACTGGCAATTTTTTTTTATTTTTAGTAGAGATGATTTCACCATGTTGGCCAGGCTGGTCTTGAACTCCTGACCTCAAGTGATCCACCTGCCTTGGCCGTCCAAAGGGCTAGGATTATAGGCATGAGCCACTGCGCCCGGCCTAGATCCCGGACCTTAACAGGATCTAATGTTAACAAAAATTTTACCATTTTTGTTCACTGAGTCAGTTTTCTCCACATTTCGAGTTTGGCCAGTGCTAAGAATATCATTTTGCCAAATCGTGGCTTGTTCTGCCTTCTGCACAACTCTCACCTGGATTCTGTTCAGTTGAAGGGGATGGCGCAAATGAATGCCTCCGAACTCAGTGTGTAAGGGGAGGCAGGGGCTGGCAGACACTTTGTGATTGACAGCAACCCAGTGTCGGTCCATCATTCATTGGTCTCTGACCCCAGCACAAATTCCACTGAGTCAGTTGGAACCCTGATAGAGGTTGGTAGGAGAAGCGCCAGAAACAAACATTCCTTACGAAGGGGCAGCTTTCCCTGGAAGTTGGTTGGGTCCTGCCTCTGCTCACATATGCGTTACCACTTCTTGGGAAGACGAAGTGGGAAACTGCCTGGACATCTGTAGTCATCTCCATTGGAGTCCTGTTTGCATGTGGATGGAGACTTCTTATTGTACTCTGAAGCGCCCATTCTTTCACTTAACAGATACTTACTGAACACTGAGGATGTGTCAGGTGCTCTCTTAAGCCAGTTCAGGAACATTGGTGAGCAAAATACATCATGAGTCCCCTCCTCATAGGTCTTTTAGGATGGATAATAAACCAGAAATAGATAAACATTAGAAAGTATTTTAGAAGGTGATACATACTAAGAAAAAAGAAATACAGCGGGGGCCAAGCATGGTCGCTCACGCCTATGATCCTAGCACTTTGGAAGGCTGAGGTGGGTGGGTTGATTGCGCCTAGGGGTTCAAGACCAGCCTGGGCAACATAGCAAGACCCCATCTGTACAAAAAAATACGAAAATTAGCTGGGTGTGGTGGCACATGCCTGTAGGCCCAGCTACTTGGGAGGCTCACTGCGGCCTGAGTGGTTGAGGCTGCAACAAGCCATGATTGTGCCACTGGACTCCAGCCCGGGTGACACAGTGAGATCCTTTCTCTCCCTGCCCAACCCCTAACAAAAAAGAAGTAGAGCAGGGTGTGTGGGGATTGCATTGCTAAAAAGGAGGTCAGGGCAGGACTCACCCAAAAAGTAGCATTTAAGCAAAGACTTGCCGTAGAGGAGGACGTTAGCTTTGAGCTGGTTGGAGAAAGCAGGCTCTAGGTACAGAGCAGAGTCACTTCAAATGTCCTGACGCAGTAGAGGCATGCGCAGCAGGTTCAGGAAGTTCCAGAGCAGTGTGGGGAGCGGAGTGAGCAAGGTGATGAGATCACGGGGGGGGTCCAATCTTGCAGGAACTTCCAAGCCATTCATTGCACAGACTTGGCTTTTTCTCTGAACGAGGAAGGATCCAGTGGGAGGTTTGAGCAAAGGAGTGACGAGCTCTGACTTAGCCTTCACAGGATCCCTCTGGCTGCTGTGTTGATCCTGGACTGTCAGTGTGCAAAGGTAGAGGAGACATTGCGGGATCCCAGGGACCTGGAGAGGGGAGTGGCAGTGGAGCTGATGGGAAGTGCTCAGATGCTGGAGAGAACTAAAGTGACTTGCCCTAGGTCACATAGCTAGTCAGGTAAGAACCCAATTCTCTCAAATTACAACGTCGATCTTATTCTACTACCCTCCTCTTCAATCTTTTGGCACCTGGTGGCCATGCTGAGATGCAGGGTTTTGCATGTGATTTTGGTTGTCTTGAGGCATCAGTGCATTTGAGTGTATGTCTAGTTATTCCAGCACCGTTCTTTTGGAGATGCTTCGGGGCTAGAAGGTGGTTTATCAGACATCCACTCTTTGCTACACACACTGATACCTGGATAGGATTTCTAGATATTTTTGCAAAAATTCTTGTGCACACCGTTTTTCTCTATCAAAAACATATCTAGTGACCAATGGGACACTGAAGGCACCTGAGGTGGATTCCTGGCAAGCTTCCACTCTGCATTAGATAACGCTCTGCTCTCGTCTGATGGCTACCACGAGCAAAAGCAGAGGAGTTACTGCTGGAATGACGGCCATGATGCTTTTCTCTAACCCAGAAGGTTCCTGAGGATGTCAGTGACTGTCACATGTTGCGTGGCGTGTTCACTGAGTCGGTTCTCTCCACATTTCCGGTCTAATGTGGCCAGGGGGAGTTCTCATAGCAGACACTCTGAGGTGTCTCAGTTTTTAGGTGGCAGGAGACAGACCTAAACTTGGGCCTCTGGTTTAGGGGATGCTGCCAAGTGACCCAAAGAGTTTCAGAGACTTAACTAAAACTGGAGGGGATGGCTTCAGTCTTGCCACAGCCTCCTAAACTGGCCTTCCAGCAGAACCATCAGCTGCCTCCAGCTCGCCAGACCATCCATGGTGCATTAGAGGAGACCTACTCGGCCGGGCGTGGGGGCTCACACCTGTAATCCCAGCACTTAGGGAATCCAAGGTGGGCGAATCACGAGGTCAGGAGTTCGAGACCAGCCTGACCAATGGGTGAAACCCCGTCTCTACTAAAAATACAAAAATTAGCCATGCTTGGTGGCACACACCTGTAGTCCCAGCTACTCAGGAGACTGAGGCAGGAGAATTGCTTGAACCCGGAAGGCGGAGGTTGCAGTGAGCCGAGATCGCGCCATTGCACTCCAGCCTGGGCAACAGAGCAAGACTCTGTCTCAAAAAAAAAAAAGAGACTACTGAATATTTGTTGCATATACAGGTCAATTGAGGCCTACTCTCTAGGAATGCTTTATTCCCCAGTTTTCAGAGTCCTCCTATTTCTTTCCCTTTCTTTCTCATCTTCTTTTTGATTATTTATCCATTTATTTATTTCAGAGTCTTGATATGTTCCCCAGGCTGGTCTCAAACTCCCGGCTTCGGGCAATCCCCTCGCTTCAGCCTCCCAAAGTGCTGGGATTACAGCCGCGAGCCACTGCACCTGGCCTTTCTTCTTCATTTTTCACATTTGCATCTACATTTGAGATCTCCTCCCTCACCCCACCCTTTGCCCATTAGTCATTTGCTCAGAATAAACCACAGAGGCCCAGGCTGGGTACGGTGGCTCACACCTGTAATCCTAGCACTTTGGGAGGCCAAGGAGTTCGAGACCAGCCTGGCCAACGTGCCTACGAACAATACAAAAATTAGTCAGGCATCGTGGCATGTGCCTGTAATCCCAGCCTCTGGGGAGGCTGAGGCAGGAGAATCACTTGAACCTGGGAGATGGAGGTTTCAGTGAGCTGAGATCATGCCACTGCATTCCAGCCCGGGCAACAAAGTGAGACCGTTTCAATCAATCAATCAATCAGTCAATCAGTCAATCAAGGGTCCACATGAATGCCGGGAAAGGCACTGGCCATCTCTAACACCTGGAAGCTTCCAAGTCCCATCACAGCACAGGCCTGGTGATTCTGAGCGCACCTTTATTCTCATGGCAAGTTCCAAGTAACAACAGGATTAATGTTATTTTTATTTTCTTATTGAAACAAGTTACTGGGATGTGACTGCGTCACCATCACAGACGCACAGAGCCTTGGGCTTCAGACTCTCCCTTGAAGGTGAGCCAAGCAAAGCCACCCTCACTGACCACGTGCTGAGTGCCCACCAGAGCACGGCTGCAGGAGTGGCTGGTCTGTCCACGACCCCTGAACAACCCACATGTCCAGAGAGGGCGTTTCTGCCTTCATAGGAGGGAGGCCTGTTGAGCTGCGTCCCCACCTCGTGATGCCAGCAGTGGCGTGCGGAGCTGTACCTGCACACTTGGCCACTGGCTGCAGGGGTGCCCAGCGCATTCACCATCGGATAGCACCCCACTGCCTGCCTCTCCTCTGCGGGACACTCCTCGGCTCCCGTGACCTCTCGGAGCCCACAGTTGCCCTCCTGCTCACCTCGCCAGGCTGTGGAACCTGCAGGCTGCAGGTGGACAGGGAGGCTGCCACCACTGCTTGGGATCCAGTCTCCTGGTGGCTGCCTGCAGACACCGCCCAGGTAAGGGACAAGGAGTTGGTGTCCTGCGGGGCAAACTTCATTCGATGGCAGACTGGAGTCAGTGGATAAAATCTCCCTTCCTTCGTGGGCTGTTTCATGACACTGTTTATAGTTTAGTGAGCCTCTCTGGAGACATCCTGTAAGGCAGAAAAATCAGGGCTTTGTGATGAGCTAGGCAATGTGCTTATGTTTGCTCTCCCTCCTTCCCTCCTTGCTCCTTCCTTCCCTGCTTCCTCCTTCCTCCTTCCCCCTTTTTCTTCCCTTTTTCCTCCTTCCTCCTTCCCTCCTTCCTTCACGGATCCTTCCCAGGATTGCTCTCCCTAATAAAGCGTAAGCACAAATGCCTCGTCCTTGGTCCTGGTTTCTAGGGAACCTGGGCTAAGTTTATTCCAGAATATCTTAAATTTTTTTCTTTTTCTTTTTTTTTTTTTTTTGAGACAGAGTTTCAGAAAAAGACTGGAGTGCAGTGGCAGGATCGCGGCTCACCACAACCTCCGTCTCTCAGGTTCAACTGATTCTCCTGCTTCAGCCGCCTGAGTAGCTGGGATTATAAGCACACACCAACACGCCCGGATAATTTTTGTAGTTTTAGAAGAGATGGGGTTTCACCATGTTGGCAGCCCGGTCTCAAACTCCAGACCTCAGGTGGTTCACCCGCCAATGCCTCTCAAAGTGCTGGGATTACAGGCGTGAGCCACCACACCCAGCCAAGGCTACTTTTAATTTTTTTTTATTTTTGTCTCACTGCGTCGCCCAGGCTGGTCTTGAATTCCTGGGCTCAAGCAGTCCTCCCACCTCAGCCTCCCAGAGTGCTAGGATTACAGGCATGAGCCACCCTGCTCCACCTCATTTGCAGTTTACATGGCCAACTTAAATCGGAGTAACACAAACCCAACGGGGTAAGATTCCTAAGTGTATTATCAGAGATTAATGGACATTCCCGAAGTGGCCAACATGCTTTAAAACTGCTGTCGTCATTGATAGATTTTCTGAACACACAGGAAGCACTAATAATACCCTATCACGGCGATGCTCAGGGAACAATAGCGAGTGGGAGGAGGGCTGCTGCCGCCTTTCTATAAATAAGAACCAAAGTAAGAACCATCTGGAGGTTCATTTGAGAGATGTTAGGCAGTTAGAGTGATTATTGCTAAAATAAAGAATATTTGTTTTGGTTTATTGGAAGCTCCGTTAGCATTTTGGGAGACTATGATTCCTTGTTAATAGCGCAGACAGTGATGAGTCCATCTTGGCTTCTCTGCTCGTAACTTGTTTGACCTTGGGGTATTACTTAAACTTTTTGTTTTTGAGACGGAGTCTTGCTCTGTTGCCCAGGCTGGAGTGCAGTGGCTCGCTCTAGGCTCACTGCAACCTTTGCCTCCGGGGTTCAAGCGATTCTCCTGCCTCAGTCTCCTGAGTAGCTGGGATTATAGGCATGTACCACCACACCCAGCTAATTTTTGTATTTTTAGTTGAGACAAGGTTTTACCATGTTGGACAGGCTGGTCTCGAATTCCTGACCCCAGGTGATCCGTTCACCTTGGCCTCCCAAAGTGCAGGGATCATAGGTGTGAGCCACCGCACCTGGCCTTCTTAAACTTTTTGAGTTCCAGTTTTCTCATCTGAAACATGATAATAGGTAATAATAATAAAAAATAAAAATCTTGCAGAATTTTTCATTTATTTATTCAACAATTATTTGCTTAGTGCTAACCAATAATTTGTCAAGAGGTTGTAGTGTTTGGGGGATAGTAGTGAATGATACAGACCAAATCTCAGCTATCTTGAAGCCCACAGTGACAGCTCAGCAAATGACAGTTGGCGTCATCAGCACTGCCACTTTCACTGTTGTCATCCGTGAAATTTCCGTTACGTTGAATGTTGATTGAAGAACACTGGTGAGCCCAGAACACTGCATTTTTTAAAAATTAAATTAAACTTTTTATATTGAGATAATCATAGCTTCACATTCATTTGTAAGAACTATTACCCAACCTGGCCAAAACATAGTGAAACCTTGTCTCTATTAAAAATACAAAAAATTAACCGGGTGGGTGAGGCAGTTTGGGAGGGTGAGGCAGGAGAATCGTTTGAACCCAGGAGGCGGAGGTTGCAGTGAGCCGAGATTGCGCCGTTGCACTCCAGTTTGGGTGGCAGTGTGAGGCTCTGACTTGGGGGAAAAAAAAAAGAAATATTACAGGGAGATCCTTTGTACCTTGCAAAACTAGAGTATAAGATCACAATATTGACACTGATACAATCCGCCAGTTAATCAGATTTCCCCACTTTCACTTGGGGTGTGTGTGTGTGTGTTTGTGTGTGCGTGTGTGTGTTTAGTTCTAGGCAGTTTCAGCACCTATATAGGTTGACATATCCACCACCGTAGTGTACATCAGGCACAATGGCTCGTAACTATAATCCAGCACTGTGGGAGACCAACGTGGGAAGGTTGCTTGAGGCCAGAAGGTTTTGAGAGCAGCCTATGACGTAGTGAGACCTATTCTATTTTTTTCTAAGAAGAAACCAAAACCTAAAACAACAAGATGCAGAAAAGATCCATCTCTACAAGGATTCCATATGTTGTTAACCATTGCCACTGCCCACCCTCAGTTTCTCATCTCTAGCCACAACTAATCTGCTCTCCATTTCTATCACTTTATCATTTCAATAATGTTATATAAATAGGATATGTAATTTTGGGGATTAGCATTTTCACTCAGCATAATTCCCCAGAGGAGATTAGCCCATTCCTTTTTTTTTTTTTTTTTAAGGTGGGTGGGAAGGAATCAGGCTGCAGTGCAGTGGCGCGATCTTGGATCACGGCAACTTCCGCTTCCCAGGTTCAAGTGATTCTCCCGCCTCAGCCTCAGGAGTAGCTGGGATTACAGGTGTGCACCACCTCGCCTGGCTGATTTTTTTTTTTTTAAGTAGGAGCAGAGTTTCGCCATGTTGGCCATGCTGGTCTTGAACTCCTGACCTGAAGTGATCCGCCTCAGCCTCCCAAAGTGCTGGGATTACAGGCATGAGCCACCGTGCCTGGCCTAAACTATTCCTTTTTATTGTTGATTATGGTTGCGTGATGGATGGACCACAACTTATCTAACCACTCACAAATTGAAGGACATCTAGCTTGTTTCTCGTTTCTAAATACTATGAACAGAACTGTAATAAATATCTGTTTACAGGTTTTTGTGAACATAGTTTTCATTTCTCTGAAATAAATTTCTAAGAGCGCAATGACTGGGTCTTCTGGTAATAATATGCTTCATTTGACAATAAACTGCTAAACTGTTTTCCAGAGTGGCTACACCATTTTACATTTCCACTCGTAATACATGAGCAATTCAGTGTCTCTGCATCCTTGCTATCATTTGGCACTGTGACTGCTTTTTATTTTAGCCATTTGGATAGATGTATAATGATACCCAGAGCTCACTGGGGCTGTAATTTCCAATCCCCTGACAGCAAGTGGTTTTGAACACCTTTCCATGTGCTGATTCACCATCTGTATATCCTCTTTGGTGAGAACATCTGTTCCATCTTCTAGCCGGGATTTCGACACTGTTGAATTTTGAGTTCTTTATATATTCTAGATAGCAGTTCTTTGTCTGACATGTTGTTTGCACGTTTTGTTTCTCCCAGTCCGTAGCCTGTCTTTTCATCCTCTTTGAGGAGAGCAGAGCAAAAGATTTGAATTTTGATGTGGTCCAATTTTATCATTTTTTCCTTTTATAGATTTATTTTTAGGGTCCAGTCTAAGAACCCCTCAACTAGCTCTAGAGCCCAAATATTTTCTTCTATGTTTTTTCTAAAAGTCTTGTAGTGTTTGTTTTAAGTCTGTTATATATTTTATGTGAAATTCCAAAGGAATTTTCAGAAATGCCTTTTACTTTCATAAAAATTCATACTGATAGGTCCAATTCAGATTTAAGATTACAGAGTTTTTACTTTTAAAAAATTAAATTTATTGGCCCATTGTGGTGGCTCACGCCTGTAATCCCTGAACTTTGAGAGGCCGAGGTGGGCAGATCACCTGAGGTCAGGAGTTCGAGACCAGCCTGGCCAACATGGTGAAACCCCATCTCTACTAAAAATACAAAAATTAGCCAGGCATGGTGTCGTGTGCCTGTAATCCCAGCTCCTCGGGAGACTGAGGCAGGAGAATCACTTGAACCCGAGAGGTGAGGTTGCAGTGAGCTAAGATTGCACCACTGCACTCCAGCCTGGGAGACAGAGCAAGACTTTGCCTCAAAAAGATAAAAAATAAATTAAATCAAATAATTAAATTAAATTTGTCTCTTTTCTTTTATCATTGAAAATCTTAGTTTCTAATGACAATAATGCAATTGCTTTATTATTTATTTAGACAGGCTTTATTCTACAAAATACCTAAAATAGTTTTCAAATAAAAATACCAATATTGCTAAAGTGCTATTAACTGCATTTCAGATGTCTATGGTGCTTTGTGTCCTTAGATTACACATCGCTAAGGATACACAGGAAAATTCCGTTTCACTTAATAATTTTACTTAATTAATTTCTTAATTCACCTCATTAATTCACTTAATGGTTTTACTTAAATAATTCCTTTCTCCATCTGCTACATTTCAGTTTGTTTTTCATTCTTTGGTTTGGCTTTATTTTTAATTGGTTTTAATTTTATTCTTTTAGCCATATGAACCATGTAATGTTTTTAAAGTTCTAAATGACACCACATGGTAAGTTTCGCTGAAGGCTTGCGGCCCTCCCAGCCGTCTGCAGCGTTCTAACCTCCACTCCCACGGGGAACCATTTTTATTGGTTTTTGATTCTTGCATCCTTTGTTTTTATTTTTGTTTTGCAAATTTAGGCAAATGTCTAATTACATTGATTTCTCTTTTCTTATCCAAAACTTCTCAGTTCTATCATACTGCTTTATGAAGGATATGTCATCTCTCTCAATATATATTCTTTTACAATGTGGATTTTAAATTTTTGGTATGTCTTAAGATTTAGGAAGGTTTGTACTTTTGTTCTAGTTGTTATCTTGGTATTAATATCTTTGAATAAGAGTTTTGAGTCTCTCTGTGTAATACACTGTCTATTTGCTCCCAATTATGGGTAATAATAAAATTCACCAATACCCACTGTTTCCTTTACTCTTTCTCATCCAGCCTCCAAATTAAAGTGATAGCCTTTTACTCACAGTTAATACCTGTGAGTTACTTACTGAGCTTTTTCTATTTTCCAAGTACTTCATTCATCCAAAACTCCATTTTTATTAGTTCTATTATATCTATATTTTCAGAGTATATCATATTGAAATACTGTCTTCTTTTTCTTTCTCTTTCTTTCTTTTCTTTTTTTTTTTTTTTTTTGAGACAGGATCTTGTTTTGTCACCCAGGCTGGACTGCAGTGGCGTGATCATGGCTCACTGCAAGTTCTGCTTCCTGGGTTCAAGGGATCCTCCTATCTCAGCCACCTGAGTAGATGGGATTACAGGTATGTGCCACCACACTCAGCTAATTAAAAAAAACTTTTTTGGTAGAGACATGATATCACTCTATTGCTCAGGCTGATCTTGAACTTTTGGACTCCAGTAATCCTCCTGCCTCAGCCTCCTGAAGGGCCAGGATTATAGGCGTGAGCCACCGTGTAGGGCCCATACTTCCATTTTTATACTTATTATTTTGTCTTAGTTCTATGGATAAATATATTTAAGGTTCATCAAATACTTTGTGCTGAAGCTTCTTATGATCATTTTGAACGGTTGTTTGAGCTCATTTTCATAGATTCCTTGGAAAGGCTTGGGGGACAATATTATCTGAGTTTTGCATGTTTGCTTGTTTGAGACGGGAGTCTTGCTCTGTCGTCCAGATTGGAGTGCAGTGGCACAATCTCGGCCTTCCAGGTCCAAGCAACTGTCTTGCCTCAGCCTCCTGAGAAGCTTGGACTACAGGCCTCTGCCACCACCATGCCCGGCTAATTTTCGTTATTTTTAGTAGAGATGGGGTTTCACCATGCTGACCAGGCTGGTCTCAAACTCCTGACCTCAGGTGATCCACCCACCTCAGCCTCCCAAAGTGCTGGGGTTATAGGCATGAGCCACCATGCCCAGCTCAAGTATCTTTTCATTTGTCAAAACATTGCTTAAATTATTATTTATTCGGATCCATTTATTTGATTTCCTTTTTAAGGAGCTCCTTTGTCATATTGTCATAGATGTCCTTTGCTGATCTCCTGTATCTATCTTTTAAAAAAAAGTTTTTAAAATTTTCTGTTTGGGCTGGATGTGGTGGCTCATGCCTGTAATCCCAGCACTTTGGGAGGCTGAGGTGAGAGGATCACCTGAGGTCAGGAGTTTGAGACCAGCCCGGTCAACATGGTGAGACCCCCCTCCCACCTCCATTAAAAAAAAAACGATTAGCTGGGTGTGGTGGCCAGCACCTGCAGTCCCAGCTGCTCAGAAGGCTGAGGTGGAGGATTGCTTGAGGCTGGGAGGTTGAGGCTGCAGTGAGTTGTGATCGTGCTTTTGCACTTCAGCCTGGGTGACAGAGGGAGACTTGGTCTCAGAAACAAACAAACAAAGAAGAAACAACCAAAAATGTCCTGTTTGGTTTTTGTTTCCTCCTTTCTAACCTAATGGTCTTGCTCTGCTTTCTGGAATGTGTGTTTGCTCATATGGAGCTTCTAGCTTACTCTTAACTTATAAAATATTATTTTCTGGAATGTCTGTTTGCTCATATGGAGCTTCTAGCTTACTCTTAACTTATAAAATATTATTTTCTATTTTTTTGAACTCGACACATTTCTATTTTTCAGCTAATTTTTAATGTACTTATGACGTTTCTGTAGTTTTTAGAATTATTTTCGGTTTATTTTACAGTAGGACAGATTTTTCGTGCCGTTCCTGTGCCTTCTTATCTGTTAGCACACTCATTATATATTCTCTTTGTTCTTAAAATATCTTTGGGGTTTTATTACATTTCTTTTTTAATATATACTTTTTTGAGACAGTCTTGCTCCATCACCCAGGCTGGAGTGCAGTGGCGTGATCTCAGCTCACTGCAACCTCAGCTTTCGGGGTTCAAGTAATTCTCCCGCCGCAGCCTCCGTAGAAGGTGGTATTAAAGGCATATGCCACCATGCCTGGCTAATTTTTTTTTTTTAGTAGAGACAGGATTTCACCACATTGGTCAAGCTGGTCTCAAACTCCTGACCTCAGGTGATCTGCCTGCCTCAGCCTCTCAAAGTGCTGGGATTACGGTGTGAGCCACTTCGCCTAGCTATAAGGTTTATACTTCTGTGAGACAGGTTTTTCCTGCAATTTGAGGACAGTATTGTCGCTCAGAGAGGAGGAGATGGGCCCAGGTAACTTTCTTGCTTGAAAAGTCCCTTCTCTATCGTTAGTTCAAAGGTTTCCCCAAAGTGGCCATTCGCTGTCTTACCCTCCACAGCTGAGATCTTCCTCCTCTGCATCGTCTCTCTCTTGATGCCCAGTGCCCTGATCTGATCACTTTAGATTCTACTACCAGAAGTCTTTTTTTTTTTTAATTCAGGGTAGGTTCTTTTCCTCCTAGCAGAGGGTGTTGTTCAGTAGGTCTGCGGTCCTCCCGGACCTAGGTCACCCCAGCTTCCTCTGAGTAGAGCCAGCTCATGTAAGGTGAGTTGCTGTTGGCCAGGGCTGTGTTATGAGGCTCTAGGCTGATTCTAAATCCTCAGCTTACACTGGCTCAAAAGACTTCATCAGGGCCAGGTGCAGTGGCTCACACCTGTAATCCCAGCACTTAGAGAGGCTGAGGCGGGCGGATCACGAGGTCAGGAGATTGAGACCAGCCTGGCCAACACGGTGAAACCCCGTCTCTACTAAAAATAGAAAAAAATTGGCTGGGCGTGCTGGCTTGCACCTGTGGTCCCAGCTACTCAGGAGGCTGAGGTAGGAGAATCGCTTGAACCCAGGAGGTGGAGGTTGCAGTGAGCTGAGGTTGCGCCACTGTCCTCCAGCCTGCGTGACAGAGCTAGAGTCCATCTCAAAAATAAAAATAAAAAGAGTTGATCTTGTACTGCTCGCTTCAGATCTGCAGCCAGAGATGTGGGTTGTATTGGGAGTATTTAGACCACAAACCCCAGCAAACGCC
This sequence comes from Saguinus oedipus, assembly GCA_031835075.1. Classification (NCBI taxonomy): domain Eukaryota; kingdom Metazoa; phylum Chordata; class Mammalia; order Primates; family Cebidae; genus Saguinus; species Saguinus oedipus. The sequence continues at coordinate 6,078,734 of CM063171.1, read as the reverse complement.
ACAAGTCAAGGTAGGTTGTGTTGTATTTGTTTGTCTCGAAGAGCTGATTCCACCAGCTTTTAGCCCCATCAGAATTTCCCTTCCTTTCTTCCTTCAGGTTCCTCACGCAGGTGTTAAGGCTGCAAGGGTTCCGAGCAGGTTTTGTTGATCGTGACGGTTTGGTCCTCCTCGCAGTTATTCCGGAGTTCCTGGGGAAACTTTGTCACTTAATTTTACTAAAAACCCTGTCTTGCCGGGTGTGGTGGCTCACACCTGTAATCCCAACACTTTGGAAGGCTGAGGCAGGTGGATCACCTGAAGTCAGCAGTTCAAGACCAGCCTGGTCAACATGCTGAAACCCTGTCTCTTCTTTAAAAAAAAAAAAAAAAAATTACCTGGGTGTGGTGGCGGTGCTTGTAATCCCAGCTACTCTGGAGGCTGAGACAGGAGAATCACTTGAACCCGGGAGGCAGAGGTTGCAGTGAGCTGAGATGGCGCCATTCACTTTAGCCTGGGCAACAAGAGCAAGACTCTGTCTCAAAAAAAAAAAAAAAAAAAAAATCCTAAGGGTTGTTTAAATGTTGTCATCCTATTGCTGTGGGTATCTGGAGAAACCGGTAATGGTTTTTCCCAGACTGGAAGCCCCAGAAATTCTTTGCAATGTGATTAATAACAACAGTGCCCATGTCTTTACGATACAGTGATAAGGAACACTGTCATGTTTTTATAGTAGCACTGCACAGTTTACACTGTTTTCACCTAACCCCTTTATGAGACAGACGGAGCAGGTGTGATTTCATCTGGGGGACCAGGAAACTGAGGTCTGTAAGAGTTAAATAATTTGTTCATTAATAGCTAATAAATGGCAGAGCTGGAGTTCAAACTCAAGTTTCTAACTCAAATCTATTGACGCATATTAAAGTCTAAATATATTTGCAAAGAATGCTTAATTTGAGCTAATATGAGCTATCATCTAGAGCAACACTCAGAGTCTTGACCTCTAATGGACTAAATAGCCCAGTATTTGAGTTGCTTAGTCACCCTTACACTGAGGGATCTTCTCTCTCCAGTCTCTCCCTTCTTGTAAACAGTACCCTACTCTCCTGGGTACTCAAGCTGGAAGCCAGGAAGCAGGGCAAAGAGGTGTTCCCTCCACATTATAATTCAGGAATGCCAGGAAATTGTCTTCTCTTTTCCTCATGCCCGTCATACAAATTCCTCCTGGCTCACTGATGCCTGAAATTCCATCATTTATTGCTTTGGCTTACAGCCAGGAGAAGGGGCGCCAGGAAGCCATGCACCTGCCTTCCTTTCTAGCGTTGACCGGGTGCCAAGCACTCTGTTGTTGACTTTGCATCATTCTTCTGCATTACACCTTTTTCTGTTTCTTTTTCTTTTTTTGTTTTTGAGATGGAGTCTTGCTCCGTAGCCCAGGCTGGAGTGCAGTGGCTTGAACTTGGCTCACTGTAACCTCTGCCTCCCAGGTCCCAGTTGAAGCAATTCTCCTACCTCAGCCTTTCAAGTAGCTGGGATTACAGGCACAAGTCACCATGCCCAGCTAATTTTTGTAGTTTTTAGTGGAGACAGCGTTTCACCATGTTGGCCAGTCTGATCTTGAACTCCTGACCTCATGATCCACCGCCTTGGCCTCTCAAAGTGCTGGGATTACAGGTGTGAGCCACCATGCCCGGTCCATTACACCTTTTTCTAAATGAGGAAACGAAAGCTCAGAGAAGTTAAGTAATTTTTTTAGGGTCACAAGGCAAGTTGCTAGAAGATACCGTAACGAACCGAAGTTGAGTTGACTCCCAAATCTGTGATTTAGCTACTATTCTAGGCTCATATTTATGTGGGCCTAGCACTGCATTAAGTATTTGTCTTACTGAATACTTGTTCTCAGGGCAAATCAGTGTAGCACCTGATGAAAATGCCCTACCCATATGAACTTACGCACGACCGTGCACTTGGCAATACTTCTGACTGCCTGAGGTCATTCTCTGGCTCCTACTCTCTCCAGCAATGCTAACATGCAGACTAAAAGTGTTACAGAAACACTGTGGGGGCTCAGTCTAGGTCCTGCTGCTTGCCACAGAAAGCCAATCACTGAGACAACAGTATTGCTAAAGAAAAAAGCATTAATTGGGCACTATAGCCGAGGAGATGGGAGCCCAGTCTCAAATCCATCTCCCTGATGGACTATAATTGACTAAAATTAGAGGTTTATATAGCAGCGAAGGAATGTAGCAATGTGTGGGAAAACAGGAACTGGGGAGGGAGGAAGCCATCATGGATCATGAGGAGTGAGCAGCCTGGCATCTCATTGTCTGAATGTGGGTATCTGGTGAGTTTCAGTTCTTTGATACTTTTTTTTTGAGAGGCCTGAAGGTCATTTCCTGAGGAAGGAACTCAGAGAAGACAAATGTTAAGTTTCAAGCTTTAAGACAAGAAGGGTCAGTTTCTATGTTTATCTTAAAAACTATCCATGGGACTACTGGGTCGGTTCCAAAAGCATTGGGGAGGGGAGACTTAACTCTCCCACCCCAAACCCAGCATCCCTCAACCAAAGACTGATGGGAATGGTGTGTAAAAGCCGCAGCTCCTTTGCCTCTTGTGAGGGAAAACCCTGCACTGACTCTCAGAATCCTCCACTGGGATTAGGCTCCAGCTGGCCATTTAATGACACTTTTGATAGTACATCCTTTATCAGCTGCCCTCCTTACCCTGTCTCTGTTCCCAGCTCACCTATAGGTATTTTCTGGGATCCTTTCCAACATAATCTAATCTAACTTGCGCTTGAATCTTACTTGGTATTGGGCTTCTCAAGACCTGCTTCTTTGGAACCCAAGCTAAAGCAATCAGCATCATCTGAAATACAGATTTTCAGGAGAAGGATTGGTGGACTTTGAGATCATCAGGCATTGAAGTGACCAGAAAAAGAGCTGGGCTGCTCTCATTTGTTCCCTAACCATTTACTACGTCCACGTGCTCCTTTCCCATCAGTCACAGCCAGGGAGATGGAGTCACGTGTTCGTCCATGAACAGACACTATGCCAGTTCTAGGGAACAAGGATAATGCAATGAACGAAATGGATGAAATGCTCTCCCCTTGTAGAAGTTATACTCTAATGGCTGCCAAGAGATTTTTAGAAAGAACCAAATGGATATTGTAAAATGGAATAATACATGTCTGAAATGATTAAAAAATTATATAGGCTTAACTGCAGGAGAAAGCATGAATGAATTGAAGACAGATGAAAAATCATTCAAGGTAAAGCAGATAGAGTAAAAAAAATATATTTTTAAATGAACAGAGCCTCAATAATTGTGTGACAATATCTGACACGTAATTAGCATCTTAGAAGAAATAGAGAGAAGCTGGGCACGGTGGCTCAAGCCTGTAATCCCAGCACTTTGGGAGACCAAGGTGGGGGCAGATCACGAGGTCAGGAGATCGAGACCATCCTGGCCAACATGGTGAAATCCCGTCTCTACTAAAAATACAAAAATTAGCTGGGCGTGGTGGTGTGCGCCTGTAGTCCCAGCTACTCGGGAGGCTGAGGCAGGAGAATTGCTTGAACTTGGGAGGCGGAGGTGCAGTGAGCTGAGACTGTGCCACTGCACTCCAGCCTAGCGCCTGGTGACAAAGTGAGACTCTGCCTCAAAAAAAAAAGGAAGAAGAGACAGAGAGAGAGAATGTGGCAGAATATTTATTTGGGGGAAATGATGGCAGAATTTCCAAATTTGAGAAAAAAGAAATTTAACTTGTAGACACAAGAAGATCAGCAAATCCCATACAGGATAAATTTAAAGAAAATTACCGGCCAGGCGCGGTTACTCACGCCTGTAATCCCAGCACTTTGGAAGGCTGAGGTGGGTGGATCACGAAGTCAGGAGTTCAAGACCAGACTGGCCAACATGGTGATGGTGAAACCCTGTCTCTACTAAAAAATATGAAAATTATCTGGGCATGGTGGCTCGTGCCTGTAATCCCAGCTACTCAGGAGGCTGAGGCAGGAGAATTGCTTGAACCGGGACCCAGGAGGCGGAGGTTGCAGTGAGCCGAGATCACGACACTGCACTCCAGCCTGGGTTACAGAATGAGACTCCAGCTAAAAAAAAAAAAAAAAAAAAAAAAAAATTACCATCAGGCAAATCATTGGCAAACTGCTAAAACCAGAGATAAAGCAGCCAAAGAAAAAAGACACATTGCTTATAGGAGAATAACCAAGGCAGAAGACGATGGAAACCATCTTTAAAGTGCTTATGGGGGAAGGAAGATCTGTCAACCTGGAGTTGCATAACTAGTAAAGGTGTCCTGAATTATCCCGAATGAAGCCAAGTGAATTATCTGGATCATTTGATCTGTGGAAGCACTGGTGTGGATAAATTCGGCTCCAAGATGAGTGAGAGGGACAGCAGAGTGTGATCGGCAGCCAGCCTGCCTGAGTCCCATTTCTGACTCCAGCTCTCACGAGCCGAGTGAACCTGGGCAAGTTCCTCAGTTTCTCTCTGCCTCACTTTCTCATCTCTAACACGAGGATAACAATAGTATCCACCTCACATGGGTGTTTTATGGATTAAGTGAATTATTTTACTTCTAACAGTCAGGATTTTCCCGGTATCTTTCTGTTATTGATTCCTAGTTTAATTCCATTGTGGTCCAAGAACATATTTTGTATGACTTCAATTCTTTTATCTTTATTTATTTATTTAGAGATGGAGTCTTGCTTGTTTCCCAGGCTGGAGTACAGTGGTACCATCTCAGCTCACTGCAACCTCTGCCTCCCGGGTTCAAGCGATTATCCTGCCTCAGCCTCCCAAGTAGCTGGGATTACAGGCGCTCCCCACCATGCTTGTTCATTTTTGTATTTTTTAGTAGAGACAGGGTTTCATCATGTTGGTCAAGCTGGTCTCGAATTTCTGATGTCAGGTGATTCACCCGCCTCAGCCTCCCAAAGTGCTGGGATTATAGGCATGAGCCATTGTGTCCAGCCCTAATTTTCTTTAAATTATTTTTATTTACTTAGTTTTTTAGAGACAGAGTCTCACTCTCTCACCCAGGCTGGAATGCAGTGGTGTGATCATCGCTCACTGTAACCTCAAACTCATGGGCTCAAGCAATCCTCCCACCTCAGCCTCCTAAGTAGCTGGGACTGCACACACACACTGCCACTCCCAACTAATTATTTAAAATGTTAGGGAGATGAGGTCTCACTTTGTTGCCTAGGTTGATCTTAAACCCCTGGACTCAAGTGATCCTCTCACGTTGACCTCCCAAAGCACTAAGATTACAGGTGTAAGCCACTGCACCCAGCTACAAATTCTTTTATTTTTTCTTATTTTTTTATTCCCTTCGATGTATACAATCAACATACAAATTCTTTAAAATTGCAAATGTTTGTTTGATGACTCAGAATATAGTCTATCTTGGTAAATACTTCCTATGCAGTTAACAAGAATGTGTATTTTGCTGTTGGGTGGAATGTTCCATAAATGTCAACCAGATCCACTTGGTTGATGGTAGTGTTCAGGTCTTCTAAATCCTTGCTGATTTTCTGTCCGCTGGTTCTGTTACTAAGAGAGGCATATTGATATCTCCAGCTATAATTGTGGAATTGCTCACGTTTCCTTTAAGTTCTGTTAGTTTTTGCTTTATGTATTTGAAGCTCTGTTTTTAGATGCATATGCCTTTAACCATACCATTGTATGTGAGCTCTGACTTGAAAGATAAGCAATTTTAAAATGCAGAAGCCAGGAATGACACTCCAGGAAATAGGCATAACTATTTTAAAGGCACCAGTGGATGAGAGGGCCTGGCATGGTCAGGGAATGAATCACCGTCACCATATTGCTAGAATAGAACACAGCGGGAAAGAATCACCAATGAGCCATAAAATCCACTATATTTTGTTGTGCTAACCTTTGACCTGAATTATCCACAAGGATGCTAAGGGAATTATCTGGATCATCTGCTCTTTGAAAACAACAAATCTAGAGGACCTTGGTTGCAAAGTATGTCACATGGGCAGTGGAGCGTGATCTGCAGTCAGCCTGCTGAGTCCGTTTCTTTTTCCAAAACGCACTAGCTGAGCGGACTTGAGCAAGTTCCTCAATTTCCTCCTGCCTTGTGTTCTCATCTGTAACAACAGAGTTTCAAAAATAGATGAAAATGTTCTCACCTTATAGTAGTAATATGCAACTCAGAGGGTTATTGTAAGGATTAGGTTAACTGACCCATGAAAAGTGCTTGGAATGTTAACCACTCAACAGACAAAATCTACTTTGTTTCTTTTCTTTTCTTTTTGGAGATGGAGTCTCCCTGTGTTGCCAGGCTGGAGTGCAGTGGCATAATCTCAGTTCACTGCAACCTCCATCTTCGGGGTTCAAGAAATTCTCCTGCCGAGGCCTCCTGAGTAGCTGGGATCACAGGTTCATGCCACAACACCCGGCTAATTTTTTTATTTATAGTAGAGATGGGGTTTCACAATGTTAGTCAGGATGGTCTTAATCTCCTGACCTAGTGATCCTCCCGCCTCGGCCTCCCAAAGTGTTGGGATTACAGGCATGAGCCACTGTGCCTGGCCAAAATCGACTTTTTTCAAAAGCGATTGTCAGAATTAATTGAATGAATGAAGCAGAATAGCAACTTGTTGTCTCAATCTCCTAGGAGATGCCAAAACTAAGTACCACAAACTGGGTGACTTTCAACGCATACATTTATTCTCTTACAGTTCTGACAGCCAGAAGTCGGAAGTGAAGGTGTCCACAGGTTAAGCTCTCTCTGGAGGTTCTTGGGGCAGTCCTTCCTGGCCTCTTCCTAGCTGCTGACAGTTGCTGCCATTCTTGATGTTCCTTGGTTTTTGGCAGCCTGACTACAATCTCAGCCGTCTTCCCTCTATGTGTCTGTTTCCAAATTTCCCTCTTCCTATGGGGACATCAGTTGTTACACTAGGACCCACTCTCATCCAGTATGACTTCATCATAATTGGAATACATCTGCAGTGACCGTATTTCCAAATAAGGTCATATTTACAGGCTCCTGGTGGACATGAATTTGGTGGGAGGGGACAGTCTTCAGCCCAGGACACATCTCAATTATCCACATTCCTTGACAACTTGCTTTGGATGGCCATTTTTCTAGAAGGCACAAATTATTTTTCTTTGACCCTTTGGCCAAAAATATTCCCAAATTTCTTTGCTCACTTTTCAGTTTTTAAAAATCAAAGATATCAATTCCAATTGCACTTCCTTTGTAGACCTAGGCCATCAGCCATCTGTCACAGAGGTCTGTGACAAGGTTTTAAGTGCCCATGCTCTCTGGTTCTTGTGTTGGCACAGTACAGTTTTTTTTGTTTGTTTGTTTCCATTTGTTGGAAATAGATGCTCGGTGCTTCAAAGAAAAGTTAGCAGAGACAAACGATCTTTCAGCAATGCAATTTTTACTTCCTGGACTGCAGGAAGGGTACGCTCAGTAGCCATCGTGCCACGAGAGTACAAAGAACAAAGGGAATGCGCGGAAATTTATTCCTTATGCATTTGGGGTTGTTCTCACTGCTGCATCTGATCTCCATTGGCTGGAGCCAGACTTCACAATCTAAACTAAAACCCGATTGGCCAGCAACTTAAAACTTTATTTTAAACAGGCAAAAGCAGTGGAGAGCTGGGACGTACCTATGAGCACATCCAGCACAGATATCTTGCTTAAAGTACAAGAACATAGAATGTACTATGTGCCTGTAAGCATGGTATGTCTAACAGCTACATAGGATAGGGCTTAACAAAGTTATTAGTACACTTATTCTTTAACAAGAAAGGAAACTTTAAAAAGAAATGTTTCTACACATTTATGGCTATAATTTGTCCTGTCTTGCTGCTGTGGGCATTTGGGTTAGTGTAGAGCTTCTCTTTCATTTCTAAATTTCTGTGAGTTAGGAACCAGAACTCTGTGTTTGCTACAACTGTAGAATTTAGGTTTAGTCTTTCTAATAGACCACGTGGCTTCTCTCTTGAATGGAGTAAAGTATATTTTATGCAAAGGTTGCATGTAGCACACAGAAATAAGCCAGAACTCTAAAGGTTTACCAATTTGGAATTTGCTGAGAAAGCCTGAACTCAACGAGACAATATTACAGCTCATTTAGACAGGGACATTTTGTATTTCTTGACAGGATCATCTGATTGCATTTCTGTGTTGCAGCTTAAGGCACAGCCCATGTCTCGATGGTCTGCCTGCCACTGGCTGTTGTTTTCTGGGTTGAGTCCTTCCTGTTCCTTTGAGGTTATTCTCACTAATCACAGCGCCATGCACTTGTTCAAAGCACAGTCCTGAAAAACACAAGCTTCGTTAATTAATCTCTTTAGAAGAACTTGCCTCCCTCCAATATACTCTACAAAATGCGGAGTGTCTGCTTTGCAAGTTAACTGGGATGGCTGCACGATGCTGCAGCTCTGTCCATCTGTCTGTCCGTCTGTCCCTCTCTCTAACTCAGGCACTGTTTTTCTAATACCTGTGAATTCTGCCCCGTCATGAAGCCCCTTTTCTGCTTTCCTGATTCCCACATAGTCATTTGCTATAGAGTTGAACTGTAGATGGGTGTAGCATTACTCTCTTTACCTAGTCTGATAATGTGCAGAAGCGCAAGTGATCATGGGATGCACAGTTCTTATAAGACTGAGCCTTGGATTCCTACGTTCATTCGCCTCTGACCCCTCTTCCATCAGGATTCAACAAAGAGGAATTTGAAAGTTCAACACTCAAACAGGAGAATCAACTATGTAAAGGATCCAAAATGCCCTGTTTCTAAAGGATCTGCCCTGTCCTGTGTTCCGTTTCCTCAGGGCGGAGCGGGATGCTGACTAGCACAACACAGCCTCCTGGTATTTTATTTTTCTTTCTTTCTTTATTTATTGTACTTTAGCTTCTGGGATACATGTGCAGATCATGCAGGATTGTTGCATAGGTACATACATGGCAATGTGGTTTGCTGCCTCCATCCCTTCGTCACCTATATCTGCCATTTATCCCCATGTTATCCCTCCCCAACTCCCTACCCCCTGCTGTCCCTCCCCTATTCCCCACAACAGACCCCAGTGTGTGACGCTCCCCTTCCTGTGTCCATGTGTTCTCATTGTTCAACACGCACCTATGAGTGAGAACATTCGGTGTTTGATTTTCTGTTCTTGTGTCAGTTTGCTGAGAATGATGGTTTCCAGATTCATACATGTCCCTACAAAGGACACGAACTCATCATTTTTAAATGGTTGCGTAGTATTCCATGGTGTATATGTGCCACATTTTCCTTGTCCAGTCTGTCATCGATGGGCATTTGGGTTGGTTCCAGGTCTTTGCTATTGTAAACAGTGCCACTATGAACATACATGTGCATGTGTCTTTATAGTAGAATGATTTATAATCCTTTGGGTATATATCCAGTAATGGGATTGCTGGGTCAAATGGAATTTCTGTTTCTAGGTTCTTGAGGAATCGCCACACTGTCTTCCACAATGGTTGAACTAATTTACACTCCCACCAACAGTGTAAAAGCGTTCCTATTTCTCCACATCCTCTCCAGCATCTGTTGTCTCCAGATTTTTTAATGATCGCCATTCTAACTGGTGTGAGATGGTATCTCAATGTGGTTTTGATTTGCATCTCTCTAATGACCAGCGATGAACATTTTTTCATATGTTTGTTGGCCTCATATATGTTTTCCTAATACCATAAAAACCCTAGAAGAAAATCTAGGCAAAACCATCCAGGACATAGGCATAGGCAAGGACTTCATGACGAAAACACCAAAAGCATTGGCAACAAAAGCCAAAATAGACAAATGGGACCTAATTAAATTCCAGAGCTTTTGCGCAACAAAAGAAACAATCTTTAGAGTGAACTGGCAACCAACAGAATGGGTAAACATTTTTACAATCTACCCATCTGACAAAGGGCTAATATCCGGAATCTACAAAGAACTAAAACAGATTTTCAAGGAAAAAAAAATTCAAAAGTGGGTGAAGGATATGAACAGACACTTTTTTTTTTTGAGACAGAGTCTTGCTCTGTCACCCAGGCTGGAGTGTCGTGGTGCCATCTTGGCTCACTGCAATCTTCACCTCCTGGGTTCAAGTGATTCTCTTACCTCAGCCTCCCAAGTAGCTGGGATTATAGGCGCATGCCACCAGGCCTGGCTGATTTTAAAATTTTGGCCAGGCTGCTCTCGAACTCCTAACCTCAGGTGATCTGCCCATCTTGGCCTCCCCAAATGCTGAGATAACAGGCATGAGCCACCATGCCTGGCCCCTCCTGGGATTTTCAAGGTGGAAGAGCTCTACAGATAAATTAGAGGAGTGAACGTTGGTAAAAAGCAGAAGGGATCTGTGCGTACATGTGTCGGTGTTGGTGTGGGCATATACATGTATATATGCGTGCAAACACACATATGTACAGTCATGCACCGCCTAATGATATTTTGATTAATGACATACTGCATATCCAATGATGGTCCCTTGAGATTATAAGAGTGTATTTTTACTGTGCCTTTTCTACGTTTGGACACACAGGTACTTACCATTGTGTTACAACTGCCTTCCGTATTCAGAACAGTCATGTGCTGTGCAGACTTGCAGCCTGGAAGCAATAGGCTCCACCTATCGCCCAGGAGCGTAGTAGCTGTACCATCTAGCTGTGTAAGCACACGCCGTGATGTTCATACCACAGCGATATTGCCCAGTGACACAGTTCTCAGAACATAGCCTGTCACGCAGCACGTGACGCAGTTCACGTGTAATATTGAACAGAGGTGCTTGGGGGGGGGTCCCCACAATCACTCCATTTAAAGATCCCCCTTCATAAGAGCTGTCCAGTAAATGATACACAGCTGAAATGATCTTATCTCTTTGGTTCAATGAGCTGGGCTCAAGTTAGAACATTCTAGCAAATAGGAGGGATTAGTGAGCCATTATTGTCCTCAGGACTTTTTCCTATGAGAGTTAACTTGTTATGAGGCTATGGGTTTCTTTAAGATCTTGGAATTCAGTATTTTTTAATTAAAAAGATTTTTTTTTTTTGAGACAGGGTCATGCTGTGTTACTCAGTGAAGGGCTGAAGCGAAGTGGTCCAATCACAGCTTACTGCGGCCTCGACCTCCTGGGCTCAAGCCATCCCTTGGCCCCAGCCTCCCGAATAGCTGGGACTACAGGCTCGCAGCACCACGCTCAGCTAATTTTTGCAGGTTTTGTAGAGGTGAGGTTTTGCCACATTTCCCAGGCTTGTCTTGAAGTCCTGGACTCAAGTGATCCACCCACCTTGGCCTCCAAAAGTGCTGGGACTTACAGGCACGAGCCACTGCACTGGCCTTAATTAAAATTTTTATTTTGAGATAGTTTAGAATTACAGGAACTTGCAAGAAATGCATTCAGTAATTTTAATTCAGGTACTAGTTTCACAGTGCCTTACACACTATCCGCATGTTCACTATACAACGATTGATGAGTAGATTGGTAAAATAACTGTCATTTGTGCCTTATAAGTGGGCTTTTGAGGGAAATATGTTCAGGAATTACTGAGATAGCTACTTAAGGGTTCATTATGATATGTTTGGAAATTACCGAGACACATATATACACTTTTTTTTGTTTTTGAGGCAGAGTCTCACTCTGTCTCCCAGGCTGGAGTGCAATGGCGCAATCTTGGCTCACTGCAACCTCTGCCTCCCAGGTTCAAGTGATTCTCCTGCCTTAGCCTCTTGAGTAGCTGGGATTACAGGCATGCGCCACCACGCCTGGCTAATTGTCGTAATTTTAGTAGAGACAGTTTTACCATGTTGGCCAGGCTGGTAATCCCCCCACCTTGGCCTCCCAAAATGCTGGGATTACAGGTGTGAGCCACTAAATGTATGCAAAGAAATACACATACATTTCTTTACATACGGGCCCATGGATAGAAAGTAAATCTAGATCATTCGGCGTCTTTGTGTCTTGTTTTTTATGCATTTCTCACTTTTAAGTTTTTGGGTTATTTTGTTTTTACCCATACAGTAAACATGTAGTCCCAGTATGTTTTGTGGTTGCTAATTGGTGAACGTGAGGAACTCTAATTTGTGAAATGCTAGCGTTTCCTTCACTTCACTAGGCAGGACTCTGGGAGTAAGCTGAGGGAGGAGTCCCATGTCTGGGGAGAGATGATGGTGGACGGAATCCCCTCTCTGCAGAAGCTGGAGGCTTCCGTGGCCCCGTGGGGTCAGATGCATAGCATGGCTTGGTGGTCTTCACAGCACAAAAGAAACTACACTTCCTTCAGCCCAAACTCAGCCACTGTGGATCTGACTCCTCAGTCTTTTCACTTACTTCTAGAGTGCTGACAGGTGAGAATGTGGCCTCTGGGTTGCCAAGCCACAACATATGACAGCCTGCTCCCTGGGAACCACAAATATTTGGAATTTGAAGTGGATTGGGCACTAAAAATACAACATCTTAAGAAACTAGTTTGGAGCTGAGTGCAGTGCCTCGGGCCTATAATCCCAGCACTTTGGGAGGCTGAGACGGGGGGCGGTGGCAGGGGGGATTGCTTGAGGCCAGGAGTTCGAGACCAGCCTGGCTAACATGGTGAAACCCCGTCTCTATAAAAATTAGCCAGGTGTGGTGGCTGGCACCTGGAGTCCAAGCTACTCGGGAGGCTGAGGCAGGAGAATGACTTGAACCTGGGAGGCAAAGACTGCAGTGAGCCAAGATCATACCAGTGAACTTCCAGCCTGGATGACAGCGTGAGACCCTGTCTCAAATAAGCAAACAAACAAACTGAAGTCTGGGAACAAGTTAGCCAAGCCCCAGCTCCCCTGAAATTCATTCAATAAGCATTGAATGAAAGCTGGCCTCAGATCCCGCCACTGCACTCCAGCCTGGGTGACAGAACAAGACTCCGTCTTGAGAAGGAAAACAGAAAAGAAAAAAGAGTTTATGAAGAACGATAGTTACTGGTTTCTTTTTCTTTCTTTTAATTTGACAAAATGCACTCCGCCAGCTGAGCATGTAGTTTGGGGTAAGAGCAGGTTACTTTTTCTGTTGCAGACAGATACGTTAGAAAGAGGCTCTTGGGGAGCTGGGGCTGCTGGCTGTAGCTTTGCAGAAGGCTTAAACGGAAAGCAACATGGAATTTGAAATACATATTTTACAAGCGGGGGGTGTGGGGCGGTGTCCTGAATTCCGCCCAGCCCACACCGAGGGTCCTGTGGCAAAAAGCAGAGGGGATGCTGGCTTTGCCACTCAAATCCTGCCTCTCGCTTGCCTTCTTAGGAGCAAAGCCACGTAACTTCTGCCCAGGCGAACACAGTAAACGTCTCTAACACTAAGGTGAAAAGTCAAGTCACACAAAGAAAATAAAAGAAAACAACAACAAAGAAAGACATCATTTAGGTGAGCTGTTTGCTGAGGTTTTAAACCTTTCTCCTCCTGGACCTAAAAGGAACATCTTGGGGTGGTGACAGCTGTGGTTGCTTGTGCGTGGGCTGCGGTTCCCAAGGCCATGAGCAGGAGGCGCTATCGGGATCAAAGGCGGGACCCTGGGTCTTCAGGGCTACATCCCTGAGGGTCGCTGACATCCGTGGGGGGTCTGGGCTGGGCGTGGGGAAGGCTGGGGACAGCACGGGGAAAGAGCAATGGCGGCAGATGGGAAATCAAGGCCAGATGGTGAGGAATTCCCCATTGTGTTACTTATGCTTCCTCCCTAACATTCCATGGAGGGAAAATCTGGCCACAGCTGACATCAAGGGAGATCTAAAGAGAAGGGCAGAAGCCACCCCCAAAACCCTAGGGAGGTACAGAATCTCCAAATCCAGAATGAGAAACTCTGAGAGGTAAGAGAGTTGGAAGCAGCTCTGGGGATGTTTGGATCTGAGGCTGGTGGTAATATTCAGTCCTTGGCCTTATCATAGGCAAAGGGGTTCTGTTCTATATGTCTGTGATTGGGGTGCCAGACTTCGCAAATAAAAATGCAGCATAGGCCAGGAGCGGTGGCTCACGCCTGTAATCCCAGCACTTTGGGAGGCCGAGGAGGGCTGATCACCCAAGGTCAGGAGTTTGAGACCAGCCTGGCCCAAATGGTGAAACTCCACCTCTACTAAAAATACAAAAATTAGCCGGGTGTGGTGGCGGATGCCTGTAATCCCAGCTACTTGGGAGTCTGAGGCAGGAGAATCGCTTGAACCCAGAAGGTGGAGGTTGTAGTGAGCTGGGATCACTGCCACTGTACTCCAGCCTGGGCGACCAGAGCAAAACTCTGTCTCAAAAAAAAAAAAAAAATTAGATTGTGGTAATGGTCATGCAAGTCAGTGAAAATACTAAACCCTACTGAACTGCACACTGAGTGTGGTGGAATTTCATAATACATGAGTGTCTTAAAGCTGCTTTATAAAACATGGGATACTCAGTTAAATTTGAATTTTATTAATAGCTAAACCATGAAAAGAAATTTAGTATAAGTATATCCCAAGCAATAGTTGAGACATATTTATACTAAAAATATTTTCATTGTTTATCTGAAATTCAAAAGAAATTTAAATTTTAAACTGGATGTCTGGTGTGGTATTTGGCAACTCTGTTCATGCCTCTAAATGTCTCAGAAAGCATCTACAGAAATAGTAAAGAGTAAAATTCAAGAACCATAGAAGAAGTTGAGAAGAGAGAAGGACTGGATACTTTACAAGATCCTCCTAATCTTTACAGCTTATAAAGCTTGCCATTAAATCAGAAACTTTATGGGGGAAGTTCAAGAGTGTAGAGCTTTAAAAAATTTTAGGCTTTGGGCCGGGCGCGGTGGCTCACAATCCCAGCACTTTGGGAGGCTGAGGCGGGTGGATCACGAGGTCAAGAGATCAGACCATCCTGGTCAACATGGTGAAACCCCGTCTCTACTAAAAATACAAAAATTAGCTGGGCATGGTGGCGCGTGCCTGTAATCCCGGCTACTCGGGAGGCTGAGGCAGGAGAGTTGCCTGAACCCAGGAGGCGGAGGTTGCGGTGAGCCGAGATCGCGCCATTGCACTCCAGCCTGGGTAACAAGAGCGAAACTCCGTCTCAAAAAAAAAAAAAAAAAAAAAATTTAGGCTTAGCCAGGCGTGGTGACTCACGCCTGTAATCCCAGCACTTTGGGAGGCCGAGGTGGGTAGATCATGAGGTCAAGAGATCGAGACCATCCTGGCCAACATGGTGAAACCACGACTCTACTAAAATACAAAAATTAGCTGGGTGTGGTGGTGCACGCTTGTAGTCCCAGCTACTCGGGAGGCTGAGGCGGGAGAATTGCTTGAACCCAGGAGGCAGAGGTTGCAGTGAGCCGAGATTGCGCCACTGCGCCTGGCAACAGAGCAAGACTCTTTGGCTTGAGTGTATGAGAAATTAGTATAAAGTGATTGCCAAACAATGGGATTTACTGTTGTTACACTTTACGGGAGAAAATGAAAATCTCTTCAAGTAAAGGTTTTATACATATATAAAATCCTCCCCTGGATGTTTGCGTTGGTTTTAAGGGGACCTTTCAGTTTGCAAATACCGATAAGCAGAGTTGTTTAAGGTTGGAACTTGCATCACGGTCATTTTAACAGAACAACCACACCTCTGCTTTGCTACTGGAAAAACCAGCATAAAATTGCTACAGTGGCATAAATCAGTGCAGGATTATTAAGCAGTTAACTAGCAGGTTGTGCCTGTAAAACTGTTCACACTTTTAGTCCAGGGTAGGAGGTCAATATTATTTTTCTTATTTTATAAATCGAAAAACATAAAACTACAATATATTGCTCTGAATTTAATAATTTGATCAGTTGGAATTAGAATGTGTGGGCTTACGTGCTGCAACATTTAACCGACCCTTAGATTTCTTATTAAATATTTTTTCTGAGATGGATTCCCGCTCTGTTGCCAGGCTGGAGTGCAGTGGCGCAATCCGGCTCACTGCAACCTCCGCCTTCCTGGTTCAAGCGATTCTCCTGCGTCAGCCTCACGAGTAGCTGGGATTACAGGCACGTGCCACCAAGCCCGGCTAAGTTTTTGTATTTTTAGTAGAGATGGAGTTTCACCGTGTTAGCCAGGATGGTCTCAATCTCCTGACCTTGTGATCCGGCCACCTTGGCCTCCCAAAGTGCTGGGATTACAGGCATGAGCCACTGTGCCTGGCCTCTGATAAACTATTTTAAGTATATAATGGGTATGGAATTAACTTTCATACACTCTGATAGCCCAACTCTCTCACTGTGATATTGGTGTGATAATGAATTAAAATAAAATTATAGATTAAAAGAAATTTAAATTAACTTAAATCAGCAAGTACTATGTAGGTTCAGAAAAAGAGACCAAATGCTTCCCCTTGAGTAATTTCAGTAATCACATGGAGCATAAGGAATGGCAGCATTAGGCAACGATTTTCACGATACTTTCCTCTTTCTACTTACATCTAGAGTTGTAAAAATCCATTCATGTAGGTGACACATTGAGATTTTAGTGCTAAGAGGATGTGGCATAATTGCTCTCCTTTTACAAATTTCCTTTTGAGGCCTAACATGCTGTTTTCTTTTATTTTTAGTTGACACATGCTAATTGTACATACTCACAGGATATAGAGCGATATTTTGTTACATGTATACAATTCATAATGATATCAGGCTAATTTGAATATCTGATGCCCCAAACAGTGATCAGTGTTGTGAATATTCAGAATCCTCTCTTGTAGCTTTTTGAGAGTATACAACAAATGATAGTTAACCGTATTTATCCTACAGTGCTGTAAAACATCAGAACTCATTTCTTCTATCTAGCTGTAATTCTGTATCTATTCACCAACTTCTTCCCATCCTTCCTTCCCCCTTGCCCTTTCCAGCCTCTAATACTAAGGGCCAAAATCTTCATATAAAAAACAGTTGCAAAAAAAAAAAAGAAAAAGGAAAGTTGGCCAGACCAGGCTCACAGGCATAAACCCAGCACTTTGGGAGACTGATCGTTTGAGGCCAGGAGCTCAAGACCAGCCTGGGTAACATAGTGAGACCTCCATCACTCCAAAAATAAGGGGGAAAAAAAACTAGCTGTGTGCCACACACCTATAGTCCCATCTGCTCAGAAGGCTGAAGCTAGAGAATTGCTCGAGCCCAGGAATTGGAGGCTGCAGTGAGCTGTGACTGCACTACTGCACTCCAGCCTGGGTGACAGAGTGAGACCCTGTCTTAAAAAATAATAATAATAAAATAAAATATGCATAAATAAAGAGTTTGTAATTTTTTTAAATTAAGAAGTAGAATTTAAGAGGCTGAGCAGTATCTGGGGACAAAAGTCTGCTAAAAAAAAATCGATGCAGCTAATGCTATTCCCTGGATTCCTGAGGGCTTTTTTCTGCAGAAACTCTCCAGGACTGAAGTGTTTCTGGGGACATGAGCAGGAAGAATGCAGTGCCCTGAGAGCTGAGATCGTGCACCTCCGACTCTTCCTCCTTGGCCAGTGTTGACTAATGTGGTCTGCTGGATTCTGGCCCCAGCCACGTTAATTAAAGCGACAGTGCAAATGAAGAGGTTCAAACTTCCCTAGTACACTAAGCTAAGAAATCACAACATGGAAGTCTGAAAGGTCTCAGAACTGGAGCCAGCCTTTAGAGCTGGGGAAGATGATGTGCTTATTGGACTCAACCCAAGGGACCGGTTCCAAAGGAGGGAGACCCAGAAAAGAAAGAGATTCCTGTGCTTGCGTGGCTGAATGATTTCATTAGAATCTCTCATTCAAATTAACCACATTTCACAGGCTTCAGTAGGTAAGAATATTTGAAAATGATGCACAAGGCTGGGAAAAAATGATCCGTGATGTTGGATCCATGAACTACTTGGAATTAGTGTCAAAAATGAGATTAACTTCACTGGGGCTAAATCTCTTGCATGTGGGTAAGAAAATAACCAATTCCTTTTCATTCATTCTTTTACCCAAACTTGTTTAAAAGAAGTATTACCTTTCCCCCTCTGATGTTTATTCTGTACCTGAAGTATTCTCTTTGCTATTTCTTTAAAGTTTTAGTGTAGCCCCTTGGGTCCAGTTTCAGTCAATCAAGTAAGAAAAATATTAGTGCCACTCCTAGCCACTTGAGCTAATGAATTGAATCAAGAATCTCTTTCAATTTTATATTATACCTTATTATATATTTATATTAAACAACTGAGTCCAGTCCAACACTGTATTCCTTCCATTCTGATCCAGCATCCTTATTGGATTCCCACATGTGTCCTTCTGGTTTCTGTTGATGTAAACTGGTGTATTATAATCTTATGGTCTATATTTCATACCTGTTGGGGACTGCTGCAATTTGAGTCTGTTCTAGAATCAATGAGAAACGGGTGGGGGTGGGGCAGACCCTGACCCACTGCTCCCCCTAAGGAGTGTCACGAGTCCTTTGTAAGGCAACCACTTCGGAAGAGATCATTACAGGACCTTCAGCCGTGAGGACAATAATCTCCTTAGCCAGGCGAGAAAGGGCTGCTTCTACCAGCAAGGAAGGCTTGGCAGATCTGGGGACTCAAGGCCCCCTGCGGCACCTTCCCAAATTTTAGAGTCCCTTTCCTTTCCAATCATTGCCTTAACTTTAGCAAAGGAGATTCTGTAAACTTAAACTCAATTGAATTGGACTTTGGGTTTGATTTTCAGAAATCTTGACTCTACGGCTATAAGAAAAAAAATTCCTTTTTTTTTTTTTTTTTTGGTGAGGGGGAGGGCAGTCATAGAAGGTTTCTGGTCCTTTAGCCAGACCTTGAGTTGGGAATTTAAAGTCCTAAGCTCATCATTTTCTGTCTCCAAGTACTGCAGAACACTTCAAAACAAGCAAGCAACCCCATCATGTATAAAGTGATAGAGTGTTCTTTGGTAAGAGCTACATAGTCATCCTGAAATTTCCTTTCTTTTTTTTTTTTTTAGATGGAGTCTCACTCTGTCATCCAGGCTGGAGGGCAATGGCATGATTTCGGCTCACTGTAACATCTGCCTTCTGGGTTCAAGTGATTCTCCTGCTTCAGCCTCCAGAGTAGCTGGGACTACAGGCACCCACCACCGTGTTCAGCTAATTTTTGTAATTTTGTAAAGATGGGGTTTGACCGTGTTGGCCAGGCTGGTCTTGAACTCCTGACCTCAGATGATCCAACTGCCTTGGGCTCCCAAAGTGCTGGGATTACAGGCATGAGCCAGCATGCCCATCCTGAAGCCTTGCTTTCCAAAGACACTTGATGACAGGTATCTACAGGTAATAATTAAAATAACTTTTGCCATTCCTTTTTATGCATGACCATTACACTCTTTACCAGTGGAAACAGGGTCACTAATACTTTAAAATCTAATCAGATCAGAGGACCAATTTCAGATAGCCTTGAACTGGTTCCGAGAGCACATCCTCTGAAATGATTTCTGGCACGGATTTCCATATAAGGCAGGGTTCAGCCAGAGACGCTGAATCACTAGAAGTGATACAGAATAATGGATTTATTTTGGGGATTAGATATTACACAGTTGTGGGAGTTGCTGGAAGAGTCTCTGCAAGGACATCGCCTCTTCATCTGGTGATGAATTCTTTGTAGGTTTCCCACTCAGGGAAGAAAAGCCAGGTGTGAAACGGCATCAGCAAGGACAGACTGTGACCCACTAGAACACACTGGAAGCCACAGGAATAACTGGGACCCACAAGAACAAAGTGGACCCTGTGTCTGCCTCACTGGCTCCAACATGGTGACACTGACCAGTAGGAGCTGCGGGGCCTTCATTGAGGAGCTGCACACACACCTGGCCTGGGACTCAGAGGAGTTACAGGGATGTTCTGGTGGGAACTGGAGAAGCAGGAGCCTGGCTGGTGGCCATGGGACAGGATGTGCTTGTATATCAGTGACAACGTATGTGGCAGCTCCCACACTGACGGAGCCTACACTGACCTTCAGAACGTAAAAATATGCCAGAGTTGGCTGGGCACAGTGGCTCACACCTGTAATCCCAGCACTTTGGGAGGCTAGGGCGGGCAGATCACGAGGTCAGGAGTTCAAGACCAGCCTGGCCAACATGGGGAAACCCCGTCTCTACTAAAGATACAAAAAATTAGTCGAGCGTTTTGGCAGGCACCTGTAATCCCAACTACTCGGGAGAGTGAGGCAGGAGAATTGCCTGAACCAGGGAGGTGGAGGTTGCAGTGAGTCGAGATTGCGCCACTGCACTCCAGCCTGGGCAACAAGTGCAAAACTCCATCTCAAGAAAAAAAAATATGGCAGAGTCATTGCTTTTGTCTCCCAAATACTGGGCAAAATTCTCTTGTGGTCAGCCCTAACCTAGCCACGTGCAGGAAAGAGAATGGAAATTCCACGTGCTGGAAATGCAGCTCCAGCTTGGTTAAGTTGACAAAAGCAGCAATCAGTGTTTCCTAGTGTCATGGGGTTTATATTCTAGTGAGGAAAGGGACTATGAATAAGTGAATAAATATGTGTGTGTGTGTGTGTGTATGTATCTCTTTTTCTTTTCTTTCTTTCTTTTCCTTTTTTTGTTTTTTGAGATGGAGTTTTGCTTCTGTTGCCCAGGCTGGAGTGCAATGGCATGATCTCAGCTCATCACAACCTCCGCCTCCTGGGTTCAAGCCATTCTCTTGCCTCAGCCTCCCAAGTAGCTGGGATTACTGGCATGAGCCACCGTGTCCGGCTAATTTTGTATTTTTAGTAGACGAGGTTTCTCCATGTTGATCAGGCTGGTCTCAAACTCCCGATCTCAGGTGATCCACCCACCTCAGCCTCCCAAAGTGCTGGGATTACAAGTGTGAGCCACTGCACCTGGCCGTGTATGTGTATTTCTTATAGCAACCTTCTAAGATAGGAATGTGTATTATCCCCATTGGGCAGATGAGAAAACGAAGGCCAAAATCAATTAAGTATTTTTGCCTAGTTCCTTTCCGTAGCTCATAAGCGCTGGAGTCAAGCTCTGGACAAGCAGTTTGCAATCAAAGTCCAAGGTATACTAACTGCTACTCTGTTTTGTTCATTCTGCAATAGGCTTCCCCAAACACTCAACCCAAACGGGATGCTTTCAGGTGATATTGCAGATGTTATCAGTTTACTGCATAGTATTCTGTCCTTCAGTTGTGTAATACTTACCTAATTGGATATAAAACTCTTTGATAGACAATATGAACGTTGTGTGTGTGTGTGTGTTCGCTTTGGCTGTTAATAGTGTTGTGCATACAGCCAGCGCCTTGTAAATTCTTGTTGTGTTGACTTAAGGGCTTGAACAATCACACGGCGAAGCATGTGTACCTGCGGTTTAAGCAGCATTAAGTCGGAAAGAAATCGTTTTCTAAAGTGCTTTGCCATTCTTTGAAATGTGCAGAAGAAAAGGGAAAGCATCGGCACTCCCTCCAGGACTCACCTCTGTACTGACCTCAGATCATCACGTCATTCAGACAGGCTGGGGCATGGGAGCAGTCAGGAGGACAGAGGGGTCCCGCTGAAGCTGGCCCGGTGGCGGTCATGGTCAGGTTTGCCACAAAGGATCATTCCAAAGGCCTATTAAGTGAATTCCTGTAGCCCATTCAGCCGATGGAAGGTAGAAGGGACTCAAAACTTCAGGCTTAATCCTGCGTTTTTGTATGCTCCGACAATGAAAGGGCTCTTTGTTAATTTGCATGTCGATTTATTTAGCATTCCCCAACTGGCAGAAAACGGAAGGTAGTGCATGACACTGGGGAGAACCAGGCCCCCACCCGCCTCGCATCGTCTTGGTGTTAGCTGTTTATTCGCTCCCGTGGAAACTTTGGAAAGGGTTTGTTTTGTGCTTGAGTTTCCTTTATTTTTTTTTTTCAGTATGATTACAGTTAGATCTGCAGTGTTTCCTCAAATATGTGAGGGGAAGGGAGCGGTGACTTCCTAAAGGAAAGTATTTATATTTTTAGACTGAAATATGCTGTTACAAAGCTTTTTATCCAAAACACGTGTAAAAAAGGAGTGTTCTAAGCAACAGGAAATATATCTTAAAGCAGAGTTAAGGTAGTTGGTCTTATAAAGCGTGTTTTAATGCAGTGATAGAGCTAAGACATTTGATTTTGTTGACATTGATTTATTTTTCATGATACATGGCAATTTTGTTTTATTTTAAAGGAGGACCAAGAAAATCCTTCTGGATTTTGGAGTGTCAGCCTCGACTCCCCTTCTTTCTGAACTCTCTTGATCGGCTTCAGGGTCCCGTGTCAGGTCAGCAGTGTCGTGGAGAGCTTGTCCCTGGGTGGGGACAGGATCCCAGCCAGGCCATGAATGGGGGCCTCGGGAGGAGGGAACGTGACTGGGTCAGGAGAGAGAAGGCATGAGAGAGGCACTCTGTTCTGACAACACAGGCCACACTGTTTTGTCACAGATTTGTGGTGTGTCACAGCTCGAGGGAGTTCTGGAGGTCACCCAGGCCAGAGGTTCTCACGTTCTTGACCATGTGCACCAGGAGGTGGGTCCTGGGAATCCACATACTTAAGTAAGTGGCCCGGGAGAGCGGGCCCAATAACCAGCTGGTACAGAGGCCTCATTTCACCGAGGAGCAGTCTGGCCTGGAGAGGCCACGCGACTCAACAGTACCCAATTGAAAGCAGAGCCCATTCAAGACATGTGGCTTAGAGAGGGAGACCATGCTGTCCAAACATGGGTGTAGACAGAGCAGACACAGCCTCTGTGATCTGCTTACGGCAGCTCTGGGAAGACAGCGCCCCAGCCCTTCCATTTCTCTCTCCTTTGCTCTTCTTGAAGTCCACTTAAGAGGGCAGAAAGCCTTTATGTCACATGGGAGATAAAATGTGAATGATTTTTTAGAAAGGTGAGAGGCATAAAATTCCCCCAAGCTAAGGAGGTGCTATAATAGGCAGCTCTCCACTTTTTCTTTTTCTCTTTTTTTTTTTTTTTGAGACAGAGTCTCGCTCTGTCACCCAGGCTGGAATGCAGTGGCGTGATCTTGGCTCACTGCAACCTCCACCTCCTGGGTTCAAGCGATTCTCCTGCCTCAGTCTCCTGCATAGCTGGGACTACAGGTGCGTGCTACCACACCCGGCTAATTTTTTGTATTTTTAGTTGAGACGGGGCTTCACTGTGTTAGCCAGGATGGTCTCAATCTTCTGACCTCATGATCCCTCGGCCTCCCAAAGTTCTGGGATTACAGGCGTGAGCCACAGCACCCAGCCTAGCTCTCCAAGGTTGAGAAGATTCACTACTGGAGGAAGAGGTGGCATGAAACTGTGCAGGACCCAAAAGGGTGCCCTGCATGGAGGGAACGTTCCAGATCAGAGATCAAAGACTGGATGGAGTGGGGGGAATCCTGTTTTCTAATTTTTTATTATAAAAATTTCTAAACACTCACACGAATTAGAAGAATTTATTGATCACTGAGATACCTACCACTTGCATTCAAAAAGTGAAAACATTTCCCTAGGTGTGTGTGATCTGTCTATAGGGGTGTGTGTGTGTGTGTGTGTGTGTGTGTGTGTGTGTTTGGTTGAGGACCAGCATTTCAGTAAAGGATAGGGAGTGCTCAACAGGACTCCAGGGAGGTTTGGAATTTGCTTCATGTCACAAGTCAGGGAAAGGGACCAGACCCAAGATTTCTGGGGTCACAGAGACCCTACACTTTCCTCTATACATGATATCTTATTTGTTATGCTGGCTCACACTGGGCAATTCTATCACACTTTGGAGTGTTTGAGTTGCTTTCACATAATGCAGATTATTTCCATTGTCATTGCACTGAGTGTCAAGGGGTAAGGGAAGATGGAAGGAAAGGAGGGACGACAGAGCAGATGGGATGACCTGAAGGTAGAGTGTCTTCTCATGCCGAACTCCAAGTTTCTTTTGATTTTGGAGCAGGAAAAGCTGGGAAGGTGAATCTGGGGCTCTCTGTATATAAGGAGGAGCTTAGCACTTCTCGGGGAAACCACCGAAGCGAGGCTGTCAGCAGCCCACAGCCCCCGTTCTCTCCCAGCCAGGCTGGGGAAACCGACCTGCGCCCACCTGTGTCCCAGCGGCCTCCCCCTGCTCCGGGCTTCTGCACTGCCGTTTCCTCTTTCTGGAATACTCTTCTTCCCCTCTTTTCAACCTGTCGGGGTGCAGCCCCAGCCCCTGCAGCACCCCCAACGCCCACTGCTATGGCTGCACTTGTCACTCGAGTTGTCATTCCCTGTTTCTTTGCTGGTTTCCCTCACTGAACCATGAATCTCTCAATGACTGAAATTGAGTCTTAACAGCCCTTTTTTCCTCAGTGTGAAGCTTGATGCCCGCCACTAGTAAACATGCAATCAAAAATATTTGTTAAATGAATGACCAGGCTGGGCGGGGAGGCTCACAACTGTAATCCCAGCACTTTGTGAGGCTGAGGCGGGTGGATCTCTTGAGACCAATAGTTTGAGACCAGGCTGACCAACATGGTAAAACCCCGTCTCCAGTAGAAATACAAAAATTAGCCTGGTGTGGTGGTGCATGCCTGTAATCCCAGGGATGCTGGGAAGCTGAGGCAAGAGGATTGCTTGAATCTGGGAGACGGAGGTTGCAGTGAGCTTAGATCATGCCACTTCACTTCAGCCTGGGCAACAGAGTGAGACCCCATCTCAAAAAAAAGCGAACGACCAGAAACCAGAAACTTAACTATAAAGATTTGAACTTTAACTTGATGTAGTTAAGGTTTAAATATATGTGGAATAAAACATGGCGGGGTCTGATTTAATTTTAATTGTTTTGGCTTTTGTCTTATTTTGAGAGGTAAGTGAGCTACTTTGGCAAGTGTTGAGAAAGAGAGGAAACACTTCAGTGCAGCTGAGACAGAGGCGTAAGCAGGTTGGAAGGCACCCTGAGGGGATCTTTGCAGAAGGAATGACCCCGTCCTGGGGACAGAGAATATGGATTTTTTTTTTTTCCCTAAAAGGTTGGTTGCACTCCGTGTGTAGGGAGCAGGGTGTGACGAGCAGGTGGAGGATGACAGCATGGACAAGAGATGGATATGCATGGCGTGGCTGCATGCTGGGCAGGGACAGCCAATGAGCGAGGGCTCCGTGCATAGCCTGGGCAGGGCTCTCCCAGTATTTAAAGGAAGAGGTTTATGTTTCTAGAAGTTTCTAGAAGTGTTAACCAGTGTCCTCTCAGTGTCCGCTCGGGGTTACCCATCTTGATAAGATATAGTCATTTCTCTCTTTTGCCTAAGGAACAAGTCCAGGCTCATCAGTGTGGCACAACCCGCCCATGTGCATACCATCCACACGGCAGTGACACTAGCTACTCAGAGATTCCAAAATGCACCAGTGTTTTCATTCCTCTGGGACTCTTAAGGTCACCCCTCTTGACCGCCCCTTCCCAATCGTGTCTAGCCTGCAGCGTCTGACTCAGTTTTCAAGATCCGTCTCATATGCAAGTCTTCCCTAAGTTCCTTTCATGATCAACCATTTCTTTCGGTTTCTAGAGTAGCTGATCTTCACACTTTTTGGTCAAATAACCTTTAAAAATATTTTGGAAAATGGTTTAGCTTCTTGCAGATAATTAGGTTGATACTCCCAATACTTTTAAAGTTTAAGTAGTTGTATAAGATTTGATTTCCAGAGGATTGTAAAAGTATTCCAGATAGTTTACACATACAACAATTGTGTTTCTCTGTTAAATGTCTCACTGGAATAGAGATAGCATTGCAATGTGATGTCTACTTCTGCTCTTTTTAAAAAGTACAAAATCAAGTTTATCCTTAAAGGGAGTAGAATGAAGATGACAGGAAACATGGAGAGCATTGAGGTTGGTAGGTTTCAGAAAGGAGAGCCCTGGTTTGATTCTCTGGTCAGGGTTTGGGGCAACAGCAAGTGCAGAGCCAAGTCTGTGTGTCAGAGGGTGGGGAGGAGTCGTGCTCCCAGGGGAATCACCAGATCCCCAAGAAGAAATGGCTGTCAGTTGGATCTTAGTAACGGAGAGTTTCCTGCACCTCAGCATGCCATTGAAACAGCAGGATAATTCCTGTGTGCCCACAAGGGTCCCACGAGTCGTAGGAGAAGAGCCTCCAGTGGATTGAAAGGGAAACTGTCTCCTGATGACCTGTGTAGACCAGAGACCAAGGGCCTGGCGGGGAAACACGTGTCTAAGCTGATGTCTGTGTGGAGAGGTGACAGTGATATCCTGCTGGACCCTCCTTCACGTCAGGATACCTTGGCATTACCCCTATACCCTACCCCAAACCTAGGTGCAACGTGGGACAAAGGGCAGAATGACCCGGCACGGTGGCTCGCGCCTGTAATCCCAGCACTTTGGGAGGCTGAGGCTGGCAGATCACCTGAAGTCAGGAGTCTGAGACCAGCCTGACCAATATGGTGAAACCCCGTCTCTACCAAAAGTACAAAATTAGCTGGGTATGGTGGTGTGCACCTGTAATCTCAGCTACTTGAGAGGCTGAGGCAAAAGAATTGCTTGAACATGGGAGGCAGAGGTCGCAGTGAGCCGAGACTGCGGCATTGCCCTCCAGGCTGGGGGATAAGAACGAAACTCCATCTCGGAAAAAAAAGGGGGGCAGAATGCGATGTCATTTCTATCCCTCTGATATAATGGTGATGCTGTAATGGTGGCTTGGAAGATAAAACAATTGAGTTAAAGAAAAATAAAGCTGTATTTCGTACACATCCCAGCATGCAAGAAGAATGCATACTTGAGATGTAGCCCTGCCACAAATGTGTAGAAATGTGCACAAATGTGTACAAATGTGTACAAATGTGCACAAATGTGTAGAAATGTGTACAAATGTGTACAAATGTTTATAAATGTGTACAAATGTGTATAAATGTGTACAAATGTGCAGAAATGTGTACAAATGTGCACAAATGTGTAGAAATATGTACAAATGTGTACAAATGTGTAGAAATGTGTACAAATGTGCACAAATGTGTAGAAATGTGTACAAATGTGTACAAATGTGCACAAATGTGTAGAAATGTGTACAAATGTGTACAAATGTGCACAAATGTGTAGAAATATGCACAAATGTGCACAAATGTGTACAAATGTGTAGAGCATTTTAGTTTTGCTCCTCTAATTAGACCGTATACTCCTATGATGAGGACTGAATCTGCTCTACATTAAGTGCATTGCACACTGGTGTTTGTGAACAGGGGTGTGCACACATGTGCGTGTGTGATGTAACTGTGACTGCAGTATATGCAGAACCGTCTTGATTCAGGACAACTCAGCCAATATTTCTGATGTTAGGTTTGATCAATTCGTGCCTTTTTGGGGCCTACCTTTGGATTCACACTTAAAACTTCCTCATGAATGAGGGGAGGAAAGTATTTTTGCTAAGGAAAGACTGAACTCAGAAAGCAAACTTAAAAAAAAGGAAATGGAGAAGGTAGGAAAATACCAACGAAATGAAGGAACTTGTGAAGAGTTGCTGTCAGCTGGGGACTCAGAAGGAAGGAACAGGTCGGTTCAAGGTCATTGGGTCCTCAGAGAGGATCCCAGACTGCCCTCCGACCAAGCACAGGGCAGGAGCCTAATGCCCTCAGAATTAAACTGATTTCATAAATGGGCGTTCAAGTCCAATTAAGTAAGTGCAAACTTACACTGATTTCAAGTGAAGCTTTTAGCTGAAACCTGACCTCAAAGTGGGTTTACTCCAGTGCTTCTGATTAAAGCATGAATCGTTAGACAAAGCAAAAACAACAGTTAAGCAATTTTATGTCTTTGAAATCCTTGGGCAGGTGAGCTTGTTCTGCCTCAGGGTAAACCAGTCTCTACCACGTGTTCTCTGGAGTTATGGGCTTTGAGGGAGCACAGTGCAAAACTGCCGTGTAATGAACCTGCACTGAGGTCGTTGGCTGATAAGGTGCCTTGTTTTAGGAAGGTGCCTGCGCAACGTGAACGTAATGAGAAGGAGCTCTCACAGGCTTCATGTTCAATCTCGTGGGGGAAAGAGATGCTGAAAGAGCTTCCTCCATCAGGAGAGGTGAAGGTGCCACCTTTCCCAAGTCATAGGAATGTGGTCCATCTTAGACTCAAGTCACAGGAGCTAATGGTGGTTTTGTGAATGTGTTGATTGGGAAATGTTATGAAAAGTGGTTTCTAGGGGAAACATTTTCTCTGTATTGTGAATTATTCAAAAATTGTGGCGTGGGCATGGTGGCTCACACCTGTAACCCCAGGGACTCAGGAGACTGAGTGGGAGGATCACTTGAGCCCAGGAGTCTGAGTCTTCAGTGAGCAGTGATCACAAGAATGCACTGCAGCCTGGGCAACAGAGCCAGACCCTGTCTCTAAAAAATAAATAAATAAATTAGATGGCAAGATCAGAAAACATTAAGTTGATTAAAGTTCTATATATAAGGGTATTATTATAATGATCTCAGTAAAGGTAGGTGAACTGCTGTACAACTATATTGAAGTCAACAGTCTCAGCACCAAAATGATCAGAAAATGTAGAGTAGTTCTTTTTTTTTTTTGAGACAGAGTTTCGCTCTTGTTATCCAGGCTGGAGTACAATGGCACGATCTCGGCTCACCGCAACCTCCGCCTCCTGGGTTCAGGCAATTCTCCTGCCTCAGCTTCCTGAGTAGCTGGGATTACAGGCACGCGCCACCGTGCCCAGCTAATTTTTTGTATTTTTAGTAGAGATGGGGTTTCACCATGTTGACCAGGATGGTCTCGATCTCTTGACCTCGTGATCCACCCGCCTCGGCCTCCCCAAGTGCTGGGATTACAGGCTTGAGCCACCGCGCCTGGCCCGAGTAGTTCTATAATACATGAAGATGTATATGCTTTAAATAATCAGTTCTTCCCTCCAAGGGAAGCTCCCTATTAGATGAACATTTCAGTAGTTCTCCAAACATGGACAGCAATTTGTTTCTGCCCATTCCGGTAGGAGAAATATGGGCTTGAGGATTTCACAGTAAACGTGTACAGCAATTTTTGTGTTGGCTATTGTGGCCACTGTCCAGGGTGGATTTATTGCGCCCTTCCTTGTATATAATCCATAGGAGGTCTCTTCACAGCCAGTTCCTTTTATAATGACACGTGCCTGACACTCTCCTGTCCCTGGTCGGTCTGGGAGTCACCCCTAAAGACCGTTTTGTACTCATAGAACATCATCTGTCCCCAGTCAATGCATTTATTTATCCATTTGCTCAAGAATCAGGTCCAAATTCCTCTACCTGGCTTCCAAGACCTTCTGTAGTATAGCACCAGTGTCATTCCTGGGCTTGAGTCACATTCGGAACCCATCAGCTGAGGCCTCCACCTTGCCAGGTGCGTGTGTGGGTGGGTGGGTGTGCAGGTCATAGAGGTGCCATGCAGGGAGCTTCAGCTCTAATACCGTGAGCTCATCTCCTCATCAACCCAGCTGCAAATTGTGTTACTACTTCCTGAATTTTTCCTTCTTGCAAAATACCTTGCCATTTCCATACTGCTGTTCATATCCCTCAGGAGCCAATGTCTTTGTTCGTTCAGGCTGCTCCAACAGAATCCCAGACAGAGCAACAGACATTTCCTTCTCACAGTTCTGGAGGCTGGGAAGTCCAAGAGCAAGGGGCTGGCAGATTCAGCATCTGGTGAGGCCCCTCTTCCTGGTTCATAGTCCGGAAAGCCTTCTCATGGTGTCCTCACGTGGTGGAAGGAGTGAGGGGTTTCCCTAGAGTCTCTTTTATGAGGTCACGAATCCTGTTTATAAGAGGTTCTGCCTTCATGATCTAATCAGCTCCCAAAGCCCCCACTCCAAATACGATTGCACTGGAAGCTAGGATTTCAACATGTGGATTCTGGGGGAATACAAACATTCAGACCACAGCACCCAGCAAATGTTTCTTGTTCTGGCTACTTTAGCCCTCACTGTTCTTTTGTTTTGAAATTTTAATGATACTGGGCTGGGTGCAGTGGCTCACACCTGTAATTCCAGCACTTTGGGAGGCTAAGGCAGGAGGATCACTCAAGCCCAGAGGTTCGAAACCAGCCTGGGCAGCACAGTGAGACACTGTCTCTACAAAAAAAAATTTAAAAATTGTCCAGGCGTGGTAGCTCACACCTTTAATCCCAGCACTTTGGGAGGCCGAGGGGGGTGGATAACCTGAAGGCAGGAGTTCAGACCAGCCTGATTAACATGGAGAAACCCCATTTCTACTAAAAATATAAAACAAATTCGCTGGGCGTGGCGGAGCATGCCTGTAATCCCAGCTACTTGGGAAGGCTGAGGCAGGAGAATCACTTGAAGCCAGGAGACGGAGGTGGCAGTGAGCCAAGATCACGTCATTACACTCCAGCCTGGTCAACAAGAGTGAAACTCCATCTCAAAAAATAAAAAATAAAAATTAGCCAGGGGTGGTGGTGGACCCCTGTGGTCCCAGCTACTTGGGAGGCTGAGGTGGGAAGATCACTTAGGCCAGGAGATTGAGGCTGCAGTGAGCTCAGATTGTGCCACTGCACTCCAGCCTGGTGACAGAGTGAGACTCTATCTCAAAACCAAAACAAAACAAACAAAAACCCGCAAAGTAACAATACCCTCTTCCACACGATTAAGACCATATCATTACTTTAAATTTTGCTTTTATTTCAGGTACATAGGTCGCATCCCTCCCATCTACACTGTAAATTCCTTTTTCCAACCTAGCTGGACACTCATTAAACATTTGTTTGGTGAGGGATAGTGGAAGACTCCTATTTAAATTCAACAAACAACAGCAATAACAACAAATACCTGGTTCCCATGACTGATAAAGGAGCATATCGTCCTCTTCTCTACTGAAGTTTGGGGAAGATGTGTCCAGCCCAGACGTCTTTATCCCTGACTGGTGACTCTTCGCACCAGCTTTTAAGTGCTAGGGCCAGGACCCAGACTTTTTTTCTGACTCCACGTTCAGTGTTCTTTCCAGGACAGTACGTCTAAGAGGACAAAAGTCTGGGTCCTCCAATAATAGTGGGAGGGGGGCTTTGGGGAGGTCATGAGGGCAGCAGAGCCCCATAGTTACTCACCATATGAATGGAAATCTACAATAGATGACATTATTTCTTCCAGGATGTAAGAGTTTGCCAACTATCCCACTGCTCTTTTCAAAAGGAAGAAGACATTCACTATTTACCCCCAGAAGATCTGGACTGGGGAAGGGAAGAGAATGACTAATGGCTTATGAGTAGACGCCGTAAGTCACTTACATGGCTAACTCCAGCAGCATCTTGCTCTGGCGTTTCCTAAATCTTGAAGCCAGCGTCCATCTTTCCCAGCATCATGAGAGGCAGCAGTCAGGAGCACGCGCTATGGAGTCTGCACACCTTGATTTGGATTCAGGTGCCTCCTTCTACAAGCTCGGTGGCTGTGGGCAAGTAACTTCCCCTTGTTGAGCCTCAGTTTCCGCATCTCAGAAATCTACAACATTACAGACTCCATGGCAAGGCTGCTCTGAAAATTATGAGTTAATATCTGTCAAGTGCCAAGAGAGTGCCTGGCTCATACGAATACTGTATCATGTTTCTTAAGAAACAAAAGGAACTTATTGTTTGTGGATTTTGTTTTTCACAAAGGCACATTATGCGATCATGGAATCTGCTGTTTTCTTTCAACATGTGTTTTGAGATCTGTCCACTGCACTACACACAGGTCTAGTTCTTCCTCGTAACTGCTCCATAGCGTTACATGGTGGAAGTATATTTATTTGGCCATTTGTCTACAAATGCTCATTTAGGTTGTTTCTAATTTTTTCTGAGAGAATCAGTATTTGATAATACTCTCATATATTAAGTCAAGTTTTTTTTTATTGTAAATATGCATTACTAAGGCTTATTTTAAAAAATGCTTAGCTATGTAAAGTCACAGATCTAATTTTATATTTAGTCATAAATAAATGTTTTAAAATTATGTATGAGAAAGAACATTAGGAAAATATTGCTATTGCTTTCAAAATAAGCATGTGTTTTAAAAAGACACAGTTTAGGGGAGATGATCTCATCTAGCTGCATCTAAATGCTGATATGTCACTAAATCCCTAGCAAATGCATTTTTTGGAATAATCTTTTTAGATTATTATAATATTATATATATATATATATATATTTTTTTTTTTTGAGATGAAATCTCATTCTGTTGTCCAGGCTGGAGCGCAGTGGTGCGATCTTGGCACACTGCAGCCTCAGTCTCCTGGGTTTAAGTAATTCTCCTGCTTCAGCCTCCCAAAGTAACAGTGATTACAGGTGCCCACCACCGCATCCAGCTAATTTTTATATTTTTAGTAGAGATGGGGTTTCACCATGTTGGCCAAGCTTGTCTCGAACTCCTGACCTCAAATGATCTGCCCACATGGGCCTCCCAAAGTGCTGGGAATATCACAGTCTTACAGTGTATTATCTTTTTATCCCTTTTTTTTGAGATGGAGTCTTGCTTTGTCACCCAGGCTGGAGTGAAGTGGCGCAATCTTGCCTCACTGCAACCTCCACCTCCTTGGTTGAAGCAATTCTCCTGACTCAGCCTTCTGAGTAGCTGGAATCGTAGGCATGTGCCACGACACCTGGCTAATTTTTATATTTTTAATACAGATGAAGGTTCACCATGTTGGCCAGGCTGGTCTCGAACTCCTGGCCTCAAGTGATCTGTCTGCCTCAACCTCCCAAAGTGCTGGGATTACAGGCATGAGCTACCGTGCCCAGCCTAATATTATATCATTTTAATGCAATCTTAAATTTTTTGTTTTCTAATCTCTACTTTAAAATTTTCTTTTTGTTCATGAGTTCATACTTGGTGATGAATTTCATTTTTAGAGACTTAAGAGAAGGTTTTTATCAATATGACACAAGCACATACTCTTACAGTGAAATCTTTATCACGTAGAATACACTTAGCCTATCTTTGTCTAAACTCCTCATAGTGAAAGAAATAGGTACATATCCTACTGCATCCTGTTAGGTGTCATATTTATTTTTAGGTTAGTTTTGCTTGTTTTTTTTGAGTGTGTATGTACATTTGAGTGTGTGTTTTATCACCAAAGTAATGCTTGCTCATTTTTAAATATTAAAAAAAATGGAGAGCAGGATAAAATAAAACGAAATGAAATGTTAAATCCTTTTCCTGTGCTTCCCAGTTTCTCACCGATGGTTGCTCCCGAGAACTGCTTGGAGCCTGTCAGGAAACAGAAGGCACTCACAAAAGGGGTGATGGAAGCAGGTTTCATGAAGGGACTATTTACAAAGGAGGGGCAGGACTAAGAGAAACTAACAGGGGGCAGTGAAGTGCGCTGGGGAGGCCGCAGCTGCAACTCCTCACCCTCTCCTAGGCCTGAAGGAGCATGGGAAGCGTGGCTACCAACCCGGCAAGACCAACCAGTATAGAAAAGGTCCCTGGAGAGCGAGAGGAACCCCGATACTGCCCACCGTGAGGTCTGCCTAGGAAGAGTGAGGAAAAGTACCCCATTTCCTCTCCTCCCGGCCTCCCAGCTTCTGGCAATTTCTCCCATCAGCTAGATCCGGCTGGAATTCAGAAGGTAAGAGAGGCTGTTGGTGCATCCTGTGGCAGCCTGCCTCCTGATGGAGAGCAGGAGAGAAAGTGGGGAAGAAGGGATCTGGAGGGAACTAAAGAAAATCCAGGCAGGTGGCTTCCCAGAGTCAGCGACACCAGCTTCTGATGGCTGCTTCCCACACCACATGTGTTGGCAGATTTCTCTTTCTTTTTTGGGCAATGGCAGCCTCCGGTGCATAGGATGGTCCCCTGAAGAAAAGGACTGGCAGGCCGGGTGCGGAGGCTCATGCCTATAATTCCAGCACTTTGGGAAGCCAAGGCGGGTGGACCACCAGAGGTCAAGAGTTCGAGACCAGCCTGACCAATATAGTGAAACCCCATCTCTACTAAAAAAGACAAAAATTAGCCAGGCGTGGTGGCACCTGCCTGTAATCCCAGCTACTTAGGAGGCTGAGGCAGGAACTCATTTGAATTCGGGAGATAGAGGTTGCAGTGAGCCAAGATCGTACCACTGCACTCCAGACTGGGCGACAGAGTGAGATTCTGACTCAAAAAAGAAGAAAAAGAAAAGCACTGGCAGGGGAGATCTGAGCCTGGGATCTGAGCTCCCCAAATTGTTTGAGTCTCTAGCCAGGGTGCCACAAAAGGGGAGATCTGAGCAACAGACATGGCTGGCGGGAACACTGTAATATTTAGAGTCTGACTCATCAAATCCAGGTGGTAATCCTCAGATCCTTGGGCCACCAAGCAGAGATTCATGAAGGAGCGCTTACTTCTTCATTAAGGCATTACAAAACATTTCCCTTCTGGGAATACAATGCTTGGGCTGGTCCGATCATATTCAGAAACACAAAATGGCTTTTGTTTAGCTGTAATCCCTTCCCCAACTTGTATCATCTTGTAATGTTAGTAGAGATATTAGAAAACTGTATACAATTGCTTGTGTTCCCAAGTTTTTGGCCATAAGATGCTGAATTATATCCAAATTGCAACTAACTTTGGTTTTACTTTCAATATATTATTTTTTAGTCTTACCCATGGAATTGATTAGGAAAGACGTGAAAAGATCAATGATTTATAAAATGGACCATAAAACGCTATGGCTGAGCTCTAGGAGCTGGGAGGAGAGCGGTGTACCGACACAGAAATTCAACTCGAAGAGAAAGCATCAATCCCAGCTGTGGCTACAGTGCCCCTGTTGTCGGCATCGTCACTGAAAAGGTAAGTGGAAGTCTGGAAATCTTTGTTTAGTGCTGCGGCAACAAAATACCATAAACTGGGTAATTTACTTCTTAAATAACCTCTTAAAGACCCCACCTCTTAATATCAACACATTGGCCGTCAAGTTTCAACACCTGAGTTTTGGAGGGAACATGTTAAAATCATAGCACTGGGCTTAGGAGAGGATTCAAGAAAGCCACTGGAGCAATGTGGAAGTAAATCAATTGTCACGTGTTCTCAGCTTAGAGTCTACACTTTCTTTGTTTTTTTTTAGTGACCGAGTCTTGCTCTGTAGCCCAGGCTGGAATGCGATAATGATGCAATCTCGGCTCACTGCAACCTCTGCCTCCCAGGTTCAAGCGGTTCTCTTGCCTCAGCCTCCTGAGTAGCTGGGATTACAGGTGTCCACCACCACGCCCAGCTAATTTTTGTATTTTTAGTAGAGACGGAGTTTCACCATGTTGTCCAGGCTGTCTCGAACTCCTGACCTCAGGTGATCCACCCACTTCGGCCTCCCTAAGTGTTAGAATTACAGGCGTGTGCCACCACACCTGGCCTAGAGTCTATACTTCCAGCTGGTTAGCAGATTTGAATAAAAGACAATCCTAAGCATCTTGCAGTAGTAAAACACTACAACCTACAGCAAGGTAATTAGAACTTTTCTGAACTTCAGTGTGTTTTCCCCACTCTGCTTGGTGTGGCCCTCAAGCCCGTCAACCCGTTCTCAGGGCTTAGTTCCTCAGTTCTCTCTCTGTGGTCCTATTAGTGACAATGGGCAGACAGGCTGTCCCCAGCACAAAGAGAGACCTACATGCCACATGTCCAGATACTCAACTATTTGAATGCAAACCAATCAACTATTACAATGTGTTCTGCAAACATACTTTATCTTAATTTTGCTTCGTTTTTATTTTTATCAGTTTTGTTGAGATATAATCTACATAGCATAACATACATCTCTTTCAACTATACAATTCAAAGAATTTTACTCTATTTACAGAGTTGTGCAATTATTACCACAATCTGATTTCCGAACATTTCCATGACCCTACAAAGAAACCTTTTGCTCATTAGCAGTCATTCCCAGTTTCCATGCCCAGCTCTAGGCAACCACTAATCTGTATCTGTTTCTACAAATCTGCCTTTTCTGTACATTTCCTATAATGGGATTATAAAGTGTGTGGTCATTTGTGTCTGGCTTGCTTCACTGAGCCTCAGGTTCTTCCACTTTTGAGTGTGCTTGGTGCTTAATTCTTCTTTGTCAAATAGTATCCATGATATGCATAGACATTTTGTTTTCCATTTACCAGTTCATGGACACGTAGATTGTTGCCACTTTTTGGCTAATGTGAATTCAGCTTGTTTTTTTTCTTTCTTTGAAATGGAGTCTCATTCTGTTTCTCAGGCTGGAGTGCAGTGGTGTGATCTCGGCTCACTGTGACCTCTGCCTCCTGGGTTCAAACGATTCTCCTGCCTCAGATTCCCAAGTAGATGGGATTACAGGCATGCGCCACTTCACCTCGCTAATTTTTGATATTTTTTAGTAGAGACAGGGTTTCACCGTGTTGCCCAGGCTGGTCTCAAATTCCTAACCTCAGGTGATCCACCTGCCTCAGCCTCCCAAAGTGCTGGGATTACAGGAGTGAGCAACCACACCCAGCCAAACTGTTTAGAAATCTTTGCATGAACATATGTTTCCATTCCATTTCATTTCTTTTGGGTAGCTAGCTATTAACAGAAGTGGGATTGCTGGATCACATATGAAGTCTGTGTTTCACTTTTTGAGAAACTACTAAGCTGTGATCCAGAGTGTCTGTACCATTCTCCATTTCCACAAACGATGTGGAAGGTTCTGATTTCTCCACATCTTTGCCAACGCTTATTATTGCTTGCCTTTTAAAAACATTATAACTATTCTGCCAGGTAAAAACTGGCATCTCATTGTGATTTTGTCAGTGTGCATTTCTGTAATGACGGATGATGTGCAGCGTCTTTTCATGTGCTTTTGACCGTGTGTGTATCTTGGGGAAAATGTTTATTTAAATCTTTTGCATTTTTTTAATTAAAAATTTTATTTTTTATTTATTAAAGGTAATTGTAAATCCATGCAGGTGTAAGAAATAATTCAGAGAGATCCCTTGCCCAATTTCTTCCAATGATGACATATTTTATCATCTAGCCAAGATACTAACAACGAATCAATCTCCCAGGTTTACTCTCATTTCTCCTGATTTATTTGTACAATTTTGGGTGTGTGTGTGCAACATGTCTACTTAGTTCTGTGCATTTTTTTTGAGATGGAGTCTCCCGCTGTCACCCAGGCTAGAGTGCAGTGGCATGATCTCAGCTCACTCTAACCTCCGCCTCCCGGGTTTGAGTGATTCTCCTGCCTCAGTCTTTCAAGTAGAGATGCCACCGGCCTGGCTAATTTTTGTATTTCTAGTAGAGATGGGGTTTCACCATGTTGGCCATGGTTGGCCAGGCTGGTCTCGAACTCCTGACCTCAGGTGGTCTGCCCACGTCGGCCTCCCAAAGTTCTGGATTATAGGGTCGAGCTACCGTGCCCGACAGAGTTTCTATTCCTTTTTGTTTTTATCACTGATACAGGTTTGTGTATCTGTTATCACAAGATTCAGCACAGGTTCGTCTCCACAAGAGTCCCTCTTGTTGACTGTTATAACCACACCGTCTACCTTCCCCACCTGGCTCCATTCCATTCCACCTCCTCCCACTCCACCGTTCCCAACCTCTGGCAACCACAAGTCTGCTTTCTATTTCTATAATTTTGTCATTTCAAGAATGTCATGTAAATGGAATAATAGAGTATGTAATCTGAGATTGGCTTTTTTTTTCTGTTCACATAATTCCTTGGAAATTCATCCAAGATGTTCATGTATCAATACTCCGTATCGTTTTATTGCCAAGTATTTCACGGTAGAATGTTCTATGGTTTAACCATCCACCCACTGAAGGGTATCTGAGTGGGAAGGACATCTGAACTGTTTCCAAGTTTTGACAATTGTGAATGAAGCTTCTATGAACAGTCCTATGCAGGTTTTTGTGCAAACGAGTTTTTATTTCTCTGAAATAAATGCCCAAGTGTGCAACTGTTCAGTCATAGAGTAATTGCACGTTTACTTTCATGAGAAATTGTGAAACTTTCTTAGAGTAGCCCTACCATTTTAAATTTCCACCAGCATTTGATGCTGTCACTATTTTTATTACAGTCATTTGCACAGGTAATATAATGATATGAAAGCTTATTGCGATTTTAATTTGCGTTTCCTTGATGGCTGTGATACTGAACTTGTTTTCAATTGTTTGGTGTCTGTCCTCTTCAGTGAAATGTCTGTTTTGGCTTATGCCAATTTTTCATTGAGCTACTTATTTTATCAGAGGAAGTCTCATTCTGTCACCCAGGCTGAGTGCAGTGGCATGATCTTGGCTCGCTGCCACCCCTGCCTCACAGGTTCAAGAGATTCTTGTGCCTCAGCTTCCCGAGTAGCTGGGACTACAAGTGCACACCATCACGACTGGCTAGTTTTCCTATTTTTAGTAGAGACGGAGGTTTCAGTATGTTGCCCAGGCTGGTATTGAACTCCTGAGCTCAAGCGATCTGTCTGCCTCGGCCTCCCAAATTGCTGGGATTACAGGCGTGAGCCACCACACCCGGCCATAATTGAGCGACTTATCTTTTAACCATTGAGTTTTAAGAGGTCTTTATATATTCCGGATACAAGTTTGGTATCACATACATGATTTGCAAATATCTTCTCCCAATATTTGAGTTTATTTTTACAATCTTGATGGTGTCTTTTGACATACGAAAGTTTTTAATTTGGATTAAGTCTCAGCTGCCATTTTTCTCTTGCTGCACGTGTTTCTGGTATTAGATCTAAGAAACCGTTGCCTGACCCAGGATCATGAAGATTTACTCCTATTTCTTCTACGATTTTTAGTTTTAGCTCTCACATTTAGGTCTGTGATAAATTTTGAGTTGACTTCTGTGTGTGGTGTGAGGTGCTTTTGCTTGTAAACGTTCAGTTTTCCCAACACTACTTGTTGAAAATACCTTCTTTCTCACTGCATTTTGGTGGCACCTTTATTGCCAACCAGTTGACCCTAAGTGTACGCACCTGTTTCCGGGCTTGTAACTTTTATTGTACTCATTGCTCTACGTGTCTGGTACCACACGGTCTTCATCCCTGTGGTCTATCCTTTTATTTCAACAAATACACTGTTATGATCCCCTGTAAAGGCAGATTCTCATTTAGAATTGCTTGATTCCTTGGAGTTCTGTCTTAGAATATTCAGAGGCGGCCGCATGCTCCCAGCCCGCCTGGGCCTTTCTCCTTCTCTTCCACCTCCCAGCTCTGTCTCATTGTGTTAAGAGCTTCCTGTGCACGTGCAGCACCCCAGCCCTCAGTCAGAGAGGATGATGGTTTCATTCTTTAAATACCTGCCAGCTGGGACTATCCTTTTGCTCCTAGAGGCCTCCTTCTGGTTCTTGCAGATGGGCTTTTATGTCTTAGGCAGTAATACATTAGATCCTTATCACCCTTGAAATCTGTCCAGCTTCCCCTCCTGCCACATCTCCCTTCTGCCTTTAGCTAGAAGAAGACTCTGCTGAAGGCTCATTGATTACATTGAGTCCATCCAGGTAATTCAGGATAATCTCCCTATTTTAAGGTCAGTTGATTAGTAACATTAATTACATCTTCAAAGTCCCCTTTTTGGCTGGGCTCATGCCTGTAATCCCAGCTCTATGGGAGGCCCAGGCAGGTGGATCACTTGAGATCAGGAGTTCGAGACCAGCCTCGCCGACATGGTGAACTCTCATCTCTACTAAAGTACAAAAATTAAGTGGATGTGGTGGTGTGTGCCCATAATCTTAGCTACTTGGGAGACTGAGGCAAGAGAATCACTTGAACCTGGGGGGTGGAGGTTGCAGTGAGCAGAGATTGTGCCACTGCATTCCAGCCTGGGCAACGGAGCAAGACTCCTCAAAAAAAAAAAAAGCTCCCTTTTCCCATGTAATAGAATGTATTCACAGGTTCCAGTGATTAGGGTGTGAACACTGTGGAGGGCCATTCTTCAGCTAACCTCACTGGAGCTAGAATCATTAAATTAGTGCTGTCATGGAGCACTAATGTGATCTTCTGAAAACAGTTTGAGTTCACCTTCATTTTAGATCATTGTCACTTGCTGTAGAGTGCTAGCTTTTATAAAGATATTCAATTGTCTTCTAGCTCCATCATTTCCACTAAAATGTCGACAAACCGTCTTATTGTTATGCCTTTGAAGGTAACGTTCCCCCCGTGCTCTATGCCCACCCTGCTACTTTCAGGATTTTCTTTTCATTGTGGTTTTCAAGAGCTTTATCCTGATGTATGCATGTGTGGTTTTCTTTGTGCAGAGCTTCTTAAATCTGTGAGATAGTGTTACATATCAGTTTTGGAAAACTCTTTTTGGTTCTCTCTTCAAATATTTATTCTCCCCCATTCTTAAAGAGCTTGAAGTATTATTAAGTGCTACACAGTTCCAGTAGATACCACAGGTATCTGTGCTATTTTTTCCCCTTTTTTCCTCTTTGTGCTTTAAAATCTGAAGACTTCCTACTGACCAGTTTGTCAGTTCACCAGTCCTTTCACTGTGTATTGTCTAGGGTTGAACCCACCTGTTGAGCCCTAACTTCAGAGATTGTCCTTTTCATTTTACAGTTTTCTTTAATTTCCTTCTTTAGGTTTAGACTCTTTGGTAATAATCTATTGTTTTCCTCTATTTTTCTTGAACACGTGTTCGTTATTTTAGAGTTCTTCTCTGCTGTGAGTCTGCTTCTGGTATATATTTCATTCCCTCCAGGACTCAACAGACTCCATGTAATCCTTTTCCCTGGCAAGCCCTGTAATTTTTAACTGAAATCTGGACATTGTCCATAAAATATTGGAGAGGCCCAGTAGATGCTGCTTTCCTCCAGGGAAACTTCACCCTTCCCCTTGCTAAGCAGTTAGTCGGGGGTACTGAGTTTTGCTTTTGCTCAGTGAGAGACTGAGCAGACACTACTCTGGGTTGCAGCTTTGGCTCAGCTCTCTTTGGTTCACCTCCCTTCTTACACTAATGTGCTCTAGGGCTTTCTGCTGAGGACCTGACGTGTACACTGGGGGTTCCTGTCCCTGGCAGGGCATGAACTCTAATCTTTGTCTTATCATTAAGGCTGCCAAAAGCTTTGCTCTAGTTTTCCTCTGAGGTCTTTATTTCCGCATCCTTTCCAGCTGCCTTGAAGAGAAAACAGTTCATGTTTAGGCCCTTCAATTGTGTCACTCCAGCTGCATAAAACTTCCGGGAAGTCTACTGGTTTCTCTGCCCATCAGAAGCCGCGCTCTACTCAGGCAAAGCCGGGGCTTTTAGCCTCTTGCTCATACTTAGGGTTAATCAATTTCCTTTGAGAAAAGTGGCTGCAGAAGGTTGGACATTACTTCATGGCTCTTCTCTCTGAAATTTTATTCCCATTTTTCCTTGTTGCTTTAGAAACTATACCATGTCTGTAAGCAGATAATATGTATGTTTAATCTAGCTTTTCTAGTTGTTCCTGGAAGAATCACTGGTCTTACATAAGAAACATATGCCCTACCTAGAAGCATAAGGCCAGCGAGCGCTAGAGGTGTTATTTCTGACACATATCACTTTTAGGTGGTGTAATGAGAAATTTTTAGACTACCTAGTGTGCTTTATTGCCAGAAATGAAAGGCCTAAACGCCTTCCATTTCCAATTTTTCTTGATAACTGTTTCCTGTTAAAACATGCTGCTTTTGTATATATTTTATTCTGATGTGAAATACAGTTTTAGAGGCGGAGTGCTTATCCAATTACTTTTTAAAATTATGTTTTTATCTTTCAAAATATTTAAACAGGATAAATAGGATAAATTAAAAGTGATGAGGCCAGGTGTACTGGCTCACACCTGTAATCCCAGCACTTTGGGAGGCCGAGGAGGGCAGACCACCTGAGGTCAGGAGTTCGAGACCAGCCTGGCCAACATGGTGAAACCCCGTCTCTACTAAAAATACAAAAATTAGCTGAGTGTGAGGGAGTGTGCCTGTAATCACAGCTATCTGGGAGCCTGCGGCAGGAGAATCACTTGAACCTGGGAGGCGGAGATTGTAGTGAACTGAGAATGTGCCACTGCACTCAGCCTGGGTGACAGAGCAAGACTCCGTCTCAAAAAAAAAAAAAAAGTGATGAGCTGAGCAGACACCAAGATTTGCAGTAACTGCTACAGATGGCAGACAAGTCACTGACATGCCACGCATTTTGCTCTTCTTAATGAACACGACAGTATGCATTAATAATATAAAAAATGTGAAAAATTACAAATAAAACACTTCAAATATGTTTTAAAAAGTAGACATCTGTATTTTTCCATCTGGAATACACAGGACAAATGTCTAGAAGTCTATGTCTGGTCTTCTAAATAAATGTCCAATGACTTTATCTTGGATCATCTGGAAAAATCGATTACACATAATGTTTTTCAAAACTGTGGTCAGTCACATCTAAAATCATTAAGCATTAAAATATCATAAGAATCTATTACTGAATACCCAGTATAGATGATTTTGAAGTTCTACTTTCTTTTTGAGACAGAGTCCCCCTCTGTTGCCCAGGCTGGAGTGCAGTGGTGCGATCTCGGCTCACTGCAACCTCTGCCTCCCAGGTTCAAGCGATTCTCCTGCCTCAGCTTCCCAGGTAGCTGGGACTACAGATGCGCACCACCATGCCCAGCTAATTTTTGTACTTTTAGTAGAGACGGGGTTTCACCATGTTAGCTAGGATGGTCTCGATCACCTGACCTCACAATCTGCCTGCCTCGGCCTCCCAAAGTGCT
Source organism: Saguinus oedipus (assembly GCA_031835075.1). Taxonomy (NCBI): domain Eukaryota; kingdom Metazoa; phylum Chordata; class Mammalia; order Primates; family Cebidae; genus Saguinus; species Saguinus oedipus. The sequence continues at coordinate 6,036,202 of CM063171.1, read as the reverse complement.
GGGATTACAGGCATGAGCCTCTGCGCCCGGCTGAAGTTCTACTTTTTGAATAACTAGGTAGTGCCACTGCACTCCAGCTTGGGCAACAGAGGGAGAGTCCATCTCAAACCAAACCGAACCAAACTAAAAACAAACAAAAACTAGAACACGTATTAAGTCATTATTCTTTCTCTTATGAGTGACTGTGTTTCTGCCTTTTTACATGTTTTGATATCTGCATGTTTCAGATAGCAGTTATCTGATTAGCCATGGCATTTTCCTAAAACTGCCTATTTTTAGCTGGTCTTTTTTTTTCTTTTCCTTTTGGAAATCTGCCATCTGCGGATCTCAGAGGAGGGAGGGCCTGTTCACTTGCGAATATGTATTTCCGGCAAGATGGTGGGTTCCTGGCAGGTTATAATTTCCACTGCTGGAGACCTCAGACACTGAGTATTCACTTCCTTTTTTGGGGAGAGAGAATCAAGGGTAGGACTTGGCAATTACATTTAAAAAATCAACAGATAATGAACTGCTGCTATTCCAGTGAGGAGATAAACACGTCTGAAAGTTATGTTTACTTTACCACGTACCTTTGTTATTAACATCAGCTATTGCTATTTCACATGAAGTAGCAAGAAGGTATATCTATGTCCATCTAAATACTTATGGAAATAGTGACAGTACAGTAGTATGACAGCAGCAGTTTGTCAAGTTGTTCTTTTCCCACCGCGGCCCTCATGGAGGATGTCCTTATGGGAAGGACACGGGCCCGTGAGAATACGATGCAATACACAAATCCTGGCAGAGTAGTTGCAATTCTCCCCCCTTCTTTTCTTACTTAATAAAGCCACCAATATGCAAATGAATGGGAGTAAAATTATTATTAGAGAAACTTTGACCCTACTCTAACTTTAAAATAAATAAAAAGGAATCCATTCCAAACAGACACTGTAGTGTGAATGAGCATTTTCTCATGACGTACTTCCCAGGGATAGAGACTTGGCAGTGGATCAGGACCCTTTGACTGGGAAGAGCTCATGTAATGCATCAGTACCATTCCACAGGTACTCATCTCTTACGTGCTAGCTCAGCTTCACCCACCGGAAGCAGGCTTCTCTTGTTCCCACTTCCCATTTATAATGAGCCACTCCTTCCATTTATGCCCCTCTCTCTTCTCTGTTCCTCTGCAGCATGTACATGTTTCTACCATTCCCTCAATCAATACAACTTCATTTTGGGGGGATGACTTGTCTGTTTTTTTTTTTTTTTTTTTTTTTTTTTTTTTTTTTACAAACTATAAGCCCCCTCCAAACAAGGGCCAGGTTAAAGCTATTTCTCTTTGTCCAGCAGTCAGCTCACTGCCTGGAATACAATAGTTGTCTTATACATGATTCTTGATGAATGGGAGCAAGATTTAGCAGCTTCCATCACTCAGAGTTAGAGTGGGAGACATGCTCGCTACCCAATATTCAATATTGGATATTGGATATCCAATACTGTCAACGTTTCAATGATTTGGTTTGGCTGGTGGAATTTTTGTTCAAACTGAAATGAATTTAGCATGAAATTTGGGTTGGGCTTACAATCACAAGCAGGAAAATAATAAAATATTTTGGTGGGGAAAAAGTATAATGCTACATTGGCTTCTATTCCTAATTGCTTCTGTGCACAGGTGCAGGGATTGAACATAAATAAACCACGAATAAAAACTGAAGACAAAGAAATATATATTTTGCACACTGCTCTTTGACATTTGGGTTTGAAGTGGAATGAGCTCCTGCCACTGTAGTTGAAGTGCCAGGGCCAGTGCTGTATGTGTAGAGAGGGGTCATGGCTCGGGGAATGTCAACAGAGGCGTTATTCAGAAGCATCTCAAAGCCACCTGCAGTTAAATGTTAGACCACATGAGCTTTCACTGATAGTGGCACCATTAAACTTCATACCAGAAAAGATGAATTCTTTTGTGAAAATTTAGTGAGGAATCAGTTTAGATAGAGAAACTTCTAGTAGCATTTCAAGCCACTTTGAGAAGGTGGCTCAGGCAGTCAGAAAGTCTTCCCTGTAGGATAGCTCAGTCGAGAATCCTCACTAAGGTAAGTGTCTTTGGTAGGTTGTGGGAAGAAGTGACATATGGGATATACCTTGGTAGTGTTTTCAATATCATATGAATTCTCAACCACAAGAGAAAGACAATATCCTCAAAGTAACTGATTTGCACATCTGTGGCTACAATCACTAGACCGTCACAAACTCTTTAAAAACCCGTGCAAGGGATCTCACAGTGTAGTTGTTAAGAACACAAAGTCTGAAACCAGACTGCCTGAATCATGGCTTGGGGACTCTCTTAGTCCGTTTAGTGTTGCTATAACAGAATACTTGAGACTGAGCCATTTATAAAGAGAAGAGGTTTATTTAGCTCATGGTTCTGCAGTCTGGGAAGTCCAACGGTGTAGCCTGGTTTCTGGTGAGGGCTTTCACGCTGCATCATGACATGGTAGAGAAGGTCACAGGGGAAGCAGATACATGGGAAGCCCCAATAGGAGAAAGAATCTCACTCTATAATAATGGCTCTCATGGGAACGAATTCACTCCCGGGAGAACTAATTCTGTCTTACCGGAGAAAGAATTCACTCCCCACTATGGGAATGAAACCAAGCCATTCATGAGAAATCTGCCCCCAGGACCCAGACACCTCCCACTGGGCTCCACCTCCCAATACCAACACGGTGGGGATCAAATTTCAACACGGGTTTTGGTGGGGACAAACAACTCATCCAAACCATAGCAGTGATTTCACAGTGGAGATCCTCCACATGTTGCTTAATTCTCAGTGAATCGGTTTCTCCTCTGTAAAATTAGGATAACAAGAGTGCCTATCCCATAGGGCTGCTGCGTGTATTAAATAAGTGAATATACATGAAGTGCTTAGCATGTTGCATGACACACAGGAGGCACCATAGCAATGCTAGCTATTTGTATTATTTATCTGGGATAAGCAGTAGCAGACACATAATTGAAGGTTCAACAATTGATGGATTCCTGCTTGTAGGTAAACATATAGTCATAAGCATGAAAAAAAATCACTAATACTGTATAAGTGTTATGACACAATTAAGGTTGGGTTATTATTGAAAGAATCTTTTAGAAATCTTATAATTAGAATAAATGGTTACCCCCAAGGTTGTAGAAGTTCTGTGGAAATTCTGGCTTCCTACTGCAGTACGGTTTTCATTTTTATTTTTTTGAGATGGAATCTCACCCTGTCACCTGGCTGAAGTGCAGTGGCATGATCATAGCGCACTGCAGCCTCAACCTCTCAAGCTCAAGTGATCCTGCCTCAACCTTCTGAGTAGCTGGGACTACAGGTGTGTGCCACCATGCCTGACTCATTTTTTCTTTTTTAATGTAGAAACAGGGTCTCATCATGTTGCCCAGGCTGATCTCAAACTCCTGGGCCCAGCTGATCTTCCCACCTTGGCTTTCCAACATGCTGGGATTACAGGGATGAGCCAGGTTTTAATTTTTTTAATTTTATCTCTTTTTTTTAATAGATGGAGGTCTTGCTATGTTGCTCAGGCTGGATTTGAACTCCTGCGCTCAAGCAATTATCCTACCTTAGCCTCCTGAGTAGCTGGGATTACAGGCATGTGCCACTGTACCTGACAACAGTAAGGGTTTTTTTTGTGCAGATGCTGTTGATTCTGACACATACTCAATGGTGCCTGGAATTACTTACTTATGAGTCTACCAGAATACCTGAGACTGAGTCATTTATAAAGAGGAGAGATTTATTTAGCTTATGATTCTGCAGTCTGGGAAGTCCAAGGGAATAGCCTGGCTTCTGACGAGGGCTTTCATGGTGCATTATGACATGGCAGAGAAGGTCATCCATCTACAATACTATCAAAATAATATAGAAGGAGATTCTTTTTTCTTTATAAAAGCTGACTCTCCATAGATACATAATCAGCCTGTCATTAAAATAGTATTTCCTGCCTGGATTCTTATAAATTCTAGTTCCACACGTAGCATGCATATGTTATAAGAACAATGGTATTGCCATTATCTATTTCTGTGTAATCAATCACCCCAAAATGTGGTGATGTAAAATGGCCACCATTTTACTATGCTCATAATTCTGTGGATCAGGAACTCAGGCAGGGCAAAGTGGGGTGGCTCAGCTTTGCTACCCAAAGTTGGAAGTTTCAGCTGGGATGGCTTGAATGGCCAGAGATGTCTGGGACAGCTCAACTGGGGCCATCAGTCTGGGGCCTCAGCTCTTCCATACTTGGTGTCTGCTGGGGCTGGAGCATCTCCTTCACTCATGTGTCTGGTTCCTGGGTTGGGATGGCAAGAACAGCTGGGGATTGGCCAGTGGTACTCTGTCTGCACACCCTCTCCATGTGGCTAGCTTGAGCTTCCTCACAATATGGTGATCCCAGAATAGTTGCACTTGTTTCATGGTGTCTGGCTTCCGTGAGGCAGGATTGAGAACTGTGAGACCTTAGGTCTATGGCCAGAACTCGTGCAGTATCCCTTCAGTTCTATTCTGTTGGTCAAAGAAATCCTGCCCAGAGTCAAGGGGTTGAAGAGATGGAGACTACCCCTTGATGGAAGTGTGGCAAGGTCATATCATAGAAATGCATATGCACAGGAGGTACGGTGGCAGTCATCTGTAGAAAACAGTAGCTGCCACAAACACGAATTCCAAACTGAAGGCACTTAGGCAGGCATGCACCTCCCGGAGGGATGATTGTCTGGGCTTCTGTTATTGCATGGTGGACAATCAGCAGTTGATAAGCTTGGCCAGGAGCAAGTTTAGCAAAGCCCTCTTTCCCCAGCAAGAATGGCAGGCACTGGGGAGAAGGGCTGACAAAGAATTTCATTCACCATGCTCTTTCATACTGTCCCAAATCCCACTCATCTTGAACTTCATGATTGAGACAACCGAGGCAAAGCTTTTCCCCAGAGAGCTTGAGATGGCTTTGAGGATTTCTTATATGATTAGATATTCAAGCAGTTTTTCCTGAATGTTTTCAAATAAATTGGTGCATGCTTCCCTGGGCCCAAAATAACACTGGTTTATCATGGAGGTTCTTAATTCCTGTGGAAGCTGCAGTGGATGGTGATGAAGCATGGTCTGAATTCATAGATCTAGTTTAAATCTTGGCTTTATTAATTGTGCGACCTTGGGCAAATCACTTAACATCTGAGAACCTCAGTTTCTCCTTGGAAAATTAGCATAATAATTGTTCCTTCTTACGAATTTTCTAAGAATGAGGCTATATATGTGTATACATATATATGAATATGAATATGAATATGTGTATACATATGAATATGAATAAGTATACACATATATGAATAAGTATATATTCATATCCTGGAAGGGGCAGTATTCCCAGAACATCAACTGTGTGACTGCTGTAGTCTTGGCAAGTGGGGCTACTTGTTATCCTTTGGGCTGGAGGACCTCTCCACCTTTTCTGTGAGGCCTTCCCTCAACATCCTGCCTGAGGTAGGTCCTCCCTGTTTCTGTCTGTCCCTTCACCCGTTTGACATGCTATAATTGCACTCAGGGTCATTCCTTTACCTGGTGATTGCTCCCCCTAAACCCATTATGTTTCCTTGACTGGCTTTTACCTTGTGTTTGTAACAGCATTTGAAGGAATGTCTGTCCTAGCTCCTGGCTACTGCAGCAGCTGGAGATAGGGACCAAGAGAGGAGAGACTGCGGATGGTGGAAGTGGGGCAGGAAGGGGAAAGAGAGGGAGAGGCTGAGGAAGAAAAGGAAGCTATAACCAGAGGCACATTTTGATGAACTGACGTGGAGAAAACCATTGAGTCCATGAGTGGAAGATACCGTGAGGCAACTGAGAATTGAGAATTACTGAAAATGAGAATTCACCGGGTAACTTAGCTCAAAAATATTATTGCTGTTATGTCTGTCTTCTGAAGAAAACATACAATAATATGACCACAATGAAAAGTTCTTAGCACATTGCTCAGTATGTAGTGAGTCATCATCAGTTGGCAGTGATGATGTTAATGAGATAGTAATGCAAATGATGACAGTCGTGAGAACCAACAGTCTCTTCTTCCCTTAGTTCTGTTGAATTCTGATGGTACATCCTCTAAGATAGCCCCTCTTGTTGAGAAGATCAGTCGTTTTTCTGACTGTATATGTCAAGAGCTTGCTATCTCTACGTGAGGGAGATCATTTCTACTAGAAGTTGCTCTTTTTATTTGTCACTTTATCGTAATTGTCTTAATAATTAAAGATTTTCATGGTTCATTGTAAATGTTGTGCCTGGCAGCTTCTAAGATGAGTGCTAATGATCTCTATGTCCTGGAATTCAGACATTTGTATAAACCCCTCCCTTTGAGTGTTAGCTTGGCTTTAGTGACTCACTTCTAGAAAAGAGAATGCAGCAGAGGTGATGGGATGTTATTTCTGTTTTGGGTGATCTGAGGGAAGCCATCTGGCACGTTGTGAGCTCCCCTGTGGAGAGGTTCAAGTTGCAAGGGAAACAGTGGGCTTCCAAGAAGTGAGAATAAAGCCCTCAGCCCAGCAACCTTCAAGAAACTGAATTCTGCCAATGGTCATGTGAGTGAGCTTGGAAATGGGTTCACACTCAGTTGAACCATCAGATGAGATGGCATCCCCAGCTTGATTGCAGCTTCCTGAGATGCCTTGAGCACTGTATTAGTTGGTTCTCACACTGTTAGAAAGAAATATCTGAGACTGGATGTTTTTAAATTAATTAATCAATTTATTTTTTTGAGAAGGAGTTTTGCTCTTGTTGCTCAGGCTGTAGTACAATTGTGCAATCTCAGCTCACTGCAACCTCCACCCCCCGGGTTCAAGTGATTCTCCTGCCTTAGCCTCCCAAGTAGCTGGGATTATAGGCACCTGCCACTGTGCCCAGCTAATATTTTTTTTTTTTGAGACGACGTCTTGCTCTGTCGTCCAGGTTGAATTGGAGTGCAGTGGCATGATCTCAGCTCACTACAACCTCCACCGCCTGGGTTCAAGCAATTCCCCTGCCTCAGCCTCCCAAGTAGCTGGGATTACAGGCATGTGCCTCCATGCCTAGCTAATTTTTTTTTTGTTGTTGTATTTTTAGTAGAGATGGGGTTTTACCATATTGGCCAGGCTGGTCTTGAACTTCTGACCTCATGATCCACCCGCCTCAGCCTCCCAAAGTGCTGGGATTACAGGTGTGAGCCACCGCACCTGGCCTAGACTGGGTGGTTTATAAAAAGAGGTTTAATTGGCTCATGGTTCTGCAGGTTTTACAGGATCGTGGTGGCATCAGCTTCATAGGAGGCCTCAGGGAACTTAGAATTATGGCAGGAAGCAAAAGCTGGAGCAGGCATCTTACATGGCAAGAGCAGGACCAAGAAAGAGATGGGGGAAGGGCTGCACACCTTTAAACAACCAGATGCTGTGAGAACTCACTCACAAGAACAGTGCCAAAAGGATGGTGTTAAACCATTCATGAAGGATCCACCCCCATGATCCAATCACCTCCTCCTGGCCCCACCTCCAACATTGGGGAATACAATTGAACATGAGATTTGGGTGGAGATACAGATCCAAACCATTCAGGCACTCAGTGGGGTTGTGCCTGGATTACTGACCTGCAGAAACTGTGAGATTACAAATGTTTATTGTTTGAAGCTGCTAAGTTTTGGGATAATTTGTTGTGCTGCAGTAGATGGCTAGTACAAATGTCAAGAATCATTTATTCAGGAGGCACTTGGAGAACTTAATGGGATGTTCTACCTACATGGTCGGTTAGGTAAGAGGAACAGAAGGGACAACAGGGAGCTTGAGCTATGGAATAAACTGCTTAGGTTTAGATTCTAACTCTAAAGTAGGCATTTCATTACTGGGGAATCCTAGACAAATTTCACACATTCTTTGTGTCTTGGTTTCCTCATCCATGAAATGATAGAGATGGTATAATATTTACCTTAGAGGGCTATTGTAAGAATGAAAGACCTTTCCATGCCCTGGATGCTGAAGTAAATTTTACTCTATATTACTAGGAGGAATTGTTGCCTAAGGAAGAAAGACCTGTGGATTCAGATGTGGAAAGAGTATGCAGGGGGGACGTGTCCAGACCTCTTAGGGCTGAGCTCCTAAGCCATGTGTTTGGAGAAAGATGCTTTCTTTTTGCAGATTCAGGGATGGGAGAGGGAACGTTTGAGTCTTAATTTTTGACTAAAACTTGGCTCCAAGGCTGTTGAGCCTAGGTAGCTATTGTGGAAGATGGAAAACCTATTTTTTTTTTTCAAATGTTTGAGCAATCTTTCAAGAAGTAGCTATTTGAAAACACTGTTCCTTTGAGTATTCTAGAAAATACTCTTTGTTCTGAGAAAATAAAATAGGCCATTTAGTTATGCAAATAGAAAGCAGAGCTGATGGGACAGCAGATGTTTGTGATGAGGCTCCAGAGGGAAACGTGTCTGGCTGAGAATGTCAAAAGGTTGTCTATATGAAAGGCAGTTTTGCATTTAACTTCCTAGGGAAAAAGATGGATAACTATTTTAGATGGTTGCATGTTCTTGCATTATTTTGTATGTTTTTGATCAGGAGATGTTGATGGAAAATGAAGGAGCTATTTTTGGTGATTTTTCAGGCATAGACAGAGTTACCTTAGGGTCAAGTGACTGAGAGTATCCTGAGTTGGGAGGAAGGCCCACATCACGGAGCATGCTTTGCCTTGGTACCTGGAAGCACCATGGTTTGGGAAAGACTGGGAGATTGTTCTGGCCGTATGCATGATAAGGAGGCTTGCAGGGTCTTCATGAGCAGGGAACAGGGCAAAGAGAGGCAGAGCAGGAGACCCTAAATGCAGCTGCTGCAGCGTGGTTTCTGGGCTAGCACATTAATTTGGAAGCACACGTGTTTGGGAAAGGGCCCGATCAGGAGATAGTCTTGCATACACAGTGGTCATTTAGAAGACTTCTGGAAGGCATTCAGGCACCAAAAAGATAGTTTGCTAAGATGAGCTTTAAGGTTAATTCATTTCTTTTTTTGAGACAGTGTGTTGCTCTGTCACCCAGAATGGGTGCAGTGTCACCAATCACAGCTCACTGCAGCCTCAAGCTCCTGGGCTCAAGCAGTCATCCCACCTCAGCCTCCTGAGTAGCTGGGATCACAGGCATGTGCCACCACACCTGGCTACTCTTTTAAACAAATTTTATGACTCAGGGTCTCACTATGTTGTCCAGGCTGATCTTAAATTCCTAGGCTCAAGTGATTCTCTTGCTTCAGCCTCCCAGAGTGGTGGTGTTACAGGCCATTTTTTGTGATTATATGCTTTTTTAAAAAGCAAGATGGGAGAGAGCCTGCAGTAGAAGCAGCAAAATCCCCACCTCTGATCGGAGCAGCATTTCTTTTATTCTGTGGAGGGAAATGCCTGAACGTCGCAATGCAGTTGTATTCTGGGCTCTGAGAGAAGCAGAAATCTGGAGGTTGTGGGAAGAGCTACACTAAGGAAAAATATATACGTCTTTGCGTGAATGAGTAGAAAGGGAAAAAATTAGTGTTTTTTGAGAGCCTACCAGGTACTGGGCACTTTACACATGATATCTTGTTTCTCGTGACAACTGTCCATTTTAGAAATGAGAAATCAGAGGGTTAAACAGGTCACTTGCCTGAGGTCTTTCATCTGTCTGATAAGTAGACTGAACATACATTGTCCCACCCTGCAGCCAACATATTTGTACTAATCGACACTGCCTCATATTTATGAAACAGATGACTGAAGACATATTGTAAAGAGAAGAAGTACAATATCTTGTGGATGCTGCTCATGAATAGATGGACTAATCAAAGCCCGATGTCACCTCAGTAGCAATGAGCACACCTAGTGGCTACATGCTGGTTTCTAAATACCATTCACTAAAAGGAACCAGAGCTCCTTGGAAAATGGCCGATTGTAGGGGTGGGGCAAAATGATCCTGGAACATCTTGATGTGCCAGAAAGTAAGGAAGTGCTCAGAGAATGATGGGACCAATTCAAAAGGACACAAGAGCCAGCTTTTAGAGGCTCCCACCGGCCAAATTTGGAGTAATACGAACATCGAAATAATGATGATAGTTAAGAATTATAACCTATTAAATAAAGCAAGAAGGCATAGCCCACACTGTTATAAATAATAAAGGAAAGCTCATTTTTACAGTAGAATGACAACTAAAAAATATAGAAGGCGTGATGAAACTGGAATACTAGAATTTAGCAACTATTATACTATCGAGACAAACAAAAACCAGAGACCACTATAACGAGCCATCACTGGAGAAGTAAGAGGATAGGATTTATATTATCTCACAATACCTCGAGTAAAATAATTTATAGTAGGGAGACTGTTACATTGTTTAGAAAAAGAATCTGTGCATGTGTAGAGAGAGAGTAAAATACTAACAATTAAGGAACCCAAGTGAAGACGTGGATATTCTTTGTGCAATTCTTGCACTATTGTCTGTCTGAAGTTATGTCAAAATAAAACAAAAAATTAAAGAGATAAATACAAACTAAAAAAAGTCACAAGTGTAAAATCGTCCCTTCTTCCATTTTTCTATCCACCATCACTTCCTTTCTTCCTGAGGCCCAGGCACTAAGCAAGGAGGTTGAGGAATGTGGCATTTCAATGGGGCCAAATTGAGGCTTCTTAGTGTGAGAGCACCAAAAGCCAGGCAAGAAAATAACAGGTCTCCCCACACGGTGGGTGCCCGGGAAACTCTGAGGTCAGGGGGCCCTGCTCCAGCAGCCTTCCTATGCTAAACCCAGCTCTTGGCTTTCTGAGGTCTGAAGAGCAGCACCTGGTGTCTATGGTAAGTGGCAACACCCTCATGCTGACTGAAAACTTTATAATCTGAGATGACTTCCTATCTGTTTATTTGCTTGATTCCTTCACCAGTTCAGTGACAGGGACTGAGAAGGACTTAACAACTCCCATTTTACAGATGGAGAAACTGAGTTTCTGTGCCCTGTTCAAAGGCATCCTGCAGTAGGACTAACACTCAGGTCTTGGCTAGGCACGGTGGCTCACACCTGTAATCCCAGCACTTTGGGTGGCAGAGGCAGGTGGATCACCTGAGGTCAGGAGTTCGAGACCAGCCTGGACAACATGGCGAAACCCAGTCTCTACTAAAAATACAAAAATCAGCCAGGTGTGGTGGTGCTCGCCTGTAATCCCAGCTACCCGGCAGGCTGAGGCAGGAGAATCACTTGAACCCAGGAGGCGGAGTTGCAGTGAGCGGAGATTGCCTGTAATCTCCAGCCTGGGCCACAGTGAGATTTAGTCTCAAAAAAAACACAACAAAAACCACCTCAGGTCTTTAGACCCAGCTTTAGTGACTTTTTTTTTTTTTTTTGAGACGGAGTTTCGCTGCTGTTACCCAGGCTGGAGTGCAATGGCGCGATCTCGGCTCACCGCAACCTCCGCCTCCCGGGTTCAGGCAATTCTCCTGCCTCAGCCTCCTGAGTAGCTGGGATTACAGGCACAGGCCACCGTGCCCAGCTATTTTTTGTATTTTTAGTAGAGACGGGGTTTCATGATAATAACATTATAGGATGCCAGCAGAAAGCAGTTATTATTTCCATTTCCCAAAATTAGGCTGGACATTCAGTGTTTTTCACCGTGTAGACCCAGACCAGCAGCAGCAGTAGCATCTGGGAATGTGATAGAAATTTTAAAAACCGGGTTCACCTAGACCTACTGAATCAGAAACTCTGGGAATAGGGCCAGATACCTGTGTTTGAATACCTGTTCCAACACTGAAATTTACTTACCACTCTGGGTAGGTGTAGGTAGCATAACCCCTCAGTGCCTCTCATGACAATCATCTCTTTTCATATATGACCTCTAGTCTCTCTTGATTAAAAAATATGTAAAACAGAGTTTTGCATAGAAACAAACCTAAGGAATTTTCTCAAAAGCATCATGGTTACCTTTCCTGGTAAATTTCTGTAATCTCTTCATAAACTCAGGGTGATATAGATAATACTAGGAATGGTTGATTGGGTTTTCTCTAGGGTAGACAAAAGTATATGCTGGAGACAAAGTAGAATTCCACGAGAGTTTGGGAGGAGGGACTGATGACAATTTTTCGTGGTTGACTAAGTTTTTTAAAAAGCCACTTCCAAGGGTACATTCATTAACCAGTCAGCGAATCCACTTGTTCCAGCGGGAGGTGGGAGGTGGGGGCAGGGTGGAGCATGGGGAGGAGCGACACTCGCCGCTCCGGAATCGGTGCCTTCCAAGTGTCGCAGTCGCGTCTCCCCTCCCCCCCGCCTTCGGGTCTCCCTCGGGGCCCAACACCCAAACGCTCACCCCTCGGCCACCCAACACCCAAACGCTCACCCTCGGCCACCCGCGCACCCCGACCACCTCCCTCAGCGGACTCCTCCGGTCGCACTGCCCGCCCCTTCGCCGCTTCCTCCCACGTCTCCGCCTCCGCGGGGCCGCTGGGCGCTTGGGGAGGTAAGGGTGCCGTCGCTGGAAAATGAGCGCTGCCCGGAGGGTGGCCCGGAGCTGCAGGTAACGCGCGCCAGAGCTTGGGCCGGAGCGGGCCCCGCACACCGTGCCTTCCCAGTGGCGACCTGCCGGCTGCGAACACGGACTGCGCCGGGCGCCAGGGAGGCAGGACCAGGGGCGCGCGGGAGGCGAGGCCAGCCCTGCCCTGGGGGACGGTCGCACTCCCCGCCACGTCCCGGCGGCTGTTCCCCGGAGTGGCGGGAGGTGGCCGCGGTGAGCCAGGTCTGCGCGGCAGATGCCCGGGAAGATGGAGAACTTTCTGCAGATCGCGCCTCACTCCCTGGCCATCGTCCTGGGCCCTGCCGAGGGGCCGGTGGGGGAAAGGCCCGGGGCAGCCCAGTCCGCGCCCCCTGCCCAGCCCCGCCAGCTCGCCAGGCACCACATCGGCTACGAGATCTTCGCCGACTTCAAAGCCGAGAACATGCAGCACTTCTGGAACAAGAAGGTCACGGCCGCGGTGGCCGAGACCTTCTTCCTGGGCTGGATCGACGAGCAGGTCCTGCTGATCCAGGGCAAGGAGGAGCATCTGGAGGCTCTGCGCGAGGGCTGGACCCGCCGGGCCCTGCGGCCGCCCTCGGGCTTTCACATCCGCTGCCTGGGTGAGTGCGGCCGCCACGCGCTTGTCCTGTCCCGTCCAGACCCTTCCTTCCCCTCCGCTTCCCGCCGGGTGGCCGCATCCGTGCCCGGCAGCCCCGGGAGCCCCACCCTGCTCCAGTCTGCCGCGGGCACCACCACGGAGGCTCCCCTGGGCGCCCGCGTCCCGGCCGGGGGAGGAGCCGGCGGCGCTCTTCGAGCGTGGGATTGGGGAACTTCCTGGCACCGAAAGGAGGGAGCCGTCCCTTTCCCTGCGCACCGCCCCCATCTGCCCGCGGGAGCCTCCCCCAGTGGCGGGCGGTGCCTGGGGCAGGCCAGGTGGGCGCCGCGGCTCGGCGGGCGGCTCGGTGGTCACGGCGCTTGGGGTGCGTGAGTGTCCCCCTCCCGGCTCTGCCCCACGGCTGGAGTGCTCGGGCGGGCGGAGGTGGGCGGGGAGGACTCCGGGGCTCCGGGCGCGCGGGGATCCCTGCCGCAGCGGCGGTTCAGGTGCGCCCGGCATGCTTTTCCTTGGCGAGTGACCTCGCTGGGAGGCTCGGGTGGGGGCTGAGGGTGGCGCGCACGCACTTCTGAACTCACAAGGGTGCAGATTTCGTCTTGAATGTCTCACCTGCAGCATGTCTCTGCAGTCGTTTTGTGTGTTTGAAGGAAGGGACACAAAGAGGCCGGAGTCAAAATATCTGATCCTCCACAAAAGAGAGCAGAACGAGAAGAGGGGCGGAGTGGCCCGGAGGTGAAGGTCGCCGCACTTCCAGGGCTGCTTTGACTTGCTGGGTTTATTCGCTACTTAACATTCCCCCATTCCAGTTTGCACCGCCTTTAGAATACACTTTGGAGTTTTGCACTTTGGGCCCGGTGGCTAAAAGCGTACATGGTAAATAGTAAGGCTTTGGGAAACAGTTTCAAGGAAGAAAGCATTCTTTCTAGTTCCGCGGTTTAGGAATTCTTTCTTGACATTTTGGGAGGTCGAAAGTTCAAACGCTAAAAAACTGTAAAGCCGCCTTTTTCGTTACCCACCGTTGCTATGCCGCCTCCCTCTGAAGGATTAGCTGTTACCTGCCGACGTGACACTATGCGTGTGACAAATTTATAGCATTTTTATTTTGTCGTATTGTGTCTGTTTTGGCATAGAAGAGATCTTTACAAAGCTTCCTTTGACTTGAGTAGACAAAAAGCTAGTAAAGCTTGCATCTTGTGTGTTTTGTAACCTGCGCTGAATTTCAAAAGGTACCTTAATCAAAAACCTCAGTCCCCGAAATTAAGCGGCCTCCGTAAAGAGCCAAGATGAACGCCTCTGAGACTTGACTTGCTTTTGTACTGTAGGACTGTGACACGTTAGGACGTAAGAATCTGTGTGGTCATTTGTATACACTCTATATACAGATGGCTCTATAGGCTTTTAATACGTTTCTTTGAAATTCGATTTCACAATTTTTAATGTTTTATTTTGCAACATTTCAAATATATGCAAAAGTAGTATAACTCAAAAATATTATATTGAACCCCCCACCATGTACTTATCATCCTGCTCCAAAAAGTATCAATGGCATGGCCGATCCGATTTCATCTATACCTGTGTCCACCCCTACCACTGCTATTTTGAAACCCCAAACATTATATCAACCTAATTTCATTTGTAAATATTTCAGTATGCTCATGTATTTTTTTTTTTTTTCATTTCAGCAGAATTTATAGGTTCATAGGAATTGGTGATCTGTTGTATTAACCAAAGAGAAATATTTTGGTAATTTTTAAATGTTCTAAATTGCTCTAATTGGTCAGCCCTGGCTTGGGTAGGTAGCCTGTCCTGAGCTGTCTCTGTTGACTGGCCGGCAGCTGATGGGGCCTGCCAGCCTCTGCAGTACTGAGAGCCTCGTCTTACCTCTGCACCCTCAGAGGAAGCAGGGGGCTCCCTCTCACAGCCCAAGCATCAGATAAAAGAGCGGGGGTGATACCTGCTGGGATCCAAGTGGCAACTTTCTTTTGAACTGCCTCGGTCAGGGGGGAGTGGGGGGAGGGTTAAAATCTCCACTGGAATTCCAATTTTGCTTCAGTAATGATGATAAAATCCTGAATTGTTTGAGAGATTTTTATCTACTATAAAAATTCTCAGTGTCTGCTGCATGCTTCCTTATTTTTGTGTTGCCAGATCTTTTATTGGGCTTTGAAATTGCAGTCTGGAAGCCGATGAGGATTGGCTCACAACCTTTTATTCTGAGTCACAATACACGTGATGACAAGTTCAAATGCTGCGGGGTGGGGAGCGGGTGCTGCGGGGGATCCTGGCTGAAACTGCTCTGAAAAGAGTGATGTTATCACAGGGGTAGCCTGGAATCTATCTACCGTATGTGTAAAACCAGAAACCAGGTGCTGTCTTTGATACTTTATTATTAGTAATTCATTTCTCACACCATCCCTTTCAATTGACCCCTATTTGTCCTACATCTATTGTCAAATCCTTTTAACATTGTTTTGGGAGTTTAGCTCGTTATTTCATGGGTATGAAAGGGCCATAGAGCCAGACAGTGGATGAGCTTTACAGGAGGCGCATTACATTCTCACTTGTCGAACCCGAATTAAGCTCATCGTTTACCAATAGTCTTCTGAAATAACTGGTAGCCAAGTGCATGTTCAAATTGTATCAAGCTTGTGGAGAATTAGGATTATTTCTAAAAGTTGTTTTTCAGATGCTCTCTTAGATCCCACCATAGAGAGTGGTAATAAAATTGTCCCATTAGATCTTGCCAGTGAAGGAAGGGGAGGAATGTTCTGCCCTGTCTCTTGACTTGGGTTCGCCTGGGTGCAGGATCTCACACAACAGGGCGGAGAGGCTCACAGGCGAGGAGAGACGGGCGAGCCCAGGTGCTTTTCTCTGGCTGTGCTGCGGTGCAGTTGAGGCAAACCTACACGTTCACAGCAGGCCTTGCTAGGAGTTAATACTTTATTCTGTAACTTGAAACATCTGTGTTGAAATCGTAAGCATTTTGGTGCCTGTGATTCCAAAAGTATATAGTTCTAAACAACTGTAAAACTTCAGGTGAGGGTTGGACCACAAGGAGATGATTACTGGATTCAGCAAGAAGCAGAATATTAAGCCACTCAAGGGAAGAGTTGTTTTGACTTGGCATCTTCCAATCCACTACATAGAAATAACCTATTAGAATAGGCAAGTCCATTCTTAGAAATAACCTACCTTGGACATATAGAAAAAAAGGGTTTGATTTTCAGAACCCTTCAAGGAGTGTACAGGATGCTGGTCATGTTTCAAAGTTGTGCTGTCTATTTTGAGTCAATCACAGTAAGTTAAAGCCAATACGTGTTTACCGAGTACTTTCTAGTGCCTGCCTCTGTGTCACTCCTGGAAATCGGAAGGCTGATGGGGCACGCCATCTTTTGGGGTATTCTGACCTAAGAAACTGAGTGTGCTAAATGCTTTGAGGACTTTTTGTTTTGAGTGAAGGAGAAGTTACTTCTGTCTCGTGACCTGGTAGGGGAGGTTTCCCAGGCATGAGGCCTGAACTTGACCTTGCACAAATGGAGGTGGGGGTGGGGCAGGAGTTCCTGCACAGTAGGAGAACTTACCCTGCTGAGAAAGGAGGGGACTGGGGACTGGAGTGTGAGTGAAGGCCTGGGGTTGGAGGGTTCTTGATGTTTGGAAACTGGTTGGGGTGATAAGACAATGGAAAGGTGGGAGAGGGCCGGATGTGAAGATCTGGAAGCCACTGGGGGCTTCTCAGCAGGGGCGGAAGTGATATGATTTGGTCTGTGTTACACTGAGAATTCTATGCCAGTGAGGTGAAGGGTGGGACTGGGAGATTAGAAATAGGAGCACGAGCTAGGCCTATTGAACAGGGAAAAATGCCAAGGGCTTCTTTAGAGTGTTTGCTCTCCTTCTGTACGCTTGCACAGGTCGTGGTTCCTACCCGAAGAAAGACACCATTAGTCTGGTTGAGGCTGAGGAGCCTCTAGCCTCAGCCACAAACCCTGAGCCTTTGTGGGTCCGGGTGCTCCCCCTCCAGATCTCAGGGAGCACGGGTACATCTCTGTCCCCAAATGGGAAAGCGGCACTTTACATTTTCTCATGTGCTCCTCACGTTTAAATAGTTCAGACCAAATATGCTTTTTTAGACTTTATATCAGAACTTGTATTTTGCATTATAAAATTATTTAGAACACATGGCCATCAAGATTCTTTCCCAAAATTTTATTGGTTTTCTCAAAAAGAGTTGCTTTCTTAAACTGGTTTCTCCAAATAGTAGACTTTTAAGACAGATTTTTTTTCTTTCTTTTTTTTTTAAGACAAGGAATTGTTCTGTTGCCCAGGATAGAGTGCAGTGGTACCATCATGGCTCACTGCAGCCTTCAACTGCTGGACTCAAGCAGTCCTCCTGCCTCAGCCTCCTTTGTAGCTGAGAAAACAGGCACACACCACTGTGCCTGGCTAATTTTCAACTTTTTTTTTTTTTTTTAATAGAGACAGGGTCTCCCTATGTTGCCAAGGCTGTTTGTATTAGTCCATTTTCCCAGTGCTGATAAAGACATACTTGAGACTGGACAATTTACAAAGGAAATAATGGAGAACTCACAGTTCCATATGGCTGGGGAAGCCTCACAATCATGGTGGAAGGCAAGGAAGAGCAAGTCACATCTTACATGGATGGCAGCAGGCAAAGAGAGAGCTTGTGCAGGGAAACTCTCTTCCTTAAAGCCATCAGACCTTGAGACTGATTCACTATATGAGAACAGCACAGGAAAGATCCATCCCCATAATTCAGTCATCTCCCACAGGGCCCCTCCCCTACATGTGGGAATTATGGGAAATACAACATGAGATTTGGGTGAAGACACAGCTTCAAACCAAATAACTGGTTTGGAACTGGTTTTGCCTCAAGCAATCCTCCCATCTCAGCCTCCTAAAGTGCTGAGATTACAAATGTTAGCACCCAAGCCAGACCTAGAATTATTTAAAAAAATGTATACTCCACAGACATTGGTATACTCAAAAGAAGTTATAGTTCAACAACTTACTTAAGTCAACTTACAATTGAATAATACTCCTGGATGAATAGCTTGAATTGCTTAACAATTGTTTTAAAGCCTTTTAAATTGTAGTGAGTGATTCATTCAGTGACTGAAGCATCCACCATTTCCTGGGATGTGTTCTAGCCACTGAAGTGTAGAACAAGTCAGATATAGTCCCTGTACTTTCTGGAGGTTCCATTCTAGTGATACAATAGACATTTGAAAAATTAAAGAAATAGTCCTGGTGCAGTGGCTCAGGCCTATAATCCCAGCACTTTGGGAGGCCGAGGCGGGTGGATCATGAGGTCAAGAGATCAAGACCATCCTGGTCAACATGGTGAAACCCCGTCTCTACTAAAAATACAAAAAATTAGCTGGGCATGGTGGCACGTGCCTATAATCCCAGCTACTCAGGAGGCTGAGGCGGGAGAATTGCCTGAACCCAGGAGGCGGAGGTTGTGGTGAACCGAGATCACGCCATTGCACTCCAGACTGGGTAACAAGAGCGAAACTCCGTCTCAAAAAAAAAAAAAAAAACACACAAAAACCACAAAAATTATCCGAGCGTGGTGGCAGTTGCCTGTAATTCCAGCTACTTGGGAGGCTGAGGCAGGAGAATTGCTTGAATCCAGGAGGCAGAGGTTGCAATGAGTCAAGATCACACTGGCTGCACTCCAGCCTGGGCAACGGTGAGGCTTTGTCTCAAAAAAAAAAAAAAAAAAAGAGTTTTGCTCTTGTTGCCCAGGCATGCACCACCATGCCTGGCTAATTTTGTATTTTTAGTAGAGTGGGGTTTCTCCACGTTGATCAGGCTGGTCTTGAACTCCCGACCACAGCTGATCCATCTGCCTGAGCTTCCCAGAGTGCTAGGATTGCAGGTGTGAGCTACCGAGCTCAGCTCAAGTAGTTTTAAGTGCTGTAAGAATGAAGCGATTGATAGAATCGAGAGTGCTGGGAGAAATGACAGAATAGCTAACATTTACATTTATTGATCATCAACTATGTTCTAATGCTTTATTTTATGATCTAATCTAATCTTTAAGACATCTATACTATTTAGGTATCATTATTTTATCCATATACTAATAAGGACCTTATGGAAGAGAAAGATAAATGCTCTCCCGAGATGCCTAGTTAGTAAGTGATAGGCCAGGATCTAGACCCAGGCACTGGGATGTTAGAAGCAGTGTTTTGGATGACTACTGGACAGTACCTCATTTGGGATGACACTTGACCAATGAGGCAGATATCCGCCAACCAGCAATGAAAGGGAAACAGGTGGAAATCAGCCTGCTGTGCTAGACAAACAGAAAGGGTAGCCCATGGGGCTGGGCTTGTCGTGTCAGGAAAGGAGAAGGTGTGACTGTAGCTGAGGTCAGAGGCAGGCCCAGGCCAGGTCCTGTGGGGCCACATGGAATGGTGTTCTTCCGAGAGAAGGCATGCGTCTCTCTAAATGTGTACTGGATTGGGGTCTGCCGAAAATTCGGAGAAGTTTAAGAAGCAGGCCTCTCTCCTAAAGAAGCTTACCTCTCATATTAATATCACAGGATTAAGTCTAAACAGTGAACAGTGATGCATTTAAAGCTTCAGTGACTTCTAGATAGTTATAAAAAACCATTTTTCTGAATGACCTCACTGTGGCTCAAAGATATTTTCAGCAAAGGCATGTAAGGCATGTCAGTTTCATCATAATAAAACATTTAGAATGAACTTCTGAGATTCCAGCTGCTGTGATAAATCAGGCTTTGCAAAGATTTATAAATTTTACTGCTTATAGATTAATTACGATCGTAAGCATGTGTGTTTCCTTTTGGGTTTACTCTGAATTTGGAAAATAAATTGCATCAAGAGATAAATTTGCTGGTTATTATCAAGTTATTTTAAAAGGGCTGATTAAACTGAAAGGGTGTCTGTGTCTTGTGATGGGTTGAAAGTACTTATATGCTTTCTGTTCCTGAGGTCAGTCACATATTTTGGGGTAAAAACCTGGGAGAGTTTGTTATATACAAAATATTTGCTGCAAAGAATTTAAAATTTCTTCAGTCTGCCTAAAATATCACACACAGTGATGATTTAGTCACCTTAAAAATATAATTTTCATTGTAAAAGGTAGGCTTTACCATTAGTCACTTGCAGTTTGGAGACTGTATTTGTATCCTTCTCTTTAGTTTATATATTTGTGAAATAAGTTTTAAACCCTTATTGCATAGCTGTAGACATGACATAATTTCCAGGATTTCTGAATTTGGAGGAACCTAATGATATGGTGTATAGTTTATCTGAATGAGGAATAAATAGATGTATCACCAAGGTACAAGCTTTGGATCTAATTTTTAAATATATAGTATACTATAATAATAGCTAGACCTAGATTTTTAGGAAAATGTTACAAGAGATTTTGATCCATTTGAGTCACACTAGGTCAAGCATGGTGACTATAATCCCAGCACTTTGGGAGGCCTAAGTTGGGAGATCACTACAGCCCAGGAGTTCTGGATCAGCCTGGGGCAACATGGTAAGATCCCATCTCTACAAAAAAATATTTAAAAAAATTAGCTGAGCATGGTGCTGTGTGCCTGTGGTCCCAGCTACTTGAGAGGCTGAGGAGGGAGGATCATTTGAGCCTGGGAGGTCGAAGCTACAGTAAACCAAGATTGTGCCACTGCACTCTAGCCTGGGTGACAGAGTGAGGCCCCATGTCAATAAATAAATAAAAATACAAATCACACTGGCGTGGGAGGAGCTGGCTTAAACAGCTCTCGATAGCGTGGTATCAGTCTCTCTTGAGGCAGACCAGTCAAGCTGGATGCTGCCCAGGGCCAGAGCTGGTGGTATATCCCTGAGAATTTGATAAATGGATCAATGACTTCGACAAGGAGGTAAAAATGATTCATCTGAGTCTTTGGGGGCGTCGAAGAAAAGGATAAGTTGAGAACGTCCATGGGACGGTGCAAGACCCCATGCTGAGCAGGTCTGGGTGTGAAGGTGTTCTTATGACCTTAAGGCTGCGGAAACACCTCCGTGCTGGGGATTCACTCTGAAGATGAAAATAAACACGATCAAGTGCCTCCGTTTTCTCAGTTCATTCTGAAGGCCCTATAATATAATGTTCTAAAGTGAGGGCCCATCTGTCCATGTAAAGTGACTTGTCTCTGTAAGCAGGATGTCACCTCACCGCTCCCCAATAACGTTTGGGGCACACGTGATGTTCCTTGGTCTAGCTGTCTGGCATGGAAGCTGGGGATGCATAGCGAGTCCAAAATAACCTCTTTCTTGTGAATCCAGGAGTCCCTGGAGCTCACCGAAGGCTCCTAGTGTCTTCAGGGCTGGAATCCAGTCTGGGGCATTCCATCTTCCTGCCGCCTGAGGTTGCTGCAGCCTCAGTCTTCACTGTGAACCCTGGGATACTGTGGCGGTGCTGGCTGGAAGGCTGGCTTCCAGAGCAGTGGCCCTCTTTGGCGATGCTTCCTGGGAGCTCTGCATGTGACAGCGTTTTCTTCTGTCTCGGCCTGCTTCCTCCAGTGCTGTGTCGGGTGCCTTCCTTTTCCCTCCAGCCCCCGGGATTTGGACTGTTTTTCCTTTCAAACCATTGCAGCAAAAGGTTTGATAACACCTCTGCCTTTCTACTTTTTTTTTTTCTTGAGATGGAGTCTTGCTCTGTCACCCAGGCTGGAGTGCAATGCCTCAATCTTGGCTCACTGCAACTTCTGCCTCCTGAGTTCCAGCGATCCTCCTGCCTCAGCCTCCCTAGTAGCTGGGACCACAGACATGTGCCACATTGCATGGCTAATGTTTTGTATTTTTAGTAGAGACGGGGTTTCACCATGTTGGCCAGGCTGGTCTTGAACTCCTGACCTCAGGTGATCCATCCACCTCGGCCTCCCAAAGAACTGGGATTGCAGGTGTGAGCCACTGTGCCCAGTTTTCTACTTCTAAATAAAGTCCCCTGCTGTCCAAATTTTGAGGGAAAAAAATGTTTATATGTCCCTGTTCAGGATGGTAGGGCCCAACACGTGTCCTTTTAAGGAAAGTCGTCTTCAGAGATTCCAGATTCCCCACCACACACTGCCCCCACTGCCCCACAGCTTGAAGCCCCCATGCCTGGAGGTGGCCTTCAGGGGTCCCAGATGCTTTCTGACACTTTCATGCTGAAAACGGGAGGAGAACTTCTCCATATTTAGAGCTGGCACCCCGGTGGATCTGATTTCCAAAACAACATTTTATTATGTACAGAAGTCCCCAGGCCTTCTGGTGTTACCCCTCTGGGGTGCTTTCCAGTCTTGGGACAGTCCTACATTCCTTGGAAGGCATCTGTCAGCCTAAGCTGGGGTTTGCAGCCTCTCTGGCCACTGTGTCTCATCTCCTTCCCTCTTTGTCATTTGGCTTTGGGTGACACCTTCTCTAGGGAGCATTTGTGCTTCACAGTCCCATGCCCACCCACCTTCCAGCTCAGCTTCTTAATCCTGCATGCTGGTTTCACGGCCCTGGTGGGTGGATGTAGCTGGGAGAGGCTGAGCTGGGGGAGGTGTTGTCGGCAGGTGAGGGCCCAAGGTGCACTTGAAGCTGTGAGCGGGAGATGAGAGCATGGGGTGCAGCCCAGATCCCTGACGGGGAGCTGAAAACTGGCAAGGGGAAGACAGAAGAGGAGGTGTGAGGGAAGCAGCTGCCTGGTACCTGTGAGGCTGCAGTGGAAGGGTCTTGCTGGGAATCAGGCTGACTTCTTTGTGGATTCGTCTACCCGACAGGCCTGTGGGGCGGGCTGAGCTCTTCCAGCCAATTTGCCCAGGCCAAGAGGAGGACTGAGGGATCAGCCCGGGTTCCTGTAGCAGATGGACCCCACATTACACCCACTGGGTGAAAAGAGCTGTCCAGTCTGGACGAATCACCTTGGCTTTCTGAGTGTTTTTTTTTTTAATATCTCTGATCTCTGGTCAATAAACCAGATGCTCCTGGACTCCCGAGGAAGCAAAAGGAGGCTGCTGCTCAGTGAATTCCGCGGCTTCTGGAAAGAAATGCAGTTCTCGATCTCATCCGTCTCTCCTGTGATCTTGTTACAGCGCCACCATTCATTCAGACCCTGGCCTAACTCCCTCCGGCGGTACCTCTGGGCTCCGGGTGCTCCTGGCCCGTCACTTCCCCTTTGTCCTGGGTTGGTCGTGACAGGCTGGGAAGGTCTTGGAAGACTTGCTGACTTCGGAGTTAATACAGAACCACAGACACGGGAGGCATCCTTCTTTTTCGTTTGTTTGGGGACTTTGTGACCAGCATAATTTGTCCGGGTTGATGACTTTCCTTTCATCAGAGCCTGGTTATTCATTTGTTAACAAAAAGTTTGTCCACGGAAAGTCTTTAATCGTCAGCAGACTGTGAAGTAATGTAGAGAATGTAGAGAGCAGCGCTTTTTTCATGTAGAAAGTGAAGTAATGTAGAAAAGCAAAAGCCGTCCTTCAGACGTCTGCTCCCAGGTGATGATGGTTACTCTAGCATCTTTGTCTCATTTTTACCTGTATCTTTAGCATTTCCTCTTACGTTGAAAGAGGAACATTCTAGAACACAGTGTATGCTATATACAACTTCATTCTGTTAGATCAGCGGTGTCCAATCTTTCGGCTACACTGGGCCACACAGGAAGAAGAATCGTCTTGGGCTACACATAAAATACACTAACACTAACAATAGCTGATGAGCTAAAAGAAAATTGCAAAAAAAATCCCATGATGTTTTAATAGAGTTTACGAATTTGTGTCAGGCTGCCTTCAAAGCTGTCCTGGGCCACATGCACTCGCGTCACGGGTTGGAGAAGCTAGATTAGATGTTTGCTAACTCTACTTCAGAGTTGGGAGGGAAGGAGTGAGGAGAAGGGGAAAAAGAATGAACTCCTGTTAGTATTCACTGTGGATCAGGGATTGCTCTAAGCACTTTATT
Organism: Saguinus oedipus; assembly: GCA_031835075.1. Classification (NCBI taxonomy): domain Eukaryota; kingdom Metazoa; phylum Chordata; class Mammalia; order Primates; family Cebidae; genus Saguinus; species Saguinus oedipus. The sequence continues at coordinate 6,012,131 of CM063171.1, read as the reverse complement.
TGCATTGTCTCATTTAACACTTACAGAGGTAGTACTGATTTCACTTTATAGAAGAGGAGACTGAGGTTCAAGGAGTAACCTTGCATGTGCAAGGGATCTCGGATTTCAGCCCAGCAGTTGGCTCCAGAGTCTGAGCTGTTAACCACTTTAAAACTGCATGTCATTTCTGCTGGACGAAGTGTGGCTCTGTTCACCAGTGCATAGACGATTTGTGAGCTCGACTAAGATGCACAGGTATATCTCCCCAAGTAGATTGAGCACAGTGCTAAAGATAATACTCTGGCCTCTGTATTTTAAGCCAGACGCGCAGTGCTACGTAGAACACCTCTAGAGCGGGTCACGAGCATTTGAGTAGCTGGCAAGGCCAGCTCTTCATCTAGAGCCGCAAAGTGCCAGTGCCAGTGCCAGATGGACATTCAAAGGAATGAGAACACGGGAACCTTAGAAGGTAATTAACGATAAGAACAATTTGGCAACCAGCTAGAAACAGTTCATTTTCAAAAAAAAGGGCAATGGAATGGGTATTGAGAAAATCGGTTAATGACAAAATGGGATATGGTGCTAGAAAGAAACTTCAGCCCATGCATGTTGTTTTTCCTTGTGTTGTACTTTTCTTCTTTGAAGATGGAGAATGACATGGTGTTGGTGTTTTTAGATTCAATAAGTAAGCAAATGATGAACAGTAGTTTACTTAATCTACTTTAAAGATATTGCTTCTCCTAGATCAGTATTTTTATTTCCCGTGTAAAAGATTATACTAAGAATCTTAGATGTGAAATAATTATTTGTCTTGAATTTTTCCACATTAAAAAAATGAATGTGGGCCGGATGTGATGGCTCATGCCTATAATCCCAGCACTTTGGGAGGCTGAGGTGGGAGGATCACTTGAGGTCAGGAGTTCAAGACTAACCAGGCCAACGTGGCAAAAGTCCGTCTCTACTAAAAATACAAGAATTAGCTGGGCATGATGGCACATGCCAGCTACTCAGGAGGCTGAGGTAGGAGCATTGCTTGAACCTGGGAGGTGGAGTTTGCAGTGAGCCGAGATTGGCCGCTGCACTCCAGCCTGGGTTACAGAGTGAGTCTCCTTCATTGCCCCCGAAAAAATAATAATTTGTTAAGGTAAAGTGTATTTCAACCGCTTTTGGTTATGATGCCAGAGAAGTTTTTCAGTTTTCCAAATTAATGACATAAGATATAGTTTCTGTGAATGAAGTATGTTGGGTTATGTGATTTCTATAGTACATGTGTATTGTATAAGTGTAACATATGAAGTCTTTAAGGCTGTGTAATGGCTTTTGAGTACAGCTTTGATCTGTAGTATTTTATTTAGTGGTTTAAGTTGTCTATAAGTTAGCATTATTGTTTCCTCTTTGACTCAGTAGCTATGTTGAATTACTTCTTGCTTCCTTTTTCTCCTAGAAATTGTGAGTCTTTAAAACACTGTTGTCAGTGATTTCTTATTTTATGGCAGCAGTGTCAACTGTATAATATGATTTCTTTTTCTTTCAAATTTACTGACATTTGCGTTGCCTCATAGAGATCAATTTCTGTGTTTCATAGAAGCTTGGAAAAAGGAATTTAAAAATAGGAAGTGTGTTAATTTTTGTTAGTAAATTGTCACGTTAAGTTTATTATATTAGCCAACTCTTCTAAGTTTTTGTTGTTCGTAAGTTTTGTTTATCAAAGACTGTGTGATACATGTGCTAAATTCATCTTCCAAAATCACATAATTTTTTGCATATTACTAATAGTTTTAGCATTATGTATTTTGACATTTTGAAATCTAACATGTATCTTTGTTGTTGATTTTACCTTTTATAAACACATAAGCATCTCTGCAATTGTATGTTTATACATACTGTACATATACATATTTATATATACACACTTCTAGACATAGAAATATGCAGTTAGCATAAAGTCCTCTTCGATCCTTTTTACCTTTAAATAGTTTTCTTTTTTTTTTTTTTAAGATGGAGTTTCGCTTGTTACTCAGGCTGGAGTGCAATGGCGCGATCTTGGCTCACCGCAACTTCCGCCTCCTGGGTTCAGGCGATTCTCCTGCCTCAGCCTCCCGAGTAGCTGGGATTACAGGCATGCGCCACCATGCCCAGCTAATTTTTTGTATTTTTAGTAGAGACGGGGTTTCACCATGTTGACCAAGATGGTCTCGATCTCTTGACCTCGTGATCCACCCGCCTTGGCCTCCCCAAGTGCTGGGATTATAGGCGTGAGCCACCGTGCCCGGCCAGTTTTCTAAAATTAACATTGCCACTCTGCTTTGTGCTTGGCCTATCACTACCACCTTTTTCTACTTTTCTTTGCTTTTTGACATGGCGTCTCCCTATGTCGCCCAGGCTACAGTGCAGTTGTGTGATCTCAGCTCACTGCAGCCTCTGCCTCCCGTATTCAGGCGATTCTCCAGCCTCCCAAGTAGCTGGGACTATAGGCCACACCACACCTGGCTAATTTTTGTATTTTTGGTAGAGATGGGTTTTTCACCATGTTGGCCAGGTTGGTCTCGAACTCCTGACCTCAGGACTACTACTTTTTTCTTTTTAATCCATTGTATCCTTTTGTTGTGGTATATGTTTTATAAGCAGGATATAGTTAAATTTTGAAATGTAATTCAGTATCTTAAGTCTTTGTCTTTTTACAGATTTGAGCCATTAAATGTATTGTAACAACCAAGACATTTGTTCTAGTTTGAAACTTATTTCAAGTATTCTCTTTGCTAGTTTTCCTTGTATTTCCTTTGATTTATACCTTTTATTAGACTGTTTACCTTTTTATTCCCTCCTGTTGTTTAGAATGATGCATTTCAAATTCTGTGCTAAATGATCAGTTTAAAAAATATTTCCAGTACATTTGGGACCAATAATTTTATAAAGTGCAATAAAAATTATTAAACATAAAAATACACATATTAGCTTACCTTTTTTTTTTTGGAGGCAGGCTCGTGCTCTCTCATCGAGGCTGGAGTGCAGCAACAATCACAGTTCACGCAGCCTTGACCTCCTCGGGCTCTAGTGATTCTCCTGCCTCAGCCTCCCAAGTACCTAAGTATGTAGGACTATAGGCGTGCAACACCATGGCTAGTTAATTTTTTTATTTTAAGATTTCTGTAGAGATGGGGGTCTTGCTGTGTTGCCCAGGCTGGTCATGAATTCCTGGGCTCAAGAGATCCTCCTGCCTCAGCCTCCCAAAGCTCTGTGATTATAGGAGTGAGCCACCATGCCAGGCCTACATTTTTTATTACCAGGTTCAGCAGACTTAAAGTTCTCTGTTAAATTATTATAGAACTTTCTAAATGCTTACTCTTTCGCTGTTACCTTGTGGTGGACCTGTCATAGTTTGTGGATCTGTATCTGTTCACAGATTATACTTTGAATAGCAGCGGTTTGGAAGTTAATTATTGCTTTTAATTAGACTTATATACAAGTCTACTTTTATTTGATCTATCAGTAGAATACATAGATTGCTTGTGTAAAATAAGGAATTTAGCTTGGTTTTTGTTTTTGGTTCTGTTTATGTGGTGAATTACGTTTATAGACTTGCGTATGTTGAACCAGCCTTGCATCCCCGGGATGAAGCCTATTTGACCGTGATGGATATGCTTTTTGATGTGCTGTTGCAATAGGTTTGCCAGTATTTTATTGAAGATTTTTGCATCTATGTTCATCATGGATATTGGCCTGAAGTTTTCTTTTTTTTGTTGAGTCTCTGCCAGGTTTTGGTATCAGGATGAGAAAAACTCTTTACATTAAATAATAAGGGTTTCTGTCTGAGGACCCAGTGCAGTGAGTGGAGAAGCTTTGGAGAGCATCGTTCATTTACTCAAAATATCCAAGGCGTGCTGTGGCAGGTCCTACTGCTGGATGTTGCAAAAGAAGCAAAAATGGATGCCACTGAGCCTGGCCCTTAAGGACTTCCTGATCTAGTCCTGGGAGCCAGGCAAGTGCATGAGGGACGAGAAGACAAGTTAGATGTTGGTGCTTGAACCAACATGTAGGTATGATTTAGGTATGATGGATGGAGGTGATTTACAAATCTTCAAACTCTAGTGTGGGCCAGCACCCGCGCCTTGGCTCCACCCTGCTAGTCTGTGGCAGGAGGACCCCATGGAAAGTGGGGTCCCTGCTGGAATGCTAGGGGACTGAGGAGGGACTTGCTGCCTGTTCTCTCCGGCATTCAGAACTTTCCTACTCACCCGTCACCCCTGCCCATGCTCAGGGACCTGCTGAAGTAGACCCCAGGATGGGCACCACCACTCCAGCACATTCAGGCAGTTACTTGGCTTCCGGTTCTATTATCTGCATTTGCACATTGCGCTTAATAGCAAGGGAGATCGTTTAGCTATATTCGGATGTTACTTAAATATATGTTTTTTCTCATAAAAGGTAGACGTGTCGTTTGGAGAATGTCCCAGCAATAGGCGGTGCTATAGAATGTGGCAGCAGCTCCTCGTGGCAAAAGAAAGTGAAGATGACTCTTTAGAAATGTTAAAATGAGTGTGCAAAAAATGAAATGCCCCAAACTGCTGAGAAATGTAGAAAAGGTGGCTTATTCTCTAATCTGATATTCAGGATTTTAAAAAGTAATTCTGTATACCGGGATGACATTGTGACGCTGGGGGTCGTTGATTGCTTTGAATTGTTTTTCTAGTGGTAGTGATGAATTTGTACCAACCTTTTCATCTGTACACATTGTAAACAATAGGACAGGCCTGAATTTTGTGAAATGTGGATACTAATTAGAGGTGATATTTATTTTTGAGACAGAGGGAGTCTCACTCTGTCTCCCAGGCTGGAGTGCAGTGGTGTGATCACGGCTCACTGCAACCTTGAACTCCCAGATTCAAGAGACCCTCCTGCTTCCGTCTCCCAAGGATCTGGGGCTACAGGCATGAGCCACCATGCCCAGCTAACTTTAAAAAAGTTTTTTAGTAGAGATGACATACTGCTGTGTTGCCCAGGCTGGTCTCAAGCTCTATCTCAGGTGATCCTCCCGCCTCGGCCTCCCAAAGTGCTTGGGTTGCAGGTGATAGCCACTTTGCCTGGCCTCCTTTTTATTTTTTAAGTGAACTCTCCACTTTTGGAGAAACACGGAGATTTGTGTGTTGATTATACATTTGACTTTCTAGAAGCCAAAACAGAAAAAACATACAGACGTCCCACATTACTTTTATGTCTTTTCCTTTAGTACACTTATTTTGCATTAGCTATTTTTATGAAAACCTTTTCCCTCTGAAATACTTTTTAAAAGTTGAATTATGAGCATCTTTTATTCTCAAAAAAATAATAGATTTTTCTGTGAAATGTCAGCTTTTTTCTTTTGAGATGGAGTCTTGCTCTGTCACCCAGCTGTAGTGTAGATCTCAGCTCACGGCATCCTCTGTCTGCCGTCCAAGTTCAAGCGATTCTCCTGCCTCAGGCTTCTGAGTAGCTGGGACTATAGGCGCGTGCCACCACACCCTGCTAATTTTTTATGTATTTTAGTAGAGACGGGGTTTCACCATGTTGGCCAGGATCATCTCGATCTCTTGACTTTGTAATCTGCCCGCCTTGGCTTCCCAAAGTGCTGGGATTACAGGCGTGAGCCACTGTGCCCGGCCGTAATGTCAGCTTTTTCTAAATCACTAACAGTAAACTGAATTCGTAGAGCATAATTCTCAAATGTTCACTGCCGTTTTTACCAATGAAGAATGACCTTGTTTCCTTTTGACCTTGTAACTAGAGTACTGGTCTGCATAGATAAGTAAACCCATATTCTCTTCCCTTGACCCTCAGGAGGTGTAGTGGGGGCACAGGCAATCGTAGCTGCCACTTGGTAGTTGCAGGGAGGGACTGGTGTAGGTGTGAGTTGGTAAAACACTCACTTTCTGGGCCAGAAACCCCCTTTGTTGTGTATGTGGATGAGGGACTGTTGAGGATGCTCCTGCCCTATGTTAAAGAAAAATTATTTACTGCTTCCTGTTAAAGTACCTCGAGGAAGACTGGACTGTCATGGGAGGTGCAGAACCGTCACGGAGGTGCAGGAAGCAACGCAACAAGGTTTGCAGTGGGGGAGAGAAATGAAGCTCAGCTCCAAAGGCAGCACGGGCAAGTGGCCATTCATTGCCAAAGAGCAGCGTGGAAGTCAGTGGTTGGAAACCTCCCACGAAGAAACATCGGGGTGCTGTGGTTTAAATGGGTTCCCCAAAGTTCGTATCTTGGAGTCTAATCCCCAGTGCAACCGTGTTGAAAGGTGGGACCTTTAAGAGGTGATTAGGTAGTGAGTTCTTTGGCTTCATTAATGGATTAATGCTGTTATCTTGGGAGTGGGCTCTGGATAAAGGGATGAATGGACCCCCACCCCTACCCCATGTAATGGCTTCTCCCGTGTTAGGGCACAGCACGGGGCCCTCACAAAATTCAGCCCCTTGATTTTGGACTTCCCAGCCTCCAGAACCATCAGCCAAATAGACTTCTGTTGTTTACAGAGTAGCCAGGTTGGTATTCTGTTACAGCAGCACCACATGACTAAGACAAGGCATGGGCCAGGCTCACACCTAGAATCCCAGCACTTCGAGAGGCTGAGGCGGGTGGATCATGAGAACCAGCCTGACCAACATGCTGAAGCCCCGTCTCCACTAAAAACACAAAGTCTCTACTAAAAAAATTGGCCAGGCATGGTGGCGTGTGCCTGTGATCCCAGCTACTCAGGAGGCTGAGGCAGGAGAACTGCTTGAACCTGGGAAGTAGAGGTTACAGTGAGCCAAGATTGTGCCACTGAACTCTAGCTTGGGTGACAGACTGGACTCCGTCTCAAAAAAAAAAAAAGACAAGGCATGAGAGGGTTTCTGGCTAAACCACCCTAATAGAATTCTTGCTGAAGACAGGCTAGCGTGATCAGACCGCACCTAGGGGCTGGTGGGGGATAAGAAACCTGATCAGACATCAAGGCTTGGGTTCGTGTCAAGCTGATTTAGCGCAGGTTCTTTTGCTAAAACTAGATTTTACAAGAAAGTGCACAGATAGGCCTAAGAGGAGATTCAAGAGCCTGACTACAGTTTGGCCCAGCAGAGAATCTTTGTCACTGACCAGGTTTCAAAGGACAGGGAATGGTGATCGATGGCACCTGGGCACTGACACCCACTTATTCTTCGGAGACTACGTCAGTCAGTTTGGAAATTGGGATTGTTTTGGTTTGTTTTCGGTTTATATTGTGTTAAGTCTATGTTAGATCCAGAATTCAAAAGGAAAAAAACGAGAGATGTGGGCATTGCTAGAGTGAGACTGGCTCACAGAAAAAGCAGCTCCCTCAGGCAATCCTAGGAAGAGATCTTCAGATGTTACCAGTACCGGGTGTTTCATCCAGGCCTAAAGTATGAAACGTCGTGCTGTTCCTTTGGGTGACAAATTTTGGTTCTTGTCACACTCTTCTCCTGCTTTAAATCATCCATCTCCTTCCTGTGGAAATGATTGTTTATGTTTGAAACTGCTTATGCCAAATCAAAAAGTAAATAAAAGCAGGAAGGAGAACAGAAGCTGCTTGTAGCAGCAAATCTTTAGTTTGAAGAAGTCCGTGAAGACAGAGTCACGTGGAAATTGTGGATGGTGTTACTTCGGCGATATACGACTAATTAGAAAATGTTTCCTGTGAAAAAGTTTAATCTGTGAATAATTTTCCTCTCTCTTCTTTCAAAAATGAATACTTCAGATATTTCTTTGACACTATGAAAGAGATAAGGCTGAGAAAGCTCCAAAATTTCTTTGTTTTCTTCAAATACTATCAGCTTCTTTTATTCTCAAGTGCGAGCTCATTTCTTATAAAATGACTAATAGTGAGAAAGCCTGGATTTTTTTTTTTTTAGACAGGGTCTCACTCTGTCACCCAGGCTGGGGTGCAGGGGTATGTTCATGGCTCACTGCAGCCTCTGCCTTCTGGGCTTAAATGATCCTCCCACCTCAGCCTCCTGAGTAGTTGGGACTGCAGGTGCATAACACCACACCCGAATAATTTATTTTTATTTTTGTAGAGGTGGGTCTCACTATGTTGCCCAGGAAGGTCTCAAACTCCTGAGCTCAAGCAATCCTTTTTGCCTTGGCCTCCCAAAGCACTGGGATTACAGCTGTGAGCCACCATGCCCAACTATCTGTGATTTTCTTAGCCCAACTGCCTGTGACTTTCTCAAAGTCCAGCAGTTTGTACTACATTTGCAGTTAAAATGTGAAGTCATATTTAGCCAGCATTGCATGTAATTTGAATAAACTATAACCTTAAATTTACTTTAAATGTACTCAAACTGATGATTAATTCATAAAGTCCCATTGTGCATAATACCTTTAAAAATGCCTATGCTATCTAAAGGATTTTAGATTTGTTTAAAAAAGTGCTAAAATCAGTATTAAATTTTTAAATGATTTTTTTTTCTTTGCCCATTAAAATTTCTGAAAGTTGATTAGTAGAAGATCAGTTCCATGCTGATAGAACATGCATTACAGTTGTTTCTAAAGAGCAGTTCAACGTGAATTGGTGAGTTCACGTAATTTCTATGACTATTTGTAAGACTGACTTCTGAGAATATAAATCTGTACTGGCCAGTCTAAGGATCAAGAGTATGATCTACTCAAAAAGTGCTTTTACTTTCAAGGCAGGATTTAGAGTGTGTGCAGTTGTGTAGAGAGAATGCGAGTGATTTTCTCTAAGCCCTGACCCCGTGTACTCAAAAGTTCTGAACTCTAATGAATGAATGTGGCCCTTTGTAACATTGCTACTGTATTTAATTTTCCAAGTATGTAGGTCATTGTGCTGACTTTGTCCTCATACCAAAAAGATTGTCCAAGCATTTCAGTTAAGGTATGGAATACGCTGACTTTTCAAGTCATAAAGGTTGAAAATGATTACCATTTATATGATCAATTGTTTAAAAAAACTTGCATTTACAGTCAGCCCTCCTTATCTGTGGGTTCTAGATCCATAGATTCAGCCACTGGCAGATGGAAAATATTCAGAAAAAAAAATACAAATAAAAAGCCAATACAGGCAGGGCGTGATGGCTCATGCCTGTAATCCCAGCACTTTGGGAGGTCGAGGCAGGCGGATCATCTGAGGTCAGGAGTTCGAGACCAGCCTGGCCAACATGGCAAAACCCCATCTCTACTAAAAGTACAAAATTTAGCCAGGCATGGTGGTGGGCACCACTAGGGAGGCTGAGGCAAGAGAATTGCTTGAACCAGGGAGGTGGAAGTTGCAGCGAGCTGAGCACTCCAGGGCAGTGATACAGCAAGACTCCGTCTCAAAAAAAAAAAGCCAATTCAGTCTAACAACTATTTACATTGCTTTAGGTATTATGAGTAAGCTAGAGGTGATTTAAAAATATGGAAGGATGTGAGTAGTTATCTGCAAATACTCTGCCATTTTATGTCAGGGACTTGAGTATCTGTGGATTTTCATGTTCTTGGTACCTGATCCTCTGTGTGCCGAGGGATGCCTGTGTGTTCTGCCTACTCATGTTGGCAGGTCACTTTGAATGTGTTTTTCCCATTAGATTGTAATTCTTTTGAGGGTGGAGACTATAAACTTCAGTTATATTTTCTAGCTCAGTTTTCTTTTTTTTTTTTTTTTTTTAATTTTTATTGCATTATAGGTTTTGGGGTACATGTGCAGAACGTGCAAGATAGTTGCATAGGTACACACATGGCAGTGTGCTTTGCTGCCTTCCTCCCCTTCACCCACACTTGGTATTCATCCCCAGGCTATCCCCCCCAGCCCCCCCCGCTGTCCCTCCCCCATTCCCCCCAACAGTCCCCAGTGTATAGTAGACCGCCTCTCTGTGTCCATGTGTTCTCATTTTTCTCACCCACCTATGAGTGAGTATATGCGGTATTTCTTTTTCTGTTCTTGTGTCAGTTTGCTGAGAATGATGTTCTCCAGATTCATCCATGTCCTTACAAAGGACACAAACTCCTCATTTTTGATTGCTGCATAATATTCCATGGTGTATATGTGCCACATTTTCCCAGTCCAGTCTATCATCGTTGGGCATTTGGGTTGGTTCCAGGTCTTTGCTATTGTAAACAGTGCTGCAATGAACATTCGTGTGCATGTGTCCTTATAGTAGAACGATTTATAGTCCTTTGGATAGATACCCAGTAATGGGATTGCTGGGTCAAATGGAAAAGCATTGGCAACAAAAGCCAAAATAGACAAATGGGACCTAATCAAACTCCACAGCTTCTGCACGGCAAAAGAAACAGTCACTAGAGTGAATCGGCAACCATCAGAATGGGAAAAAATCTTTGCAGTTTACACATCTGACAAAGGGCTGATATCCAGAATTTACAAAGAACTCAAACAGATTTACAGGAAAAAAACAAACAAGCCCATTCAAAAATGGGCAAAGGATATGAACAGAAACTTTACAAAAGAAGACATACATGAGGCCAACAAACATATGAAAAAGTGCTCATCGTCATTGGTCATTAGAGAGATGCAAATCAAAACCACATTGAGATATCATCTCACACCAGTTAGAATGGCGATCATTAAAAAATCTGGAGACAGCAGATGCTGGAGAGGATGTGGAGAAATAGGAACACTCTTACACTGTTGGTGGGAGTGTAAATTAGTTCAACCATTGTGGAAGACAGTCTAGCTCAGTTTTCTATGTAATGCACATTATAAGTATTGCATAAATATCCTCACAGGGGGAGTTAATGCTAAGTGACGGCTGGTAGTAATTAGTAAACTACCATTTTAACACTGGGGGTAAAACACTCAGTACTGGAAAGGGTAAAATAAATCTGATACCTTAATGTACTGCCAATCATATTATCAACTGAGAAAAACTTTTTTTGGGAAAGTATCTTGGTAGTTTGTATGAGAAAGCCATCTAAACGTTCATAATAGTTTGAGGTAGTAATTCTATTTCTAGGACTATCTCTAAGATAATATTACAAATATTCAAAAATTTTGGAATATTATCTTAGAGGTAGTCCTAGAAATAGAATTAGTGCATCTTATATTTTGTAGAGAGCTCTATGTAGGAAACTATTCATTACACAGTTTTTTTTTTTTTGAGACAAGAGGCCTGGCCTCCCTCTGTTGCCAGGCTGGAGTGCAGTGGCATGATCTTGGCTCACCACAACCTCCAACTCCCTGGTTCAAGTGATTCTCCTGCCTCAGCCTCCTGAGTAGCTGGATTACAGACACACACCACCATGCCCAGCTAATTTTTGTATTTTCAGTAGAGATGGGGTTTCACCTTGTTGGGCAGGCTGGTCTCGATCTCTTGATCTCTTTGTGATCTGCCCCTTCGGCCTCCCAAAGTGCTGGGATTACAGGCATGAGCCACCATACCCAGCCCATTACACAACTTTTAAGAAAGAAAAATTGCATATAACCTAAATGCCATGCGTGGAAAATATCAGGTAAATTATGGTTCTTTGTATTGGATGGAATACTATATAGCCATTAAAAATACAAAGGTTATGAAGCAACATAGAAAACTGCTTATGATATATAATGTCACTTAGAAACATATTTAATATTTCACAGCAATACAAATCAGAACAAAATCCTAAACCAGATGAATAGGGAAAAATGAGGAAGAATAACAATAGTTACTGTATATTGAGTTTTCGAGACTTTGCCAGGTAATTTCCTCACTTAATTTTTACAGATGGCTCTTTGTTTGTTCATTCTGTGGAGAAAGACAACGAGCTTAGGTTGTGTCATCTTAGGTTGTGTCGTCTCAGCCACATGAAGTGATGGGACTGCATCGGGACCAGGTCTTCCTGTGGGGTCCAAAGTCTGCTCTTGAAATTGGTGATTTGTAAATTTTTCTGTGCTTCAGAGTGATCTGAGAACTCTAAATAGATAAATGAGTGAGCAAACAGATGCGTGCCTGTGGCCCGCCCGACAGACATCCACTATGAATATTCCGAATATCAGCAGTGCTCGGATTTGGGTTAGAGGACTGGGAGTGATTTTAGTTTTTTTCTTCAGATTTTCTTTAGTGAGAAATGGTGTTACTTTGAGTATAAAGAGTTAGTAAAGAGAAAATTGAATAAAAGATTTTATTTAGAATCCTTTTTTAGGGGGGATATTTTATGTTTTTGTTTTTTTTTTCAAGGCAAGGTCTCTATTGGCCAGGCTGGCAGTTCAGTGGTGTGATCATAGCTCACTGCAGCTGCCTGGTTCAGTGACCCGCTGGCCTCAGCCTCACAAGGGGCTGGGACTGTAGGTGTCCACCACCATGCCCGGCTAATTTTTTTTTTTTTTTTAATTTTGAGAAGGAGTCTTGCTGTGTTGCCCAGGCTGGTCTCAAATTCAAGTGATCCTTCCGCCTCGGCCGTGCAGTGTGCTGGGATTATAGGTGTTGCCACCGTGCTTAGCCTATGTTGTTGCTTTAAAAACCCATTGTGAAGGTGCGTAAGTGGGGAAAGTGGAATTGTCATCAAAGGAGGCTTAATCTTAGCAAAATACTATAAAATGTATCAGTCTAATGATGATTACACTTAATAGCATTTTTTTTTTTTTTTGAGTTGGAGTTTCATTCTTGTTGCCCAGGCTGGAGTGCAATGGCACCATCTTGGCTCACTGCAATCTCTGCCACCCAGGTTCAAGCAACTCTCCTGATCAACCTCCCAAGTAGCTGGGATTATAGGCATGTGCCACCACGCCCAGCTAATTTGTATTTTTAGTAGAGACTGGGTTTCTCCATGTTGGTCAGGTTGGTCTCGAACTCCCGACCTCAGGTGATTCACCCGCCTCAGCCTCCCAAAGTGCTGGGATTACAGTGAGCCACCGTGCCCGGCCAATAGCATATATTCAATTTATTTGCATTACAACATTGCTTTAGAAAGTAAGACTTGAACTATAGATTTTTATAAATGCTACATTAATTATATCTCAATTTAAAAATAAAATAAAATAAATTAGACAATTACAAAAAGCCAGAGAGGTTGGGCTGTTTAGTTCCTTGGAAAACAGAGAGGAAACTACAATTGCAGAACATTTTTGTTGTGAAGGAAAAGGAATAAAGTCCTTTTGCTTGTAGTTGAGAAGTGAGATATTAATTACAGGACATAGTGGACTTTATGGTTCATGTTCCACCTCGTGGTCCTCAGCATGGGAGGTGAACACAGGATCTTTTTAATGAGATTTCTCAAACACTGCATGGGCAACAATGCCATTCCTTAGATAAGATATAAATAATGTTGAAAAGTGTCTATTTTCAGGAAGGCAGAGGAAGACGTCAAACTTTAGTCAAGTTGTATGTGTATTTTTAAAAAATCAACTTATTTTTATATTATTGAGAGCATTGACATGAAATGATAAAAAATCTTGCAAACGTGGGTAGCCTCCGACGTCCAACACTAACACCTTGTTCACCTTGCAGTCCTGGCCAAATTTCAGAATTCCTAGGTCAATTTGGAAGAAAACCAAACTGATCGTAGGGAATAATCAGTGCTTTTATGAGTGGTTCATGTGGACATGGGTGTATATTGTGAAGAGTAAGAGGAATATTGGATATATTTTTAAAAGCTGATCAGTGGTACCAGTTAGCCTTAGTCAGAAGTCTTGTTTAAAAAATGGTGGCATCAGTAGCAAAGTCATGGAATCAACACAAGCTCCCATCAGCATCGGGTTAGATGAAGAAAATGTCTACATATACCACGGAATACTATACAGCCATAAACATGAATGAAATCCGTCCTTTGCAGCAACTTGGAGCTGGAGCCCATTATCCTGAGTAATTAATGCAGAAACAGAAAGTCAAAACCGCATGTTCTCACTTATAAGCGGGAGCAAAGGAGTGGGTACACATGCACATAAAAATGGGAATGGGAGTCACTGGATACCCTCAAAGGAGGAAGGAGGAGGGGGAAGGGTGGAAAAACTACCTGTTGAGTACTGTGTTGACTGTTTGTGTGGTGGGTTCACTGGAAGCTCACACTTCAGCTGACACGTTATATCTGTGTAACACATCTGCACATGCATCCCCTGAATCTAAAATGTAAGTGATGAAGTGTATTTATTTGTTTTGGAAACATCACTTATCTTCCACAAATGAGATGGAACAGAACTGGAACACATTATCGAAATCCACAAAAGTTGTGAAAATTTTGTATTAAGTAACCCCTTAACTTGAAAAGATTTTTTAAAGTCCTCATCAAAAACAGTGTCATGAAAATTAGCATTTTTTTATGTCTGCCAAAACTTCTCTGGAGAGGAAATTCCGGATGATACCTTTGTCAGACTCCACAGACGAGGGCTGAACTGGCTGAACTGATGACTTCGTTGAAGCTATTGAATTTCCAGTGTTGCCTCAGATGACATCATGGTTTTTGCTGGTAGCTCTGATAATTGCAGTTGTGTTCAACTCCTGGTGAGTGCAGCATACACCTGAAGTCATGACAGATGGAAAAAACCTACTGTTTTCTGCGAGGAGGGGGCCTGGAAATGGTGTCAGCATTCTTGGAAGCTAATGAACTGAATCCAAGAGGAAAAGAACCCTCCAACTATTTTGGGGCTGCTTATCTGTGTCATGAATTAAAAATGACTTCCAAATTGCTTAGTCCATCTGGGAGAAAACCTCAGTCCTTACTAACAAGATGGATCCCTGTGTCCAAAAGAACGTGCTACCCGCCAGGTGGCGTGCCTTGCTTTGTAACCCTTTGAATGCCGGGTCCAGGGTCCGTTCTTTGATGGGCGATCAGAGGGAAGCATGATTGCCAGATTATGAGCTGAAAGACATAGTAGCCCTAGTTTTGAAACTCCAAGGAAAAAAATCAAACTGCTCATACTAAGAAAAACCCTCAGTGGAGCATTGCATATTTGGTAGAAAAATTGGAAACTCCAAATACACAGAAATGGAAATTTCAAGGGATTAAAAACAAACATTATAGTTCATACATTATAAACAGTTTTTTAAAAAAGTTATAACCACCAATTTGACAACACTCTTAAGACTTCTTGAAAGTGATTTTTAAGAAGTCACGTCTGTGTAGATTCAGGTCACCTGCTCTTGACATGAGTAGAGATTTGCATTTGTGACTTGTGAGGAGAGACCTTTTCTCAGTGACGTTATTGAAAAGAGAACTCCAAGGGAGCTTTGGGAAGAAGAATTTGATTCAGGTGTCAGGTACACTTTACAAACCACTGCAGTTATCTTATTTCCATGGAAACAAGCAAACATGCATCTTCAGGTATTTGTCTTATTTCTTTCACTTACAGGTACTTGCTGCACTGGGTATGCAGCAGAACACGTGGGTATGAAGTCACTATCACTGTACTGTGGGTGAGCAAGCATCCTCAGCATGAAAAAAATACATGAAAAATATGTGTGTTTCAAGGTGACAGATATTTTTCTCTTAAAATATCATTGCTTTGATTATTTTTCATTGATGTGCTTAATTGCACTTCAGGTAAAATGGAAGGAGGGTGTGGGGGGTGTGTGTGTGTGTGTGTCTATTTTTTTCTTTTTTTTTTTTTTGAGATGGAATCTCACTCTGTTGCCCAGGCTTCAGTGCAGTGGCACGATCTCAGCTCACTGCAACCTCTGCCTCCCAGGTTCAAGTGATTCTCCTGCCTCAGCCTCCTGGGTAGCTGGGACTACAGGCATGCGCCACCACACCTAAGTTTTTTTTTGTATTTTTAGTAGAAATGGGGTTTTACTGTGTTAGCCAGGATGGTCTCCATCTCCTGACCTCGTAATCAGCTCGCCTGGGCCTCCGAAAGTGCTACTATTACAGGCGTGAGCCACGGTGCCCTGTGGAGAAACTTTCTGTTCCTCTAAAGGAAGCGCAGGTTAGAAAGGCTTGAACAGCATTGCCACACTGCATCGCAAGTAGGAGTATAAGGTTCTTTCTCCTTTTGCCTTGCTGGCTTTAGGGCCATGCTCTTTGTCCATGCAAACTGCCCTTGCCTTTGAAGAAGAAGGTGGCAAGGTTACACTCTTAAATAGGGTAAGCACATGTTCTGGAAAATAGTTTTAGAATACAGTTGAGATTTGGAGTGCTTAGAGAATGTGCATTATGCCGTAAGTATCAGGGTTAAACCAAATCCCAACGAATATTAGTTCACAGTTTTTCTATTACTCTCTTTTTGGGGTATGCTCTAGTCATACCATTAAAATAATTTTAAATATTCTGCCTTTTTTTTTTTTTTAAGAGATGAGGTTTCACTATGTTGGCCAGGCTAGTCTTGGACTCCTGGCCTCCAGAGATCCACCCGCCTTGTCCTCCCAAAGTGCTGGGATTATGGGCGTGAGCCCAGCTAGACTATTTTTATTTCATTACCAAATGATGTTCTGTGTCCATGAGGCTGATAGCCTGTTTGTGCATGTGTGTCTCTGAGTTTCACATCTCGCCCTTATCATTAGGGTCTTGTCTTGTGAGGAGGTGGGTTACTCCATGTCCCTTCCCCCTCCTGTTGCCACTTCTCTCATGGACGTCATTGTCAGGTGGTAAACCTGGGTGCCCTGCCAGGAGCTCTGGATATGAATGTGGGCTGTCATCCCCGCTCTACTCTTTAAAAGCTGTGGGGTCTCTGACCAGTGGCTCTCCTGTAGGAGGTTTCAATGAGATTAAAACCATAAATGTATCAATTTATTACTTGTCGTTTTAAAGCTTTGAGTTTTGAGTAAATGAAGCAGGATTCTTTTGGTCTGTCTGCTTATTTAGACACAACAGTATATGGTTATTAGAATTATTAAGGCTGTGCATCTTGCAAAGGACTGAAATTGTCATACTTGATTTCAAAGTATGCGGACTGAATAGCAGAAGCGATCTGTGCAGTCAAATCTGGCTGATCCCTGTTGTGGTTTTTGAGACATTCAAGGCAACTCTGAAACCAGGAGATTAAAAAAAAGAATGAAGCTAAGGAGTTTCTTTGGCTGGGCGTGGTGTCTGATGCCTGTAGTCTCAGCACTTTGCAAGGCTGAGGTGGAAGGATCGCTTGAGCTCAGGAGTTCAAACACAACTTAGTGAGACCCCATCTCTACAAAAATACAAAAATTAGCCTGGTGTGGTGGTACACACTTGTAGTCCCAGCTACTCAGGAGGCTCAGGTGGGAGGGTTGCTTGCGTCTGGGAGGTCAAGGTCACAGTGAGCTGTGATTGTGCCACTGCACTCCAGCCCTGGGCAACAGAGTGAGACCCTGTCTCACAAACAAAAAAGAAAAAGGAGATTTTTCTGTTCACGGTTCTGCTGACTTCCTGGCCCTCCTATTCTGATGCTAATCCAATATAGCGTAACACTTTATTCTGCTCCTGAATTGTGCACAGAGGCTTGGTGAGAACCCTCCCTTGGCTGGAGGCCCGTGGGTAACCATATGGTGCTTCACGGAATGCGGATAATGGCTTTATTTTCCTCTCTGTCTTAATAGGTGGAAGCCTGTGCTAGCAGGTAGAAGCTCTTTTGTAAAGAACAAACGAAAGCATTACACTGGTATTACTCATGCCAGAGCACAGCAACCGTTAGCTGCTCTGAAAATCGTAATGCCTTTCTTTTAGCTGCTGGATATTTTCACCCATGATCCTTCAGAGAATGCAGGCGACCCCACCTCTTGCTGTGAAAGTCATAGCTCACAGCTCCCAGCTTTCTGTGTTCTTTGCTCTGATGTCACTGGGGCTGGGCCTGGGGCCTCTTCGGGAGGCTGGCAGGCAGGTAGGCTGGGAAGGTGAGGGGTGAGATGTGGTTCTTCCGGAACCACAGGGTGCCGTCCCCACTGTCAGGCTCCACCGCCTCCCATTTGGGCCCTGCCTAGAGGGGAGGGGAGGGTCCCTACTGCCCGGGCAGCCTCCCTCTCGGCATCCCGGTAGAGCGCCTGTCCCTGTCCCTTTTCCTGCTGAGCTGCATTCTGACCCATGC
This sequence comes from Saguinus oedipus, assembly GCA_031835075.1. NCBI lineage: Eukaryota > Metazoa > Chordata > Mammalia > Primates > Cebidae > Saguinus > Saguinus oedipus. The sequence continues at coordinate 5,994,265 of CM063171.1, read as the reverse complement.
TCAGGTCTGTGAGTCAGTAGGGTGGGGTTCTAGTCACAGAGTTGGAGCTTAGGACCTCATAGAAATGGATGGGACTTTAGAAGTCTGTGACCCCTAGCCTGCCCTTCCTAACTGGACACTGGTGTGTAGAAAGGTGATAGGGTTTGTGTGGGGTCTCGCAGCCAGGCTGGGGGACCCAGGTCCCTGGGATTTGCCCTCCTTGGCAGCGTGCTGTGCACACTTCCTGTCCTCATCAGCCTTTCAGGTTTGGGATTACTGGTGTCCCTGCCACCCACGCGCTAGGGAGCATCAAACCCCATAAGCCACAAGCCTTGAAGGGATTCCTGTGCCCTCCAGAGAGGGCAGATCCCTTCGGTGCCAAAGAGGGAGCTTTGAAACAGCTGCTGCTCACGGAACACCCGCTGTAGCTTAGATGGAGAAGTAACCCATTTGTGTATATCATGGTCTCTAATGGTTCTGGCATCAGAGACTGGCTTTGTGCAAGACGGTTTTTCCATGGACTGGGGTGGGGGATGGTTTGGGGTTGGTTTGAGCACGTTCCATTTATCATGCACTTTATTTCTATTATGATTACATTGTAATATATAATGAAATAATATGACAGGCCACAGTACTGGTCTGTGTGGGGATTGGGGACCCCTGTGATATACATGATTTTATTTAATCTTCACAGTAAGGCTCTTCTTATCTTTATTTTCTAAGAGGCTGGAATTCAGAGAGGTTCAGTATCTTGCTGGAGGCCCAGCTGTGCGGTGCTGAGACCTCAGCCTGGCTCTGCCCGGCTCTGCCCGGCTCTGCCTGGCCCGGCGGCTGAGCCTGTTCATGGTTCTCTCAGCCTTTCTGTGTCGGACGCATCTGCCCTGCCCCTCCTGCCCTGCACCTCCTCTTCAAATCTTGTATGGTCTGTGTTTTTCTTTCGATATAAATGTAACCACAATGATCTAGTGATGGTTCTGTTTGTTTTTAAAACTATCATCTGGGCCAGGTGCGATGGCTCACGGCTGTAATCCCAGCCCTTTGGGAGGCCGAGGCAGGTGGATCACAAGGTCAGGAGATCGAGACCAGCCTGACCAACATGGTGAAAACCCCCTGTCTACAAAAATTAGCTGGGCATGGTGATGTGCACCTGTAATTCCAGCTACTTGGGAGGCTGAGGCATGAGAGTCGCCTCAACCCGGGAGGTGGAGGTTGCAGTGAGCCAAGATCACGCCACTGCACTCCAGCCTAGCAACAGAGCAAGACTTCGTCTCAAACAAACAAACAAAACACAAAGCAACAAAACAAAAAACTATCATCTGGAGGCAATGGCTGGCTGTCCAGAAATAGATTATTGAAAGGCAAACCGTATTGTACGATAAAAGGCTTCTTTCCTTCCCAGGAGGCTTGTAGACCTGAAAGATGAGGGAGTGTGGAGTTTTGCTCTCTGCCCTTTCCTCCCTGATCATAGTGGCTCTGGTGAGTCACCAGATGTCTGGCCCACAAGAAGGTACAGCAAAGCCTGTCCTCATAGCTCTGGGCCAGAGAGAGAGCAGTGGCTAAAGAGGTTTCGTGCTCCCCAGCCCATCTGGCGGGGGCTGCAGCAGGTTTGAAAACTTACCTGATGAGCAGGCCTTTCAATTCCAGAGACTTCCATAACTTTCCTGGGGTTTTCCTTTGCTCTTAACGTCTGTGCCTCTGGACTGTAAATCCTCTAGGGCAGGGATTTTGCTCTTTGGCACATTCCAGGTATTGTAAAGTGTAATGTACGGCATACATTCGAAACTGTGTAACAAAAAGGCAATGTCATCCTTCCAATGCAGCTTCCGTCTCGATCTTTTTCCCAGATATGCAGACGTGTGTAGCCATGTATCCTGTAAAACTGGCTACTGAGCTTGCTGTGAGAAGTGGTTTTTATGACATCTATTTTGCAGTGTTATTGCAAACTTGGGAAGGCATCAGATGTTAGAACAATTCAGCAGTTTTATGTATAAAACGGTTTTTCAGAGCTTCATCTCATAAACTGTCACCTACTTTAAAATAATCTTGGGATTAAAACAATGTGATAATAAATTCATACTGGCCAGAATAGGATCATTTAAGCAGGGATACCCTCATAGCCAAAACTTTTTATTCTGGGTCATAAAGCTAATAAGATACTCTTACCACCTTCTAATATTCCCCATATTTTATTATAAATTATTTCTCACCTACATTCTGTTTTCATTTCAGCCTATTTTATTTTCCTAAGCCATTGGCCTTGGGTAATTGCCTTAGGTAAATTTCAGTTACATTTGATTTGAAAAGGCATGCTGGAGAGAGGGAAATGGAACGGCCATCCATCTGGAAGAACTCTGAAAGCTTCCTAAACAACCACAAAGATATTATTGTGTGATTGTAGAATAGTTTCTTAATTCGTCATGAACTGGTAAACAGAATTGATATTTATGTGACATGGGATAAGCTTTAGAGGGAAGCACAGAATAAAATGTGCATTTTTTGAAAATAACAGAATCTGAAGCAACAGAGCATTTATTGAGTAGGTATTATGTGACGCACCAATACTAGGCGTCATGGGAGAGGCAGAGGACATCATGCCTTTAGTTCCAGCTCCTTAGGACTCAGGGTTTCCCCAGACACGCAGGGCAGCAGACTGTGGTGGGTAGTTAAGTGCCCAGATGTGTGCTGCCAGGCAAGTGCTGTGAGCTCGTGAAGGGAGTGGGCCGATAGAGGTCGATCATGGCCTTGCCTTGGACAGCTGAGTGTGCGATCACAAGTGGGCTCTTTTGGCCTGCACAATTGGAATGGCCCCACGTCCCCTGTCTCCTCACACAATCTTGGCCATGGGGATTGAGGAGGAACATGGTGGATAATCCCTGGCTCTTAAGGACCGCGAAGGCTGCACATCAAAGACACTTGTTGAAAAGAGGCAGAGATAGGGCTGGGCGTGGTGGCTCACACCTGTAATCCCAGCACTTTGGGAAGTGAGGCGCGCAGATCATGAGTTGAAGAGATCGAGACTATCCTGGCCAACATGATGAAATCCCATCTCTACTAAAAATACAGAAATTAGCTGGGTGTGGCGGCACACGTCTGTAGTCCCAGAGCTACTCGGGAGGTTGAGGCAGGAGAATCTCTTGAACCTGGGAGGTGGAGGTTGCAGTGAGCCGAGATCACGCCACTGTACGCCAGCCTGGCGGCAGAGCGAGACTCTGTCTCAAAAAAAAAAAAAAAAAGACACAGATAGGACTGAGTGTCCAGGGTCACCCCATGGTGTCAGGAGGTCCTGGTGGACAGTCTGATGTCACTGGGACATTTTTCCAGCTGATTTTGCTTGAGGATCTTGAGCTGATTATGTGTAAGGAGGAGGAGAGGCTGTGGGTGTGGAAGGAAGGAGGCGTTCTTAGGAGGGAGACACAGCTGTTGAGGCCTGCCAAGCAGTAGGTTGGGAGGAGGGTGGGCAGGGGGGCGGTCAGCCTTCACACAGCTGGGCCATGCCTTGACCTGTGTGAAGTGGATGGTGGGGATGGCAGCGGTCAGCTCGTGCCATCTCCCCACATCCCTGGACCAGCGAAACAGGCTTGCACCAGTAGCAGGCCACCATCAGAGGGTGGAGAGAGGCTTCCCCCAGGCCTGAGTGCAGGCAGCCACCCTCGCTGTAGGTGTGAGTGTGTCCATGCCTCTGCCCTGCTAGCGAGGGCTCAGCGCCCAACCCTTCCCTGCCTGTCCCGTGTCTCAGGACTCTCTGTGAAGCCCTGAGTGCAGGCTTACATTGTTATTTTCTGACGATAGCTTGACGAGGTGGGGGCAACCTATACCTAGCAGAGCAGGAGGCAGGGTCAGCAGTTCGAAGGCCTTTGGGGCTGGACTTTGCCAGGGAGGGGTTCAGATTTAAAGCTTCGAGCAGTGGAAAGCTGCTCTGGGCTCCCGAGCACAGGTGGGGTGTGATAAAAGTGGTGTTTCGGAAAGTTTAGTCTGGGAACAAGTTGGCAGTCAGTTTGGCAAATGGTAGGGTTGTTGACTGTGGACTGAAAATCGATATCACTCCCTGTCGCTGAAACCTTTGGGTAATCTGTGACCTCTTCTGCTCTTTCCGGTTTGCCTAATCTAGAAGTTCTCAGTTTTCAGTGCACAGCAGACTCACCTGGGGAGCAGATTAAAACACAGACTCCTGGGTCCCACTCCCAGGGACTCTGGTTCAGCAGATGAGGAGCGGGACCTGGAGTCTGCGTTTTCATTTTGCTGGCCATGTGCTCCAGTGCAGCTGATTTGAGGAACGCGTTTGAGGACACAGACTTGGCTGCCGGGTTCCATCTGGTTTTGGTCTTTTTTGCCTTTCTGTTTGGGCACTTCTTTCTGTTCTCACTGCCACTGGTTGTCCTCACCCCTCCATGGCTTCTCCCAGCCTTGCCCCTCACCGTCCCCATCAGCGAACCTGTTCCTATGAGAATGGCTTGCTCATCTTCTCAGGGCGTACCCTGGCTGCAGCCTCTGGCTCCAGCGACTCCCTGTCCCCATCACTAGCCTTCAAGGCACAGTTCATCTTCCCTGTGAAACCTGCTGCTCTGACCTCCCTGCTGAGAAAGTGGTAACCTCTCTGCTTTCCATCTTCATAGCTTGGATTCTCCATACCACTTCCCTCCTTTCAAACATGAGCTGTTAGCTTGTCGAAAGAGCAAGGGCTTGGCATCAGACAGCCCTGGGACAGCTGCCGGCTAGCACTGTGGCCCTGGCAGGTCACCTCATCACCCTCAACTTCTGTCTTCCCTACTGTAGAATCTGTCCCACAGCGTTTGGGGAGGCTTAAGTAAGAGAACACACAGCGCTCAGTACGTAGAATGCGTTCGGACAAATGCTGTTTCTCTTTCTTTTCCCTGTGTCTGGAATCCCCAGCCGGACTAGAAGACCCTCAAAAGAGAAAGGCGGTGTTTCATGTTCCTCTCTGATCACAGCATGGAGCTTGCTGCTCACAGGTAATCATAATGCAAGAGGTGGTGATGGTGGTGGGAATGGTAAGACAGTGACAGCAAAGTGCTAAGCATGGATGATATGCCAGGCACCACCTATAACATGACTTACTTAATCTTCTCAGCAGAGCTGTGAGGTAGAGGCTATCATTAACACCAGCTGAGGAAACTGAGGCACAGAGTGGTTGAGTGACGTGCCTGAGGTCACCTAGCTGCTATGTAGTACAGTCAGTATTGGAACTCAGACAGTCTGCCTGCGACCACTGTATTCTCATAGCACTGAAACAAACAAACAAAACCCCCCTATTTTATTGTTATGAAAAATGTCAGTCATCTATAGAAATGGAATAGCCTGGGTGTGGTGGTTCACACCTGTAATCTCAGCACTTTGGGGGTCCAAGGAGGGAGCATCACTTGAGGCCAAAAGTTCAAGACTAGCCTGGGCAACATAGCAAGACCCCAGTCTAAAAAAAAAAATGAGAAAATTTGCCATGCGTAGCGACACACACCTGTAGTTCCATCTACTAGGGAGGTTGAGGCTTGAGGATTGCTCGAACCAAGAAGTTTGAAGCTGCCGTGAGCTAGGATCACACCACTGCACTCAAGGCTGGATGACAGAATGAGACCCTGTCTCTAAGGAAAAAAAAAAAAGGAATGGAGGGAATGAGCTCCTCTTTACTCAGCTTTGACGGTGATCAACAATTGGTCCATCCTGTTTCATCGCCACCTCTGTGGGTTCACTTTGGGTTATTTTGAAATAAATCTCAGACATCATACCATTGTAAATACAACACATCAGCAATTGTATTTACAGTGAACTTGCACATATTTTGTAAATACATTTCAAAAAGCTGGGCCAGGAGTGGTGTCACATGTCTATAGTCCCAGCTGCTCAGGAGGCTGAGGCAGGAGGATTCCTTGAACCCAAAGCTCCAGTGAGCTATGCACACCACTGCACACTAGCCTGGGTGACAGGATGAAATCCTGTCTCAAAAAAAAATAAAAAATAAGGAAAGAAAGCAAGCAAGCCTTTATTCCCCCAATATAACCTCAATGCCGTGATCAGACTTAAAAATATTATATTATTGGTAATTCCTTAATATCAGCTATCCTGTTTGTGTTTACATTTCTCTGATGTTTGCATATACATTTTTTTATTGTTCATTTGTTCAAGTCAGCATCCCAACAAACGACAGCCTGTTTTCGAGAATGATTTTTAAAGCAAATACTGTGTACGTGTCACACTTTATTCAGCAAATGTTTATTGTGCTGTGCCCACATTTTGCAAGGCATAGTTTGAGGCTGGTGAAAGAGACTTCTAAGGAGCTGCCAGCTGGCTGTGATGACAGGGCAGACTCAGAAACTGGCAGAGGGTGTTGGAGCATTTTGCCTCTGAAGTCATAAGTGTGGGTGAGTGACACAGGGTAGAGTCTTGACAGGGCTAGGGAAGAGGGGAGGAAGAAATAGCCCGAGGACAAGAGGATGGGTGTGGCTCGGGATGGATGTTTGGATTCTTCAATCATATCCAGTCCAACATGCCAATTTCCTGCATTTCATTCTTCATCTCTACCCTTCCAACTTGATTTTTCTTACAAGTTGTTCATGTTGGCTTTTCCCCCTTTTTCTAAAAAAAAAAAAAAGGGCAGAAACTCGGGGAGGTGTACTAAATGATGACAGTGTGTTTGGGTGTGGTGAATGAATATGGTGGGGCAAATCCATGAATTTAGGGCATAATCCCGGCGGTGACAGGTTAAGTGTTTAGGTACCTGCTTTTATTATTCAGGCTGGCTCTTGGTACTGAGAATGGCTTGACAAATGAGCAGGCTTTCAGAGGATGGGAAAAGTGAACTTCCGTGAAGTATTTCTGTTTGTTTTGAAATTATTACTTTGTTTGGGGGACCCGGCCAAATTCGGAGTAGAGTATTGTGATTTTCCTTGAGGCTGATGGAGTTTTTTTTCTGTATTTAACCAAGATCACACTTTAAAACTGTAGACGGAGAATCATGGGTGTGTTGTAAAAAATCTACCTCGGTGCCAGACCTGCTGTTGCAGACGCATGCGATTCGTCAAGGAGATTTAAGCTGTAACAGGCAGAAGGAAGAAAGCAACTTGGCTTTGCTGCCAACCAGGAGGTTAGCGATTTGCTGATTTCATCTGTTTTATGGCAGCATTTATAAAGTTGAGTAATTTTCCCCGCAGATATTTTGTCAATTAGCATTAAGAAACAAGAGAATTTAGAAATACAGTTTCGTTCTTTTCCTATCCAAACAAAGGGGTCTTCTGTTTTTAAAAATCTACCATCTTTTTCTTTGACGAGAGAAATTATATTTGACTTATATCTGAATTATTTTTAATGGTCATAAGTTATTTTTGAAACTGAATCATGAAAGTACAAGATGCTTTGTGAGACATTTGGTGAATGTACGATGTTTCAAAGCATACACATTCTGATTTTGGAAAAATTTAAAACATTAATCTCTATAGTCAACATTCTTTAAGACTGGTGGGATTGTGAGTTGCCATAGTAGCAGAAAGGAAAGACGAGAGACTGTGGAAAAAGTCGTTTTCTTTCCCTTTTTGTTGAAACTTTTAGTCCATTGTCGTTTTATGTCTTTATCACACTTGCAGGCCTTTCCAACCTCCGGCACCTATGCTGCTGTTGTACGTAACTAGAAAACTTCTGTATGCAAGATTACTTACTGCTCCTCATTCTCTCTGCATTTGGCCGCACCCGTATAGGTAACACAAGACACTTTAAATTTCTTATGGCAATCAGCCAGGGGTCACAGTGTTTTATCAGCCCTGGGTCACAGTGTTTTATCAGCCCTGGGTCACAGTGTTTTATCAGCCCTGGGTCACAGTGTTTTATCAGCCCTGGGTCACAGTGTTTTATCAGCCCGGGGTCACAGTGTTTTATCAGCCCTGGGTCACAGTGTTTTATCAGCCCTGGGTCACAGTGTTTTGTCAGCCAGGGGTCACAGTGTTTTATCAGCCCTGGGTCACAGTGTTTTATCAGCCCTGGGTCACAGTGTTTTGTCAGCCCTGGGTCATAGTGTTTTATCAGCCAAGGCCCTCAATTCCAGCCCCGCCTCAGGAGTTCACAGGTAGAGGAGCCAATACATTCCCTGTCATTTTAAGCCAACTTCACTTGGAGCTGCTGTTACTTGCAACCAAACTCTCCTAACTGATCCCGATTGTAATGGACTTTATAATCGGATCTTCTGCTTTGTGTTGTAAATGAAATGGAGTAATTCTCCTCTCCTGGCCAAGGAACTTATACTCCCAAAGAGACACGAAGAAAAGCGAACACTTACTGAGCATCTGCTACTTGTGCCGGGTGTTTGAGAGACATCCCCTCACGTAATGCTGAAGATGGGCATCCTTGGGCCTGCTTCCTCTTTCTTCGGGTGTAAGTGATGGGGTAGAACTGCTGAATCCGGTAGATCTTTGCTGCATCGCTGCTGAAGTTATGCTGACCTCAACTATTTCTGGGCTGTCAGTGGATTTTTCCATGGCTCTGAGCGCAGTGCCTCAGGGAGGTAGGGCTGTTTCCAGTGTCTGGGCAGAACTAATCTCACTTCTGTCCCTAACAAGGTGTCTGGGGTCACCTGGTGCATTCTTATTTGCTTTTCTGCTAACCTGCTTTCCTTGCACACAGTAGAAAATTGGGCCAAAAATAACACACTGTTCTAACTATAATTAAAAGAATTCCCCCTCATTGGCCAAATGCAAGCACATAGTTTTTTTTACACTCTCAGTTGGCTGAATTACATTCTAGGTGGCCTAAGAGATTGCCACTGTGGGTGTTATCTTGTTTTCTGAATTCCGCAGGGTGATAAAATACCTCGACAGCTGTGCCCGTCTGTGGGATGAAGGTGGGTGTCCGGTGAAGGCCTCTGTGCTGAGGCTGGGAGAGCTGGTTGTGAGGGTTCTAATCCTTTGACCTCGGCCACCGCCCCGGGCTGGCTTTACCTTTGACCCTGCCCTTTTGATGTGCACAGGCCTGGTCTGGTGGTCGTCGCTCCTTGTGTGGGAGTTAGCTGAGGGTATATTTGAGAGTGAGATAGGGTATATCTGTTTGTTGAAATTAGCTGGGCTGGAAAACATATCTTTCAGCATAGGCCAATGGCTCATTGAAAAGAAATTAGTCATGAACTTCACTCTCAGCTGAAAAGCAGCAATTAAGAGCCCTCCTCCAAGAACAGGACATTCGTTTGGGTTTCAGCATCACCTGATCCACACCAACAGGGGATGGCTGGGTAAGAATGCTGTGCAAAACGTTTTCAGAGGTGGTGATAGCAGGCAAGTCTGCATTTTTAGATTTTTTTTTTTTTTTGCTAGCTGTTTATAACTGAATAGTTTTCAGGTTTCAAAGTTATACCCTTTGGTGTTTTGGTTTCTCCTAGGCTGGCCATAGGGAAATCCTGGGATTCTGGGTTAGGCCTCGGTGGGGATGGCCGACCGCTGCATGGGGCTGAACTCCAGGGCTGAGCAGCTGGGTTGAGGGCGTTGGCTCTTCTCCTTCTCGGTGGGTGTGGAGGGCTGAGGGGGGACAGTGGGAGGATGGTAGATTTCAATGAGAGTTGTTTATTGCTAGAGATCTACAGGAGAGAAGACGATTTGAAAGGCAGGTTACAGTAGGTTAAAAAGGTTGTCCTGTACAAAACACACTCACACAAATTGCACACGTGTAAGGGAAACTGTGGCAGGAAAGACGCTTGGCTCTTTTGCCTTTCCTCATTTCTGCCCCTAATTTTGCCTTGAACTTGGAATCTTTCATTATGGACGTTGCCAATTGCAGCTCCAATCAGGAAACAGGTGGTTAGACAGTCCCAGAAAGCAAACGATTGTGTGGCCATGAACACTGGTTCACGAACATTAGAAAACCCGCATGGAAAGCTTACAACTCTGTACTTTTTTTTTTTTTTTTTGGTGAACACCAGACTTAAATAATGGGGAAAAGGATGGTCTAGAAATATATTGCTAGGTATTGAAATTTTGTGGTGCAGTAAATAATGAATCAACTTCTAGTTTATAGAAAATCTGCTGTGCTTATAATTCTTAAAAATAAATTTTGTCAGTGATGGATGCACTGAGGGCCTGACTTCACCACGATGCAATAGATCAGGTTGCAAAACTGCACTTGCACCCCATGGATAGAGACAGAAAAAGCTGAAAGTAAATACACAGATAAATAAGTTTTGTTAAGCTGCCCTGCGTTAGTTTCTGTCTGTGTGGCTCTACACACACCCTGGCCTCATTTCTGAGACTTTACGCTTCCTCTTCCGTATCCTGGGACAGCTCTGCCCCAATTTTTCCGGCCTCCAAGCTTTAGTCCCCTCCTTGACTCCTCCCTGAAACTTCCTCTGGTGAATTCTGGAGTTCATTCATTTCTTTTTCTTCTTTTTTTTTTTTTGAGACAGAATTTCACTTTTGTCACCCAGGCTGGAGTGCCATGGTGTAATCTCGACTCACTGCAACCTCTGCCTCACAGGTTCAAGTGATTTTCCTGCCTCAGCCGCCTGAGTAGCTGGGGTTATAGGCGTCCGCCACCATGGCCAGCTAATTTTTGTATTTTCTGTAGAGACAGGGTTTCACCATGTTGGCCAGGCTGGTCTTGAACTCCTGACCTCAGGTGATCCACCTGCCTTGGCCTCCCATAGTGGTGGGATTACAGGCATGAGCCACCGTACCCTACCAGGGAGCTAAATTTTACTGCCCCCAATTTTGGCACCTAGTTGTATGCTTATCACTGTTAGAGAAGACTTGAAATTATCTAAGGAATATAATACTTCATCCAAGTTTTTAAAAAACTCCAGAAAGCTAGGTTCTGCAGCTCCTTAGTAGCCTATAACTGGCTCTTTTTGTTTTTGTTTTTGAGATGGAGTCTTGCTCTGTCTCCCGGGCTGGAGTGCAGTGGCACCATCTCGGCTCACTGCAACCTCTGCCTCCAGAATCGGGTTCCAACGATTCTCCTGCCTCAGCCTCCCAAGTAGCTGGAATTACAGGTGCCCACCATCATACTAGGCTAATTTTTGTATTTTTAGTAGAGATGGGGTTTCACCAGGTTGGCCAGGCTGGTCTCAAACTCCCGACCTCAGGTGATCCACCTGCCTTGGCCTCCCAAAGTGCTGGGATTACAGGCATGAACCACTGCGCCCAGCCTATAATTGGCTCTCACTCTTTCTGTGTTAGAGTTTTCCTCTGACTCTTTGCTTAATTAAAATGAAGATGAGGTAAACTATACACAATCCCTTCACACATATTTAAGGAACAATGATGTCTCCTTTGAACGTCACCTCTGTAGAGCAAACACTACAAGTTCCATTAAAACCTTCTGTTACAACATGCTGATGTTTTTCGATGTCCAATAGAAATATTAGTCAGCTATTAAGAATATTTTGCTAATTTGTTACCAAATATGGATTATCCATGGCGATGGTTTACCTGTAATTTCCCCTGTGAAATAGACATGGTTCCGTAAGTTTGAACATTGATGCACTTAGTCCTGTTCCTCCCTCTCTCCCTCCCTCCTTCCTTCCTTCCTTCCTTCCCTCCCTCCCTCCCTCCCTCCCTCCCTCCCTCCCTCCCTCCCTCCCTCCCTCCTTCCTTCCTTCCTTCCTTCCTTCCTTCCTTCCTTCCTTCCTTCCTTCCTTCCTTCCTTCCTTCCTTCCTTCCTTCCTTCCTTCCCTTCCTCCCTCCCTCCCTCCCTTCTTCCCTCTCTCCCTCCTTCCCTCTCTTCTTGCCCAGGCTGGAGTGCAATGGCACGATCTCGGCTCACCCCAACCTCTGCTTCCCAGGTTCAAGCAATTCTCCTGCCTCAGCCTGGAGATTACAGGCATGCTCCACCACGCCCAGCTAATTTTGTACTTTTAGTAGAGATGGGATATCGCTGTGTTGGTCAGGCTGGTCTCATACTCCCAACCTCAGGTGATCCGCCCGCCTTGGCCTCCCAAAGCTGGGATTACAGGCGTGAGCCACCGCACCTGGCCTGATGCACGTAGTTCTTAATCATCTTTCTAAATTCAGTGACGGTTCTTTTTTTTTTTAATTACCTAATAACCGCTTGCAAGAAGTCAAGTCTAGACTCTTCCTGATTTTGTGGGAGCTTTTGTGCTTTGCAACCTGCCCCACGATTATAATGTGACCTGTCAGGATTCCCTTCATGGTTACTTAGCAGAATGCTCAGGTCTAACATCATCAAAGAATGTGTAACTCTGCTTGGTAATGATGAAACTGGTGGGTTTTTTGAATTACTCTTTAAAAGTTGTTTCCCCAGGTAAGCTCACAGCCTGGATATTTTCCCACATAAGAGATCAAACGTTCCTTAATCTCTTCTCTATACCCCGTCCTTTAAGGCCTTCAGGTTAGAGAGGAAACATTCTGAAGAAATCCAAATACAAACAGCGGTAGGGCAGAAGAAATTGTGTCGGGTGGTCGCAATGGAGAAATAGCACCAGCAGGGCAGGAGCAGGGCTGGTGAAAATAGTATAGGCTTTTATATTTCTACAGGAGTTTTTTTTTTTCATTCCAAGCATACCAGAGTTTCACCAAAGCAGGTAAAAAGAATGTGAGAAGGTGTTGGCACAAGATCCAGGCATGAGTGCATTTCTCCCCCTTAGAACCAGCCTCTTCTGGCAAGCCGCTGGATCTCTTCAAGCCTCAGCTTCTCCATCTGTACAATGGCTACAGCAGTGTTACTTGCTTCCCAGGAGGAGCATTCCATCGGCAGTAAAGCATTCACTGGTCTTTTGTTTCCCTGTCACAGCCTGGCACGGTCCCAAAATACTGTAGTAGTCAATGTGTTTTGAGTTAATGGGTTTCTGAACATTCCCGGTGCTTCACACGGACCATTTTGGGTCTCTGAAGTTCTGCACCGTGCAGCCTGTTAAGCAGTTGGTCATACTGTGAAGACCTTGTGTGTGACTTATTTTCCCTGGCCAGCGCAGCCTGGATCTGCTGGCGACCTGGCAGTGTTTGGTGTGAGAGGTTGACACGCTTCCTACAGTCTGCACAAGCAGGAGGCGGTGAGGAGGTGGGAGAGGGGCGGAGTTGGAACGACTCCCAGGCTGCCGTCTCGGCTGTGTGAGTCAGTGGCGTGGAACACCAGGTTCTGTGCATTTATGTAAGGGAAGGAAGGCCGGTGGCCATGAATGCTTTATATTCCCCAGTTGTCTCTCAGAATAGTCACGAAGATCCTGCCTGTTCCGTGTTCTTTCGGTTTTACGGTGATCTTCATATTAGGCAAAGAGAACACAAAGTCTCTCGAACATTAGCTCCTTCCCTTGAATTTCAGTGTGACGCATTCATTCCTCGATTATTCATTTGACAAAGAATATTTAGCAGTTCCCCTGTGTCAGGCACTGTGCTAGGGACTGAGATTCCTACCTCAAGAAGCTTCAAGTTTATGGTAGAAGAGACAGGTAATCTTTATGATCCGGGATTACCGAGGCAGTGAGATGCGGGCCAGGTGCTCTGGGGAAATCCATGGATGAGCCAAGAATCTTCAGTCCTAGGGCTGGGGTGGATAGAAAGGCTCACAGAGCAGATGATCGTTGGTTTGATGCGGTGCCGTGTCATGGAGCGGGAACACAGTTCTTGAAGCAGAGCTCAGCTGAGATTGAATTCCAGCTCCTCTTTTTACCCATTACATGACCCTCAGGCAAGTCACCCATGTTTTTTGAATTTTCATCTGAGAATAGGCAGACGATAATAATGTCCTAAAACTTCAGCATACTGCCTAGCAACCAATAGATTTTAAATTAATTAATGAATGTCCAGTAATAGGTTTTAATTACATTAATGTTCATCTGTTCTCAATTTCTTCCTCTTACCATTCCTCACATTGTTACTGGAGGCAAATTATTGTAATAGAAAGCACACTGGAGGGCGGGTGCAGTGGCTCACACCTGTAATCCCAGCACTTTGGGAGGCTGAGGCAGGTAGATCGTGAGGTCAGGAGATCGAGACCACCGTGGCCAATGTGGTGAAACCCTGTCTCTACTAGAATTACAAAAATTAATGTAATTTATATTTCTACAGGAGTTTCTTTTTTTTTTCATTCCAAGCATACCACAGTTTCACCAAAGCAGGTAAAAAGAATGTGAGAAGGTGTTGTCACAAGATCCAGTAAATGTAATTAAATTTTATAGTTTTAGTAGAGACCGGGTACTGTGACCGAGCCAAGTTGGCACATAAAATTAGCCATCACATGGATCCAAAAAGTTCGGGTACCACTGACTTTAACACTCCTACTTACAGGCAAGAATTAAAACACACAGGCGCACAACGGAAGTTGATTTTTACTCTGAACCACTGGAGGGCACTATGAACAAGCGAAATGAACGTTGTGGCTCATCCGCTGGTCCTTTTTTTTTTTTTTTGCCAATCAACGAGAGCTTATAAGGTTGCTGAGGTTGGTTGGCCTTGAACTCTTGGCCTCGCCTTCGCAAGCGCCACGACATCCGGCCTGAGCCACTTTGGACCCCCCACTGTTCCTTTTAGAGCAACCAACATTAGCCCCACAAGAAACCCGAGGAGATTCCTTCATGCACGTCCCTAATTTTCAGCTGAGAAAGTTACTGTGACTCTGCAGGTCTACACTGCAGGGTAATGGAGTGAGCGAATGAGGCTGGAACGCGAGCTGCGTCCTCCTGACGTTGCATTTCATGTTCTTTTTCGGGCATCCTGATAATGTCTATTAATTAATAATGGAAGTGATTTGAAATATATGTGAGTTGTTTTGGTTCTGGTAAGTTACATATGATGATGTGGCAGCCAGTGTTATGCAGATTACATGAGTGAAGAATCGGTGGAACTTTTAAACATGAACTATGAAATGATAGACTTTCGGGTTTCCAAATTTTGTTGACACTGAGTTCTGTAGCTAGTTTTGGCCAATGCTCTAAGGGTTTGTTTTTCCTTTTGTAAAATGTTTCCTTCAAGTAACACAACAGCCTGTGGTCTGTGAAGACTTAGTGTGTCAGGATTTCTTTCTTTTTCATGCCGTGTGTGTGTGTGTGTGTGTGTGTGTGTGTGTGTTGGTTGGTTGGTTGTAGGGGCAAGAACTAGGGGAAAAACTGTTGCCAAAAAAGTAAGCATGTAGTTTTTCTCTGCTTTGTTGTAAAAATGAAATTGGCAATTTAACTTTTGGAATCAAGTGTTTCGTATTTAGATTAGAAATTTCAATACCTTATCGTTACAAATAGACAATGTGTCTGAAAGGCTGAATTTTGGAGAATGGATGGACTATTTGAAACAATGATTCTTAACCCGTTTGCACAATTCTGTGTTCTGTTTCAAATGTCTTTGTCTATGTACTTTTGCAGTCATTCCCGTTCCCTGAGGGAGGACGGCTCTTGGTTATTTCTGTCCGCTTCTTTAGGTGCTTGGCCACCAGGGGGCAAGCGAAGTCAGAGCAGCAGAAGCCGTGTAACCCAGCCCCCTCATCACTGCAGATAAACTGATGACACCCTCCTGCCACACTTAACGGCAACCAGAGGGCTTTGCTGTACATTTGTGCTGTGTGTAAGTGTGTGGGGTGAGTGTGTGGCAGTGGTTATTTTCTGTACATTTGTGCTGTGTGTAAGTGTGTGGGGTGAGTGTGTGGCAGTGGTTATTTTCTGTACATTTGTGCTGTGTGTAAGTGTGTGGGGTGAGTGTGTGGCAGTGGTTATTTTCTGTACATTTGTGCTGTGTGTAAGTGTGTGGGGTGTGTGGCAGTGGTTATTTTCTGTACATTTGTGCTGTGTGTAAGTGTGTGGGGTGAGTGTGTGGCAGTGGTTATTTTCTGTACATTTGTGCGGTGTGTAAGTGTGTGGGGTGAGTGTGTGGCAGTGGTTATTTGCTGTACATTTGTGCTGTGTGTAAGTGTGTGGGGTGAGTGTGTGGCAGTGGTTATTTTCTGTACATTTATGCTGTGTGTAAGTGTGTGGGGTGAGTGTGTGGCAGTGGTTATTTTCTGTACATTTGTGCGGTGTGTAAGTGTGTGGGGTGAGTGTGTGGCAGTGGTTATTTTCTGTACATTTGTGCGGTGTGTAAGTGTGTGGGGTGAGTGTGTGGCAGTGGTTATTTTCTGTATATTTGTGCTGTGTGTAAGTGTGTGGGGTGAGTGTGTGGCAGTGGTTATTTTCTGTACATTTGTGCTGTGTGTAAGTGTGTGGGGTGAGTGTGTGGCAGTGGTTATTTTCTGTACATTTGTGCTGTGTGTAAGTGTGTGAGGTGAGTGTGTGGCAGTGGTTATTTTCTGTACATTTATGCTGTGTGTAAGTGTGTGGGGTGAGTGTGTGGCAGTGGTTATTTTCTGTACATTTGTGCTGTGTGTAAGTGTGTGGGGTGAGTGTGTGGCAGTGGTTATTTTCTGTACATTTGTGCTGTGTGTAAGTGTGTGGGGTGAGTGTGTGGCAGTGGTTATTTTCTGTACATTTGTGCTGTGTGTAAGTGTGTGGGGTGAGTGTGTGGCAGTGGTTATTTGCTGTACATTTGTGCTGTGTGTAAGTGTGTGGGGTGTGTGGCAGTGGTTATTTGCTGTACATTTGTGCTGTGTGTGTGTGGGGTGAGTGTGTGGCAGTGGTTATTTGCTGTACATTTGTGCTGTGTGTAAGTGTGTGGGGTGAGTGTGTGGCAGTGGTTATTTTCTGTACATTTGTGCTGTGTGTAAGTGTGTGGGGTGAGTGTGTGGCAGTGGTTATTTTCTGTACATTTGTGCTGTGTGTAAGTGTGTGGAGTGAGTGTGTGGCAGTGGTTATTTGCTGTACATTTGTGCTGTGTGTAAGTGTGTGGGGTGAGTGTGTGGCAGTGGTTATTTGCTGTATTTTGACTGCGTAAAATTGCCATACTTTCTCCTCGGCCTCTGAGAAATCCTTTTAAGATGATTATAACGCAAGTAACAGTTTTGATGGAAATCTTCATACTACGCAGCTGAGCTGTTATGCAAGTTTCAGACTTGCCAGGGATCCTCTTCGGTGCCTTGAGATGTCTTAATCTGTTTATCTGACCACAAAAAATGTTTAGTGATGTGGTTAGTATATTCTTAGAGACACTGCACACTGTGGATCAGGGGAGAGTGTTTCAGTCATTGTATTTTTTAGTTTTTTTTTCCTGAGACAGGGCCTCACTCTATTTCCAAGGCTGGAGTGCAGTGGCACGATCTCAGCTCACTGTAATCTCCACCTCCTGGGCTCAAGCAATCCTCCCACCTCAGCTTCCTGAGCAGCTGGGATTACAGGTGTGCACCACCACGCCCATCTAATATTTGTATTTTTCATAGAGATGGGGTTTCACCATGTTGCCCAGGCTGGTCTCAAATTCCTGGACTCAAGTGATCCTTCCCATCTCAGCCCCCAAAGTGCTGGGATTATGGGCATTAGGCACCACTCCGGTTCAGTCCTTATCATAGTATCTATCTATTTATTTGTTTATTTAATTTTCTTTTTAAGATGGAATTTCACTTCTGTTGCCCAGGCTGAAGTGCAGTGGTATGATCTCGACTCAATGCAGCCTCCACCTCCTGGGTTCAAACGATTCTCCTGCCTCAGCCTCCCGAGTAGCTGGGATTACAGACACGCGCCACCATGCCTGACTAATTTTGTATTTTTAATAGAGACGGAGTTTCTCCATGTTGGTCAGGTTGGTCCCAAACTCCCAACCTCAGGTGATCCACCCGCCTCGGCCTCCCAAAGTGCTGGGATTACAGGCGTGAGCCACAGCACCTGGCTTGAGCCACTGCACCCAGCCTATTTATTTTTAAGAGACAGGTTCTAGCTGTGTTGCTGAGGCTTGAGTGCGAGGTATGATCATAGCTTACTGCAACGGTAGCTTCCTGATTAGCACTATAGGTGCATGCCACCATGCCAGGCTAATTATTATTTTTATTCTTTTCTTTTTTTTTTTTAGAGAGATAGGATCTTGCGGTATTATCCAGGCTGGTCTTGAACTCCTGGTCTCCAAAGATCCTCCCTCCTAGGCTTCCCAAAGGGCTGGGATTACAGGCTTGGGCCACTGTGCCTGGCCCATCGTAGTGTTATGAAATAATCAGAACCCTTCGTAGCATGCAATTTCTTCCTCCATCTCTTGTGCCCAGCCTGCTTCTTACTTTAAAACGAGGTTCATTCGTAAGTTGCCTTGCTCACTTTTTTTTGAACATTTAGGATAACTTTTTAGAATAGGTAAGAAGTTGAGAAAATAGAGACAGAAAAAATGCACAACTAAGTAAGGCATTCTAAAACATATACCAGATGATTATACAGAGCAATGCTTGTTTCAGGAATTTATTATTGGATGAACAATTTGAAAACAAATACTAAGTTGGCTTTGCACAATCAAGATACTGGAAAATAGTGGGTAAGGTAAATACTTATGGTGGGAATTTAATTTTCCCATGGAGTCATACAATTTCAGAGAGTCATTTATATGGAAAAAAAATCTTGACTGTGGAATTATGAATACTGGCATTACTCTCAGCAAGGGCTGTGTTTTTCCAGTGTGTGGCTTAAGTAATCAATTTCCTCATATAATCCCTGTAAGAAAAGTTAGATGGACAGTGAAGGCACTTGATCCTTTCATGCTCATTACAACATATATTCATTAAAATATAACACACAGGTAATTCCCCATTTCCCTGGTAGTTCTTACCACCTTTCCTGATTCGAGTGTTGAAGAGGCCAGTTTTGTTACCAGCTGCCGCAGGCGTTCAGCAAAACTCAGTCTTCGTAGGAATATCTTGGAGCTGCTTTTTGAGATGGAACCTGGCCTGTATCAGTTTACTAGTTCCATACGACGTGGCTAAACTAATTTTTCAGATGCTTTGAATGGAGTATAGAAGACTATTGCTTTACTAAAAAAGCAAACAAGAAAATTTCAAGCCTCACAGTCAGCTCCTATCAATTTCCCTTTAATTACCTCCTGAAGTACCTGTTAATGACTCATTAGTTATAAAAATAAATTATAGTTTCTCTGCCACCCTGTTTGTAGTTTCTTTAGTTTCTGATTTTGCTGCCACCAGGAAAACGGGTGTGTGGCGGTAATACAGGAATGCGAATCAGATGGCTCTGTAATTTTATCTGTTTAATAAAGCGTACAGCAGGGCTGTATATGGGGTTACGCTGCGGTGGAGGAAAGTGCTCTGTGAGAAAACTCATGTCCTCTTACACCAGGTTGGCTGCCTGTATTTCATGTCACGACACAGTGCTCAGCAAATACGTCTGACTGGTTTTCAGTCCAGCTTTCTGTGGCTTTCGGTTCGTAATGGTTCCTTTTCATAAATGGCCTTTGAAACTTGCTTGACACTGCAGTCACCTCTCATAGATAAAAGAGGTCACAGTGAGTTTTAAACTTTTTTTTGAAATAAAAATGTTTTTCAAAGAAAATTGCACGTGGTATCCCAATCTATAAGGATAAAAGCAGAATGATCTTTTTGGGGGGAGGGATAAGAATCTCAGAACCTCGGCCACATAGCTCACAAAGGGACATCACCTGACCTGTAGGACTCCTCAGAACTCAGTGTGAAAACACTGAAATAGAAGATGAAATCATCTTTGTACTTATGTACTATGTATTTCCACTTACTTTTTAGACTTGTTCAGCCACGTATGTAGACAGAAACATTGTGCACCTTCATGGGCACTGAACTTTAGATCAGGAGTTGGCAGACTTTTTCCACAGAGGGTTAGAGAGTGCATACTTTCGGCTGTGTGGCCATATGGTCTCTGTCACCACTACTCAGCTCTGCTGCTGTGGCACGAAAGCAGCAGTGACATTATGGAAATCGCATGAGCGTGACTGTGTTCCAGTAAAGCTCTGTACATGCCAACATTTGAATTGCATATGATTTTCACATATGATGAAATATTGCTTTGATTTCTTTCTGATTTTAGTCAAAACAATACTCTGGGTTTTCCTTTTCTGAGTTTTAGTTATTATAAAGGTAGTAACATGAAAGAAAATTTCAGAAAGATGAGAAACTTATTTTTAATTCCATAATCCATATTGTTTTCTTCATATGTCAGTGTGTCTTGTAATAATCGTAATTATAGTTGACCCACAGTTCTGGACTTTTGCTTTTCCTTACTTTTAAATACCTAAATTGTATTTTATGTAGTGTAGGTGTAAAATTCTGAGAAGAAATTAAATTTACTTCTTTTTTATGTTTACTTCTTTCTTTCTTTCTTTCTTTCTTCTTTTTTTTGAGACGGAGTTCCGCTCTTGTTACCCAGGCGGGAGTGCAATGGCACAATCTCGGCTCACCGCAACCTCCGCCTCCTGGGTGCAGGCAATTCTCCTGCCTCAGCCTCCCGAGTAGCTGGGATTACAGGCACGCGCCACCATGCCCAGCTCATTTTTGTATTTATAGTAGAGATGGGGTTTCACCATGTTGGCCAGGATGGTCTCGATCTGTTGACCTCGTGATCCACCCGCCTCAGCCTCCCAAAGTGCTGGGATTACAGGCACGTGCCACAGCGCCCAGCCAAGGTTTCTAAGCAGAAGTGTGTTAATCTGGCAGCAGTTTTGAACAAGGGAGTTGCCAACTCACGTACCTGTAAAGGTCAAGAAGATAATAGAGAAGTGATGCAGAGAAGAGAAGTTCTCTCCAGGGGACCATCACTGCTGGATGCTCTGGGAATGCAGCCTCGCATTCGGCTGCAGATTACTGTTCTCCTCTGCATATGTGCTTTATTGATATAAATTACATCTTTATACAATGTGTGCCCATTGACATAGATTTATAACTATTATGTGGTTATCTTTTAAATCTTTCAGAAAAAAGAAGTTAATAGTCAAATATACTTGAATCCTGCCTATTATATTTACTTATCTAGTTGCCGTTAACAGTGTTCTTTATTTTCTTCATGCATATTAAATTATTGCCTAGTATTCATTCATTTCAACCTGAAGGATCTTTTGCAGGGCAGGTCTACTAGTGACAAACCCTCTTGAGTTTTTGTTTATCTTGGAATACCTTAATTTCTTCTTTATTTTTGAAGGGTAGTTTGCTGAGTATAGAATTCTGATTTGACAGTTTGTTTTCTTTCAGCACTTTGCATGCTATCCTGTCGCCTCCTTGCCTCCCTGGTTTCTGATGAGAAATTAGCTGTTAATTTTACTGTGTATACCTTGTAACAAGGCTATTTTATCTTGCTGATTCCAGATTTCTCTTTTTGTATTTTGACAGTTACATTATAATGTATCTTGTTGTGGATTTGTGTGAATTTATCATGCTTGGAGTTTGTTGAGTTTGTTGAATGTGTAAATTCATGTTTGGCCATTATTGCTTCAGATATTCTTTCTGCCCCTTTTTCTCTCTCCTGTCTATGTGGAACTCCCTTATGGACATGTTGGTGTGCTTGATGGTGTCCCACTGGTCTCTGGTTTTGTTCCTTTTTCTTCGTTTTTAAATTTTTGTTCTTCAGACTGGGTAATATCAATTGACCTATCTTCAAGTTTGCTGATTCTTTCTTCTGTCTCTCTAAATCTGCTATTGAACACCAAAATTCAGTTATTGTACTTTCCAACTCCAGTTTTTCTTTTTTGAGACAGAGTCTTACTCTGTCACGCAGGCTGGAGTACAGTGGCACAATCTCAGCTCACTGCAACCTCCAACTCCCCGGTTCAAGCAATTCTCCTGCCTCAGCCTCCCAAGTAGCTGGGACTACAGATGCATGCCACCATGCCCAGCTAATTTTTGTATTTTTAGTAAAGATGGGTCTCACTATGTTGGCCAGGATGGTCTCAATCTCTTGGCCTCATGATCCGCCCACCTCAGCTTCCCAAAGTGCTGGGATTACAGGTGTGAGCCCCCGTGCCTGGCCTAACTCCAGAATTTTTTTATGGTTTCTTTTTATAATTTCTACCTGTTTATTGATAGTCTATATTTTGTGAGACATCATTCTCATGATTTCCTTTAGTTGCTTGTATTTTTCTTCCCAAAGCATTTCAAAATATTTAAAATAGTAAATTTAAAATCTTTGTCTAGTAAGTTCAGTAACTTCCTCAGAGACAGTTTCTGTTCATTTCTTTTCTTTTTTTTCTGTGTATGGGTCATACTTTCTTGTATGGCTTGTAATTTTCTTTTGAAACGAGGCTTTGAATATTGTAATGTGACAAGTCGGGGAGTCGGATTCTCCTTGATTCTCAGGACTTGTTGCACCTGCTTCTTGTAGTTGCTGTTTCTTTGTTTAGCGACTTTTAGAAACTAATTTTGTAAGTTCTGTCTTCTTTGTCATGTGTGTCCACGAAAGCATATGTTTGGTTAGCTTAGTGATTTGACAGACTTCCCTTATACGTCTGGAACAAAAAAAGAAAAAGGAAATCAGAGAGCCAATGTTCTGTTTGTAGTAGATTATGCCTTCAACATTCAGCCGTACAATTCCCAACTCTGCCTTAGTCTTCACTTCCTGCTTGGCCAGAGCCTGAAAGTCAGGCAGCTGTGAGAGCTTAGGGTCCTCACAGGTCTATTCTGAGCATGTGCCCTGCCTTTAGCTGTGTATGGGCTTCTAGAATCCCAGGAATACATGGGAACTTTTCAAAGTTTTTATCTGGAAAAATATGTAACTTCCCAACCTTTCCTTTTAGTTTTTTTTGCTATCTGTCGTTTGCCCCAATTTATATTTCTTTGCCCCAGGTGTCAGCAACTAATTCATGTGTTTTTAATGAATGACAAATGTTTCTTACCATCCAGAAAAAGTTATGAATTATCAAAATAATTCAGAACTTTCCTTCATGGAGCCAGACAGGTTAAGAGAAACGCAATTATTTGAAAGCAAGGTCTGCTTTCTTTCCAGCACTAGCAGTCGTCACCAAGAGAGTGGGTTGCCATCTTCAAGGTCGCAATTGAACTGGATAGGAGGAGCATGGGGCTGGGTAGGTTTAAATGCCGTAAACTCCCCTACTGAAATTTAGCTGCCTTTTTCTTATGTGTTCATCTGGCCGCTGTAAACCTTTGACCAGTTCCAGAGTTCAGACAAAGTTGATTTTGACAGTTTTTGTTTCATTTATTAGCTGTTTCTGTGGAGGAGCAGGCCCTTGGAATTCCCTACTCCCTAGTTTTTGCTGATGTTGCTCTGTGCACATGTGCCTTAAAAATACTGTGTATATAAAAGAAAATATGTGTGTGAGCTCAGTACAAAATGCTACCTTATTATCTTTGGTGTAAAGTGAATTGGAGAGGAGAGAGATTGAAGGAGAAGGAAGGAGCAGTAAATGGAGGGATATCGACTGACCTAGCTTCAGGTACCAAAACATAACATAGTCTTCCTAGAGAGTTACGCAGTCCAGGTATCTGTTCTATTAGGGGACAGTGTGTGGTTGCCTGTAACAGAAAACTGATTCATCCTGACCCACACAAATAGGAATTTATTAGACTCAGATAATAGGAAACCTGGGGATGAACAGGTAAAGCCAGAGTAGTGGCCTAATGATGCTGTCAAGGACTCAGGGCCTATTGATTGTTCTCTTTACTGTCATTAGAATATTGGCCTCCATATTCTCAGTGGTTGCCTCTTGATCTCAAGATAACTGTAGTAACTCCAGATAGCACGTCTCCGTTCAAGGCACATAATACAGAAAAGTCTTTTCTTGGCAACTTTTTAAAGCGTTGGAACAAAAAGCCCCCATCAGAAGACTTCTTATATTTTGTCAGCCATAAACAGGTCACATGCTCACTCATATCCATCACTGGCCAAAAGAAGAGACTGCCATGACAAGTTTTTGATTCTTCTGTCAGGGCTGGGGAAGGGCCTCCAAGAGATTAAAGGAGCAGAGTTCTGTAAGCCAGGAAGAAAGAGTAACTATTAGGTAGGCAGTGGACGATGGCTAGAGAGAAGCCAAGAGGGATGGCTGATGAGGGTGTGAGTGAGGTGGCTGCTTGGAAGGGTGGCGGGTGTCTGCTGTGTCCTAACCATGTCAAAAGTGGAGCAAGCTGTAATCTTTATTGGAGAAGTGAGGGATTAGAAGTGAAGATCAGAAATACAAAACGTACAGTCATATAATAAGGTTAAAACTGGAAGTGTCAACTCCAATCCAAAGTAAGCTAAAGCCTGTACTGTGTCGGATGCTGGAACGGGAGCCGAAGCCCATGTCGGGGTCCAGGTGGAGTGAACAGAATTCTGCCGAGGGCCTGGTTTCTGGCTCCTGCCTCTAGGGAGTTTAGGTTACATTTAGAGCTGGCAGGTGTGGCAGTCTCCAGGCTTCGGATGACTAGTTAACTGGGCATGAAAGCAGTCTTGCAGGGGCTAGCAGATTGCAAGCATCAAACTAGAGATGGAAGAAGGACAGTTTAGGGCCCAGCTGAGAAATTGGCGAGAGTCCCAGGCCCAGGAGAAGCCAGATTTCCTGGGCAGTTACCAAAATCGGAGCTTGGGAACGAGGCTTAAGAGGTGAAACCCTGTTGCTTACGGTTGGAGGCAGGCTGGAATTAGGGAATTAGGAGCTCTTTGACTAGAATTGAAGCTTTAGGGTGGAGCCAGCAGCCAGTGCCACTTGGTGCAAGACCCCAGGGTGGGGCAGGCCAAGGTCAAAGGCTTCCTGCCTCAGGATGGGCTCGATCCTGAGGACTGGAAATTAGCCTCAACCTACTACGCATGGATCAGGGGTTTCCTGTTGGGGTGGGAGAAGAAAGGATGTAGCTTCAGAGGAGATACATACAAGAACTATTTTGGAGGTAGCATTACAGGGTTTGGAAAGAAGGCAATGTTGGAGGTGGGGCCTAGCTGGCTGGCTTTATCTAAAATACAGAATATAGAAATAGTAATAACTTTTGAGGCTAAAACGCCTTGGGTCTGAGCCTGTGAGTACATGAGGCATCTAGGCAGAGATGTAATTGATTTATGAGATTGGGACCTGGGAGATCTCTACCACGATCTCTACAGCCAGATAGAAAGACTGGGGTCATCCATGTCAGGATCAGGATGGAGTGAGTTTGCACAGGGAGACGGCGTTAGGAGTTCAGCTCATCGTTTCTGCGTGTGGCCTTCTTTCCTTCCCTCCTTCCCTCCCTCCCTCCCTCCCTCCCTCCTTCCCTCCCTCCTTTCCTCCTTCCCTCCTTCCCTCCCTCCTTCCTTCCTTCTCTCCCTCCCTCCTTCCCTCCTTCCTTCTTTCCTTCCTTTCTTCCTTTCTTCTTGGGTTTTGCTCTTGTTGCCCAGGCTGGAGTGCAGTGGTGTGATCTTGGCTCACTGCAACCTCCACTTCCTGGGTTCAAGTGATTCCCCTGCCTCAGCCTCCCAAGTAGCTGGGACTACAGGTGCCTGCCACAACACCTGAATAATTTTTTATATTTTTAGTAGAGACGGGGTTCACCATATTGGCCAGGCTGTTCTCCTGTGATCTGCCTGCCTTGGCTTCCCAAAGTGCTGGGATTACAGGCGTGAGCCACCATGCCTGGCATTTTCTTATGCCAAAAAATGTTTTAGATTCTTCAAGGAGAAAACATTTTTTTGGAGAGTCTCATCTTTTCCATTCTTTAGACAAGGATTTATGCTTATTATTCTTTATGACTTTCATTTATATAATCTCAGAAGTAACAATTACTTAGGAGATTTCTTTTTCAAAAAAGTCAAAAGGGCTGGGTGCGGTGGCTCACACCTGTAATCCCAGCACTTTGGGAGGCCAAGGCAGGTGGGTCACTTGAGGTCAGGAGTTCAAGACCAGCCTGGCCAACCTGTCGAAACCCTGTCTCTACTAAAAATACAAAAATTATCTGGGCTTGGTGGTGCATGCCTGTAATCCCAGGTGCTCGGGAGGCTGAGGCAGGAGAATCCTTGAATGTAGGAGGTGGAGGCTGCAGTGAGCCGAGATTGCACCACGGCACTCCAGACTGGGCGACAGAGTGAGACTTCATCTCAAAACCAACCAATCAAACAAAAAAGTCAAAGGAAAAACATGCTGCCACCTTCTCCTCCGTTCTTCCATCGTGTGGCAAATGAGAGAAAGGATGGCGCTGCCCTGTCATCCCCACATCAAGGCTATTCTGCTCGAACAGTCTGACCACACCCTTTACTGGGAAGCAGCATTTTCTTCAGCCATGAAAGATTCTTTTTCTCTGTATTTAGAGGTGGTGCTTTTGAGATTTATGATCATAAGGAAGAGGAAATGAATGAAAACCTATGTACTAAAATGAGTGGTTTTGGAAGTTGGTGTCAGGTGCGTAACAGAGAATGGAAAGCTGTAAGTTCCTGATGGTCAAATGGTTAAGTTGTTAAGCAAACCTGTGATTTTAGGGTGTGGATGCCAACTGTTGTTTCAAACATACGTGGCAAATGTAAAGAACTCCCCAGCACTGAGGTCGAAGCTCCAGATAAGGTAAGCAAGTCATTTACCGATGCGTCCGGGACACTCTGGAGAGTGAAAGGCAGTGTTAGGAACACTCGCGTACCAGAACTGTACTGGGCAGAGTGGGAGTTTGATCACTCTAGCTCTAGACCTCAGCCGTGATTTCCAGATCTCATAATTCAAGGTGAAGCGAAATCACAGTAAGGCATTTCCTCCTTGTTCCGGCATCTAAGTTGAAGGACTGTTCTCTTCCATAAAATCCAGGTGGCTTAAGGTCCTGGACCTGCCAAAAGGAGATTGTCTTCATGTGAGGCTTTTCCGGTTGCTCTTCAAGTCAGGTGACAATGTTCGGGCACTGTGCTGATGAGTGGGTGCAGGGCCCAGCCCTGTCAGTCTTAATGACTTCAGTGTGGGTTTTTAATCTCCTGCCCAAGTGTTATCTTACTTGCCCAGACAAGTCGTCCACCGCTGCAGAAGACTGTGGGAAAATTAACACTGCCAGAGCAACCAGGGAAGGGAAGAAGTGTCTGAAGGTAGAAATGAATTGCAGTAGGATTTATTTAAATGCATTCTGGAAATATACAACTTTAAACCTCTGGGCTGCCTAAGGAGATCCCATACCTTTCCTTGGAGGGAAAAAGAAAAAAGAGGATTGAAAAATATACAGAGTACAGCGATCTTTAATGTTTGAGTTCACTATCAGGAAACTGGAAATAGTGAATGCAATAAAATGTTGACAGCAGTTTCACTTAACATGCGGTAACTCTGGACTAGAATGACATCTTTGGCACCAAAGGAAATCAGGAGAATAAAAGCAGCAGTCATCAGGATTTGAAGTAAGCCACAGATTATTACCATCTGTACATTTTACAGACCTCTTGCAAAAAAACAGAAACCCAGGACCCAGACTGGAGTGTAAGTATATTGAACTCTGGGGTGTGTTGTTAAATGGAGGGGACTCAGAAATTGGTCTGAATTTTTAAATACAGTACTTCATAAAACCTGACTATGCTGTTCTGGCGATGTTA
The DNA here is from genome assembly GCA_031835075.1 of Saguinus oedipus. NCBI lineage: Eukaryota > Metazoa > Chordata > Mammalia > Primates > Cebidae > Saguinus > Saguinus oedipus. Next base: position 5,967,033 of record CM063171.1, on the reverse strand, counting down.
GAATTTGTCTATAATCTGAAACATCAGATTTGTTTGAGGGGTTACTTGCATGTCTCACGTGGGGTATCCCATCGTTTCAAACCTTTGCTATAGCAGGCCTTCATACCTCCATGACTTCTCTGTAAATGTGGAATTATTTGTAACTTGCGCTCTGATTGCAGATGTTCTTATACAATGTGTTTTGTGTTCTTTCCTGAAGCTTGTGGAAAGGTCGTCGTGAAGCATGTGTAAGTGTCTTGAATCATGAACTGGTTCATCACTGCCGTGGATCACTTAGCTTGGACTTTTCTATTATTTTTGAGAAGGTACTTTCTGATGAACCTGCTTTAAATTTCAGTAGAATTTTTGCCCACTGTGTATTTGACATTATAACTTGGGCCAATGGTTAGATTCCCTACAGTTGAGACTCACCGGTAGAGACTAAAGATAAAGCATGGAAGTTTCAGATCACGTGTCTTCGTGTGTGTCTGTGTGTTTTAATCAGGGCTTGTATTTGTTCAGAGACATTAGACCTGAACTCATAAACTGTAGCCCTTGAAAAACTAGATTCATGGCAGGGGGCAGAGGGGATGGTAAGTTTATTATTTTTTTATAAAAAGTAAAAGTGTTTTAAAATAACAAGTAGTGAATAACAGGGACCCATTTATCTAAAATGTTTACATAAAAATAGTTACATCCTATGTAAATGGGACTTTTAGGTAAATTATATGACATCTCATTGAGAAATAGAGACTTTCTCATAAATGATTTTGATACAGAACACTGAAAATAAAATTTAATGGAGTCATTTCAACTTAAAAATGACAATTAATGACAGCTTGGAGAAGTCGGCCAATTGTCAGTTACTGCTTTTCTATCCAACACATACGGAAGATTGCTCATAAACAGGGAGTGTTTTTTTTTAAACATGCATGTGAGTTTAGTATAATATTTGTCAATTCTTGGCTAGTTTGGCAACATTAAAATCTTAGCTCTTTGACACCTAGTCTCCTGAATGTGAAATGTTCCATGGATGGATTTGCTCATTCTTTGAAGCCCTGAAATCTTACTGTTTAAGCAAGAACCTCTTCACCCCAGTATTTTTCTTTGGTAACCTAAGAGTCACAGAACGATCCAATACAAAGTATTTGGCCAAATTAAAATGAGGGAAGGTGGAAATAACAGAATTAATTCCCACACCTGTTGAATACTAGGTTAGCAAGTAAGTTGAATCGTGCACATTACTTTAAGTGTTTCATTCTGAAAACTAAACTTCTCATCCAAGTGTTCACTTTGCAATTTCATTGTGCATATTTACGTCTCTTCTCCTGAAGGCTGCTCTTCGGTTAGTGCAGCCCACGCCGTTTCTTTAATTAATGGTGCAGATTCTTTTCGTTTGTAGGCTTGTCTTGGGGGAGTAACGTAGGCACGTGTGCAAGGGGCCGTGGGCCTTTCTGGACACTCGGGTGCTATTTGATAAATTTTTGCTTCCAAACACTAACTGGACCTCAGTGTCCCAGAAATGTTCTTATCATTTCCACATGTTCACTTCTTCTTCCTGGAAAGTGTAACTTATGACAAGGGTAGCTTGGAAATCCAGGCTCATTATTGAAGAAAAATGAGTGGTCGTATATTTAGCATAAGTTTTGAAAATAACGTCAGTGTGGGAAAATCTTTCGTGAAGTTTATTATAAATATGTTTATAGTATACTTTAAAAAGTCTACATGTAAGTGTCTTAAGGCTTAGGAAAAGGAAGTGCTGTACTTAGCACTCTTATTTCTCCTGTTGTAAAAATACACGAGAGCAAGCAAGAAGGTTTTTGCAGCGGAAGATATGGTTGGAATGGCGTGTGGAGGATGATTGGTCTGGAAGTGTGCAAATGTGGGGCAAATGCAGCCCTTCACTTCCATCCTGGCTCCTTTTTGAAGTGACATTTGGCATTTTAGCTGCCGCGTGATGCTACTTTGATAGGACACATTCGGAGAATGCTCTGGCCTCAGCTGCTGTGGTTTGGGTCAGGAGCAGGGCAAGCTTTGCTGAAGCCGGCAGCTGCCATGGCCGGTCTCTGAGTTCGCTTCCAGCCTAGGTCTCATTCCCGGCCGGGGGCTCCCTGACAGGGTTTGGTGGCATCTTGCTGCAGGGATAGACCTCTCAGAAACATCCTAAGTGTGCACCCTGGGGTCTGAACAGCCTGGGGACACGTTTCTAGGACACTGGCGTCCATTTAGTGTTTTGAAGCAATAATTTATCAAATAGGACCCGACTGTCCAGAAAGGCCCACGGCCCCTTGCACACGTGCCTACGTTACTCCCCCAAGACAAGCCTACAAATGAAAAGAATCTGCACCATTAATTAAAGAAACGGCGTGGGCTGCACTAACCGAAGAGCAGCCTTCAGGAGACGAGACAAAAGTATGCACAATGAAATTGCAAAGTGAACACTTGGATGAGAAGTTTTCAGAATGAAACACTTAAAGTAATGTGTGCGATTCAACTTACTTGCTAACCTGGTATTGAATAGGTGTGGGAATTAATTCTATCATTTCTACCTTTGCTCATCAATCTCCATCCAAACTGAAAGAACTCAGGGATCTGCCTCCAAAGCCTTGTCTAAAAGCCGTCCCAACTCTCAGCCACGTGCCCTGGCTGACTGGCAGCTAATGGGAGGGTGGTCCGCGTGAATATCGCTTTGCAGTCAGCTGCCTCCAGCCGGGGAAGATAGCTCCCTTGCCCAAGAATAATGGGGGTTTTGTTCTTGTGGACGAAGGGAAGGGAGATGTTAAAGTGCTGCTTTCAAAAGTCTTTTTTCAGTAGTGTCTGTTTAATAGTTAGTGCATATGTGTTCATGTGTGTAGCTTTATTATTATTTTTTGACACTGACCCTATGGGATCAAAGCAGTCAGCTACCAAGTCTTCATGAGAATTTACTCTGCGAAGTCCTGGAGATTTGGTCTGTGGCCCCTGACTGAGGCGAGAGGATGTGTGAATCAGCAGGGAGGGAGATGAGTGGATAATCAACTAAATTGTGTGGTGGAGGCTGGGAGGGCCCCAGCTGTTTGCAGGACAGGGAGATCAAACAAGCCTTCTCCTTCTCTAGGGCGATCCTTCTGCCTGGTAGGACTGGTTGTCCTGTAGGACTGGTTACCCTGCAGGACTGGTTATCCCATAGTACTGTCATCCCACAGGACTGGTTATCCCACAGGACTGTCATCCCACAGGACTGGTTATCCCAGAGGACTGGTTATCCCACAGGACTGGTTATCCCACAGGACTGGTTATCCCACAGGACTGCTCATCCCACAGGACTGGTTATCCCACAGGACTGATCATCCCACAGGACTGCTCATCCCACAGGACTGGTTATCCTGTCACAGGATGGTTATCCCAGAGGACTGGTTATCCTGTCACAGGATGGTTATCCCAGAGGACTGGTTATCCTGTCACAGGATGGTTATCCCAGAAGACTGGTTATCCTGTCACAGGATGGTTATCCCAGAGGACTGGTTATCCCGTCACAGGATGGTTATCCCAGAGGACTGGTTATCCTGTCACAGGATGGTTATCCCAGAGGACTGGTTATCCTGTCACAGGATGGTTATCCCAGAGGACTGGTTATCCTGTCACAGGATGGTTATCCCAGAGGACTGGTTATCCTGTCACAGGATGGTTATCCCAGAGGACTGGTTATCCTGTCACAGGATGGTTATCCCAGAGGACTGGTTATCCTGTCACAGGATGGTTATCCCACAGGACTGGTTATCCTGTCACAGGATGGTTATCCTGTCACAGGATGGTTATCCCACAGGACTGGTTATCCCACGGGACTGGTTATCCCACGGGACTGCTCATCCCATAGGATGGTTATCCCACAGGACTGCTCATCCCACAGGACTGCTCATCCCACAGGACTGCTCATCCCACAGGACTGGTTATCTCACAGGACTGCTCATCCCACAGGACTGCTCCTCCCACAGGACTGCTCATCCCACAGGTCTGCTCATCCCACAGGACTGGTTATCCCACAGGACTGCTCATCCCACAGGACTGCTCATCCCACAGGACTGGTTATCCCACAGGACTGCTCATCCCACAGGACTGGTTATCTCACAGGACTGCTCATCCCACAGGACTGCTCATCCCACAGGACTGGTTATCTCACAGGACTGCTCATCCCACAGGACTGCTCCTCCCACAGGACTGCTCATCCCACAGGTCTGCTCATCCCACAGGACTGGTTATCCCACAGGACTGCTCATCCCACAGGACTGCTCATCCCACAGGACTGGTTATCCCACAGGACTGCTCATCCCACAGGACTGGTTATCTCACAGGACTGCTCATCCCACAGGACTGCTCATCCCACAGGACTGCTCATCCCACAGGACTGCTCATCCCACAGGACTGGTTATCTCACAGGACTGCTCATCCCACAGGACTGCTCATCCCACAGGACTGCTCATCCCATGCAAGCCAGTGCTGCGGCTGCCTGGCTTCCCTGCCTCCCGCATACTGACATGTGCAGGTCCTCTCTGAATTTGAAGTTCTGCCTGATTCAGCTTCTTAGTCTACTTATTTTACCTTGTCAGCATAACTTAAAAGATATTCTGCTTTCATTCCTTTTTTATTCTGACCCCTTACCTCTGGGATCCTTCCCACCTCCTGAATTCCAGGCAGCTGCGGAATGGAGGGACATTCCCCAGCCCTGTCTCCTTCTCCTCAGCCCGGCCCCAGTGCTGCTGGTGTCCTTGTCTGCTTGGCAGCCCCGCTTCCTTGGTTTCGGGAAAGCTGCCTTGTCCTTGTTGCAGTGATGCTGTTGGCCGCCCAGCGCCCTCCCATGCCTCTATGAGCATCCCCAGGGTTCAGCCCTGCCCATCCCCCGTTCTCTCCTGGGGTAATGATAACTCATCCACTCTTGTCCCCCTACAGGAGTCAGTTATTCATTCTCAAACATTTCTTGAGTGCCATCTATGCCCCAGGAACTGATCCAGGCATTGGGGTAGAAGGATGCAGTCAATAACTGGGTCCCTGCCTCCGGGAGTCCACATCGAGGAAGGGAGGCAGTGAATAGGCGCCCCCAGCACAGCTGGAAGGACGCCGCTGGGGAAGTGCAGAGTCCCCTGGGGACCCTCGGAGGGGCGCCATGCCTGACCTCAATGCACAGCCCATCCCGAAGCTCTCCCTTGCCCCTCAGCCTTCCGGATGACCTGTCCACACTTCTGACGAAGCATGTCTGTTCTTCCAAGGGAAACCTACAGTCTGTTCTTCCAAGCTCACTCCCAGCGTGCTGTCTGTTCCTGACACTGTGACCTGTATCTCCCCCGTTATGCAGGCTGCAAGCCTGGGGTCCTACCAGAGCTCTGGTTTCCCTGCAGATCCCCACCCAGGCACCCCCCCGCCTGGCAGCCCTTCCACTGTCCTCCAGCTCTGCCTCCGACCTTCCATTCCCATTGCCCCGTCTGTGGTCATCCCGCAGGACTGGTCATGAGCCAGTTCCCGCACTGTTTAATATTTATAGATGGGCTATTTACTTCCTCAGATATTTAAAAAAATTACCCAAGTGGTTCGTATTCATGGTGGAAAATAATTAGGAAATACAGAAAAATAGAAGGAAGGAAGGGAGGGAAGAGAAAACCATCATTTCGTCATTCAGATCACATCCCTACTATGCCTTGATCCCTCTAGACTTGTCTATGTATCTGAATATCCTCCCTATACAAAAGTGAAAAATACCTTACAAAGCATGACCAGGTTGTCTATATTGTTTTGTAGTCAACTTCTCTGCACTTGGCTTCTGTGATTGCTTTTCCGAATGTAGAAATGTAATCATTTTTTTTCATGGCTGCGTAGTAATTGGAAGCAGTTTGCCGTGAGTGTCAGTTCATTGTAGTGTACACACCCCCCTACGTCATCCTCACATGTGGTTGTTCTTGCTGCTCTTCTGCTGAAAAGCACAGGCTTTTGTCCTCTGCCACCCGGCCCCGCATTCCCCTTATATCCGAATGGTTTTGTGCCTTTCTCCGTCTTCAGGATTCCTTCTCTTTCTAAATAAGATTATTGGGACCACGGCTTGATGGCTGTCCTGGGTTACACCCTGGGATTAGGAGAGACAGTTCCTGGCACCCCACGGTGCCTTGCTCATCGCCCCACTCCTGCTGCGGCCCATTCTCTCTCTCCCTTTCCCCAGTGTTGTAGGGTGTCGCGAGCTGCCAGGTCCTGGGACTGCAGAGGTGACCAACGTGCCTCTGAACTCCTGCTCCCACTGCAGTAGGGCAGATGCAGCCATGTACACAGACAAATGCAACAGGGCAAGATCGCGGCACAAGATCTAACAGGGTGTCCATCGGGTGACGTTGGAGCTGGTCACCCTGTGATGGGCACCCACGGAGCTCAGCTGGCAGTGATCCAAGAGGATGAGAACAGGCATTTCAGGGGTGGCAGGGGGGACTGGGGTGGTGAGCAGCCAGGAAGGGCAGGGGCCAGATGGTAGGTGTTGGTGTGTCTTGACATGACAGAGGTGGCAGGGCCAGGGGATGAAGGGGCTTACAGAGCCTTCTCCACCTGCCACTGGACAGTTTTGATGAGACAGATTAAATGGTCAAGCACAGAAGGCCAGCATGCCCCTAGAATACAGGGAAGTGGTCATTGAAACCAAGATAAATTTCTGTATTTTTGTGAGTTTGATATTACAAGTCAGATCCTGAAACCCACATGTCACTGGGATGATTCAAATGATCTTACTGAATTGAATGGATGTTTTTTTCCTGCTATACGAAAGACTAGAAAGATTTTTGCTAGCTAGGTCTTTATTTTCCTTGTCGCAATTTTTTTTTTTTGAGACGGAGTCTTGCTCTGTCACCCAGGCTGGAGTGCAGTGGCATAATCTTGGCTCACTGCAACCTACACCTCCTGGGTTCAAGTAATTCTCCTGCCTCAGCCTCCCTAGTAGCTGGGATTACAGGCACTTGCCACCACGCCCACCTAATTTTTGTATTTTTAGTGGAGACAGGATTTCTCCACGCTGGCCAGGATGGTCTCAAACTCCTGACCTCAGGTGATCCACCAGCCTCGGTCTCCCAAAGTGCTGGGATTACAGGGGTGAGCAAAATATTCTTTATATTAGGATTAGTTGGTGTCAGTTATATTCACTGATCTGAAGGCAGATTAGAATGTGTGCATGTGGATGTATTTGTCAATATATTAAACTAGTCAGAAAGCCTCTTCACTGTTTAAAGATAATTTATAATCTCCAATTAAATATCTGCGTCCCTTTAAAACCACACTCTTCTTCTTTTTTTAACCAGTGTCTGCTTATTTAGGATGTAGTTCACTGGGAATTTTGAAATCAAAGAAAATAACTTCTTCCAGGTTTTGAAAAGGGACAAGGAAGTATTCAAGCGTCAGGAATAGAGAGAACGTAGTGCTTTAAACTGTGCAGGACTTCTCGCTGGGTCCGGCCTCGTCGTTATACAGAAGAGGAAACAGAGGCCCTCAAAGGTGAAGCAGTTTGCCTAAAGTGACATAGCTAATTAGTCATTAGTCAAAACCCACATCCAGGACTTCTGGCTTTCAGTGCTGTGACCTTCCTGCTATTCCATGCTGCCAGCTGGCTTAAAAAAAAAAAAAAAAAAAGAAGAAGAAAAAGAAAAGAAGAAATTGGAAAATTGAGTTGACACATTGCTTGAATTCCTCTACCTCTTTTATAGAGTGTGAAAAATCCCGATGCGCTTTAAAAGAAACATTTAAAAATGTATCAGGACTTGCAAAGAAAATCAGGACTATTTGTGATATGCTAATTAGAAAGTATCTCATTATGCAAGAAACAGGAAACGTGGCAGAGGGAGAGGCTCTTCAGAGTAAAGGAAACTTCAAAGGTGAGACAAAAGGGTGTTCTTTTTATTTATTTGATAACTTGTGGCTGCCATCAAATTTTGGATAGGGCCTGACACCTTTATGGAAAACCCCACAGACACTGGGGGGATCTCTCAGACACACGGAAGAAAAAGCAAACGATTCCATTTCCATCCGAGTTTCCGAAGGTGGAGGACAGAGCCTTTCCCACAGTACTCGCGCCTGCCAAACATCTTCCTGTAGAGACCTGTCAGTGCCACCATTCCTTGTTTGCAAAGGGATTATGCTTTGGCAGCCATGCTAATCGCTCCAAGGTGACCCTTTATTTGGAGAAACAGATCCTTTTCAGTTGTTGTTGCGGTTCGTTGATCCAAGCACGCGAGTAGTTGTCTGGGAAAGAAATGATCAAAGTGCCTTTTCTCCCCAGTACTTCTCTCTCCAGATCTCTCCTAAAAGTGCTTCCAAAGGAGTTCAAAATCACAGGGAGGAAAACGCCAGAACCTCGTCCGATTGCAAATGCAGGAGCAGACAGGACGCCTAGATCTCAGAAGGCGCTGCCCCCACCACTGAGGTTCTAGGAAACCCCCGGTGGGAGTGGACGGTCTCATTACCTTGGGGGGTCCTCACCCCGCTGCAGTGGGGCAAATGGGGCTCTTTCTGGCCCTGTCTTTGTTCAACCGTTGCTGGTGTGTTTGCCGCCATCTGTTGGTGAAGTTTGTTCCACTGTGTTGGTCATAGGTACCGGAGAGGAGGCAGAGCCGTGGAGTTTCAGCCTCTCTTAGCCTGTGGTAGCCGGTACCGGAGAGAGAACGGCACCTCCAGTTCAGACGTGAGAAGTGGCTTTCAGGCAGGGGTTAGTTAGTACAGCATGTGCATTTTGGAGTTAGAACCCCCTGGCTTGGGATCCCAGCTGTGCGTCTTAGCTGTGTGACCATGAGCAAGTGACCCGGTCCCTGCGCCTCACAGCTTCTTCCTCTGTAAAGTGGGTTGTGGTGACTACTGGTAGGACTGCTGGGAGGATGCAATGTGACAACGTCTGTGAATGCCTCGGGCAGTTAGGGCTCATGATGGGTCCTCAAAAATAGTAGCGATGGTCATTCTCCTATATTTATGATTATCTAAACACGAATATACCAACAACTATTTTAGTTTAAATTAGGACTTGGAGGAGCCCAAATATTAATTTACAGCTCAGTGGGTGATGCAAAGTGCAGAGCCCCACGTAGCCACCATCCAGGTAAAAACTAAAACATTATAGGATCACGGGAGCCTCGTCCCTCCCCATCCACACGACTTCCCCTTTCCTTCTTACCGAATTTCGCCGTTTTCCTAAACTTCTAACAGTCCACAGATACTTCGTGAGCATTTCCTAGATCCCAGGCACTAGCCCACAGTGCTCTTGTCCCCAGGGAGCTTACGTTTCAGAGGCAGGAGCCAGACAACAAAACATAGGAGAATTAGGTGGTTTCAGTTAAGTGTTTGTTTTTGAGATGGAGTCGCACTGTCATCCAGGCTGATGTGCAGTGGCATGATCTCAGCTCACTGCAACCTCCACCTCCCAGGTTCAAGTGATTCTTCTGCCTCAGCCTCCCAAGTAGCTGGGATTACAGGTGCATGCCACCATGCCTGGCTAATTTTTGTATTTTAAGTAGACACAGGGTTTCACCATGTTGCCCAGGTTGAAGTCCTGATCTTGTGATACGCCCTCCTCAGCCTCCCAGAGTGCTGGGATTACAGGTGTGAGCTATAGCACCCAGCCAGTGTTAAGTGTTATGAGCAAAATTAAACACCTGGATGGGCCAGAGAGCAGCTGTCAGAGGGCACCTCCCCAATGGTGGCCCAGGAGGCCCTTCTGAAGAAGTGACATTGGGAAGATCCAGGAAGGAGCTGCCTATGGGAGGGGGCAGTGGGAGGTCCCTGAGTGGGAGAGGCTGGGGACACATTTGAGTGGCAAGAGGAAGCCATGAGGGAGTCCTGCAGGATTTACACCCTGAGGGCCTGATACAAGCTTTGGGACAAATTGGGTTTTAAGATCAACGGTAATTAGTGTCCTGAGAAAAACCAGGGAAACTCAGGAGAGGCAGGGATGTAGGACCTGGACAGTGTGTTTTCCTTGTAAACCCGGGGCCTCCTGGATCCTCACTACCACCATGCGAAACCTACAAGAAAGGCATGGTTACTTCCGGTTAGAGGGGAGGTGACCATCACTGGGAAGGCCTGAGGCTTGTTGTAGAATTCTTTTCACCACACCAGGGAGCCCACCGGTCTCACTGGGGATGTTTGGGTTGCTCATGTCGTCATAGCTCAAGGTCTTCCAACCTAAGAAACAAGCCCGCTCCTGCATACAGCAGGTAGCCTTGTGTCTGCCACAAGCTCCTCCGAGAACATCGGTGGCATACAGGACTCATGAAAGAAGGGGTCCCAGGTGAGTGAGGTGGACACGGAGCACAGTGCCTCCCCAGCCCCGGAGAGTCCCGGTGTGGAATGCTGAGAAGACTCTGAAAAGCTGTGCAGCAGGGAAACTGTGAACCTTACCCCCCATGCCAGCCCATGGAAGCTCTTTTGCCTGCCATGTCCATTGGCATCTCAAGGAAGGCAAGTTCTGCAGGTGCCATTTGGAAAATGCCAGCTGAGAGAGCTGCTGTAGAGTGTTTACTAAGCGGGCTCTTGAAAGAGTTCAAGGATTTTCTGAGCCTGAAAGTCCTCTCTGTGTGAAAGGATTAGAAACAACATTTGTAAAGCGCTTCCATATGCGTAGAATGAAGACTCTGGATGAATGGAGATTCGAAGTGTTGAAAATCATAAATCCACTGCTGTTTTATACACTAATGTTAATTACTTTGCCCTTTGAACTCACAGCGTTTCCATTAGTTTTGTGTGATGACTGGCTTGTTCTCCAGGATTCTAGGATCTCAAAGCAGGAACCAGTCTTATCTGGTTTAAAAGATAAATGTTCTAAAGCACACATGGCTTTGATTTTGGATTATTATCTGCAAAGATACATATTTTCGTAGAAAAGAGTCCATTTATCAATTGCTTGTAATCATCTATACCTGTTTTCATACAGATTATTCTTATTTTAATTCTTTCTTTTTTTTTTGCTCTTACCTAGAGATTCACACGATCGTATCTGAACTTGCAGGAAATGTTTGTGGTAGGTGTTCACAGAACCACTGAGCTCTGGCAGTTGATGGAAGAGTGTCTGGTTGACTTTAATCTGAAACAGAATGTTCACACCTCTTAGCGCCTTCATTTCTCTTCATTTCTTAGCTCCAGCTCCATCTGTGTTACCTTCTTCATTTTAACGCTGTGGTCCACACTTTAAAATATGTGAATGCTATTTTTTAAAATAGTCTTATTCTGTATTGCCTAGAGTTCTGCATTTCTCAAACTAGGTTCTGAAAACAGAAAGTGTTGAAATATGAGGAAATGAGGAGGTAAACTAGGCTGTTCACTGCACGACTTCCCAGTACCTTTAATATCCTAACGTGCATTGCTGTTCTCCAGAAGGGGATGAAACAGTTATTATTTTCCAGACTTATCTAACTCCTGAGTGCCTGCCTCAACCCTTTCATAGCAATCCGTAGGAATGTTATTCTGCAAATCCTACTTTGGATTAAAAAAATTAAAAGAAGAGTAATCTGTATGAAAACACATACAGATGATTAAAGTGATCTATAAATGGACTGTGTATGTATGTATGTGTGTATGTATGTGTGTGCATGTGTGTATGTATGTGTGTGTGTATGTATGTATGTGTGTATGTATGTGTGTATGCATGTATGTGTGTGTATGTGTGTATGTATGTATGTGTGTGTATGTGTGATGTATGGATGTGTGTGTATGTATGGATGTGTGTATGTATGTGTGTGTGTATGTATGTATGTGTGTGTATGTGTGTATTTATGGATGTAGTTTTGAGATGGGGTCTCACTCCGTTGCCCAGGCTGGAGTGCAGTGGTGCAATTTTGGCTCACTGCAACCTCCACCTCCCAAGTTCAAGTGATGCTTCTGCCTCAGCCTCCCGAATAGCTGGGATTACAGGTGCCCACCACCATGCTTGGCTAATTTTTGTATTTTTAGTAGAGTGGGGTTGGCCAGGCTGACCTTAGACTCCCGACCTCAAGTGATCCATGCGCCTCTGCCTCCCAAAGTGCTGAGATTACAGACGTGAGCCGCTGCACCTGGTCAAATGGACTTTTTATGTAAATATATATCCTTATTTTTTTGGATTTCAGTCCTGTTGGATTTAGATAACAATCTAAATCCAAGTAGGATTGACCCTGAAGGAGGACCAAACCCAAACCTCTCAGCCTGGATTTTCCTTAACCACGCCTCTAGCATTGGTTCCCATTACCACTTAAATTATCCATCTTAGCAAAACTAATTGTTTTATACTCTTCCCAAAAACACTTCGAATTTCTCTACTTCTAAGTCTCTTCTCATGATACTCTCTTTCTCTCCTCTTTCTAACCTGGCAAATCTGAAATGCTTTTTTCTCTTCTGCACTGGTATGAAAGATCGTGCTTCTCCAAATCCCAGTTCCCCTGAGAAGCCCTTCCTGGCCATCACAATCCACAGAGAATCTTAGAGCTGTTACACCTGCCCCCACCCTGTCCATATTATGGACATTTGCTGCTTTATGGTTTATCACATACGTGCTGTCTCTGCTACTTGAGGCTCACACCTATATGTGCATTGGTGTGCGTGTGTTTAATCCCTTGTTCAGCTTTTTACACAGTAGAAACTCCATCGAATGAAAAAAATAGTTTATATTTTGTTTTGAAATCTGATTATTATTTCTCTTCTTAGATAGTAGGTTTTAAAGTGACTGGGGAGGGTGGGATGGTTGTTTTACTGTTTTTTATTTGGTTCATGAGTTAGGCAAGGACTATAGAAAAGGAATGAACAGTTACTGTAGAAATTGCCACAAACATATGAAGCGGGTAGAGGGTGTCAGCATCTGTGAATGAAAAGCCCATATTTTCCCTACATGAGCTTATGGTCTGTTTGGGGAGATAAGTGTTATAATTCAGTTTAATAAAAGACCATATTAGTAGTATCAGAAAGTGTTCTGGGAATACAGAATTGAGAATGGCTAATTTCAGGTGGGTCTGCAGGATGGTAGGTACCAAGAATTTACAGGAAGTAAAGAAAAATATTCACTGAGGAGGAGATAGTGATTTAGGCTAAAAGAATAAGACAGAATTAGGAGTTTGGATGGAGGAGAGGAGGTGATGGAGGCTGCAAGCAGAGGAACGAAATGTCGTGAATGAAGGTTAGCAGGCAAGAAAACCCTGGTGTGGAGGTTGCCTGGAGAAGCCTTGTGGAGACAAAGATAGAACTGGATTTGGGAGTCATTCTGTGGAAGGCTGTTTTCTTTTTAACCACTTAGGCATTGTGAGGCCATGAAAACAGTCTAACCTGATGAGTGATGTGACAAAGATTATGTTGCCAGGCGCGTGGTTCACACCTGTAATCCCAGCACTTTGGGAGGCCGAGGCGGGCAGATCACCTGAGGTCGGGAGTTCGAGACCAGCCCGACTAACATGGAGAAAGCCCATCTCTACTAAAAATACAAAAAAATTATCCAGGCGTGGTGGCTTATGAGTGTAGTCCCAGCTACTCTGGAGACTGAGGCAGGAGAATAGCTTGAACCTGGAAGGCGGAGGTTGCGGTGAGCCAAGATCAAGCCTCTGCACTCCAGCCTGGTCTAGAAGAGCAAAAATCTGTCACACACACACACTCACACACACACACACACACACACACACACACACAGATTTTGCTTTAGGAAAAATGGAAGAGGACATTGACACAGGTGAGTAAAATGAGGGCTCCACTGAAATTGTCATGGGTCTAATGATCTTGGTTATTTCCAGTAGACGTGGATATGAGGAGTAGAGAAAACCCACAGCACAGGTGAGGGAGAGAAAGACACACATGCTGATGAACAATTGTTTTCAAAGTTAATTTTAATTCTTTGCGGTGAAGGAATAATATAGCTACCTTAAGCTCTTGCTATCTACCTTCAAGGGGCCACCCCTCTCCCCCTTCTCTTATATCCAGTGCTCAGCTTATTTCAAGTAGATAAACCCAGCCCGAGCCTGTTCTTTCCTTGTCTAAAAACCTGATTGCTGATTTTCCTAGCGGTCTTTCTCTCTGGGTTTCTCTCACTGGCAGCCTGAAGATATCAGATTATAAAGATTGAGGAAAGAATGTTCTCCGTGGAGAGCCTGTTCTGGCATTCTTAAGATCCTCTTTCCCCTGGTGTTCTGAGTAGGATCCTTCAGCCTGCAGACCTGCAGGGCATCTGATTTCAGAGCCATCTGTTTTAATCAGGCATTTTGCCTGATTTATGAAGAAGAGGATGACGGAGGGGAAGGGGACTGGGATATACGATATTCTCCTAATTAGATCAGAATTACTTTGCAAGTGCCAGACCCAGCAGTGATGTGTTTGCGTTATTGAATGTCATTGCTTTTCCTTTAATTGTTCTGTAGCTTAAAGTTTCAAAGCCTCTTGTTAGTGTTTCTAAAACTTCAACAATTTGTGTTTTGGGAACTCCTAGACTTTTGTTTTTCTTACATAAAAATTATTGGGTCTTCGTTACACTGTTTCTTCATTTAGTGCATACACCACCTCCCTACGTGATGAAAACAGTTAACAGCTTTGTAGCACTTACTGTGTTCCAGGAATTCTTCTATATGCAAGACATAATTTTTTTTTTTTTTTGAGATGGAATCCTCTTCTGTCACCCAGGCTGGAGTGCAGCAGCGTGATCTCAGCTCACTGCAGCCTCTGCCTCCTCGGTTCAAGTGATTCTTCTGCGAGTAGCTGGGATTACAGGTGTATGCCACCATGCCTGGATAATTTTTGTTATTTTTAGTAGAGACGGGGTTTCACCACATTGGCCAGGCTGGTTTCGAACTCCTGACCTCAAGTGATCCGCCTGCCTTGGCTTCCCAAGAAAAACTCATCTCATTCTCCAGGTAATCCACTGGAGTTGGTCCTGTTACTATTGTCACCACAGTATAGATCAGGAAACTGAGATAGAGAAAGGTACTAGTCATAGAAGTGGAACCTCTGAGGCCAGGCATGGTGGTTCACGCCTGTAATCCCAGCACCTTGGGAGGCCGAGGCAGGTGGATTACCTGAGGTCAGGAGTTCAAGACCAGCCTGGCCAACATGGTGAAACTGCATCTCTACGAAAATTAGCTGGGCATGAAGGTAGGTGCCTGTAATCCCAGCTACTCTGAAGGCTGAGGCAGGAGAATCGTTTGAACCTGGGAGGTGGAGGTTGCAGTGAGCTGAGATTGCACCATTGCACTCCAGCCTGGGCAACGGAGTGAGACACCATCTCAAAAAACGAGAAGAAGAAAATGGTACCTCTGAGATTTGAACTGAGGCTGCCTGGGTCTGTAATCTATGCATAAAATACTCCTTTGGGATTCCTTTCCTCAGATAATTTTTATATTTGCTGCAGCGTAGAAAGATGTTGCTAGTGCCATTTATTTTCTCCAAAAGAAAGCAAAAGCTATGCTTTAATGTTCCAGATAGGAACTGCAATTTCCTTCTGTTTATCCCTTTCCTTTCTAGAAATTACTATGGAAAATACAAATGACACTAAAAGTTGCAAAGCAGACTTGATTTTTAGGAGGCGGTAGTGTAAATGGAGAGACTAGAAAGTCGAAAGAAGTGAGTTTCAGGTTTTTTTTTTGAGATGGAGTCTCACCCTATTGCCCAGGCTGGAGTGCAATGGTGCGATCTCAGCTCATGCAACCTCCACCTCCCGGGTTCAAGCGATTCTCCTGCCTCAGCCTCCCAAGTAGCTGGGTTTACAGGCACAGGCCACCACGCCTGGCTTATTTTTTGTATTTTTAGTAGAGACGGGGTTTCACTGTGTTGGCCAGGTTGGTCTCGAACTCCTGTCCTCGAAATCCACCTGCCTCAGCTTCCCAAAGTGCTGAGATCACAGGCATGAGCCACCACACCCGGCCAAGTTTCAGTTTTACCTTTTACTCAGATGAGCGGCGTGGCCTGGCACCAGTCACCCAAGTGTTCTGTGTCTGTTCCTCGTGTGTGAAATCATCTCAACTTTAGAAGTTCCACAAACCCATAACACAAAACAATGCAGAGAAATGATTGGGGTGCTTTGGGGAGAGGGGCAGATTAGGGCTAGTTCCTTTTGGGGTGATCGGACTTCCTGGCACTTGCTGGAAGGTGTACAGCTAAGGAGAGCGGGGCAGAGGGTCTCCCAAAGAATGTGACCTCAGAGAAGATTCAGCCTGACTTATCTTGTGATTTTTTTCTGGCTTGCGTCTGGCACGCCATTGTCATAGAATTATGTTTTTTTCCAGAATATAAATTACTGCCGTTTGGAATTTTGTCATTATTTCCTGTTAGCACAAGCAGGATCCTCCCTAACAGAAGGAAGAAAGGTTAAAGGAGTTTGTATTTTCTTCGGTTGTTACTTTTGCTGATGAATCCGATTCAAGCCCAGTGCCTTGACAGTCCCTCAGGCTTAACCAGCGACCGCTGTGCCTCCAGGCAGTGCTAGAGGACCTTTGACGTCTAAGTCAGACTGTTATTCCCACTCAAAATCTAAATTTGATCTGTCAGATTTCTTTGTGGTGTCTCACTGTTGATTGAAACATGCTACTGTACGAGAAGGATATGAGCATCTAAAACAACATTTTCTCGGAAAAAAGCATGTTTCGTTCTATGGTATTTTGCACCTTTTTATTGTTCTACTTTTTGCTAATATTCTTTTAAAAGTCTTGGAATAGAGTAAAAATTAGGCATGTGTGAAACATTTAATCACCTGGGCCTTTTAGTTGTCTTACAAAAAGATTTGGAGTTTGTTTTCCCTCCCCTCTCCTCCCCTCCCCTCCCCTCCCCTCCATTCCCTCCTTTCCCCTCCCCTCCCCTCCCTTTCCCTGTCCTCCCGTCCTTTCCACTCCCCTCCCCTCCCTTTCCCTGTCCTCCCATCCCCTCCCCTCCCCTCTCTTCCTGTCCCCTCCCCTCCCCTCCCTTCCCCTCCATTCCTTCCCCTCCCCTCCATTCCCTTTCCTCCCCTCCCTCCCCTCCCCTCCCCTCCATTCCCTTTCCTCCCCTTCCTCCCCTCCCCTCCCCTCCCCTCCCCTCCCCTCCCCTCCCCTCCCCTCTCCTCCTCTCCCCTCTCCTCTCCACTTTTTTCAGGGTCTCTGTCGCCCAGGCTGAAGTACAATGGTGTGCCATCTCAGCTCACTGCAACCTCTGCCTCCCATGCTCAAGTGGTCCTCCCACCTCAGCCTCCCACCTGTAGTAGCTGGGACTACAGGTGCACACCACCATGCCTGGCTAATTTTTTTGTGTTTTTAGTAGTGATGGGGTTTCACCAAGTTGCCCAGGCTGGTCTCAAACTCCTGAGCTCGAGTGATCCTCTCTCCCTGGCCTCCCAAAGCACTGGGATTACAGGCATGAGTCATTGTGCTTGGCCTGAAGTTTGTTTCCTTATAACTAGTATATTTGAACTGCCAATTTGGTTATAAATTAACATTTTTTCCATTGCTAATTTCATAGACTCAAGCACTTTAGAGACTATAAAATATTAGGTCATGCAAGAGGTAGAATGGGGAATATAGTTCTAAAATAAAAAATAAACAATGGGCCAGGCGCAGTGGCTCATGTGTACAGTCCCAGCACTTTGGGAGGCTAAGTCAGGAGGATCACTTGAGCTCAGGAGTTGGAGGCCACAGTGAGTGGTGATTGGGCCACTGCACTCCAGCCTGGGTGACAAAAGGAGACCCTGTCTCAAAACAAGCAAACAAAGAACAAGGTATTTTATTTTGTAAATTAACATAAACAGAAGTCAGAGCAATTTATCCTCACATTTGATACACTGTGTGGCAAATTAGAAAAAGGTTATCTTTTGTTTATAGTTCTTTTTTTTCCCCCATGAGTGGGCACTATTTACCTGTGGAAGGATCTGGCTCCAAACTTTCCATCACCGTGTTTCAGCGAGAGCCGTGTCTAAGAAGCTTTCCAGATTTCAGAGTGGATCCAGGTGGGAGCATGGCCACCCTCTGTATTACCTGTGTATGCACACCCAGTGTTTAGAAAATCATTTTTTCTCTTAATTTCCATTTGACGCTATCCCTTTAGGAAATTTTACAAAAATTCTGATGGATTTGAAACTCCCTGAGACTGGTTGACCAGAGCATAAATAGAAATTTTAAAACTATGACATGGAAGAGAGGGTGAAGAGGCTAGCACTTCTTAAGCCAAGAGCCCAAGGAGAAAGACGAAGGTCAGGGCGCAGCGGATACGCTTCCTGGACAGGGTTACTGAGGGAGTGTTGCCAGATGAGCTTTCAGCGAATGCTATGTTTCATTTTTTCTTGGTCACGTCATCATTTAAAGCATATTGAAATGTCACAGTCACTTGGAGCAATGGCCTACCCCACTGTGATTCTTGCTTTACACGGGACATGGGACCAGAGACCTGACGTTATCCATCCTTTGTCATCCTGAGAAGCTGTTTCCTTTAATAACCTGGGGCATGTTTCCCTTCCTAGCCCTTCTTCCAGATAGCTAGTTCTTGGCATGTGCAATCACTTTCAGTCTATTGGTATTAATCCTGCTGGTCCAGGCTCTGTGCTGGGCTCAGGAGACACAAAGGTGAGTGGCTTCTCCTGAAAGGCATCTCACAGCCCCAAGGGGGAAACAGACAGGGATGCAATTCACCTCGAGTACCAAGAGCTAGAATAGAGCACCCGAAAGGTGAATGGACAGGTGAGTCACGCAGGGGCTGCAGAAGGAAGAACTGATTGCTGGGGACCTGCAGAATTTTCTCCCTGCTTTTTAGCCCTGTAGG
The DNA here is from genome assembly GCA_031835075.1 of Saguinus oedipus. NCBI lineage: Eukaryota > Metazoa > Chordata > Mammalia > Primates > Cebidae > Saguinus > Saguinus oedipus. The sequence continues at coordinate 5,948,349 of CM063171.1, read as the reverse complement.
GTGAAATCTGCATGATAAAGAAGCAAATTAACATGTGTCAACCTGTGCCTTTCAGATATTCGAGTGTGTTCTGGATCTGGGGTTTGGCCACTTGCTGAGTCTGTAATTGTCCTGAAAACCTTTCTAAAGCCGTGACTGAAGCTGCTCTGTGGCATCTGAGGTGAAACATTAGGAAAACATTGAGATGACAGCTCAATGAATCATTGAAACTCTTTTGCTAATACTGTTTGGTGACATTTTTAGAGGAAAGGCCAGAATCCCAGATAGCCATGACCATTTTTTTTTTTGAGACAGAGTCTCGCTCTATCACCCAGGCTGGAGTATAGTGGTGCGATCTCGGCTCACTACAACCTCCGCCTCCCAGGTTCAAGCAATTCTCCTGCCTCGGCCTCCTGAGCAGCGCGTGCTGTCACTCCCGGCTAATTTTTCGTATTTTAGTAGAGACGGAATTTCACCGTGTTGCCCGGGCTGATCTTGAACTCCTGGGCTCAGGCAATCCACCTACCTTGGCCTCCCAAAGTGCTGGGATTACAGGCATGAGCCACTTCTCCTGGCCAATCATTTCTTTACATCGTTTCTAGGATGGAGACTGTGGCTTACACCTGTAATCCCAGTACTGTGGGAGGCCAGGGCAGGAGAATCGCTTGAGCTCAGGAATTTGAGGCTGTAGTGAGCTATGATTGTGCCACTACACTCCAGCCTGGGCAAAAGATGGAGGCTGTTTCTTTAAAAGAGGAAAAAAATGTTTATGTATGAGTTGGATAATGGAGGTCGCCTGGATCTCCCTCAGGCCATCTGGGCATGTTGGTGAGGTTGCAGAACCTACCTCAAAGACAAACGTCCCGACTTTAGTGAAAGTTTCTCAGGAGGACTTGAAAAGTCTGGGGAAACCAGGAACAGCTAATTAAACTGGAGGAGGCATAAGGCAGCAGCACCACAATCCTGCAGGCTGGAAAAACTCAGATGCTCAGTTTTCCTCCTGAGTGCAGCAATGCTCGTCTCTTACTCGAATTCAAGACTTTGTGGAAAGTGGCAAGCTGTATATAGCTGCTCATAGCAAACCTCAGATGTGTGGAAGGAAGATGTCCGGCTGAATTGAATTTTCTAGTTTATTAAACGTAAACCCTTTTGTTAAGAGTAAGCTCTTTTATTAAAAAAGAAAAAGTAAGTCCCTCCCCCCTTTTCTTTTCCATGAAAATATGTGTTTAATACAATATGGTAAGTATATCCTTGATCTTTCTGGTTTATTTGGTGTTTTGAAGATTTCCACAGATCCTTTCGTCTTTGGTATTACTCCTCATGGTAAGACCCGAGAATGAAGCTCTGGGAGAGTCAGATGATTTTCTGAAACTTTAAACAACCAAATAAACACTGATATGTATTTATTTGCTGCGCGAAGGTTCTGGATGGTGAAATTGAAACTTCCCAGTCTGGTATGAGGTACACAGTTTTTAGTAGCCCTGATAAATGGAAAAAAGCTGTGGTACCGCTATAACGGTTTTCCACCAAAATGAAGAAAATGGACAATAAAGAAAATACAAACCACCACTTAATGAAGCCGTCAGAGTTGTTCGCTGGGGCTAGATGCTGACTGTCATTGAGAGCTGTTCTGAATCCATGCTTGTGTCAGCGGTGCATGTCAACTGATGGGTAGGAACAGCTTTTTTAAAGCTCTCTTTTTACTATAAGTATGGGAATCTCACGAAAGCTATAATGTATCACCTTTTCAACTTGCTAAGTTGTATTTTTATTATCTGAGGTGATTTGTATTAATATATTTGTATAACACATGATTACACAGCTTTGAAAATGGAAAATGTTTTCATTCCTTAGATTAAATCAGTAAAGGTGAAATTAGATCCAACTCTCAGAATACTTAAATAGTAATTTATCACACTATGAGCTTGTCATCTCAGAATTTACCTTTATTAATTTTGGCTTCACTAATTCCAAATTTTGTGATTATTTAGACAAAAGTTGGACTAGAATTACTTTTGTGAGATTATATAACTGTTTAAGTAGAAACAATCAGTGACTATTTAAAACTACTTATGAGACCATTCTGTGGAAGTTTCTATAAACTTGGAAACATTGATAAGCTATTTAAAAACCATCCTTCTCAGTTATCAGTCGAATCTTTGCCAGAGATGCTTTGCTTTTCCTTGCTTCTTTTTTATGCTTTATTTTGGGCTTTATCACAGCAGAACTAAGGAATGGGTTGGATTAAGGAATGGGTGGGACTAAGGAATGGGCAGGACTAAGAGATTGGGGTGGGATTAAGGAATGGGCGGGACTAGGGAATGGGCTTCTGATTCACAAGCAGTTTGTAATGCAGGCCAGGTATCATTCCCAAAATTTGTTTATGGCCCGATTGATTTGAGATGTCTCAGAATCATACTTCCATGGGAAAAAAAATCATTGTAAGTAGTATAGTGAATACATTTTGGTACTTATGATGCAATGAAGTCCATTTTATTCCATATGCAGCTGTGATATTCTCATACTAGTATCTCCAAACTGTAATGCTGTTATATACTCTACTAGTACTAAAATACCAGAGCCATAGTATGATTAAAATGGCTTTGGGAAATTGTGTGACATTTTTAACATGACAGGTGAATGTGTCTTGTGTAAAGTGTTTGTGTTCTAAGAGATCATTTGTGAGTAAATGACTACTTGTCATAATGAAAAGCATTGTTCAACTCTAAAACCACTTCCTTCTAGGTCATCAAATACAGTTTACATGACTATGGTTTCTCGCTATTTTAACTACCAGGAGTATATTCAGAGTCTTGCACTTTTTTTTTTTTTTTTTTGAGACGGAGTTTCGCTCTTGTTACCCAGGCTGGAGTGCAATGGCGCGATCTCGGCTCACTGCAACCTCCGCCTCCTGGGTTCAGGCAATTCTCCTGCCTCAGCCTCCTGAGTAGCTGGGATTACAGGCACGTGCCACCATGCCCAGCTATTTTTTTGTATTTTTAGTAGAGACGGGGTTTCACCGTGTTGACCAGGATGGTCTCGATCTCTTGACCTCGTGATCCACCCGCCTCGGCCTCCCAAAGTGCTGGGATTACAGGCTTGAGCCACCGCGCCCAGCCCCTACTTTTAGTCATTTCACCAGAGATTATGTTGTTGTTTTTTTTGTACTCTGAACTACAACATGAATTACCGTTTATACTATTGTTTATTGGGGCAATGCATTCTACAAATGATGGTGGTTTATAAAATTTAAGTCAAAGGGCACCGGTGTGTTCTTTCACTTAAAATTTATAAAAATATTTATTATAAGAATGAGAGTACGATATACTTAGTAATACAAATCTTCAAATTTAAAGCATGTACTTTGGATGATTTTCATAGCAGTTTTGTCTTTATACGGTCTTTTGAAGTCATAGTTATGAATTTCAGCTATTGCTTTGATGGGGGAGAAGAATTTCAGTAATCCCTGTATTGAATGTGGAAATGCTGCATAAGAACCCCTTTGCTGATAGAACTATGTTCTTAAAAATATAAACATGGACTTTCTAAGAGGATTCCTTTTTCCTCAGATTAACAAACCCACATTCATAGAGTCTACTGAATATAAAAATGTTCTTGCTTGAAATCTAAGATGGAAACCTAGAAATCATGAAGACACTGTCATATGCAGCTTACTGGATGGCTGCCTAAAATTATTTATGAACTTTTTATTCTTAGATTGCCTTATTTGCTTTAATTAGCACGAGACTGCAATGAGTATTATTCTGGTGGGTGGGTGCCATTCCTGGCTGGATCTAACAGGGAGATAGCATCCTTGCAGAGAGCAGAGTCTTCATACCTTGCATTGAGATCTGCTTCTCCCGGTATGCCCAAGCCTTGTCAACTGTCTTTCCCTAACTACTGTGGACTCCTTTCAGGGAATAAGAATTCTTTGTCCTCTCCTTGGCCGCCCTTAGAAGCCATGTCTTTCTTCTTTTAGTGCCTTTAGTAGGTGTTTTCTGCTCTGTTTTCAAATCTTGCTAAACTTGAAAAAGTTTTTGAACCTCGGAAAGTGGGTATCCTGACCTGCTTTCAGTACTAATGCCAGTGATGAAATACACTAATTGCTTTTAATCTCCTAGTCACTTTGGTTTTGGTATGAGAACATTCTGGTATTTGTGAACAGGCTTTTGTGCCAGAAAAATAATATAAAACCATTGCTCAGAAAAATAGTGCCATTAGGAGCCCTCAGCAGCACATAATCATGGCAATTAATGACAATCAGCAGCCGACCTACTGCTCACCGTATCTGACATTTTTTTAAAGGAGCAAAACGTATGAAGTTTATTTTATTCTTTTTTTACTTTGTGTAAGTATTTTTACATCTGCTTGTGATTATTCTGCCTTGTAACTACCACCTCAGGCCCAGCTCTTTTTAAGGGAAAAAAATGAATTCCTTATGTAATAAGTGATCGTTTGGAAAATTTCTCTGACAGACCGTGAGCTCTTCTTATGAAACATTCAATACAAAAAAAGATGTGGCTATAATTCATTGCAGAAGTATGGGTTTGTAATAGAAAGATAGTGGATCTTATTATCCAAAATTTGTGCCTCACATATTAATGTAATAACTTACTATGAAGTGTTACAAGAATAAAAATCCTCTATCATCTGGATAAACTATACATTGTACCAAGACACAGCAATGGCATCAAGTGGAACCATTTCTTTTTTTTTTTCCTTTTTTTTTTGCGAGAGAGAGTCTCGCTCTGTCGCCAGGCTGGAGTGCAGTGGCAAAATCTTGGCTCACTGCAACCTCTGCCGCCCCAGTTCCAGCAATTCTCCTGATTACAGGTGCCACCACCACTCCCGGCTAACTTTTATACTTTTCACAGAAACAAGGTTTCACCATGTTGGCCAGGCTGGTCTTGAACTCCTGACCTTAGGTGATCCTCTTGCCTCGGCCACCCAAAGCGCTGGGATTGCAGGCGTGAGCCACTGTGCCCAGCCAAGTGGAACCTGTTGGACTTTGTCCAAGATGACTGCCTTATTCAAAACACCATCAGTTTAGGATTATATTGCTGCGTAGACACTAAAAGAATTATAGCCAGATTCCAGAATATGTACAAACTTTCTATGTATTTTTAAGAAATCACAAGTGTGTTTAAAATGTAAATATAAGGGAAAAATATCAAGGCTATGTGTCAGAGACTTGAAATAGCATATTTAACATTGATCATAAAAGGGGCCTCTTGCAGATTGCGAAGTGCTGGTTTTTAAAATTAGAAGCCGGGTATCTGGCAAGCTCAGAAGCATATGACATAGCTGTTGCTAGGGTAAGCGTATTGCTTTGTGCCAATAGCTGAGTAAATAAACAAGATAAGCCCACATAAATTGATGGCCCTGGTCCTCCTAGCTCATTGGCCATCTGCTTATTATTTTTTTTAATCCTCTGTTTTCTCACCCTCCACTGTCGATGTATCTGACACTTTGGAATTCAGATCTGCTCTATGAGATTAGTCTGTCATCATTGTGGTTCTGCTGTTTGTTTTTCAGTGAAAGTTTGTAAAACCATGAAGGCCACGGGATCAATGATAAGGCAGAACATCTCAGAAAGTCACGTTCTGAAACTTGTCTATAAGCTGTGAATGTTACTTCTCAGATTTTTAAAGTGTGACTTAACTTTTAGGAAGTTAGCTTTTTATTTTTAATGTAAAGAGAGTCTAAGTCTTTTTCCTGTATCTTATGTCCTGTTCGCATGTTCAGCTTGGTCTATAAGCATTTTTGTGTTGGGCACATATAAGAACTGGGAGGACTGGGCCGGGTGCGGTGGCTCACGCCTGTAATCCCAGCACTTTGGGAGGACTAGGTGGGCAGATCACTTGAGGTTGGGAGTTCGAGACCAGCCTGACCAACATGGAGAAACCCCATCTCTACTAAAAATATATAATTAGCTGGGCGTGGTGGTGCATGCCTGTAATCCCAGCCACTCAGGAGGCTGAGGCAGGAGAATCGCTTGAATCCAGGAGGCGGAGGTTGCAGTGAGTCAAGATTATGCCATTGCACTCCAGTCTGGGCAACAAGAGCGAAACTCCGTCTCAAAAAAAAAAAAAAAAATGGGAGAATTGGTTGATTTCTTCGGGTGTTGCATTCTAGGTTTATGGAAGGTGTTGCCTTGACAGCCTCTAAACAGTGACTGTGCTAGTGACACAGGCAGCATGCAAACGTGCTCCTGGAACACTGCGTATTGTGGGATGGTCATGCCTCCTCTTACGTCTCTTGGGTGTGTTGAAACCAGGAAGTGGGACAATGCACCTGAACATGCTTTGAGTTCCTTGGAAGAAAGCTACTTACATCAGGCATATAATTAGTTTCATCACCATTATGCGTGTGCTTCTCCTAAAAATCGCCCTGGGAAGCTCACAGTAAGGCAGGGCTGTAGTTGTGCAAACACACAGCTGCCAGGACTGCCTGCAGTGGGAATGGTGCTATTTCCCCAGGATTGTAACTCCACTGCCCTGTCATGAGTCTGAAACGGCACCTTCTCCAACTGAGAGCGTGGATGAGCTTCCTCCGGACTTGCTGCCCGCCCAGCTGAGGTCCCGGTTCGTGCCTTCTTTCCCATGAGAGCCCATCCTTCCCCTTCGTGCGCTGGATAGCTGAGACAGTTTGGCTGTGGCTCCCGTAAGTAAACAGCAAGCAGACAATCATTCTGTTTTGCTATGAGGTGGGCCTTCTGACTCAGACGTGGCTGTACCAGTATCCTAGCAGATGGCAAGAAACAGATTGCAGAGACTTGGAGGAAAAAAATGTCACGGATGTGTCCAACCCACTTTTGGAGCTGCAGCCCCCTTTGGGATAGTTTCTTATCAGCGACACTGGGAGAAAGTCTTCATCCCTTGGTGAAAGTGACCCTTTTGCAAGTTATTTTTCTTCAGTTGTACAGGGGGTTTATCATTTTCTCCAACCCCAGCTTCGCTGAATAAGAAAGTCTCTGTATTTTCTGTCTCACAGAGAAGGAGCATAGTCCTTAGGTTTACAGCGCTGTTTTTAAGCAGCTGCAATCTTTGCTTGACTCCTGGAAAGCTCAGAGTCTCAGGAGGACCGAAGATTATTCACAAGCTCTTACCTTTGTGGTGTGTTTTAAAATGTACTTATTCTAAGCAGTTATACAAAACTCTTTCTAACAGCATTTTTGTTCTTGATCTGTAGATCAGGGCACTTAGGTATGCAGAGACTATGTATATATGTATATATGACTTACGGCCGGGCGCGGTGGCTCACGCCTGTAATCCCAGCACTTTGGGAGGCCAAGACGGGCTGATCATGAGGTCAGGAGATGGAGACCATCCTGGCTAACATGGTGGAAACCCCAACTCTACTAAAAATACAAAAAATTAGCCTGGCGTGGCAGTGCATGCCTGTAGTCCCAGCTACTCAGGAGGCTGAGGTAGGGGAATTGCTTGAACCCAGTAGCAGAGGTTGCAGTGAGCTGAGATCGTGCCACTGCGCTCCAGCTGAGTGACAGAGCAAGACTGTTACAATTTTACAGTATGAATTAAATTTGCATGTGGTGGGCTAGCTTTGGTTTCTGCGATTTCTCAAGAACGGAGTCACATACATCTCGAGAGCTCCTGTCCCTCCATTGTCTGCAGACTTGGTGGCCCTTGGCTGCTTCTTTCCCTGGCCAACATTTGTCTCAAGTAGTCACGGGCAAAGCCCATATTCTTATGGAGTGAGGGGGACTGTGCAGAAACTGATCCCCGACTTCTCTTGTCTTTATTCTCTTAATAATAAGCACGGTCCTTCTTTCTCTTCCCTCCGCTTCCTCAAGGCTTTAATCTTAGATGGTGGCTGGGGTTTTAGAAGATGGGGCAGGGGGAGGAGGCAGTTGTGGTTTTACCTGCCTTCCTTCCTCCCTCCCCCTCTCCCCCCTCCCCGTCTTCCCTCTTCCTCTCTCCCCCTCCCCGCTTTTCCCCCTCTCTACTTCTCCCCTTCTCCTTCTCTCCCCGCTCCTTCCCCGCGACTTTCTCTCTTTTTTTCTTTTTCCTGAGACAGAGTTTTGCTCTTGTTACCCAGGCTGGAGTGCAATGGCATGATCTCAGCTCATCACAGCCTCCGCCTCCTGGGTTCAAGCAATTCTCCTGCCCCAGCCTCCCCAGTAGCTGGGATTACAGGCATGTGCCACTACATGCACATATTATTTTTATTATTATTTTTGTATTATTATTATTATTATTATTTTAGTAGAGACAGTGTTTTTCTATGTTGGCCAGGCTGGTCTTGAACTCCTGACCTCAGGTGATCCGCCTGCCTCAGCCTCCCAGAGTGCTGGGATTACAGGTATGAGCCACCGCGCCAGCCCATGGTTTTGTTTTCTGCTCTTTATCGATAGCACTTCCCCAGAGGCCAGTGGCTTTTTCTTTACCCCAACAAAGCCTCCCATTTTAGGGAAGAGCCTGTCTGGGACTGTGCTTCCTGGAGCGCCCCCTCTCGCTGTGTGAGAGCCCGAGGCCTGGTGGAGTGGGCTTTGCAGCCTTCCCCTTTCCTGCTGCGGTAGCTGGTGTCTGGGTTGCCAAGCCCTCTGTGAAAATTTACTGTCAGCTTGTGTTTTGTCAGAGAAGGAAGAAGAGGAGGGAGCACTTGAGACCCGGATCTTGAGGGGGAGTTCTGCTTGTTTCAGTCTCACATGAGCACTATTATTATTACTTTTGTTATTATTATTGGAGACGGGCTGGAGTAAAGTGGTATGATGGGAGCTCAGTGCAGCCTTGACCTCCCAGGCTCAAGCGATCCTCCCGTCTCAGCTCCCTGAAGAGCTGTGACCACAGTTCCATGCCATCATGCTGGGCTAATGTTTTAAAAGTTTATTTGTAAAGATGGGGTCTTGCCATGTTGCTCAGGTCCAGGGAGGAGCGATCCTCCCACCTCAGCCTCCCGAAGCCCTGGGATTACAGACGTGAGCCCCTGTACCTGGCCACGTGAATACTTCAGATACTGTTGACCAGAGGCCCCACCTCAGCTAGAATTTTTCCAGGAGCATTTTGCCTGTGTTCACCTTGAACCCCGTGAGTTCTCCAAGAGGTGCAGATCTCTTGACCCAAGCACTGTGTCTTGCCGATACCTGAACCCTGTCTCTGGCACGCACAGTTCTCTGACAGAGATGTTGTCTATCATTTGGACTTCAAGGGGTGACTCCCAGACAGTCCGATGCATCACCCCCAACTTGGCCAGGTCCCAGGCTCCTGGCAGCCTCCCGGACTGCGAAGGTTGCGCATGGTGGCCTTCCAGAGAGCGCGCAGCAGGCTCGGGAGGCCTGGGCTCGTTTCCTTCGAGGAAGGTGCCAGCTTTGGCACAGCCCCTGGGTTGGCTCTGAACAGTAAGTGACGGATCGGCTTTTTGGTATTCCTTGTTTATAGTATTCATAACCAGGCGCGGAGCTGCCCCAGAGAGGAGGTTTTTAAAAGTGAAAGTAGTTAGTCATGGCGAGGACGGGTTGCCAGTGCCAGTGGTCTGAAAGGTGCTGAGGCCCCACCTGCGCGGAGGCAGCCCTTCGGGTGCCTGCTGAGCTGTCAGCAGTTCTATTGTTCCACTGGGGACCCGGCACCTCCCGGCCTCTCTGCTCCCCAGCTCCGTGGCCTGTGCCAAGTCGTTCACTGCTGTCCCTCCCACCTTCTTGTCTGCAGAGCGAGTGGGGTTGCCGGGAAGGTCATGGAAACCAGTGAAGTGGGCCAAATGGGGATTCTGTTCTGACGTTCCCTGAAACATGCACGAGGCCCTGTGAAGCCTCGTGGTGTGGACTGAGAAGCCTATTTCTGGAGTTAGAACGGTTTACAGCAGTTCCTGCATCTCGGAACATGGCCGCGCCAGTGTCTTTGTGTTGGGGAGGGTCTTGGAGAATGCGTGGTTCTCTGTTTTAACAGTTGTTTTCTGGATTTACTCCAGCAAGTTGAGTCCTGGTTTTGGGCCCTATAGGGCCACCACTCGGCTTCAGGAGAAAAGGCCCATACTATGATACTGTGTTTTTTGTTTTTTTGATGCTATAAGTCTGTAAAACTTACCAAATTTCGAAAAACACCATGAGGACCAAAACTTAAAAATTATCCGTGGGCAGAATGTGATGAGTTTTCCATGTTTGGTATAAAAACAATCTCTTGTAGCTCAAAGTTCTGTGAGTCCCTGATTCTTGCCTGAACTAAAGTCCTGCTCCTCAAAGCGTGTGGTCTGGGGACCAGCACAGCAGCATCTCCTTTGAGCTCAAGAGAAATGAAGACTCTCAGGTCCCCACCCAGACCTACAGGATCTGCATTTTAACCAGATCCCAGCATTTCCAGAAAGATTCTGCTGAAATGTATGTTAGCATGAATCTGGCTTTCAGGTTCCTGCACTGACCAAAAGAATCGATGGGTCAGAATATATGAAGATTGCTTTTGCCGAAGGGAGAAGGGCTGTGACTTCATTGCAGTGTCCTGCATGCTCTGTGGGCATGCTTGGCATAGCGGAGTGGGAGGCATGAAAGCTTCGAGTTTCTGCTTGACGATAAAGGGTTATTAACTTTATTGAGAATTCTCAGCACCTGCTTCATGCCATACTTTCGCTGCTGCTGCTGCTGTTATTTTTGAGATGGAGTCTCTCTCTCCCAGGCTGAAGTACAGTGGCATGATCTCGGCTCATTGCAACCTCTGCCTCCTGAGCTCAAGTGATTCTGGCGCCTCAGCCTCCTGCATAACTGGGACTGCAGGTGCCCACCACCACATCTGGCTAATTAATTTTTTTTGTACTTTTAGTGGAGACGAGGGTCTCACCATGTTGGCTAGGCTGGTTTCGAACTCCTGACCCCATGTAATTCGCCTGCCTGGCCTCTTAAAGTGCTGGGATTACAGGTGTGAGCCACTGCGCCTGGCTCATGCCACAATTTCACATAATTTATCTTATTAAGCCCTGACAACAGTATTGTGAGGGAAGAATTATCGCTTGAAGTTTTTAGACGCGGAAACTGAGTTGCAGAAAGCTTGAGGGACCATCCAAGGCTGCTTGCTTTCGAGAGAGGAAAGAGCTTCGTTTATGAACACCGCCATGGCCTGCCCTTGCTGGAGACATTTTTAGATTCAGTGAACCTGCCTGATAAAGATGCCATTTGTATAATTTCCAGGAATAAGAAAAACTAAAGTGCAGGCCTTATAATGCTGCTCCAAGTTTCTTTATTATGTTATGCTCGTTGGTTGTTTTTTGAAACAGCTGTTACTTAGGCTTTCATTGGTGGCTTTGGCCATGGAAAAGTGAAGCAGCTACAAAATTAGAAATATTTGTCACTTCATAAGAACCAATTATTCTGTTTTAACTGTTGTTTTCTGGGTTTAATCGAGCGAGTTGGGGCCTGCTTTTGATTTGGAATTAGAATTACAGACAATAGCAAATTGGGAACATACACACAGTGTTGGTGTTGTGAGGAAACCAGATGGGTGTGATTTAAAAACCTGTTCATTGTGCACCTTTAATGAAAATTTTTTGTGTGTAATAACCTCTTCAGTACAGTATTTAACATTTCAAAGGATTCTGAAGGACTCTCCCTTCTCAAAAGTTGCCAAAGATTTTAGCTATTGTCATCATTAGACTTCAAAGCAGAAACTGCAGGCTATTTTAATGCCAATGCTTTTAATCCTAACCTTTGTATTGAGATTAGGAGCACAAAGGATGGCCAAGAAGGGGGGAGTTTTTCTATTTTGTTTTGTTTTTCTTTTCCCCAAAGATCTACAGGAAAGCTCTGCACTCTAGAATTGTTCTTTACTCAAGGTTAGATTTTTTTTTTAGGTCTAAACTATGTTGAAATCTGCATAACGGTGTCTGTTATTAAAAAAAAAGAATAGCTGCAGTAACGAAAGGACTTGGCACTCACAGATAGTTTCACATGCTCACAGCCTGTTTCTGTAAAAGATCAAGAGCCACAAATCTCTCCCAAATTATCTGTGTTTGTTATTATTTTAGTGTTTGAAGAGTAGATGTGTGTGTGGGGTGAAGGAGTTGATGAAAATTACCTATAGGAACCCCCAGCAGGCTCAGGCCAGGCTCTGCCAAGGCCTCTCCCGGCCCCCACTGCCACCCTCAGTCTCTCACCATCTCATTCTTCTTCACCTCCACGGGCCCTACACACACCCCTTGTACCCCTTTCTGCTTTCAGCCCGTACATCAAGCACAGAAGTATTTGTGCAGTGTCCTCACGGAGCAGACACTCCCCAGAGGCGCACAGTGGCTTCATGCTGGCATCGCTCTGGAGGAAACCACAGAACTCCAGTGGGTAGTTTCTCAGGTGCCTGTGCATCGCGTGGGTTCAGAAGGTGGCTGGGCAGTGGGATACAGTGAGCGAGTCTCTCTTCCCATGGTCCCTAACATCAGGTAGGCTGTGTAGCCGTAAGTTAAGTGAGCAGCATCTTTGTGAGCTCCTCTGTCACTGGTGATGTCAGTTGCCTTGCTTTGGTGTGGCACCCGTCACCATTTATCCACAGACAACCCCATCTATTCAATTCTTTGAGAAATCTGGAGCCCAGATTTAGGGGGCTCAAGTGGCATAGTTGATTTGCTGCTGATGAGTTGAGGGATGGGTTAGTGGGAACCTGTTAGGTCTGTGGCCAGGTTTAGACGAGGCTTGCGGGGATGGGAGCAGGATGCCAAACACGGGGAAGAGAGACGAGGTGTACTTGAGAAGAATTGGGGGGTTGGCGCATGGCGCATGATAGTTTGACATGGTACAAATAGCACTGTGTCGGATTCAGAAGCCAGAGACCTAGTCCACTTTGTGCTGCTCACTAGCTACAGCCTTAGGAAAGGAATTTAGTGCCTCAGTTTCCTTAACTTTCTGGGTTTTTTTTAATTAAAAATTTTTTTTTTAGTGACGGAGTCTCGCTCTGTTGCCCAGGCTGGAGAGCAGGTGCGCAATCTTGGCTTACTGCAACCTCTGCCTCCCAGATTCAAGCAATTCTCCTGCCTCAGCTTCCCAAGTAGCTGGGACTACAGGCATGCACCACCATGCCCAGCTAATTTTTGTATTTTTTTCAGTAGACACAGGGTTTCACTATATGTTGGCCAGGCTGATTTTGAACTCCTGACCTCAGGTGATCCGCCCACCTTGGCCTCCCAAAGTGCTGGGATTACAAGCACGAGCCACCGTGCCCTGCTGAGTTTCTTTAACCATATACTGTGAGTACAGGAGCAGATGGATTTAAAAGTCTTCTTTTTTCAGTTATCAGACGAGTTGATTCTAAAGTATCCAGGCATAAACCAATCAACAGTTAACCAACTGATCAAAAAGCTCAAGTCTTGTCGTGGAGGAGGAAACGTTGTGCTAATTTTGCGGAGCGATTGGTTGAGAGATAGCGTTAGAATTTTAAGAAGAGAATGTGGCAGCCAGATCAGAGACAAAGATAATTTTGTCATCTACATTCAGTATGTCCAGAAAACATGTGTTTGGAGACTAGAAGGAAAGATGGCAGTAAAATGTTTAGGTTAGAATTAACTTAGGGCCTTTGTCTGATAAAATGAGAGCTGAGGCTGGACGCGGTGGCTCAAGCCTGTAATCCCAGACCTTTGGGAGGCGGAGGCGGGTGGATCACGAGGTCAGGAGATCAAGACCATTCTGGCAAACATGGTGAAACCCCGTCTCTACTAAAATACAAAAAATTAGGTGGGCGTGGTGATGTGTGCCTGTAGTCCCAGCTACTTGGGAGGCTGAGGCAGGGAAATTGCTTGAACCCGGGAGGCGGAGGTTGCAGTGAGCCAAGATCACATCACTGCGCTTTAGCCTGGGAACAGAGCATGATTCCATCTTTTTTTTTTTTAATTTTTGAGACAGAGTTTCGCTCTTGTTACCCAGGCTGGAGTGCAATGGCACGATCTCGGCTCACCGCCACCTCCGCCTCCTGGGTTCAGGCAATTCTCCTGCCTCAGCCTCCTGAGTAGCTGGGACTACAGGCACGCGCCACCGTGCCCAGCTAATTTTTTGTATTTTTAGTAGAGATGGGGTTTCACCATGTTGACCAGGATGGTCTCTATCTCTTGACCTCGTGATCCACCTGCCTCGGCCTCCCAAAGTGCTGGGATTACAGACATGAGCCACCGTGCCCGGCCTGCAAGATTCCATCTAAAAAAAAACAAAAAACAAACAAACAAAACCAACAACAACAAAAAAAGGAGAGATGAAGAAAAAAGGATGGAGCCAGAAAAGTCTGTGAAAGAGACAGGAGACAGACTTGACAATATCTCTGTTAGCTACAACCAAGGTGAAATTTCAGCATTTTACCTTGGACAGATAAAGAACGTTATGGGGTAATAATTTTGCCTGTTTCATAACTAATTTCTGACTAGAATTTTTGTTTTTACCTGTCTACAGACTCTAAAGAGGAAATGTTTTCAAGAAATGCACATGATTGCTGGAGAGGTAAAATTTGGACCATTGTGCACAGCTGTTAGCGTCTGTCTCATTGGCTGTGGAAAGAAGCATGAAAACATTCTCTAAATATAATCAACAGGGCTATGTTGGGTGGTGCAGTTCTCTTTAAGAGCTTCTCTGCCTTCAATGAGAGTAAAGTAAATTGCCTTTTCTGAGTTCCCTAAGGGCTGCTGAAGTTACCCACAAGCTCAGAGACTGTCCAGGAAAGAGATACAGCCTCACCATCAAGAGGTGAGGCCCAGTAGTGGAGAACAAGAAAAGGCTTGGTCAGTGAATTGAAAGGCTGTCACTGCCTCACACTTTAAGCTTTTTATATAGTTGTTAAAGAACGAAATGGAATTTCTTCTGAAAACTGGAATTCAGCATGAATTATTACCCCGGAGGCATAGAAAAACCTGATAAAAATATCAAAATCTCTGTGTAAGATGATGTCTAGGCAGAAATGCACAGAAAGAGTACTTTTTCTGTGTTTAATTATCTTAGTCTCATCCTATCCTCACTCAAGCCGATTTCATAACAACATATAGATTTTTCATCTGATTTAATTCTCTGTTGTGGCATGAGCGTGTCACCTGCGTATCTTCAGAAGGCTGACAGATAGTGAACAGAATTATTATAGATCCAGACATCTTGGGCATTCTCCAGTCTAGAAGTGAAACTTAATTTGAACCAACAACTTTAAAAGTAACTTATTTCGACTGGTTTGAACTTGAGCTGACCTAGAACTGAATTAATTACATGTAATGAGGACCCCAGCCAAGGCAGGACTCTGAAATATGCACTGTGGCCCGCAGAGCTATGTGAGGAGTGTAAGTCAGATACTAGGACTTCGGTCTACTCTACACTGATACCCGGATCACTGTTCTGGAAAATTGCAGTGAAAAAGTTTGTCCGAAAACAGATTCCAGCCTGTTCTCTTTTTACAAGGACTCCCAGGAATTTGGGAAACTGAATCCCTGAGATAAAATGCCATTTCCTTCATCCCAGTTAGACCCTTCCCTGTTTTTCTGTAGATGGAATTTTCTGTTAATTGGCTCTTTACTCTGAGAACACACTGATCTTTATGGGTTCCTAAGTACTAGGTTCCGACTTTTTAAAGCAATTATAAAAGAGAAAACAGGGCACTTCCCAGACATAAAACTTGTTCTCATTTCCTGGTGGGTCGGTTAATCCGGGGATATTACAAGAGTTCAGTGAAACCTAATTCAATTAACTTGTATCACTTCATTGTATCCCAATTTTGAGTATGCCTTTGGCTGCATAAAGTGGAACAAAGCCAAACTTTTGGTCAATGTCAGATAAATATCTTTCTCTAACATTTAGGTTGAATGATTGGTTTCTGTAGTTGACCAAATGCACTGTAGAGTTGTAGCAGCTGTTAGGATTTACTCTTCCCCGGGTCACAATTTTGCTGCTTCCTTTTCGGTGGGCTTCATATTTCACTGAATCTTATAGCTGGAAGTGACCTTAGAATGCTTCTGGTCCGACGCACTGATTTTATATAAATGAAGTAATGAAGCCCACAGAGTTTAAGAGACAGGCTTAAGGTCACAAAGCTAGACAGTGGCAAAGCTGGGGCGAGAACACCAGCTTCCCACCTCTGCCCCAGTGTTTTTGGTAGGTTACTTCTGAATAGGATTTAGTGATATTCTTTACCTCTGTCCAGACTCTCGGTGGAAAAATTGCCAAGAAATGATAAAGTTATTGTTGAAGATTTAAAATTTAGACCATTTTGTATAACTTGCTTTTTTTTTCTTTTTATCATGTACAGTTTCTAAAATACACAAAAGTAGGAGAATAGAAAAACCCAATATCGGACTTCAGCAATTTTCAACTTGTGGGTCATTACGTTTCATTTATATCCCTGTCTGCTCCCTCCTCCCCCCAATTATTTTGAAGCAAACCTAGACATCATATTAATTCATCCATGAATATTTCAGCATACATCTGTAAAAGATAAAGACCCTTGAAAAATAACCACAATACTATTGCTCACCTAGGCAAATTAGCAGTAATTCCATAATGTTATTCAATATCCCATAGTTGTTCTGTTTGACTTGTTATAAATATTAGTCATTTAATTTTCAAATATGTTTTCTCTTTCAAAGGGGAAACAAATTGTTAAGAACAGTGGGTGTTTTAGGTGAATGGAATAAGGGAGGTGCTGTCACGGCGTTCTTCAATATAACTGATGAAATATGACATGACTTCACAATTAATGAGGAATTTACCAGATAGTAGCTTAGTTTTGGAGTGTTTTAATTATCTTTTCCACCAAAACTAGTCAATTTTATTTTATTTTTTGTGATATTGAGTCTCACTCTGTCCCCCAGGCTGGAGTGCAGTGGTATGATCTCATCTCACTGCAACCTCCACCTCTCGGCTCACGCGATTCTCCCTGTCACAGCCTCATGCGTAGCTGGGAATTACAGGTGTCCGCCACCACCCCCGGCTAATTTTTTGTATTTTTAGTAAAGATGTGGTTTCACCATGTTGGCCAGGCTGGTCTTGAACTTCTGACCTCAGGTGATCCGCCCACTTGGGCCTCCCAAAGTTCTTGGATTACAGGCATGAGCCACTGTGCCCAGCCCCAAACTAGTACATTTTAATATGATGCTTTTCCAAGGTACTGCAGCTGTTCTTTTCATATCCCTTTAAGTCATTTGAGTATCAGTATATTAAAGAAACTTGTCACCACAGTAAAGGAGAAAGCCTGGGCCATCTTTGCTGGTTGTCTCTGAGTGTGTGTGTATGTGTGTGTGTGTGTGTGTGTGTGTGTGCAAATATGAATACTTTGAGCTCCTAGAGTCCAGTAGCATGAGATCGAAAATATTTTATTGGTTTGGGAGGCTCAAGCAGGTGGATCGCTTGAGCTTGGGAGTTGGTGACTAGCCTGGGCAACATGATGAGATCTTGTCTCTATTTTAAAAAGAAGAAAAAAATGTTTTATGGTTAGTTACAAAGTCTATTCCAGCAAAGCATTTTAGGGGAGGTGGGTTGATCCTTTTGTGGGAGACTTTTGTGAAGGTGTTTCTCGTTTCTTCAGCTTCTCCTACATTTCTTTACCGATGGAAGCCACGGACAAGTTTCGAATGACTCTCCCATCCCATTCATTCGCTTAGGCTGGCACGACATTTTGTGTTGTAGAATATAGGGTACAAAACAGAAATGTCCTCATCCCTTGTCTGTTGTGATGAGAAAGCTATAAGTTTGTCAAGCTGGCTAAAATGAAAAGCAGTGACTGCCTTAGAGAAACGTGAGGGAGAGTGGGGTCCTGGGAGTGAGAATCAGGAGCAGGGTTCTCCTGAGAGCAGCATTCGGGAAAGTAAACCCTGGTGAATGAGCCGGCTGGGAGAAAGGAAGAAAACAAACCAGCCCAGTACAGCTGTGTGCTTGGGTGCTGCGGCCTCGGCGCCGTGCGTCCCAATCCTAGCAGCGCACAGGCGCGTGAGCTGAAACTAGTTTAAGGCTTGCTCTGTGTAGGTCAGACTGACTTCCAGGGGTAGTAAAAACCCATGTCCTCACAGGGCCGCAGACGTACCTTGTGACTGGCTTAAAATGTTTCCTCATACTCCCCCATCGTAGTGATAGTCGCCTGCTATCCCCCACCCGCCTTTCGGAATTTGGAGAAACTCCTTTTTCTTCACCTTTCACAGTGTGCGTGTAGTTGGCATGTATTTGTTTTACCGTTTCTCTCTGCCATTGGCTTTGGCAGGTCCAAGAAGGACAAGTGTTTCAGAAAAATAGAGAGAGAGCAACAGAGAGGCAGAGGACATGTCGCTGATGAGTCTGAGATGGGAACAGCTGTTTTGTGACTTGGGAAACACTCAGATGTCCAAAGGCCTGTGTTGCGTGGTCACCGCCTCCTGCCTGCGGCCACCTTGCCATGTTTGAGTGTTGGTGATTCTGGTTCTGCGCAGTGAGACAGATGAGGACCCTCCATCTGTGGAAGCTGTGTGGGGTCCCGGCTGCCTTGTGTTTGCTTTGTTAGTGGTGCTGAGGAAGAGAGAGAAACGCCTCAGCTTCTGGAAGCTAAACAGTGTGGATGTCTAGCCTGATGGATGAGTAGAATTTCTGATAGTCCATTCATCCAAGGTCCTGCTCCTTAAATACATTGGTGTTTAATGCTCTGACTATGGGCTTTGTAAGACCTCCTCTTTTAAAATGTTTTTTTATTTTTAATTTAATTTATTTATTTATTGAGACAGAGTCTCACTCTGTTGCCAAGGCTGGAGTGCCGTGGCGCGATCTCGGCTCACTGCAACCTCTGCCTCCCAGCTTCAAGCGATTCTCCTGCCTCAGCCTCCCCAGTAGCTGGGACTACAGGTGCGTGCCACCACACCTGGCTAATTTTTTTATTTTAAAATTATTTTAGTAGAGACGGGGTTTCACCATGTTGGCCAGGCTGGTCTCTAACTCCTGACCTCAGGTAATCTGCCTGCCTCAGTATCCTAAAGTGCTGGGATTACAGGCATGAGCCACCACACCCAGAATTTTTTTTTGTTTGTTTTTTAAAGTTCATTGATGATAATTGACCAATAACCAAATGCCCAAAACCGGTGGAGGACCTTAGTCCCCTTTATAGCAATGTTTGCATGGAAAAATACTTTAAGAGTTCCAATGTCAACATGTATCTCACTGCCCCATTATCTGAAACTGCTGGCTGAGGGAGGAACCCTTTCGTGGTCCCAGCCCATGAGTCTGCAGAGATGGAGGCCCAAATGACAGGGCGGACACAAGCGCTCTGAGAAGCGTCCTCCAGAGGGTGAAGATTCAGATGGTTGTTGGATGCTGTAGGCAGTTGCAAGATCAGGGTCACTACGGTTCATGACAGAAAGGTTGGGGATAGGGAAGGGCATCCTTGGAGATGGGTCTTGTGCCTAAGAGATGCTTTGACAATCAGATGCTTCTAAGCAGGGGACTACCTGAATTTTTCAGTAGTACAGACTGAGAAGAAATTCTGCCTGCATGTCTGTGAGTTCATTGAGGACACTTGGGGACACAAGAGAAAGGGGAAAAAGGCTACTGTTAGAGCACTAACCACACGTCTGCAGCTCTTGGCACGCTGTTCCCGCACTGCGCAGGCGCAGAATGAAAGGCAACCAGACTGAGGTTAGGCAAGTAGTGGTGGGGTGAGACGCATAGGAGAGACCAAGGCTTTTTCTTCTAAGCGTGTTTCTCCGCAATTCTACTTTTCTTTTTGAATAGCCTTTCCCCAAACATGGACAACTCATTAGTTGAACATAGAGCAAGCAGTCCCTAAAGATCACTGTCTCCACCATCTTTCCCCCTCCCTTCCACAGATGTGCGTTCAGTACCTTCTACATACAAAGGATAATGCTAGATTCTTTTTTTTTTTTGAGGCAGAGTTTTGCTCTTGTTGCCCAGGCTGGAGTGCAATGGTGCAATCTTGGATTACTGCAACCTCTGCTTCCTAGGTTCCAGTGATTCTCCTGCCTCAGCCTCCTGAGTAGCTGGGATTACAAGCATGGCCCACCACACCTGGCTAATTTTCTATTTTTAGTA
Organism: Saguinus oedipus; assembly: GCA_031835075.1. Taxonomy (NCBI): domain Eukaryota; kingdom Metazoa; phylum Chordata; class Mammalia; order Primates; family Cebidae; genus Saguinus; species Saguinus oedipus. Next base: position 5,928,422 of record CM063171.1, on the reverse strand, counting down.
GAGATGGGGTTTCTCCATTTTGGTCATGCTGGTCTTGAACTTCCAACCTCAGGTGATCCGCCCATCTTGGCCTCCCAAAGTGCTGGGATTACAGGCCACCACACCCGGCCAATGACAGGTTCTTGAAGGCTATGTTTCTATCCATGTGGAGGTCCTTTTTCATGGTGGATCAACTAGTGCTACTGTAGCATGAAGTTATGTTCTTCTAGCTGGCCACGGTGGCTCATGCCTGTTATCCCAGCACTTTAGGAGGCTGAAGAAGGAGGATTATCTGAGGTCGGGAGTTAGAAACCAGCCTGACCAAAATGGTGAAACCCTGTCTCTCCTAAAAATTAAAAAAAAAAAAAAAAAATTAGCTGGGCTTAGTGGTGCATGCCTGTAGTCCTAGCTACTTGGGAGGCAGGAGAATCGCTTGAACCTGGAGGTGGAGGTTGCAGTGAGCCGAGATTGTGCCATTACACTCCAGCCTGGGCAACAGAGTGAGACTCTGTCTCAAAAAAAAAAAAAATTATGTACTTCTTCCCTACACTGGGACTTCATAGCTAAGAGGACAACCGTTTGTATCAGAGACAACATCAATATATGCTTAAACGTAGTGATTTAGGATTTGGAGAGATTATAGTATTTGGAGAGATGGAGTAATATTTCCTTAGAAAGTCTTTGTTCCCCCTAGTCTGAAATGCACTGTGTGAGCTACTGGAGGCCTCTCCCCTTTAGGGTCAGACATACTCCTACTAAAGATGGACGCTTACACTCATTAGCAGACACCCTGCTGAGCACCCTGCATGTATGCGCTTATTGACTCGTCACACAATATTAGGAGAGAGCTATTTTTCCCATTTCACCTTGGGGGGAATAAAGCCTTAGCAGAGATTTCGGATTTCACTTGAGGTAATGCATCTACTAAGTGCTAGAGCCGGGGCTTACCTCCCTGCTCTGAGGCCGATGCTGTTAAACATTTTCTTATTTTATTTTATTTTGAGAGAGGGTCTTGCTCTGTTGCCCTGGTTGGAATGCAGTGTGGAATTATGCCTCATTGCAGCCTCGAACTCCTGGGCTCAAGCCATCCTCCCGCTTCAGCCTCCTGAGTAGCTGGGACTATACGTGCACACCACCATGCCCGGGTAATTTGTTTTTGTTTTCTCAGTAAAGACAGAGCATCGACTTTATTGCCTAGGTTGGTCTTAAGCTTCTAGCCTCCAGTGATCCTCCTACCTCGGCCTCCCAAAGCGTTGAGATTACAGATGTGAGCCACTGTGCCTGGCCATGATGCTCTATTTAATACTGTAGAATGGTAGGCAAATATCTTAGGCCCATGTGTATCTTTCTACCCTACCAGGAGAAAAATACAGTGCTGGAGACCTTCAATTGTCTTTCATTCCCCTGAGACAATTTCATGTTTCAAAGGATGAAGGTTCAGAGGTCCAAGCAGGAACCCCTTAGACCCTCCCCTAAGCATTACTAACAGTAGCTGACATTTACAGTGCTTGCTCTTTACCAGACGTTGTTCTAAGCAGTTCACACGGATTCACTTATTCGAGCCTCACAGCAGCCTTGAGGATTCTGTTATTTTCCCCATTTTATAGCTGGGGAAATTGAGGCCCAGGGATGATTATGCAGCTAGTCAGTGACCAGTGCATTTTACCAGGCCAGCGGCCTCTGCATTCTGTACCCTGTGCCTCTCTGGCATGCCATCTGGATCCCAGGTACCATGAGCCCATGTCCTGTTTTCTCCTATCTCGAAGGAGCTGGAGGACGAGGCCTTTGCACGTGAGGCCGGTGCTAAGGCAGCACCACCTAACTGGGACCTGGGTTAATTCTCTTGCCTGCTCCTTGCCAGTTCCACGGTTACTTCTTATTCTGACTTGTTTCTTTCTGGGCCCTGGGGCTTGGCAAAGCAGAAGCCAGAGGTTGGCACAGTCTGCACGGGAATGAGACAGACTCTTGCTCCTGTTAATGAGCATTAAACATCTCAGGTGCAACTGACTTCTCCCCACCCCTTCCCCCCACTTCGTTCTTTTGGACGGAGCTCAGACCCTCAATTGTGCTGACTTACCTCTTGTTCCTTGGTCTGATTTGGCTCTGTGCTGGGGAAGGGGGCAAATGCTGCCTTTCTCTGGAGCACAGAAGGCAAGTTGGCTTCTTCCTGTGTCAGAGAAACACAGAGTTACCCGAAAGGGAAGTTGTGCTGATGAACTGCCAAAGGTGTTCTCGATGCATTATTGGGCCCTCCTTTGCTTGGTTTATTTTTTTTTTCTTAATGAATTCGGCTTTGGTTTATGAATCCGAGGGAGTTAAAGGATTGTCCTCAACAAACTGCACCTCTCACAGATTCATATGTTGAAGTCCTAACCACCAGTAGCTCCAAATATGACCTTACTTGGACATAGAGTAGTAGGCGATGTGATTAGTTGAGACCAGTTCGTACTGGAGTAGGGCGGGCTGTCATCCAACATGACTGGTGTCCTTATGAAAAGGGGAAACTGGGACACAGGCACACAGGGAGAATGCACAGACAGGGGCGGTCATGCAGGAAGCAAGGAAGGCCAGAGGTCACCAGGGTGCCCCGGAGGCCAGGGGCAGGGCACGGGCGGGCTCTTCCCACACCCCGGGGAGGAAGCGGCGCTGTTCACCTTGATCACAGACTTCTGGGCTTGGGAACCGTGAGATGGTTTCTGCTGTGCAAGCCGCCCAGCGTGGTGCTTTGTTACAGCAACCCTTGGAAACCTGTGCAATCACCTTCAACCAACATGCAGTCAAAACAAAAGCTTGAAGTTAGCAAAGTCTGATGGACCTGAGCCTCCGTGAGGGGGCCTTCCCTTCTCCTGCAGCGACTTAGAGTCAGAGGGCCCAACCCTGAAGGGCCTGGCCAGGGACGTGAATGGGTTTCCTGGGGCACCGCAGGCCTGAGTCTGAGGCCAGGCACTCCGGGCCACCTCCGCTCTTTCTACGCCCATCCCCTTTCCATATTGATCTATATGGAGAGAGACAGAGGATATTCAGAGATGGCTGGGAACCTCTGTTCTCTCTGTGGGAATACTCTCTGTTTTTGATTCTTGGATGAAAAGATAGATTTCATGATGGATTGTTAAGGGATCGCTGCCGTTCTACATCCTGAGAAGCTTCTAGATTTGAAAAAAAAAAATTTCTAGTTGAAATATTACATAGTATTTCTTAGCTCTTCGGTCTCATAAACTACACATCTAGCTCCATCCACCTTCTGGTACCGCTGAGCTGGCAGCTCAGACCTGGACAAGGAAACCAGAAAACTGGGAAACTTGGCAAGGTTCGACTATTCAAAACAGCAGCAGAAGAAAGAGGGATAGGGAAGAGAGGGAGGGAGGGAGGAAAGAAGGGATGGAGGGCTGATGGAAGGAGGGTACAAGGGAGGGAGTAAAATACTGAACACTTCTAACCTGTGAGCCAGTCAGTGTCTGTGCTCAGAGTGGAACCAGCCTAAGGTTTTTGTGTGCATTGGGAGAATGGTGGAGATAGTGATTACTTTTCAATTTTATAAAAGTTAAGAATGCTTGGAAGGGAAATCATTGAAAGAGAAGGAAGAGAGGCAGAGATGGAATTAGAGAGAAAGAGAGAACTTAAGTTATTCAATAAGGCCGGTTGCTCATGCCTGTAATCCCAGCATTTTCGGAGGTCGAGGTGGAAGGATCGCTTAAGGCCAGGAGTTTGAGATCAGCCTGAGTAGCATAGGGAGACCCATCTCTACAAAAATAATGCAAACAATTGGCTTGGCATGGTGGTGCACACCTGTAGTTCCAGCTACTTGGGAGGCTGAGGTGGGAGGATTGCTTGAGCCCAGGTAGTCAAGGCTGTGATGAGCCATGAGCCCACCACTGCACTCCACCCTGGGCAACAGAGCAAGACCCCGTCTCTGAAAAAAAAAAACAACAAAACTATTTATAAAAAAAATAATAATCCAACAGCACAACTTTTCGAGCTGTCTAGGGTTAACCACCTGTCAGAACTGGTGCAAAGATATGGAACCAGCCCAAATGCCCATCAATCAACAAGTGGATAAAGAAACTGTGATATCTATATGTGTATGATGGAATACTACTCAGCCATAAAGAGGAACGAAGTAATGGCATTTGCAGCAACCTGGACGAGACTAGAGACTATTATTCTAAGTGAAGTAACTCAGGAATGGAAAACCAAATGTCGTTATGTTTTCTCTCCTGAGTGGGAGCTAAGCTATGAGGACGCAAAGGCATAAGAATGACACAATGGACTCTGGGGACTTGGGAGGAAAGGGTGGAAGAGGGGTGAGTGATGAAAGGCTAAACCCTGGCTTCAGTGTATACTGCCTTCTGGCTCTTTCTCACGGCTTCTAATTCTGGTCAGGCCTTATCCCATTTCTGGGAAATTTTCCCTCCTTTCTACTGAGACACCACAGCTACAGGTAAGGGACAGTTTCCCCGGCAGTACGGAAGTGATCGCGTGGGAACCCGCGGTAGGCTGGGGCTGGTGTGCACTGTTAGCCCACCTTAGTCTCATCTGTGTTCTGAAGTGTGTTCCTCAGGAAGTGCTGGCCCTCGTCCCTTCCCTTGGCTGCTGGCATTTTAGCTTGGTGGACTGGGTGAAGCCCGTGGTCTCTTCAGAGCTGTCCTTCCTCATTTCCTGTGGGAGGAAAAGTCTGGGTAATGTGGGTGATGCTGGACTTCCTGCTTTTGTTCCTGGAAACATTTGCAACAGATCCTAAGTCTTTACCCTTCTAGTCAGGAGTGGGAGAAGAGCAAGTGGAGACACTGAGGACATTATTAGTTTACATTAAAAGTATCTGATCCTGCATGTGATTTTTCTTGTCTCCCCACTTAGATTTATTTGTTCCTCTTATAAAGCAAAACTGAAGCTTTAAACAAAAAAACTAGCCTCCTTTTCCTAAAAAGTAGAGTGCCCCTATGTCCCTGTTTGCCCAGGAGGGGACTAGTCTAAGCATTTGGTTCTAGTGTAATTCGTAGCACCCTTCTTATTTTAAAAACCATCCCAGTTGGTTTTGGAAGACTGAGTCAGGGGAATCCCTTGGGCCCAGGAGTTTGAGACCAGCCTTGTCACCATGGTGAAGCCCCATCTCTACTAAAAATATAAAAATTAGCCAGGCCTAGGGCATGCACCTGTATTCCCAGCTACTCAGGAGGCTGAGGCAGGAAGATTGCTTGAGCCCAGAGGTCAATGCTGCGGTGAGCGGTGATTAGGCCACTATAGTCCAGCCTGGGCAACATCTTTTAGCCTGTCTCTAAAAAATAAAAAATAAAAATAAATGAAAAGCCATCATCCTATGAATAATAACTAATGGGAGCTACCGTGAAGTACTGTTAGATTGTAGCTAACCTTGCCCGAAACAGCACCTTTAACATATTATATACAAAATAATACAGAGATTTAAGATTATTACCCATAAGCCTAGTTACTTAACTGCTAAATATTGAAACAAAATTGAAAGAAATCTTTCAAATGAACTTAGCAGAAATTATTAAATAATAACATCTCTGTATTTCTATTCCATAGTAGCATTAGAAATGCTATTAGTAATTATTAAATGATATCACGTGTAAGTCCTGCGATTTAAAGAAGTTATTCTTAATAGAGTCCGGGATTTAAACATATGGGGCCTTTTTTTTTTTTTTACAATTATTGAAATTTGATAAAGCAGGAAGCTGTTTGAGCTTTGCTTCCTTTTTGATATGATTTTAATTGCTCGTACAACATTCCCTTAAATTACAGGAAGCCGCATGTTGGAATAAGAATCCATCCTTTCAACTCCATCTGTGTCATGGTATGGCTTTTCATTGGCTTAGGAAGCAGCTCTGTGGTGACCTGCAAATAGAATTGAGAAAAGAAAACTTTCAAGACTGATTAGTGTGAAGGAGGTTTGGGGATTTAACTCTCTCAGTCTCTTGTGCCATTGGTATGAATGGGCTGCGGGGACGTCATTTGAGTCATCTGAATACATTTGTACTCTATTTTATGTGCACGTATATTCATAAAAACTTTTTAATAAGACATCCTAAAAACTTGGGAGATATTCTAGCAACACAAAAATTTATGTGGACTTTATTTGGTTGACACAAACAACGACTAAGAAGAAAACACTAAATCCAGTGACTGCTCACAGCAGGCATCCAGGAGGCAATGCAGTGAGACAGAAGAGCACAGTCGTGGAATGAAATGCGGCTGGGCGGGTCGCTCACGCCTGGAATCCCGGCACTTTGGGAGGCAGAGGAGGGCAGATCACCTGAGGTCAGAGTTCAAGACCAGCCTGGCCAACATGGAGAAATCCCATCTCTACTAAAAATACAAAATTAGCCAGGCGTGGCGGCACATGCCTGTAATCCCAGGTACTTGGGAGGCTGAGGCAGGAGAATCGCTTGAGGTGTGCTGACATCACACCACAGCACTCCAGCCTGGGCAGCATGAGTGAAACTCCGTCTCAAAAAACAACGAAAAACGGGACTGCTAGTTCCTCAAGCTCTGTGGGCAAACCGCTGACTGCCTCTGAGCTTCAGTTTTCCATCCCTTCTTATGATCACAATCCCTGCCTTGCCTGCCTTATGCATAAGGCTCAACAAATTATAAAGCCCTATGAGAACAGAAGACATTATTTATTTGTCCTTAGATAGAATTCTTATCTACCAATGGATTTGGGGGCCATGAAGTAGATACAGTATTTGTTTCTTATGATCCTGAGTCCAGATGTGTCTCTGGTGGGAACCATAGCGCTGAAGAGGACCTAAAATGAGCATGTCGTGGCACAGTTTATCGAGGGCCTATTTTTTGAAAGGTGCTGGGCATAAAGTGGTTATAGAGTGAAGCCGTCCCTGGCCACCCCGTTTTCCATTGCAAATGTCTGGTTTCAGTCTTCCTCTCCTGCATTATTTTCTTCCGTTCATCACTATTTTACATTCTACACGATTTACTAATTTATGTGTTCATGCTTGTCTCCTGCCATGGAGGCAAATTCCTTAGTGATGAAAGATTTTGTTTTTGTTGCTATCTTATTGTTTTATTTTGGAGTTTTTAGATCCCGGTACCTAGAACCATTATTAGCACATAGCAAGTGCTCAATGAACATCTGTTAGATGAACCAGGCAGCCAATGCTCTTCACACACAGCCGGGGAAACAGACAGACATTTTTGTAGGGCATTATCCTGTATTATTATTATTTTATTATTATTTCGAGATGGAGTCTCATTCTCGCTGCCCAGGCTGGAGTGCAATGGCGCAATCTCAGCTTGCTGTAACCTCCGCCTCCTGGGTTCAAGCAATTCTCCTACCTCAGCCTCCCAAGTAGCTGGGATTACAGGCACCCACCATTACACCTGGCTAATTTTTTGTATTTTTAGTAGAGACAGGTTTCACTATGTTGCCCAGGCTAGTCTTGAAACTCCTGACCTCAGGCGATCGACTGCCTTGGCCTCCCAAAGTGCTGGGATTACAGGTGTAGGCCACAGTGCCTGTTGTATTATTAAAACAATGAGGTCAGCATGGTAATAGAAAGGGCAGCTGTTGTTATATAAACAGAAAAAGGGGCTCCAAATCTGCAGGGGTATTCGAGGGCAAAGACAAGGAGAAAGTCTTTCAGAGAACTGACCTTGGTTTGAATCCTGCAAGCAGGTTACATGAGAGTTTCCAGGAGACCAAGTGGGCACTAGCCAGCTTACAGCAACAGGGCAGCTCCTAAGGCCTGTAATTAGAAATGAGCTTGCTGAGGAACGGGCACACATCGGTGTGTGGTGCGCATGGCAACAAGGGCCCTTGGTGATTCACTGGGGCAGCAGGAGAAAATGCGAGAACTTGGGTATTTATAGTGATCTCTTAGGTAGGAAGTGCAAAAGAAATGAAGTCTTAAAAACTGATAGCAGGACCAGCGCTGGGTGAATGTGTCTGGTGCAGTGAGTTACAGAAAAATGTGTGGGAGTGTCATCAGGTGCAGGCCATTCTGTGTGGCTTTGTGTAGCCTTTTTCTTTTTATAGAAACAAAGTCTCACTCTGTGGCCCAGATTAGAGCATAGTAGTGTAGTCATAGCTCACTGCAGCCTCCATCTCCCAGGCTCAAGCAGGCCTCCTGCCGCAGCCTCCCAAGTAGCTGAGACTACAGGTGCACCCCACCCTACCTGGCTAATTTTTTTTATTTTTTGTAGAGGTGGGATCTTGTTATGTTGCCCAGGCTGTTCTCAAGCTCATGGGCTCAAGCGATCCTCCCATCTTGTCCTCCCAAAATGCAGGGATTATAGGCATGAGCCATCACCCAGCCCCATCTTTTCCATTTAGTATATTTCTTCCTACTGCAGTTTACCTGTGTTCATTAAGTGATTTACAGCTCATCTGATCTATATGATTTTGTGACAAGTTGGGGAGTAATCTTGAGTTTTTCTACTTCACAGAACAATCCACTGATTATCTGTGACAAAACACTTTACGGAGGCGTTCAACGTAAAGAGCAGGTATGCATTTTACTGTATGAGAGTCCAGAGATACACTTCTGCTGACCCTTTTTGAATACAGGGATGTTAGTACTAGTCACTATAATCTGAGGAACCCACTAATACTGTGATTTGGGGGTAAGTCAAATATGAGCTGCATGAAGAAGTTCACAAGGATGTTGTGGTGAGTCTTGGGCGGTTCAGTAGAGGACTTGCTCTGCCTATTGCAGCTTGGCAGTGGAACCAAATGTTACCCATTGTGGTTTCCCCGGGGCAAGCCTGAGATGCACAGGGAAAATCTAAAGACTCACTTTGCTGGGCATGGTGGCTCACGCCTATAATCCCAGCACTTTGGGAGGCCAAGGTGAGCAGATCACTTGAGGTCGGGGGTTCGAGACCAGCCTGACCAACATGGAGAAACCCCTTCTCTACTAAAAATACAAAATTATTCAGGTATGGTGGCACATGCCTGTAATCCCAGCTACTCAGGAGGCTGAGGCAGGAGAATCGCTTGAACCCGGGAGGGGGAGGTTGCAGTGAGCTGAGATTGCACCATTGCACTCTAGCCTGGGCAGCAAGAGCCAAACTCTGTCTCAAAAAATAAATAAATAAATAAATAAATAAAATAAGACTCACTTCCTGAACTGTTAACATTGTCAGTCATGTCAGTCAGGCAACTAAATTCCTACTCTTTTTTCTCAACCTATAAGAGCTTTGGTGACTCAAATTACCTATTGTTTCATTCTGAAGCTTCTCGGTTTTCGGGTGAGAAAGCTCTTTGTCTATTTGGGTTTCAGAGACACATTAGGTCTTTCTAGAGGAAGCCGATTCTCCGTGATAGCATGGCTGGGTGCTTCTGGCCTTGCAGCCGATCGTATTTTGGTGCTAGGTTTGGTCACTTCATGTCTTATGGGTCCTTTAGATGAACAGATGTAGCTGCTGCACATGCTAATTTGCAAAGACAGTGTTTCAGTTTGAGATGGCTTTAAAAAGGGGACTGCAAAGCTGGACTGTGGAGCTGGACACAGAAGTCATGGTCAGCTAGTTTCCTTTAGTTAAATGAGCAACTTCATTCTGAACTCTTCTGATTTTGCTGAAAATATTTTAGCCATTTTGAGGAGAGGCTTGGAAGCTCGATAAAAGAGCCTCACAGATATTTTCCCAAAGAAGATGGCAGTAGGTATTACTAAATACACCGCAGATGCAGAATAAAAACAGATCCTGGGGTTTGTTTCAGGTAACATGATTCATTGAACAGAAGTCAGCTGGCTCATTGTCAGTGTCCAGCCTTATCAGAAAAGACTGTTAAATATTTTCCACGATTTCCAGCTGCGTTGACATTGGGGCTTCACCAGGCAAGTTAACATAAAAAGTGAAACACATAAATCATATTATTATGCAGTCTGAGTTTTGCCTTAAACTATTTAGTATTGAAACAAATTGCTGTCATCACATTCCATTTGTTCATTGAAAAGCTTATTCTGAAGTAAGCATTTTAACAAATATATTAGGGATATGATGACGCATATTTTGTCATATATCTTATTGTAATACTTAATATTTAAATTTGTAGCATAGTCTGATTTCATTGGATTGTTTAATGTCACATTTTCTGTATCTTTGACAGGTGACACTGATTTTCTGTTCCTGCCCTCCCTCTCCTTCCCCAGTGCCTTGACTTGGGCCTTCAGGAGATAGGAAGGCCGTAGAAACACAATATGGCAGTGGACTGTGTGTGGTGGTGTGTGTGGACTGAACGGGGGCACAGCAGTGAGAGGAAGTGGTTGAGAATCACTCCCAGGTTCTTGCCCTGGGAGACTAGATGGTGGGACTCCCATTTGCCATGACTGGAAATGTATGCTAAGATCCCAGGGGTTGGGAGAGTGGGCGTGAAGATGATACATTTTGTGTGATGAGCAGCTTGAGTTTGGTTGTGTAGAGCATTCAGAAAAGATACTCAGTTGACAGTAGGAAGTAAGGATTTGGAGCTCCAGAGGAGAGATCTGGTTGGTGAGAGGTATTTGGAAATCATTGCAAGAACTAAAACAAAGCAGTGGATGTTGTGGAAGGAACTCAGCTGATGAAATTCTGAATGCCGAGAAAGGTGATTGGGTGGAATCCAGAGAACACCAAGTGCTGAATGGGCAGAGATGCCATGGATAAGGAGGAGAGCCTGCAGAAAGTGGCAATGAAAATAACAGGGAGGGAAGAGTTTTAAGGGGAGAGAGTGAGCAACAGCAGCAAGCACGAGACCAAGTAAGGACCAGTGTCCTGAGTGGATTTGGCAGTGGCAAGGTTGTTAGCTACATTAGTAAGAAGAAAAGTGTGTTTACGGGCATGCCTTGTTTCATTGCTCTTTGCTTTATTCCACTTCACAGATACTGCATTTTTTACAAATTGAAGTTTTGTGGCGACAAACTGTGGTGAGCGAGTCTACTGGCACCATTTTTCCAGCATGGTGTGTTCCCATTACATCTCTGTGTCACATTGTGGTAATTCTCTCAATAGTTCAGACTTGTTCATTTTTGTTATATGTATTATGGTCATCTGTAATCATTGACCTTTGATGCTCTTATTCTAATTGTTTTGGGGCTCCACAAAGTGTGCCCATATAAGATGGCAAACTTGAGCCATAAGTGTTGTGTGTGATCTGACTGTTCCAATGACTGGCCCTTCTCCTGTCTCTCTCCCCCTGCTCTGGCCCCCCTATCTCCTGAGACACAACAATATTGGAACTAGGTCAGTTCATAACCCTGTAATTGCCTCTACATGTTGAAGGAAAGGAACTGTTGCATATCTCTTACTTTAAATCAAAAGCTAGACATGATTAGGCTTTGTGAGGAAGGCATGTCCAAAGCTGACACAGACCAAAAGCTAGGTCTCTTGTGCTAAGTCAGCCAAGTTATGAATGCCATGAAAAGTTCTTGAAGGAAATTAGAAGTGCTAATCCAGTGAACACATGAGTGATAAGAAAGCAAAACAGACTTATCGCTGTTAGGGAGAAAGATTGAGTGGTCTGAACAGAAGATCAAGCCAGCTGCAACATTCCCTTGAGCCACAGCCTAATCCAGATCAAGGCCCTAACTAGCTTCAATTCTATGAAGGCTGAGAGAAATGAGGAAGCTGCAAAAGAAAAGTTTGAAGCTAGCAGAGGTTGGTTCATGAGGTTTAAGAAAAGGAGCTGACATCTCTCTATGTGTTAGACATCTCTCTAACATATAAGTGCAAGGTGAAGCAGGAGTGCTGATGGAGAAGCTGCAGTAAGTTATCTAGAAGATCTAGCTCAGATCATTGATGAAGGTGACTATACTAAACAATGGATTTTCAATGTAGACAGAACAATCTTATTCTGGAAATAGATGCCATCTAGGATTTTCATAGGTAGAGAGATGTCAGTGTCTGCCTTCCATGATGCAATCATCAAAGGACAGGCTAACTCTCTTACTAGAGGCTAATGCAGCTGGTAACTTTAAGTTGAAGCTGATGCTCAGTTGCTATACCAAAACACTTAGGACCCTTAAGAATAATGCTGAATCTACTCTGCTTATGCTCTATAAATGGAACAACAAAGCCTGGATGACATCACATCTGGCTACGACATGTTTTACTAAATATTTTAAGCCTACTGTTGAGACCTACTGCTCAGAAAAAAAGATTTCTTTCAAAGTATTACTGCTTATTGACAATATACTTCAGTGACAGTGGTCACAAAAGAGCTCTGATGGAGATTTACAGGGAAATTAATGCTGTTTTCATGCCTGATACAACATTCACTTTGTAGGGGATTAAGGAGTAATTTTTACTTTCAAGTCTTATTATTTAAGAAATATGTTTCATGGCCGGGCGCAGTGGCTCAAGCCTGTAATTCCAGCACTTTAGGAGGCCGAGGCGGGTGGACCATGAGGTCGAGAGATTGAGACCATCCTGGTCAACATGGTGAAACCCCGTCTCTACTAAAAATGCAAAAAATTAGCTGGGCATGATGGCGTGTGCCTGTAATCCCAGCTACTCAGGAGGCTGAGGCAGGAGAATTGCCTGAACCCAGGAGGCGGAGGTTGTGAGCCGAGATGGCGCCATTGCACTCCAGCCTGGGTAACAAGAGTGAAACTCCGTCTCAAAAAAAAAAAAAAAAAAAGAAAAAAAGAAATATGTTTCATAAGGCTGTAGCTGCCATAGATCATGATTCCAAAATTGGAAATTTTCTGGAAAGGATTCACCATTCTTGGTACCATTAAGAACATTTGTGACCCATGAGAGGAGGTCAGAATATCAACATTAACAGGAGTTTGAAAGAAGTTGATTCCAACCCATGGGAAAGATTGTGTTCAGATGTTTAGGTCTTTAATTAATGTTCCGTATACTAGAGATACAAGTTCAAAAATTCAAACTTCAAGTTTTCCTTTACTAGAGTTGCAAATTGAAAAATCAAAATTTCCTTGAGGTTTTAGATTCAATTTATTCTATTTGCAAATTTTGTATTTTTAAGTAAAAAATAAAAACCATACCTCTTGAGGCCTTTGAAAAACATTTGATCAACTCAAATGGAAGACTAAATTCCCTTTACTTAACAATGAGTCCTACTGAGAAAGGCCTTTAAATACATTCCCTTAAACATTTAAATTGAATCTATAAATTTGGTTTATTTAATTTTTAAAATTTGTTACTATTTTTTATTGAGGCAAAATACACATAACATAAAATTTGCCATCATAACCTTTTTTAAGTGTATAGTTCAGTTCAGCTAAATACATACATAACGTCATGCATCCATCAGCACCATCTATCTCCATAATTCTTTTCCTTTTGTAAAATGGAAACTTTCTACCCAGTAAACAGTAACTCTTCTTTTCACTTTTCCTCCAGCCCCTGGCAATCACCATTTTTCTTTCTTTCTTTCTTTTTTTGTTTCAAGACGGAGTTTCGCTCTTGTTACCCAGGCTGGAGTGCAATGGCGCGATCTCGGCTCACCGCAACCTCCGCCTCCTGGGTTCAGGCAATTCTCCTGCCTCAGCCTCCTGAGTAGCTGGGATTACCGGCACGCGCCGCCATGCCCAGCTAATTTTTTGTATTTTTAGTAGAGACGGGCTTTCACCATGTTGACCGGGATGGTTTCGATCTCTTGACCTTGTGATCCACCCACCTCGGCCTCCCATTTTTCTTTCTGTTATTATGATTTTGACTATTCTAAGTACTTTATATAAGTGGAATTATGCAGAATTTTTCTTTGTGTGACTGACTTCTTTCACTTAGCATTCTGTTCCCAAAGTTTATCCCTTCCTCCTACTCCTGGATGTAAGCGATTCTCCTGCCTCAGCCTCCAGAGTAGCTGGGATTACAGGCATGTGCCATCACACCCAGCTAATTTTTGTATTTTTAGTAGAGACAGGGTTTCTTCATGTTGGTCAGATTGGTCGTGAACTCCCAACCTCAGGTGATCCGCCCGCCTCAGCCTCCCAATGGCTGGGATTATAGGCATGAGCTACTGTGCCCGGTTTCTTTAGAAGGCTGAATAGATTCCATTATATGTATATATTGCATTTTGCCTGTCCATTCATCTCTCGATGGGTACTTGGTTGTGCTCATGTTTTAACTATTGCAAATAATATTGCTGTGAACATGGGGGTGGTCCAAATATCTCTTCGAGTCTCTGCTTTCACCTTGATCAGATATAGTTAGAAGTGGAATTGCTGGATCATATGGGAATTCTATATTTAAGTTTTTGAGGAATTGCCAGACTGTTTCCACGGTAGCTGCACCATTTTGCACAGTACACAAGGGTTCCAGTTTCTCCACATAATTGCCAACATTTGTTATTTTGTTTTTGTTTTTTGATAGTAGCCATCCTAATGGGTGTAAGCTGGTATCTCATTGTAGTTTTGATTTGCATTTCTCTAATGGTTCCTATACTGAGTATCTTTCCATGTGCTTCTCGGCCATTTGGATATGTTCTTCGCAGAACTCTCCGTTCAAGTCATTTGTCCGTTTTTGAATCTAGTTGTTTGTTTGTTTTTGTTGTTGTTGAGATTCAGGAGTTCTCTATGTATTCTGGGTATCAATCCCTTATCAGATACATGATTCGTAAATACTTTCTCCCATTCTGTGGGTTGTCTTTCTCTGTTGACGGTGTCTTTTGAGGCACACATCTTAAACATTTCAGTAAGTCAATTTTTTCTGTTATTTCTTTTGTGGCTTGTGTCTTTGGTGTCATATACTTGTTACACTTGATTTTTAAAAAGTAGTTAATATATCTGACTAGGAAGGCTTCAACCCAGATTTTCCCCAGCACTCCATTGGGCCTTCAGTAGCCACCAAATATGTGCCAACCATTGCTAGCCACTGAGGACATATCTCTGAACAAAACAGAGCAAAGGGCAACAATGAATAAGACAGATGTCCCTTGCCCTCATGGAGTTTACATGCTTGTAACTCTAAATTCATTCAACTGTAGCAAAGCTAATAAAGTTTTAAATGAAGAGCATTTCAAGTCAAAATTTTTACACCTTTCAATTTAAGATTGCAAGTCTAAAATTAATTATACATTTGAATTAGAGTCACAAACATATCTGTCTAATTAGTGTCTCTAACCTGTCTGCTATGAAAATACCAAATATACACATTTTAAAAGCCTGATCAAGGAATACTAATGGTATAAAATGGATTTGCTTTATTGTTTAATTCCAGCTTTTCTAATATTGACTACTGGGTTACAAAGCTGAGCTTGCTTGATGGACAACTCATGCCCCAGACACATGATTGTGTGAGGTAGGTTTAGAGATCTGAAGCTGGGCCCAGGGACATGGGGTTGTATATGACCAGAGTGACTCTTTCTATGACGCAGATGGACAGACTGAGCGTGATATGAACAGTGGCTATAATAACAGGGAACTGCATGCTCTTCAGATTGAACTGGTTTCACAATATACTGTTTGCTAGATTTAACCCTTCCCTTCATAGCACTGTTCAGCATTGTCCCAGTTTGAATGGATAAATTACTTCACACCCATACCTCCTTTGCTATGTGATCCGACACAGCTAACTCAGCCTAGGTGCCACCTGATTCTTCCACATCAGGCTAGTTGGCCATGAACACCGGCTCATGTCACCCTCCTGCAAGGTCTGCATTTAGAGGTGCTAAGTGGAGCTGTCTCCTCAGATGTCCATCAACTCACCTCTCATAAGAACAATTACTATTTTCTCAGTTTAGCCAAGTGTGATTCAAACTTACTTCCAGAAAATTCTTAGCCAACCTCTCCCTTCAAACAGATTCCCTCTTCTGTATAGGAATTCTAAAAATATCATTGCTGCTTTGATCCAAACCCTTCAGCAGTTCACAGAGTGCTTGGAATCGAATAGAAAACGTTTACCATGGCCTGCAAGTCCCAGCACGGTCTGGCTCTGCACTCCTTCTGTGACCTCATCACAAACCTCTCTCATGCTCCAATTTCAGCCACAGTGGCCATTTTTCCACTTCTTCCAGCAGAAGTCGATTCCTTCTACCCCAGGGCCTTTACGCGGACTGCTCCCCTTTTCTGAAACACCGTCTCCTCCACTCTTTGCTTGGGTGGCTCCTCATGCTGCAGGTCTCAGCTCAACTGTCATTTCTTAGAGAGATTATTGTTCTTCCTAGAACTTAGCACAACTTCTGCATGTATTTGCCTACTGTTTCTCTTCCCTACTAGATTGTTTGCTGCATGGGGTCATGTGTGGTGCTCTGTTTGCTCGGCACCCATCCCAGGGCTCGCATATCCCAGACAGTCAATCATTGTTTGCAGAATGAATGACTATCACAGTTGCCACAGCAGTCACCATTAGCCTTAAGTCATAGCTATTATAATCATTCATATAACCACTTTTGACTCTTGGGAAGTACTGAGTAATTGTTGAATTGAGATATCTAAATATCACTTCTCCTACATTCATTAATACAATTTGTTGTTACCTCTGTGGTCCTTTACACCCGCGGTCCCCAAGCTTTTCCACACTGGGGACGGGTTTCCTGGAAGACAGTTTTGTTCCTTAGAGTTGGGTGGGGGTAGGGTTGGAGGGCAGATGGTTTCGGGATGATTTGAGTGCATTCTATTTACTGTGCACTTTATTTCTTTTATTGTTACATTGTAATATATAATGCAGTAATTATACAACTCACCATTATGTAGAATCGGTGGGAGCCCTGAGCTTGTTTTCCTGCAACTAGACGGTCCCATATGGGGGCGATGGGAGACAGTGCAGATCATCAGGCATTAGATTCTCATCAGGAGCTCACGAGGGATGACCTAGATCCCTCCAAGTGTGGTTCACAGCAGGGTTCGCACTGCTATGAGAATCTAAGGCGGCCACTAATCTGGCTGGAGGCTGAACTGAACTCAGGCGGTAATGCCAGCAAGCAATGGGGAGCAGCTGTAAATCCAGATGAAACTTCACTGCCCACATCCTGCTCTGCTGCCTGCTTCCTAACAAGCCATGGGGTCCATAAATATCTGTGGGGTATGTGGCCTGGGAACTGGGGATACCTGCTTTATATAGGTAGCTTTCTATAACTTCTAAAGCTGTAATCTTTCTGTTCTTAGCAGTTCTCTTGCAGGAAAGAAGACATTGAACTAAATGTGCCTTTTGGGGGACTATCCTTTCCTGATTAAAAAAACAACAACCGCAGAACATTAATGAATTGGTTGACAGTAATACATTTTGATCATGTAAATATAAATTCCACAGCCTACTTAGTGATTATTTATTTATTTACTCTAAGTATCCCAAGAGGTAGTACAGTAGCCCCAGGTTATAGAGGGTGGCCTTGAGATCTGAATGAAGGAAGCTCTAATTCTAGATTTTATAATGCCTGTGACTTAACGCCATCCTGCTCTGCCTGCTTCTCCAAGATCCCTGCTACCATCCTCAAAAAATTCAAGCCGTGGAATAGCACGAGATTGTGTTAGAACTTCCTGAATCCTAACCAGTTAGAACCTACTGGCTTGTTTTTGCGATATCAGCTCGTTAAAAACATATCCCAGTAAGATTTAATAGCCCTGTCTCTGCATCTAGGCACCTGTGAATATGAAACAACAGTATAAATATGATTTTGAACGTTGTGTCACAGATGAAAAATTGCACAAACGTCAAATAAAATGCAGTGCTGAAGAAGGAAATCAGACTTCTTTTCGTCGCTATTTACTGTACCAAAGCATTTTTGGAAACCCAAATGGGGAGATACCGTTTTTGAATGAACGGCAGTGGCAGAGCGTGTTCGGGGTTAGCTGCAACGTGGCTGGGCGCCTTTAACTCGGCGTAACCTCCGGGGCCCGGGCCTGGGCGGCGCATTGGCCCCTCCTCCGCTCGCGCGCCGCGCGCATTGTTGTCCTTTAGCGATTGGTGGTTGGACCAGAAACAGCTGTGCAGAGCTGTGCCGTGTAAAGGGCTGTGGACCTGAATGCAGTGTAGCCGGCTAGCGGTGACTTACACCGGCCTCCAGAGGGACAGAGAAGAGCTGCAGGCTACTTGCATTGCGTCTTCCAGGCTTCGTGGACCCGGCGCCCCGGCGTTGGCGTTTGCGGGGGAGCTCGCCCGGGCGCCCCCTCCCTCTGGCTCTAGCTTCCTTTGGGCTTGGCGCAGGTGGGCCTGGCTGGGCACCGCAGATCTCCCCGTTCCCACGAAGGCTGGCTCGTCGTCTCTCTGCGAGGGGGAGGGACCATCCTAAAAATATGTAAATATCCAAGCGCCGGCTCCAGGCTGGGGCAGCAGCCAAGGTCCCTGCGCCGCCGACGGGTGCTTTACATGAAAATGAGAAGCCTGACGGGAACCGCGCTCTAACTTAAGGCAGGCTGGTGATTAGCATGAGACTGGGCGGCTGTCCTGCTTCCTGCCCTTCAATAGCCGTTCCGCGCGCTCGCGCCCGAGCTGCCACCGCGCGGGGGTCGATCGCAGGCTCGGCGTCCTTGGCAGCCATGGCTCCGTCGCCGCCTCGGCCAGTAAGTAGGAGCACGCTTGTGTAGGGGGCACATGCGTGTCGGCGCACCCACCCAGCCACCCACCCGCGCGCACGCACAGCGCTCGGAGCCTCGGCGGGAGGAAGATTGACGAGGCGCTGCAGTCGCGGGGACGGCGCGGGCTCTTCCTGGATTCCGCAGGAGCCCACCCGCCGCAGCTGCTGTCTGCAGAGCCTGCACGGAGCCGGTGCACACGCGCCCCCCGCTCGAGCCTCTGTGATGAAGACTGCCTCCCGGGGGCTGCGGGGGAGGCAGAGCCAGCCAGCGCCGGGGACTGCGGGCCGCGCGGCCGGTAGGCCCGCGGGGACACGACTCGGACACTGTCATCCCCACGCCGCGCGCTGAGCCGCCCGCGCCTCCGGCCTCCCGCACGCCCGGTCCGGGGTCGCCCCGGAGGCCTCGGCTGCCTCATTTGTTTGGGTCTTTTGTGCCGTGGCTCCCAGTTGGCTAAGCACTCCTGCGCTGAATCGGGCCATTGTCTGCGCTCCCATTGCCTTCACGCTGCCAGTCTCGGCGCCCCCACCCCGCCCGCCCCCTCCCCGCCTCCTCCCGGCCGGGGAGCCTCCTAACGTGCCTTTCCCCCCAGGAATCTGGAAGCTATAAGCCGGGCGGATTGCAAATGAAGTGTAATGCATTGTGGGACGTGTGTAAAATCGGAGCCTTCGCCGTGGGGGTGTGGGGGGGCGTGGGGAGGGCCGGACCCGCCGCTGGCGGTGTAGACGCCGACGAGGAGGGGCTGGGAAAATGTGCGCAGAGTCCGCCCGGGTCGTGCCCGCCGTAGACTGATGAAGGAGCGCGCTGCGCCCCGGCGCTGAGGCCCCGAGGATCCCGGCGGCAGGTCGCCCTCCCCACCATGAAGAAGACCCGGAGCACAACCTTGCGGCGAGCCTGGCCTAGCTCGGATTTCTCGGACCGGGCCTCGGACCGCATGAGGTCCCGCAGCGAGAAGGACTACCGCCTGCACAAGCGCTTCCCCGCGGCCTTCGCGCCCCAGGCTTCGCGGGGCTACATGACATCAGGTTGGTTGGTGACCGCGTTTCCGCCCCCGGGCGGGGGCCGCGGGGCGGGCTCGGTACGCAGCGGCCCAGGTGCTTGGAAGAGAGGTCGGGCAGTGATGGATGCGATAAGTTATGGGGAAAGAAGGAAAAAATTAGCTCCCAGCCACCATTTTGTACCTTCGCAAGATCCACAGCAGGCCCTCTCAATATGGGGTTGGAGAGCTATTAGTTAGGTAAAACGAGGGAGCGGGGACGAGCCGGGCGTGTTGGCTGCAGGGAGATAAATGACTGGGAACCCTTGGCGCTGCAGCCTCCTTGAGCTTTGTGGAGGATCCCGCGCCCAGGGCTGCCTGTGGTGCCAGGCTTGCGGGCTCCTGCATTGTGGCTGGTTATCTGAGTGGGTATTGCCAGCAGCCCCCTGCTCTCCAAAAGGGACAGGTTCCCTGCGCGGTTCTGGATGGGCTGAGTCGGGAGAGTCCTGCAGACATCGCAGGCTCCTCTGATTTGCACGCAGAGAAGGGGTTGGAGCTCGCTGAAAGCGTTCTGCGGGGGTAATGGTGCGGATGCCGATCGGATGCTCACATGATTCTGTCGATTTAGCATATGTTGCTTTGAATTCGGCTGCATGGGAAGAATGGAGGCTGTATCATGTGTTCGCATGTCAGACGGGAAGGACAAACAAAATGGTAAATGGGAAGGGGAGGCTGGAAAACAGATTTTCGCTTAAAATGCAGTGCTGTGAAAAGCCTTCCTGAAGGAGCCAGTTCTTTTTTTGGAAATTCAACCGGATGGCTTTGGTTTGATTTGGGAACCCAGGGATGAAATTCTTGAGGGAAATGCTGAAGGAGGAAAAGCCTGGAAACCTTCCGTTGCCTTCTCCTTACTTCTTAAGTACTTGTATGTAATGATGTGTAAGGCATCGGGTTTTCTTTAGTTTTCATTCAGAGGAAAAATTTGATTTTCTTCTAAGCACACTGTAATGGAAGAACCGAGGTTTTATTTTAAGCCACATGCTGTAGCAAATCACCCTGAGCTCTGCTGTCTTAACTGGGAAGATCGTTTTAAGCTTGTGGTTGGTACTTAGAGTCTCGCTTTACTGTCTTTCTCCTAAAACAGCAAGGCCTTTTTCACCGGGGTCAGCGTCTCATGCTTCAAAAATGCCTTGTGACCACATTTCCACGAACATAAAGCCTAAATCAAAGCACCATCTTTTTTATTGCAAAATCAGGCGATGGGAGGCTGTTGTACTATTTTGGCAATAAGGCTCCCTTGATTCTCCCTCTCATGAAAACCCAAATTTGTAAAGGAACTGACAACTACAGTTTACACTTCAGTCATTTAAGTCACTGCTGTGGTCGCTGTGTTCTCCAGACTTGCGGCGGTAAATTTTGAAGCACACCTAAATCCAAACCTAACCTCAAAACACGTATGTACATAAACCCATGTCAGGTAATCCTGGGTTTCATGTCCTCAGGGTTTGAATGTCTTCATTCCACACTTCACAGTTTCCCTTTCTCATACCTCCTAAGGAACCAGCCCTGATACCCAGGGGGAAGCCATGCTAGGACTGGTGGCCATCATTTCTTCAACAAACCTGCGAGACTCTCTGTTTCATAATTTCAGGCACTTTTCCGGGGAGCTAGTTTTTTTTTTTTTTTTTTTTTAAATCTATCTATTTTTACTCTATTTTTTTAAATCTATCTTTTTTTTTAATCTATCATTATCACATTTTCATTCTTTGCAAAAGAACTTGTCTGCTGTTACAGGTACTGCAAGGCATTTTTGAGGGCTTGAGGAAGAAGCTCGTAATTGTATCTGATTCCATTATTCCATTTCTTGAGCTGCAAATGGTAACATGGTCCCATGGTGATAATGGAGGATAACCTGTTTCAGGTTGGCGGTTTTCTGTTCAGATTCAGTGTTAGGATGCTGCTGAGAAACCTGAAGACCGAAAGATGGAAGAAAAGTGCTGTCATTCATTCAGCATTTTATGGAGTGCCCCCAAAGAGCAGAGAGGCTTGCTGGATTCTCGTGGGGTCCCAGGGCTGGATATAACATGGTTTTTGCCCAGGGAGGGAGGCTTATCATTTATTCTTGATTTTGAATGTTAGCTGATGCATGGAATAAGAAGCAGGTGTCACTGCTATGGAAGGAAATGTAAACATGACGACAAACACCTGCAGTGAACATTGGGAGAATAGGTGGAGTCTTTCTCAGGTGGAACTTTTTTGGGCATTGGATTGGGAAGCATGTGTATCTTCATCTATTTCCTTTACAAATATGGCTCCTTTCAACATATGAGTATTGATAGAAATAGATGGTATATTGAAACACTTGGAAATGATTTGTGAGATGTTCTCATCCTTTTAAAAAGGAAATATAAAGGAAATCCACTTTTATCAAGTTAATGACTCTGGATACAGAGCCTTTGTCACATAAAATAGAGTAGAAAATGAAACCACCTAGAAACACATGAGGCCTTTCATATTTCTTCTCTCGGTCCAGCCATTTGGTTTAATTACTACTGGTTTTCTCATACTTGATTTTTAATAAAAAGTGTTTTTGTTGTGGGTTCAAAGGACAAGACAAGCCTTTCAGACATGTACTAAATGACTTAAAATGACTTCAGTTAAGAGACTATCTTTAGACCCCCTACTCCAACAAATATTCCTGAAAATTATAGGCAACAATCACTTAGTTTTAAACTTTAGGACATGAGAGAGCCTTGGGAATTTCAAGAAATAAATGTTAATCATTTTCCTTTTGATCTAGCATCCCCTCTCACACAGTAGGTGCTTCAAGCAGAATTGTAGACTTCTGTAATAGCTTTCTAATGAGACACACCATTTCAAACAGTCTTTTCTCCACTAATAAGTAATTACCAGTGTGAAATGTGATTTATAGTAATAGGCCTGACATTTAGCCTTGGCCTTTCTTATACCTTCAGGATAAACTGCACTTAAGCTCAGGAAGTTAGAACGGGCACCTATAAACTACTGAGGTCTTGGGAAGGACAGTTAAAGAATTCTGAAACTTTAAGTCTTGAAGACTATGCCTTCAATGACTGTGTAAGCTCCCAACTCATGCTACCAAATCTAAAGAAATGCTAAGAATTCATGAGCTTCTAGCAACCAGTAAGTTCACAGGCCATGAGATGAGTTCATTGTCCATCTTGAATATTAATTTCCCAATGGTGGTTTCTGGGCAGAAAGGGGAAGATCTTACCGTTTGTTCAAATTAAGATGAATAATAGAAAGTACATGGCATCGTCTTAAGAAGAAAAGGGATTGGACCAAATGGATGTGCAGTGATTCTTGTGTATTTTCTAAAACTGTAAGTTACGATATGAATGAACTAGAGACAAAAGTAAAATTCCCCACAAAGGAGTAAATCTGTATAACGAAGGCTTAGTACTTTCTATATGAAAACATGCTAATTTGTCTCTGTGAAATGATTTTCAAGGCCCCAAACCTTTTGTTGATAGGACTTTCTCTGTTCGAATTACGTAAACTGTGATCTCTTCACACGAATGCTGCTGTTGATTTTTAATTTTCTTGACTCTGCCGTCTCCCAGCCCTGGGGTCGGGTGCCTCTTTATATTCCATATATAGTGCCACCAGAGTTTGGGGACATTCTTGTCGATCAAGTACGGAAAGTGATTTTTTCACTATATAGCTTCTATGGAATGTTTGTTTATGAATGAGAAGGCAAACCCTGGCCCATTTGAGTTTGATACTTGTCATTTTCATAACGTCTTTGAGGAGTGAAGCCTGCGTTTTTAATACTATGGTTTTAAAAGCGTTGAAAAGAAAGATGAAACCAAAGCCCTGTACTGACATTGCAAGAAAATTGAAAGCAGCTTTTTCTGCTGGGGAAGCATGGCCAGCACGTCACCTTGATTAGTTTATTAGTTTTCATTTTATAGAAACTAATTCTGGGGCACGTTTGACTGTGTGTTCCAGTTCCTCATGTTCTGTTATTTTAAGAGACATGAGGGTTTTCTGGGAGTGGAGGATGGACACTGGAGGTTCTAATCTGGGCCTGCCACAAACCAGCTGTGTCCCTGGCGAGTGATGTGACCTCCCTCCATCTGTAATGAGTTCTCCACTTCCATGCTGCCATTACAGAATTGGGCTCCATAGTCGCTCCGTAATCAGCAAGTGCAAGACTGCTGAACGCTTACACATATGTTGTTAAGACAAAACCTCTGCCCTCTTCTATTTCCTGGAGTCAGGTGCCTCCTGTATGTGGGAATAGTGCTCATTTTACAATACAATCCTATTTCCTATCATCCTGAAATGTTACATTAAATGTATGCATTTTAGGACTCGCCTTGGTGACCAGAGTAATGGGGGTGGGGGCGGGGGGGGGAAGAAATTAAGACCTGGCAAGTTATAATCATATGCAAGTTTTAATAAACAGCATCCTGTCACATCCCTTTCCTGCTTTGCAGAGGTCCCTTTTCAGCCCAGCCACTCCAACTGTGTTTTAATTTGAAACTACCTATGTTGACGCCTTTCATCAGGCAAGTGGAAGTGAGGAATATTACACTTGGTGGTGAATGACTTTATTCTTTATTTCCCTGGAGAACATGAGCGGGCTTACAAAAGGTCACCTCTCTTGGTATTTCAGTATTTTTTACATTCTTTCCAATGTTTTTATTTGGGGGAAAAAAAAGGAATATGAGTGTATTGTATAAAAACCTTAGGACTTCTGCACCTCCAGAGCAATACTGGCCTTAAATAGCCTATACCCAGAGGCTTAGGACGATTCACACAATGGTATATTCTTTGGTACAGGATTGCTTATGCTGAGTGCAGGTTGTAACTAAAAGCAAAATCTGCTTGGACCCTTGCCAGTGGGTAATATGCTAACTTTTGCATTTAGGACATGCTTTTGTAGATCAGTCCTAGCGAGTATGTGCTGCCTGATCCATTAGGTCTAAAGCAGAGGTTCTTCTAGTTTGTGAGAGTGTAGATAGTCCACTCCAAACTGACCGTAGCTGTAGTAACACAAGGAAGAAAGGACATGGGTCATTTTTTAAGAAGGGAGTAAACCCCTCCTGAGGTAGGAAAAGGCCAGTTTTCTTTAACATCAGCATGTGCAACCAGTCAGAAAATTCTATTTGTTCCTCTCACTTAAATATTTTTCAAACCTGTCCCTTCCTCTTCATCTCTGTTGCTGAGCTCCTCTGTTCTGTTGCAGCATCTCCCAGACAGACCTCTCTTCCAGTTCCGTCCCTCCTCCATATGTCCCCAGAGGGCTTTTATGGTTTCCTTTTGGTTTTGTTATGTTAAAATCTCTCCTAAAGCAAAATCAGTCCTGTTGCTTCCCTTCCCAGTGTTTCTCAGGCCTACGGATGAAACGACAGAGCAAGGCACATCACAGTGTGACCTCCCTGGCTTTTTCTACCTCCTCTTCTCTTTCCCCCCTGTTCCCTTCACCTGGTGCTCTGGGGTCCAGGAGCTCTTTATCTGCGGCAGGGCCTGTCGCCTTGTGTACCTGTCGTAGTTTCTGTGACTTTGCCCAGAATGTGTTCTCCAACTTTACAGGTCTGATAGAATCGTCTTTAGCCTTCCAGAAGCAGCTCCTGTGCCCGCTTCTCTTGCATCGTGTCTCAGGTCCTTTCTAGAGTGAATGACTCCCAGGACGTTTGATTTGTACCTGTGTTACAGCAACACGGTCACGTTGTGCCACAGAAGTTTACCCGTGTGCGTCTCCTCACTGATGGTAGCTGCCTTATTCACGTCTCTGTTTTGCCAGCAACCACAGAGCTTGGCATGGATCAGGCACAGAGTGAATGTGTATGGGATGAGTGACTAAACCTTGACTTCTTAGAAAGTTGAATGAAGCCTTGAAGTCCTAAGGTGAGTCACCTTTTTGTAACTGCAGAATTTTACAAGTATGTATCCTAAGATGTGACTTTTTAAGGATCTCCCATTGTAATTGGTACACAGGACCCCCAAGCTCTGAGCGGATGATTAGAAAGTACTAAATAACAATACAATCAAGAGTCAAGTGGGCGTGTATGTGGTTGCTGCAAGTGGAACTGGAGTTCAGAGAAAGAAAACCGTGTTGCTTAGCAAAGTGGGCCTGGAGGGATGACTGACTTGGGGCTTGATCCGTGGGTAGATTTGAAGAGATGGAAAAGGAGAAGGATTTGGGGAAGGTCGAGGAAGCAGTACAAACCACGACACGAAGCTGGAAATGAAAATGGGTGTGTGAAATTTGTCTCACTGTAACTCTGAGATGTAACTGGAAATAACGTGTGGGATCTTGAAATCTGGGTGGATTCTGAGTTTATGCGGTAGGCAATCGCTTTGTGATTTGGGGAGAGAAATGATGAAAGGAGCCTTTTAAAAGAGGTGTCAGATAGTGGCTGGTGGGATGAATGCATGCTGGGAAATGTCTAGAGCCTGGGAGACCAGCGGGGAGGTGTTTGGGGCTCCGTGTGGTGATGAAGCAGTAAGACGACAGCCGTAGAACAGCATGGACTCGCCTCAGAATCTTGAGGGTGGTGCTCTAACAATGCCCTGCTAGGCGTTACTAGCTTACCACCCTCGAGATTTGAAAAATATGTCCACTGCCACCTATTTAATACTTCTCTTTAACTTGATATACTTTTGTATTTAAGTGAATTAAAGAGAACATTTTGCATTTGCTATGAAATTATAGGTTTCCCATGATCATTATGGTTTTTAAAAATCCCTACTAAAATAAATAATTATTTCAGTAAAAGATACTCAACTAGGTACTGCCCTAAAGGAACCCCTGGACCTGAGTGGTACTCACACCATAGAGTGAAAATTCTGAGTAGGCCAAGGGAGGAGGGAAGGGACAAGGTAGAAAGGGATGAAGAGGAAAGGGACAATCTGGGAGAACAATGGAACGGGCTGTTCTTTGTAAGCAGTTGGATTTAAGAGGTGAAAGCAAATAAAGGGGGACATGGCGAACCCCCGTCTCTAGGAAAGTTACAAAAATAAGCCGCGCTTGATGGCATGTGCCTGTGGTCTCAGCTGCTCGGGAGGCTGAGTGGGAGGATCACCTGAGCCTGGGGAGGTTGAGGCCGCAGTGAGCAGAGATTACACCACTGCACTCCAGCCTGGGCGACAGAATGAGACTCTGTCTCATAAAAATAAAAATACAAGAGGTGGATCTGATTTTGCTGTTGTTGGAAGAATGCGGTAAGCGACCCGGAACCTGCAGAAAGTGAGCGGAGGATGAGTTCCATTTTGGGCTGTTGGTTTGGTGTTCCGAGCACAGAGGGCTTTTGGGTGTACAGGCGAACGGCAAAGGCTGTAGGTTGGAGATTGCTTATGCAGCAGGGTTCATTGCAAACACGAGAATAGCTTGGCTTTCTGTGCTTTGTGTTCCCCTTCTTGGAGGGGAGCAGATGACTGATTTTTATTTCCCGCAGAAGGAGGTTCAACTGGATTCCATTAACTCAGAGTCCTCCTTGAGTTTCTAAATCCTGGAAACTCGAGGTTAGGATTGCTTGGAGATTGTCCGCGTCCCCGTTCCTGAAAGTAAAGTGCCCTTTAACTCCTGGATTTGTTTCATGAGTGTTTCATTTATTCAGAAGCCATTGCCTTGTTGATAGAAGGGATGTGCTTTTGGTGTCTACAGTCAGGTCTGAAAAGAGAGCTGTGCAAGTAGCAGCACAAAGACAGGCCAGCTATGTGAATAATGTATATTTCAAACATCTGTCATATACCTATGCTGTCGAAGAATTACGGCTTAGGTAACTCACACACACAGTCAAAGTCTCCATTTATCTTTCTACTTTAATCCATGATGGCCCCTGCAGGCCAAGTTTTCTCTTTTTGAAGATTAAAGAGAGAGAGTTGGCAGACGCCTGTGGGCAGCAGAGGTAGGAGGACTGCTGCCTGCCTTATCCCTCTGATGGCCATAGTTTTGGAGGGAGGAGCCATCCTCTGCAAATAACACTGTCTCCTCACCCTTACTACAGATTCCTGTCTGGTTGGTTCCCCTAAGAGACCTAATAGGCCATTTATTGCTTTCGGCATCTCCAGCTTTTGCTATGAAATTGTCTCATTATTAGATGAAATGAGGGCCCCCATAGTGATTGTGGTGCATGGGGTGGGGTATTTGTCTATTTTTTTCTCTTTGGCTGCCCAGTTTCTGAACCTCTTTTCGATGTCTGTGTCATTCCCTGTTGTTATGAGTCAAATGTGTTTGCCCAGAAGACACGTTCAAGTCTTAACCCCGGTACCTGCGTGTGACTCTGTTTGGAAATCGGGACATAGTGGCTGTAACCACGCTCTGATGCTGCAGTACAGGAACAGGCCGAGCACTAGATCCACAGGACTGGTGTCCTTAGAAGAAAAGAGGCCAGGTGCGGTGGCTCATGCCTGTAATCCCAGCACTTTGGAAGGCCGAGGTGGACGGATTGCCAGAGCTCCGGAGTTCAAGACCAGCCTGGGCAACATAGTGAAACCCCGTCTCTACTAAAATGAAAAAAGTTAGCTCAGTGTGGCAGCGTGCACTGAGGCAGGAGAATTGCTTGAACCTGGGAGGTGGAGGTTGCAGAGAGCTGAGATTGCGACACTGCACTCTAGCCTACGTGAGAGTGAGACTCCCTTTCTTTCTTTTTTTTTTTTTTTAAAGACAGGGTTTCACCATGTTGGTCAGGCTGATCTTGAACTCCCGACCTCAGGTGATCCGCCCGCCTTGACCTCCAAAGTGCTTGGATTACAGGCGTGAGCCACCGCGCCTGGCTGAGACTCCATTTCAAAAAAAAAAAAAAGAAAAAGAGACACAGACACAGGGGAGAATACCATGTGACAAGAGAGGCAGAGATGGGAGTGATGTGTCTACGAACCAGGGAAGGCCCAGGACTGCCAGCCACCACCAGAGGCCGAGAGCCATGGATGGCTTCACCCTCGGCTCTGCCAAAAAGCAATCCTACTGATGCTACTTCTAGCGTTCAGAACTGGGAGAGCACACATTTCTGTTGCTTTGATCCATTCACTGTGTGGTGCTCGTTCCAGCAGTCCCAGGACCCTAGCCTGCTACCTCTGAGCCTTGGTGGAAGGCAATGCCCGCATTCTCTGTGTAGATGCCGAAATTGCCACATAGCTACTTTCCTGGACTTCCTTACATAGAGGGCAGAGGCTGGAGCCCTGGGTTTCACCCATTGCACGTTCCCTTCCCAACTTCTGATCTGGTGCTAGTAGGGGTAAGATGATGGGGACCGTGAGACAGAGTCCCCAGACGTGGTGTTGCAACATGATGGTGTCCTGAGGCCAGTGGTGGCAGCCGGCGGGTGGTGTCCCATGTGGCCTTGCCAGTGGTGCCAGCTGCAGGTTTGTGCTTGCTGGTGGCTGCAGGGGTGTCCTCACTGAAGCAGCTCTGGCTGCAAGTTTCAAGCCTGGGTCTCCAGCCCTCCCTGGAGTCCTTGAGTTACCCAGTGTATTCTGCTATATTCTTTTCCCCGAAAGGCTGTGTAGCCTAGTGATTTTGAACAGAGATGCAGACCTCATAGCTTGGCTTCATAGTTCAGTGTTACCATCGCTAGCTGGGGAAACTTGGAAACATTGCCTATTTTCTCAGGATCTTGGCTTCCTTACCTGCAACGTGAGAATAATAGTGGTATCTCCCCATTGGGCTCTGGGTGAATTCGTATGCACAAAGCAC
This sequence comes from Saguinus oedipus, assembly GCA_031835075.1. Classification (NCBI taxonomy): domain Eukaryota; kingdom Metazoa; phylum Chordata; class Mammalia; order Primates; family Cebidae; genus Saguinus; species Saguinus oedipus. Next base: position 5,899,348 of record CM063171.1, on the reverse strand, counting down.
GTAGAACCAAGCTTGGTGCAATGGAAGCATTAAATCCCTGTGACTGATTTTTGCCCTATGACTGATATTTGCCAAAACGGCAATGACATTCGCACCAACCCAACATGAAAAGAGCCAGCATTCGTTTCTGTCGTATAAAACTGAGAATCCCATCAGACACGTGTATACGATCACAACAGGATCTCAGTCGTTGTCACTTCAAGGTATTGCTATAAAGAGTGACTTGCACATAAGCTACAGTTGGGTTTTACTTTGCAGCCATGTCGCCTTCCTTCGGGACCTTTCCAGAGCCCTTTTGTTTCCCCTTTCCAGTAATGCCCTCTTCTCTACTTCCTCCTAGTGTTCAGAACTTAGTTCCTTAAGGAAACCTGGCGGAGTGTGGCTGAGCTGCTCCTTCTCTGCGCTCCGGCAGCGCTTCCTGCACGCCTCTGAAATAATCGGCGAATATGTCATTTCCTTGTCTGACCCTCCATCTAGACTAGAAGCTCTTTCAGGCCACGGGTGGGCTCTGACTTTCAGGCCACGGGTGGGCTCTGACTTTCAGGCCACGGGTGGGCTCTGACTTGGCTTTGCACTCCCAGTGTCTAGTGAGTACCAGATGTGTAGCAGGAACACGGCAGTTTAAATGCATAGATACGGGGACGCATGGTCTTGCTGGCATTCCCAGTGGCCCCAGTGGACGCTGTATTTCGCGTCTTCTCTAACCGGATGCGTGGTTGGTGCCCGAGGTTGATGAGAAGAAGCCGCCAGGGTCATGGTGGTGGATCAGTCACCTTGACACACTCACACTGGCCCAAGAGGACGAACTGAAGGAAACCGGGGTAGCTTAGCTAACCACCAGGTTGTGGCGAGGTGACCTTCAGTCTCAGGATTTTTAAAAATTCCGGCATGGATCTTTGGTGAAATTATAAAACAGTGCTTTCTGAATTCACCAAACCTCTAAGATAAAACTTCCATTTAGAGTAGATGGTAGAGCTTGTGATTAGAATGGGGCATTCTGTTAACCTAGTAACTCATTTGTGTTTTTATTTCCATTCGTTTTCAAATAACTGAAAGAATTATTTGGACATATTTTCCCCACACTTGCAAACTGGCCATGTATAATGTAGACAATGGGCAGATGTGGATCACTTTTGAACCATGCTTTTAAAAAGACTGTTTAGGCTGAGCTTGGTGGCTCACGCCTGTAATCCCAGCCCTTTGGGAGGCAAAGGCGGGTGGTTCATCAGGTCAGGGATTCAAGACCAGCCTGCCCAACATGGTCAACCCTGTCTCTACTAAAAACCACAAAAATTAGCCAGGTGCAGTGGCACACACCAGTAATCCTGGCTACTCAAGAGGCTGAGGCAGGAGAATTGCTTGAACCTGGGAGGCAGAGGTTGCAGTGAGCCGAGATAGCGCCACTGCACTCCAGCCTGGGTGACAGAGTGAGACTCCGTCTCAAAAAAAAAAAAAAAAAAAAAAAAGACCCTTCAGCCAGAGAGTGAACAAGCCCCAAAGAGCAGAACAGTGAAGAGGGCCTTAATGTCAAGTGGATTTTTTCTTATTTGTGATAGTAGCCTCTGTCTTACGTTCATCAAATGCCTTTATGCAGTAAGGCAGCGCAGTGACTTAGGATTTTGAAATCAGACATTCATACATAGGTGCTGGCTGTGAAATTCTCACAATTGATGTTATCAGTCTATCTTCTGTTTTCTTATCTTTAAGATGAGGATAAAATAATATCTAATTTACAGTTATGTGGATTAAATGAGCAAATGCATACAAAATAATTTGCATAGTGCCTTACACCTGTTCAAAACCTAATACATCTTTGCTACTATATGATTATTTCTTTTGGAACATAACTGTGCAGGACTGACTGTTTTCTAAGCGTTTTTCACTTGAGGATGCAGACAGAGCCAGCAGGCAACTCGTCTAGTGCCACATAGAGTTAAAAGCAGCTTTAAATGGGATTTTTAGCCTAATATTCGGTACTCATTTATCAGAAATCAAATATTCCGATTCTTCCTGATTTTGGTTTGTGCTCTGCTAAGGAAATCCATGGAATTATTCATTCATCTAAGTGGACTCATTTGTCCTTGAACTTCCAACTTAGGAAAAAGGGTGGAGAATCACTCTGCAGTATAGACAGCGTTCCTGCGGAATATAACTCTAAGAAAACTTGGCTTTACTCAAAATCAGGGAAACTGTGCCCTATGTAATCAGACATAGCTTAATCTGAGATACTTACGTTGACTTCTCAGTTGAAGGTAAAAGAGAAAAATCCTCTTCTGAGCTGAGAGTTCAGCTGTGTGTTTGTGTGTGTGTGTATGCCGTAAAAACGAGTCTCGCAGAAACACGATGTGAGAGAGGAACGCTGTGACAGGAGGGTCCATCTTTCAAGGCCAATCTTGACAGTGAAGCCAGTAGGCTGTCTCCTGCCAACCAAGTGCATGCTCTTCCTTTGGTGAGTTTGTAAAAGTAGCGATCGGCCCAGTGGAATCTCAGGCCAGCACGGCCACCCAGGTTGCATAGGAAATAAAGGCGGTTGGTGCTGGAATTGGAGGTCCACTTTTCACATGTGTTAATATCTCAGCTGCTATGAGCAGATGGTTTGGCAGCCAGGCCTGGGGCTCCGAGACGACAGCCCGAGTGGAGGAGCAGAACGGGTTTTCCCTCCTGCACACACCTCCTGTGAACCTGCAGCAGCCAGGATCTGGGAGCCCAAAGCTGTCCACTTTTGCATCATCTACCCTCTGAGTTTCCATTCTCCTTATTGCAAAGGACGTTGCAACACGTCCTTTCCCTTCCTTCAAATCCAGGGAAAAATTAACTAAAGAAAAACAGAAATGGTACTAAGTACCTTGCTCTCTATGGTATACCCAACTAATTGAACTTCGAAAGCCTCTTCTACTTAGGATTCCACAAGCCTTGGCTTTCTTTAGTGAAAGCATAGCTTCTGGAGCATGCAGAACTTGTTTTTCCATATGGTACACCCTGCTTGATGTGGGTGATTTAAACACGTGGAGAGTTACACAGAATGTTTGCTTGGGATGCCAGAGGCATAATAAATAGTAGTGCACCGTCCTGGCCTAAGGGCCAGAAATGGAGGTTTCCACTGTGAGGTGCGCCACGCGTATGCTCAGCTTCGTCTCCAGGGCGGCTCGGTGGAGTGTGCTTGTGCTGGGACTGCTGTGTGGGCCCGTTTTTAGAGGTGGGGTTTATGGCTTCACAGTCCTGGAGTCAGGCGGTCCTGGGAGGTGTCTGTTAAGCTCCCAGGCAGTGGCACGGGCCTGGGACATAAGCACAGTCTGAGAGCATGCTTCCTAAAAGGTAGTGGAGTTGGGGTGTGCTCCGCCATCTTTTAGGATATGGAAAAGGATCTCTTTACTCTCAACTCCCTCTCCCCTAACGAAGGAAACCATTGTTGTTATTGATATTGTTTTTGTTTTTTAAGATGATCTCACTCTGTCACCCAGGGTGGAGAGAAGTGGGATGATCGTAGCTCATTGCAGCCTCTGCCTCCTGGGCTCAAGCACTCCTCCCACCTCAGTGTCCCAAGTAGCTGGGATTGTAGTTCTGTACCACCATACCTGGCTATTTAAAAAATTTTTTTGTAGACTGGGTCTTGCCATGTTATCCAGGCTGAACTCCTGGGGTCAAGGAGTCTTCCTGCCTTGGCCTCCCAGGGTGCTGGGATTACAGACATGAGCCACTGCAGCTGGGCGGAAACCACTGTTTATTGAGCAAGGTATGTTGGTACCTGTGTCAGTGTTACCTCGTTTAGTCCTCAGAGGAACCCTGTCTGCAAGGGCACCACCAATGAATATTTTAGCAACACAAATGAAAAAAAATCAGAAAACTGAGATTACACACACACACACACGCACACTTACACTTATACGTATACTTTTAATCATGTTAAATGTTAGTACAATAACTTATTTTTATTTTTATACGAGACAGGGTCTCACTCTGTCACCCAGGCTGGAGTGCAGTGATGCTATCTCGGCTCACTGCAACCTCTGCCTCCCAGGTTCAAGCGATTCTCCTGCCTCAGCCTCCGGAGTAGTAGCTGGGCTTATAGGTGCTTACCACCATGCCCGGTTAATTTTTGTATTTTTAGTACAGATGAGGTTTGACCATGTTGGCCAGGCTGGTCTTGAACTCCTGACCTCAAGTGATCTGCCTGCCTTGGCCTCCCAAAGTGCTGGGATTACAGGCGTGAGCCACCATGCCCAGCCTAATATTTTTAAATAAGGTGTTCAATATTGTTTCATTCCCCCAGTGGTTCGAGTGGACCCCACTGTAGAAGCCGGTGCTGTACTGAGGGAGAGCGAGCAGATTTTTAGGGCTCTTTGCATATTCTAACAAGTCTAACCCTAAATATTTGTGTATATTATTTAAAAATAATCTCTTAGCCAGTGGAGGTTCTTCTGAGAATTATCTTGCCTTACCCAAAGAACGGTAAAGCCTCCTAAGATCTGGCAAGGGGCGGGCTGGAGGATTTGCTGAGTGCTTCCCTGCTGCTCTTCCTCTTCCTCTTTTAAGCACCTTGCAGCGGGTTTCAAATGCCATTGTAATGCCGGGAGCTCCTCGGTTGTCTTCATTGACCCATGTTATCATGAGCTGTCAATCATGCAGTGAACATCCCTGATTCTTGGAGCAGATGACAATGTTGGGATTGAAAAACTCCTGGGTCTTAACTGGTTTAGTGCAAAGGTACCTGACGATAAAATTTGAAACTTCAAATAAAAAGAGGTCTCAAACATAAACACAGTTTCATTCATTTGCGAGTCATTTTCTTCTGGTTGCTCATTTCCTCTTGTATTTTTCTTGACTTTTTTAGTTATGAAAAATTGCTGAAGCAGCATTCAGTTTAGTGCAGTCTGATTTCTTCCATCTGTTGTTAGACTGAACGTTATTCTGAGGACAGCAGTAGGCTAAGATCCAAATAATTGAAAAATTCGACAGTACCTGGCACAATAATTTAAAGTGACAGAACTGGGGGCAAAGAAGAAGTTCTGTGGCTTTGCTTGGTGTAAGATAAGATGAAGTTCAAGGTAATCCAGAAAGAAATTAATAAAGTAGGACTTTTGTTGAATATGATTAAAAAGTTTAGATGGTTATAAATTGGGTAAACCAACTGTATCTTTGATAAGAATCAGTGAACTGGTTTAGAGTACCTTAGATGTGTATTACAAAATCTTCAATTTGGAGGAAAACAAAAAAAAGGGTCCTTATGACTCCTTGCAGGAGGATCACTCTGAGAAAATCGGTTACAGTTTCTTCCAGCATTTCAGTGGTCCAGGAGGATGGGTTCAGTAACCCATGGCAACACAGTGAATGTGGGTAATATGAAAACATAAGCTTCATTCAATTCTGCTGGTAGGAGGACTTGCAAAATCTAGTACCTACATAATCCATGGAATGTATAAGATTTAAAGTAATACAAACAAAGGAAACTCCAGATCTTTAGAGCATTTAAGAACAGTCACAAAGCTTTATGATATATGGTACGTATTTTTAAAAACACAAAATTGCTTTTAAGCAATATATAATAGTTAAAAATGATATATTTTATTAACACTTCCCCTGTTTCGTGGCTAGCTAACTAGCTGACACTTAAATTCTCTGTATACTATACTAAAGAAATATAACACCAAGTTGTCAGCTTTTAACTAAAGGTATGATTTATAGTTTCTCAGTATTTTTACCTTTAGAATCAAGACACCAAAAGATAAACTCGTAAAAGGAAAAAGGTCAGATTCTCTTGTATTCCGTTTCCTAAGATGAGAATTTGTTAATTATTTGCACGTCTACTTCTTATCTTCCTCTTTCTGATGATCTTCTGGGAGAGATGTGACTAGTGAACTACCTCTTTAAAGCAAAGGGTTAACGACACAGCACATTAAAGGTATAGAAATTGCATTCATCTGAGCAAGATGACTTTTCACAAATTTCTATTCCCTGGCGCTTTGAGAAGATGAATAGATTGTTCCTCAGGGGCAGATATTATTTTAACTGTTTAAATTCATTCTTAGTCATGCTTAGTCATTCTTAGTCATTCCTTCTTACTCATTTTCAAAAACTTACTTTTTCAAATTGTGGCAAAAAGGCACATAATACAGAAGTCACCATCTTAACTTTTTGAGGGTACAGTTCAGTGGTATTAAGTACGTTCACAATGTGTTGCAGCCAACACCAGGGTATATCCTGGGAACTTTTTTTATCTTGCAAAACCGAAACTCTGTACCTATTACGTACTAAGTCCTTGTCCTCCCTACGCCCGTCCCATGCAACCACCATTCTACTGTTTGTCTCTGTGAAATTGATGACTCTATTGATTTTATGAAATTGATTACTCATGTAAGTAGAACCATACAACATCTGGCCTTTTGTGACTGGTTTACTTCACTTAGCATATCATCAAGGTTCATCCGTGTTGTAGTGTGTTCAAATCTTCCTTGTTCAGGCAGAATCGTATTCCACTGCACGTGTGCACCGTGTGTCCTTTGTTCATTCGTCTGTTGACGGACGTTTGAGTTCCCGCTGGTTTGCTCTTGTGAAGAATTCTGCTGTGCACACAGATGTACAAACAGCTGGCAAGGCCCTGCCTTCAGTTCGCTTATGTACATACCCAGAAGTAGCATTGCTGGCTCACGTGAAAATTCTGTTTAACTTCTTTTGAGGAACTGACCATTTTTCACAGTGGTTGCACCATTTTACATACCCGCCAACAGTGTACCAGCGCTCTAACTTCTCCACCTCCCTGCCAACACTTGTTATTCCCGGTGTTTTCCTTGGCAGTAGCCATCCTAATGGATGTGTGTTCTTAGTCATGTACGTTCTGAAGTATAGATACTCGTAGCTCCATGCTGTGGATGATCTGTCTTCTCTGAGAAGTTAGAAGAAAACTGGAGTGATCTCTGTATTCTCTGCTGCAGAGAGAAACATGATCAGTTGGAGTCTTTCTTAGAAGGCCACTGTCACCTGATTAATAACCAACATGGAAGACAAAGGCAGAGCTGATCAACGAAAGGGCTCCTAGTTTCTTGTGCTTTTATTTGAATACTGTTTTCTTATTTTTTTCCTAGTGAGAGAAATATTTAAATATGGGCAAAGTCAACTTGTAATACTTCAAATTTCGTCCTTGTTTGCAATGTGTGCTGTGAGGTAGTGCTGTGGGATATAACCATATGGGCCCTTCCCAAGTTGCTTAAAATGTGGTGAAGAGCATAGAAAGCATAGAATATCCTTGGGGGTGAGTTGCAAAAAGTGAGGTGTCAGATGAGTCCTTACCCCGGGGCTGTGAGGGGTGTGACGTGGAGTTGTCATGCCACGTTCGACAGGGTCAGCATTGAGTTGATTCTGTGCTCGTATTCTAGATGTACCTCCAGGAGGTAGGGACACTCTGCAGACTGTGGTTCTAGAACCATCTGTGGACCAGCATTGAGTTAGTTCCTTCTGCAGAATCATCTGGGGAGCTTGTTAAGCAGATACACATCTTGGCTTCATTCTCCAAGTATTTGTATCTTGGGATGGGGCCCAGAACTTTATGTCTTAAAAGCTCTTGAGGTGATTCTGATGTACACTTAGGTTTGGTAGCCCCTGATATGGAATCGCCTGTCGAGGACAGGGAGCCTCTCAGCTCCTTCTTTCAGATCCTCACTGCTCCCTCACACATTCAGCAAACCAGCGTTGCCTGTTTGTGTCAGGGCCTGGAAACGTGTGCTTGTTTTGTTAGAGAGTCAGGATCCATTCTTGCCTTGAAGCCCCCCACAGTTGGCTGGAGACATACAGGAGACCGCTGTGCGACAGTGGGATGTGGGTGACGGGGGCGCTGAATAGGGGGCCTGGACCTCACAGAGACTAGGACATGGGAAAGGACTTCTGAGGGGGCACAGAAGCCCCATCTCTGCCCTTGGAGAGGCGGGCATCCCCGCAGGGAAGGACAAGAGAGGCTGGAGACAGGAGGAGTCTCCCAGGCAGCACCCTCCTTCTAGAGGCCGGCAGATGAGAGAGACAAAGCAAGAGAGAGGCGAGGCCGGGACCCTGGAGGACTTTGTATTTCAAGCTGAGGAGCTGTCACTTTATTCTGAGCTTAATGAGTCCCAGACAGACTTGAAGTAGGGGAGTGACATGTTGGGATTTGCATGAGAGAAAAATCACCCTGGCTCAGGGTGGAAAATGGATTGTAGGGCCTAGAGCAAGAAACCAATAGGCAGGCAGTGGCTAGAGAGAGGCTTGCAAGGGTGACAGGGCCAGAATGTTGAGGAATTCCATGGCTGGCAGTACCTGTCTCCACCTTGAAGCAGGAAGTTGGGTGGAAGAGTTGGAGGAGGCCGTGGGCAAGATGCCAGTCCAGAGAGCTGTGCTGGTATCGAAAGGGAGACACGTAGATGTCCCTTAGAGAGTCTTAGGGAGGCCTGTTGAGGCCGGATACTGTGAATTTGTGCTGGCTTTTTGTTTTAAGATGAAGTTTTGCCCTTGTCACCCAGGCTGGAGTGCAATGGTGTGATCTTAGTTGACTGCAACCTCCACCTCCCGGTTCAAGCAATTCTCCTGTCTCAGCCTCCTGCATAGCTGGGATTACAGACATGCGCCACCACCCTTGGCTAATTTTTTGTATTTTTAATAGAGACAGGGTTTCTCCATGTTGGTCAGACTGGTCTCAAACTTCTGACCTCAGGTAATCCGCCCACCTTGGCCTCCCAAAGTGCTGGGATTACAGGTGTGAGCCACTGCACTCGGCCGACTGTAGTGGCTTTAATTTGTATGATGGAGTGATTTTTATATGTAGTGCTCTATAATCTGAGTGCCAAAGTGGGAATACCAGACGTGGATTTTTCTGGGTTTACCACTGTGCTAAGTAGAAGGATCTAGAATAATGAGGAAGTTGAAGTTTCTTTTTCTCCTTAGGTTGTAACCTTCGAATGAAGCAGGGCTGATGGGATGTCTCCTTTGGGGATTTGTTCCTAGTGGAAGCACAGGTTTGATGCATGATACTCCTTCATCTTCTGAGTGGTTCTCTAATAATGGTAGTCTGAACACTCAAAGGGAATCCAAGTTAAGTACAGTGGGTGAGAATTTGAATCTTGATCACAAACTGTCATTTCAAGCTCGCTTATTTTTTGATAGAGTTGGGGTCTGGTCTTATTATGTTGCCCAGGCTGGTCTTGAACTCCTGGGCTCAAGCAGTCCTCCCAACGTGGCCTCTGAAAGCCCTGGGATTACAGGCACAAGCCACCTTCCCTGGCCCCAAACTCACTTTCAAAGTTGCTTGAAGAATAATTCCAACTGGAGTCTATTATCATGAAGAATTATTTCTGAAGGACACTTGTGCTCTTCTTAAGCTCGAGTCGAGAAAAATTGATCACCTAATTAAGCTTTTGTCAGATGTGACTTGCTATGTATATAATGTTCCACTAGACAATGTAATATATATAACTAGGACTAGAATTGTACTAATTTGGGATAATTGGAAGGAAGACCTGTCTAAATAAGTGAAAGATTTAAATTTTATAAAATGTTTAATGGAATTCAGTCTTACTACTTTCATGTCCTTAGGCTATCTAATGAATGGATACATTATTTATAATTAGCATATCAATGGTTTTACTAAGAGATTGCTCCTTTTAGTATTTGAAAACAGGTTTCTTTTTTTCTTCTTGAATCATTGATATTGTGCCCTGAAATTTTATGTATGCCAGTATTTCTCTCGGCTAAAGGAAAGGTAACCTTTAACCTGGTCCTATCCCATCATCTCCAAACTCCAAACTGGTAGATTTCAAATTAAAATGAAATTTTATAACATGGGAGAACCAAGTAATTCTGCATCCTTAATGACACGTGAGTCTTTTTCTTTTTAAAAAAGAAATCTGTGTATCCACCACCTATATGAGAACAGATTGTGTTTTTAAAATTCAAGAGGAAAAATACACAACTAAATATTCAAGATAAATAAAATATTCAAGATAAATTGAAAGTACGTATTTTAAAAATTAAGAAAATAAGATAATAAAAATATAAAACATTCAAGATAAACACTCAAAATGATAAATAAGCAAATATCCAAGAAGAAATAAATAAGAAACGTGGTTTTCCCTAAAGAATATTTTATAATTCCTGATAACAATGTTTTCCACATATTCAGGTCCTAATAGGAGCCAGTGACATTCTTTCATTTAATACAACAACCAGTTCTCTGAGGTTGTTGTTATTATATCAGTTTACTGATCAGGAATTTGTGGTTGAACATTACTGATTAACGGCAGAGCGAGGATTCAGATCTGGATCCGGTAACTTTTCTTAGGATGAACCTTTAGTACTGCATCCTTCGATGTGTAATTACAGTAAAGCAAAAAGTGGGGTTTTTTGTCGTTTGTTTGTTTTTGAGACAGAGTCTTGCTCTGTCACCCAGGCTGGAGTGCCGTGGTGCGATCTCAGATCACTGAAAAATCTGCCTCCCAGGTTCAAGAGATTCTCCTGACTCAGCTTCCCAAGTAGCTGGGACCACAGGCGCGCACCACCATGCACGGCTAACTTTCATATTTTCAGTAGAGACGGAGTTTTGCCATGTTGTCCGGGATGGTCTCAAACTCCTGACGTAAGGTGATCTGCCCGCCTCGGCCTCCCAAAGTGCTGGGATTACAGGTGTGAGCCACCACACCCGGCCACAAATAGTGTTTTTTCACCAGAGCTGTAAAAAGTTAGGAGATGGAAACTGGGCACAAAGTATCAACCTACTCTTAACAGAAAGGAAAAAGTGCTATCGGTGCAAAAATGGCAGCTTTCGGGAGGATCAAAACGACATGTCGTGATGAGTATTCTTTCCTCATTGACTCTGATTGCTTTTCTAGCCGGTAATTGATTCTTTGCACACATGTGGACTTTTCAGTTGGTTTTCTGAAAGCAGAGCCAATGCCAAATAGTGGCTCGAGGCCCGGATGTGGGAGAAGACTGGCTGAGTTTGGGCACAGGCTCTGCATAGAACCAGCTGTGTAGCCTGGCCCCCATGCCTGGTGTCTGTGTCTCATGTGTCAAATGGGCCAATAGCAGCACCTGCTTCATGGGATTGTTTGAGGATCAAATGCCTTCATACATGTAGAACCTTGAGGATAGCAACCTTCAGCTGAACGTTACTGTGCTCAGTAACAGTTAACAGTTATTAATAAGCTTATAGTGTCAGTTTAGCAATAAGCAGCTTTGGTTCTCTAAAAAGGGGTCATTTATTTCTGAGAACTTTTTTTTGAGGTGGGAAAGACTTAACTGCTGGTAATTACAATCTCCCCTGACCTATAGGAGCTGTTTTAAATAGTGTATTTAAAATAGATTGGCTTTGCAGGATAGACGTGGTACTTTTTCAGTGCACATGTTACTGAGCTGGAAGTACCAATTAGTACTTAATAGTCAGGAGGTTGTCAACTGATGTTATTGATGGGAGGTAGGAGGGTGTGTGAGAGCTGGTGTGACATTCCAGTAATTGCCTTGTTTTGCCTGTCTGGGACTTACCCAAGGCTGTCCATCCGGGAGGAGCCACTATCAGTCTGTTCTCTATACTTGCCTATGAGAACAGACTTACCCAATTTTCCACTTGCAGGGAAGTGAGCACGCCTTTTGGCAGGGCGCACAGGCATCCCACCAAGTCGTTGGGAAACAAACCGCCTCTGCACCTCTCCTTGCTGTGGCCGGATGGTCTTGAAGAGGCTGCGATAGGACCAGCATGATGGTCAGGCTACTCAACAGAGAGGATACAATTGCAGAATCCTTCCCAGGTGGACAGAGGTCCTGAGGACCCCTGATGTATTACTTCAGTGGTTCTGTTTCGCATTGTTTGCTCGTTGGCTTTGTGGAAGCTTTTTTTTTTTAAAAAAAACCCCAACTCGGGTCATCTGTTTTTTTTTTTTTGTTTTTTTTTTCGGTTTGTTTGTTTGAGGTGGAGTCTTGCTCTGTCACCCAAGCTGAAGTGCAGTGGTGCAATCTTGGCTCACTGCAACTTCCACCTCCTGGATTCAAGCAATTTTCCTGCCTCAGCCTCCCGTGTGGCTGAGATTACAGGCGTGTGCCACCAAACCTGGCTAATTTTTTTGTAACTTTAGTAGAGATGGGGTTTCACCATGTTGGTCAGATGGGTGTCGAACTCTTGACATCATTGAATGCCTAGGCCTCCCAAAGTGCTGGGATTACAGGCATGAGCCACTGCGCCCTCGGTCATCTGTTTTAAGTACATTTGTGTCTTTAACATGGGTTGGGACAGGGAGCCCCCGTGGGGGGCATTTTGTATCTGGGGTACCCTCCTGTTCATCTCTGTACCTTCCCAGAGCTGCCCACAAGATGCTTATAGCCCCAGTGAGCTCCTTTCTGTGCAGAAGATAATAGACTGTCGGGTTTTGTTTTTTTTTTTTTCTTTTTTTTTTTGAGACAGAGTTTCGCTCTTGTTACCCAGGCTGGAGTGCAATGGCACGATCTTGGCTCACCACAACCTCCGCCTCCTGGGTTCAGGCAATTCTCCTGCCTCAGCCTCCTGAGTAGCTGGGATTACAGGCACGCGCCACCATGCCCAGCTAATTTTTTGTATTTTTAGTAGAGACGGGGTTTCACCATGTTGACCAGGATGGTCTCGATCTCTTAACCTTGTGATCCACCCGCCTCGGCCTCCCAAAGTGCTGGGATTACAGGCTTGAGCCACCGCGCCCAGCCTGACTGTTGGGTTTAAAACAAAATGAAACGTCAAAAGAACACACAAACACAAAAGGCTACTGCGGGATCTTCAGAAGCTTGGATTTTGCCCCCTTTAAGATTCTTTAGAACTTTCTCTTTCAGTTAGAGAATACTGTGAAGGGAATAACAGAGACGAGCCTTGGTGTTCAAGGATTTATTAGAGATTTCAGTTATTAATGCAGGATCGGGATGGAGGTCTAGGACAACCTGGTAATTTTGCTGAGGCACAAATTTTAATCCCGTGTCCTGTGAACCTGGATGTGAATCAGTAACCCGGGAGCCAGCCGAGCCTGATGCTCGTGCCAACCTGGCGTAGCTCTGTGGGTCTGCTCTTAAAGTTCTGAGGCAGGAGGGGATTATTTCTGGAAATAGTCCTGAAAAGAACACCCACCAACCACAACTGCTGACGATAGGAATTAAGAGAACATGACGATGTCTGAGAAAGTCATAGCTTTTACTCAAAGGAAAAGAAGCTTTGGATAAAGTGGGAAATACAAAATTTGGTGATGGTTCAGATCTGTGATGTAACCCAAGCCCCAAAAAAGGAACTTCTGCAAGCATCCTGAGAATTCCCCACGTGAATATATTTCACTTACCATCTTAATTTTTATGCACACAATCTATAAAGCTATCAGGCAGTGACTTAAAGTTTTTAGTTATTGTGAAAATTACATGGGATATAGTCATGATCAAAACATGGAGATTTGCTTTAGTCTTGGGACCTCTGTGTTACTCAGGACTGGTGTCTTTTCTGCAGCATCCAGGATGCGCCCGAGAGTTCAGTACCCCAAATAGCAAGTCCAGACCTAGCATTAAATCAGATCTTGTATGCCATTTTTGATTTCGTGGTGATATTTACCCTCTGTTGGAAAAACCGGTAAAGATTTAGATAGATGTGTTAGGAATTCAAGGCAAAGACGGGCCTGGGTCTGGCGGTTTAGAAGCAGCACACATTTTGTGCTTACATGGCGTGAAGCGTAGTACGTTGGGTCATTGCCGTACCTGAGTGAAGTTCGGAGACATAATTTATAGCGATAACCAATCAACTGTTGGGCATATTTCAGATGCCTTAAGTGAGACTGAGAAAGTGATCGAATCACTTCCCACGGATGACACCAGGTTCTTCTGAGCCTTTTGTAAACATTAAAACCAAATGAACAAGGAAGGTTTTGCAGAGGAGTCATAACCCTCACCCCTCACTGCCACTCCCACGTAAAACAAACAAACAAAAAACCAGAAAACCACCATTTAGCAGCACGGTGTGTTGAAGGGCCACAGCATTGTCACGCCCCCAGTTCAGTGTATTTCTGAGGTACAATACCTGTTTGGTTGGTGTTCTTTTCGTGGCTCTGTGACTAATTTTATACAGCTAGAAAATATTACAACCAAGTATCCTAGCTATATAATTTTTTTTTTTTTTTTTAAGACAGGGTCTTACTCTGTCACCCAGGCTGGAGTGCAGTGGTACAGTCTTAACTCACTGCAGCCTCAAACTCGGGCTCAAGTGATCCTCCCAGCTCAGCCTCCAGAGTAGCTGGGACTACAGACATGCACCATCAAGCCTAGCTAAGTTTTTTTGTTATTTTTTATTGTTGAAAACAGGGTCTTACTCTGTCACCCAGGCTGGAGTGGCATGATCCTGGCTCACTCCTGGGCTCCTAGGCTCAAGGGATCCTCCTGCCTCAGCCTCCCAAGTAGCTGGGACTACAGGTGTGTGCCATCGTGCCTTTTTCTTGTTGTTTTGTTTTTGTATTTTTCCTAGAAGCGGAGTCTCATGTTGCCCAGGCTAGCCTCCAGCTCTTACTTTCAAGCCATCCTTCCGCCTTAGCTTCCCAAAGTGTTGAGATTTCGGGCGTGAGCCACTGCTCCGGCCATAACTTTTGTTTTCAAGAAGCAGTTATTCTATTAAGCTTCCGTACTTGGTTCTAAAGCTTAATAGAATAATAGGAAGCGGTATTTCTTTCCCTCTGATTTGGAGGAAGGTGTCATGATATTTGGATGCCCTCAGTCAGTATTTCTGAATAACTTCAGTATCAGTTCAAAGCTCTAGATCTGCACATTTTCACATTTTCTTTTTTTCTTGCGTGATATCCCCAGAGTCATATGTGGCTTCTAGAGGTGCCTTCAAATCAAAGAGGCTGAGCAGAAGCCATATTGGTTAAAATAGAAATTTCTATTGTGGGACAATGAAAGTATCTTTGTTAGTATCAAAATAATTCTTAAAAATATTCATCTAGAAACTGTAGAGTTTGTTCTTGATAAGATGATTGTATTAAACTCAAATCCTAGCTTGTTGAGTAATTTTTCTTTTTAATTTCTCAAAAGATCTCCATTGATCATCTACTACAATATATTAATTATGGAGCCGGCTGGGCATGGTGGCTCACGCCTGTAATCCCAGCATTTTGGGAGGCTGAGGCAGGCAGTTCACCTGAGGTCAGGAGTTTGAGATCAGCATGGCCAACATGGCAAAATCACGTCTCTACTAAAAATACAAAAATTAGCTGGGCGTGGTGGCATGTGCCTGTAGTCCCAGCTACTTGGGTGGCTGAGGCAGAATTGCTTGAACCTGGGGTTGGAGGTTGCAGTGAGCTGAGATCGAGCCATTACACTCCAGCCTGGTGACAGAGCGAGACTCTTTCCTCCTACCTTCCCCTGCCAAAAAAAAAAAAAAAAAAATTACGGAGCTACCATATTTCTGGTACTCTCTTCTATTGATTTACTCAGAGATATCTAGTGTCTATATGCAAGCAATGTATTACTTGGAACAGTGGAAGACACAAGTCTCCTGTTTGCATAGATTATAGACTATTGTGAAAGAAAGGGACTGAAGATCACTGTGCCGTAACGGTAATGCTGCGCAAGCTGGATGTGAGTCTGTAGGGTAAGGCGAGTCAGGAGGTGCGGTGTAGGTTGGGTGACCTTATAAACTGGAATGCTTGGGCCAGCAAAAAGGGCACTATTAATAATAGCACAGGAAGAGCAGGCATAAGCTGCAACCATCCCAGGCAAATGGGCACTCATGGTTACCCTACTCGTGGAAGTAAGGAATTTGCATGCTCTTAAGCAAGAAACTGTAGAGAGTGTTCAATCTAGAGAGCGGTGTAATAAACACTTGCATTGTGGAAGGCAGAAAAGGATTGGAGCGGGCAAGAAGGGAGCCATGGAGACAGGGAAGGGCTGTTCCAGGGATCCAGGCCTGGGAAGGACCAACCTGGAGCCGGTGAGGATGGTGGAGAGGCTGAGTGATGGGCAGAGCTGAGAAGAGCTTTGCAGACTCAGCTGACTGACAGGTGTCAGTGACTGTGAGGACATAGCCAATGAGCAGGAAGGAGGAGTCAAGGTAATATCCAGTTTCTGAGTAAAGGAGAGGTGCCATTTGCTTGGATGGAAATGCATGAGGAAGAGCAGGTCTGGGACTGGGGACTTTGGTTAGTTCCAGTTTAGGTATGTTGAGTTTGAGGTGTTGGTGTAAGTACACAGTAGAAATGTTTGCTGGGTGTTTCTTCTCTTCTGTGTTAACCTCAGCATCAGCCTGCACACACCAGTGTTGTTACTTAGCGCTTTTAATCCCTGTAAAGATCTTGAGCGCCTAGATTTGCTGTGATTCACTTAAGGGCTCATGTCAGTCTTGAATAATTAGTTACTGTTTTGAGCCTTGTGCAAAGTAGCATGGCTGCTCTTGTTGAAGCAGCTTAAATTTGGCTAGGAAATGGGGAACCCGGCTTCCTACAACATTGTTTCCCAACTCCCTGTCAGAACTGTGGAAGATGTGGGTGTTTCTGCAGCTTTAGAACGAAAGAAGTGTCCCATATGACAGCTCCTCATCTGAACAATATTTATAGCCTCTTGCAGAATACTACTTCAAAAATACCTAGGGTTTATGAGGCACTTACTCTACAGAGCTTGCCTCTATTTCTGCATTTTCCTTTGAATACATATGGAGGTGTCGAAAGGCAGATTCGTATGCTAAATGACAATGAAAAATATATAAATATGACATTGCTTTCTGAATGGTTTATTGGTTAATGTTTGTATTAGGCGGTGTTCACGTTTTTAATGTGTGTCAATAGAAAAATTTCTCCTTAAGCTCCTGGATAATTTCTGAAGCAGATTATCTGGCTCATGTGCAACATTTATTAGAGTTTGCGGACAGATACAAATACCATGCCTTTCCCCAATGTATTTTAAGTATACCTGATTTACCTTAATACTGCAGATTTAGCCAAAGACGTCATTGGGAATGGCTTTTCTTAAGCCTGTCTAATTCTTACTGAAATTAAAGGATTTGCATAAAAAACGACACAAAAAAAACCCCAGAAGTTTGTTGTTGTTGTTGTTTTTAGGCAGAGTTTCATTCATGTTGCCCAGGCAGGAGTGCAATAGCATGATCTCAGCTCACTGCAGCCTCCTCCTCCTGGGTTCAAGGAATTCTCCAGCCTCAGCCTCCCAAGTAGCTGGGACTGTAGACACCTGCCACCACGCCTGGCTGATTTTTGTATTTTTAGTAGACACCATGCCCAGTCAAAACCCGGAAGTATTAAGACATTTCACGTTGTGCCCTCTCGGGTATTGCTAACCACTTCAGGTATGTGGTAGTTAGAATGTGGGATCTCCTGTATGAACGAGCATTTATTATTTATTTATACCCAGCTTTGTCCTGCCTCCCTGCAAAAGTAGTTAAGATGTGTGAGGGAGATAACATAGCTACCATGTGATTAAAAATAAATAATGGAAAAACAGACAAGAGAAGAAAATGGGAAAGTAAGCAGAAGATGGGGTGTTTAGGAATTCAAATGTGCTGGAAGGATTAAGAAATCCAAATCTGATTCTGATCTATTTACAGATGTAAATATTGGCCAGGCTCAGTGGCTCATGCCTGTAATCCCAGCACTTTGGGAGGCTGAGGTAGGTGGATCACCTGAGATCAGGAGTTTGAGACCAGCCTGGCCAACATGGTGAAACCCCATCTCTACTAAAAATATAAAAACTAGCTGGGCGTGGTGGTGGGTGCCTATAATCTCAGCTACTCAGGAGGCCGAGGCAGGTGAATTGCCTGAACCCAGGAGGTGGAGGCTGCAGTGAGTGGAGATTGTGCCACTGCCCTCCTGCCTGGGCAACAGAGGGAGACTGTCTCAAAATAAAATAAGCAAATGTTATATTTAATTGAAAAATCTCCTGAATGCCCTGGCCCACCCCCTTTCTCTTAAATCAGGAAATTGAGAATTATTCAAATACTTTGATCTAAGTATATACAGGCCTTTAGAAATTTTAGATAGCCTAACTTTACTTTATTGTTATTTCCTTTTCTTTCTTTCTTTCTTTCTTTTTTTTTTTGAGATGGAGTTTTGCTCTTGTCGCCCAGGCTGGAGTGCAGTGGTGTGATCTCGGCTCACTGCAACCTCCACCTCCCCCGTTCAAGCGATTCTCCTGCCTCAGCCTCCCGAGTAGCTGGGATTACAGGCATGCATCACCACGCCTGGCTAATTTTGTATTTTTAATAGAGACGGGGTTTCTCCATGTTGGTCAGGCTGGTCTCAAACTCCCAACCTCAGGTGATCCGCCTGCCTCAGCCTCCCAAAGTGCTGGGATTACAGGCGTGAGCCACTGCACCCAGCCTATTTAAAATTTCTATGTAGCCTATCTTTTATTCTTGGCTCCCTTACTGACTTACCTAGCTGTACAGAAATTAGTGACAGTTAATTAAAACAAATATCCAAAGTCTTTTACTCAACAATCCTGGATTTAGAGCAGCAGTTCTTGGCCTTGTTAGTCTCAACAAGCCTCCTTTTTTTAAAAAACAACAAATAGTTTGGTAATGCTTCTTTTCTTATCCTGAAATATAATTTATCTACACACATAATTTCAAAGGATCAATATGCGTCTTAGTTGTGAAATAAATGACAAGAAGAAAGTAACTTATGGTAAAACGAGGTGTATTTTTGTACGCACATGCTTGGATAGGTCTTCACTGGAAAATGCAGGAAGCTGTCGGATGCTTCGGCTCTTAGGGGAATCACTGTGGATGCACCAGCAGGCTGACCCCTCGGGGTTGCATGGGTGCCTCAGACACAGTCATCACCACTGTCACTGGCGACACAATTTTCTGAAACAAGAATCAACTCGGCAATATTTCAAAAAAAAAAAAAACAAAGTCGAGTTTGTTCCATGTCCAGTTGTAATCCTGGAAAGCTCAGCTTTTATTAAAGCTGGGGAAACAGTTTGGTGTTTTTATGTAAAATGGAGTTCTGTTCTAAGTGCTGATAATGACACACAGATATTCCGCTGTATGGAGCCCCGCAGGACAGTGGGACGCCCGCTCAGGAGCAAGCTTCGTGCGGCTCCCCGCTGCGAGGTCTGGATCCTCAGCTGCTGAATACCAGAGGCACCCTCAAGCAAAACTGCCTCACACATACCTAAAGCCTCCCCAGTGGGTATCACCCTGTTGACCAGAAAAAGGAGAAGGTGAAAAAAAAAACCACACGATTGGAAGTTCATATTCAGGTTTATCTTTCCGTTAGGCCTGGAATGCAGCATTTTGGGGCTAACGCCCTAGAGAATAATAAGGGTGAATACATCTGTCTGCCTATTCCAGAGAGGGTCGAAGGGACACTGAAGTGAAAGGGACAGAAGGCCAGGGCTGAAGGTGAGAGGCAGGGTCCAGGGACCCAGTAGTTTGGTAGTGTGGGGAAATTGAACCGAACTTTGGAATCCAGCCCTGTGTGAAATGTAGCCCTCGCATATCTGTATGAGCCTGGAAAAATCCCTTTAAACTCTGAGTCTTTCTTCACCTGTAGAAACAAGTACTTACTCCTAATTTATAGGGTTGTTATGAGAATTAACGGGATGGTTGTGCATTAAAGTAACTGACATCGCGGCTGGGACTAAAGAGTGGTTTCCTCTGCTCCCCTCTTCCCCTACAGAGATTTCTAGCGATGGCGTTTGCACTTCAAGAGGAGGATGAAGAGTGATAACGAAGTGAAATGTCTTGTTCTTAATTTTTAAGGTGGAAAACCTGACACATAGTACGTTATATACCCTGAAGCACCCTGAATTTTTTTGTTGAAATGAACCCTATGCATTTCAGATTTAGATGCTGTACTTTACAGCATACCTTGGAGAAAAAGAGTTACTTTTTAAAATTATATATATAAAAAATACTTTCCTGTAGGAACTTCAAACAAGGCACATATAAATAAATTTAAATGTGAAATCTTCACCACCCCTAATCCAACTTCCTGAGAGTAACTAGCTACTAATAGAATTTAAATTTAAGTACTTCTGCAGTCTCCTTCAAGCCTTGGCAAACGCTGTTCCTTCCATCTGGAGTTTCTCTGCAGTCTGTGTGAACCCTTCCCTCTCATTTCTGCTGAGGAAGCCAGCCTAGCATAGCCCACCTGACTCTACTCAGTCTAATTGCTTCAGCATGGCTGGCCTGCCCACCCTCCCTTCTGAGACAGAGTTTCACTCTTGTTGCCCACGATGGAGTGCAATGGCGAGCTCTCAGCTCACCGCAACCTCCACCTCCTGGGTTCAAGCCATTTTCGTGCCTCAGCCTCCCAAGTAACTGGGATTACAGGCATGTGCCACCACACCCACCCAGCTAATTTTGGATTTTCATTAGAGACGGGGTTTCTCCAGGTTGGTCAGGCTGGTCTCAAACTCCCAACCTCAAGTGATCCGCCCACCTCGGCCTCCCAAAATGCTGGGATTACAGGTGTGAGCCACTGTGACCGGCCAGCAGGTTTTTCTTTGTAGGGCTGTAATTGATAGATACCAATTTTTATTTCTCCTGCAAGGTTTTCTCATATTTTCTCTTTTTCTTTTCTTTCACAGTGGATCATGAGTTTGTTGACTACAGTGTCTTTTACTTTATTTTAAGGCCTGAGAGTGTCTTTTTTTTCTGTGTACCAAAGTTGCTCAAAAATGGAAAATAGGCTGGGAGTGGTGGCTCACGCCTGTAATCCCAGCACTTTGGGAGGCCAAGGCGGGCGGATCACGAGGTCAAGAGATCAAGACCATCCTGGACAACATGGTGAAACCCGTCTCTACTAAAAAATACAAAAATTAGCTGGGCATGGTGGTGCACACGTGTAGTCCCAGCTACTCAGGAGGCTGCAGCAGGAGAATTGCTTCAACCTGGGAGGCGGAGGTTGCAGTGAGCTGAGATTGCGCCACCACACTCCAGCCTGGCACCTGGCGACAGAGCAAGACTCTGTCTCAAAAAAAAAGAAAAATTGATCAAAGCACTGAATTGTGATTATACATGAGTGTTCTGTAGGCAGAACTTTGCCTGAAGAGAATAAATGAAAGACCTAGATTTTAAGAAACTAAGAACTTCTTTGAATACACTTAATCACGAAGAAGGTTATTTAAAGGAGAGGTGTAAGTGCATGGAATTGTTTAATATTCAGAATTGCCAGCCTGCCTGTATTCTTAGAGGTACACCATGAGTAACAGTTTGCTTATTTCAAAACTTCATGCAGTATTGTCTGTTGTAACCACTTCTATGTCTTGCAAATGCTGTGTCACCTTATTTTTATTTTGATTAATGAAACAAGGGATTTGTAGGAATGAACACCTCTTAAAATATTTGGAGATATAATTTGGTGACCAGGGCATGGATACTTTTGCACATTATGAGTTTTCATTATAAAAACATCTTACTCATTTTAATAAACTTTGAAATAGGCATCATAAGTAAGGAGGGAAATAGTTATGACAGTATCTTGAATTCACACATGCATATATTTTTATGCACTCGGGGCAGAGTATGCATGTCTCGGATGTACAGCTAAAGCACCCTTTGGTGAGGTACATTTATTGTATCTTTCCTTTCCTGTATGTCACGGCCTGCCTAAGAGAAAGCTTGGTAACATGCAAGGAAAATTCAAAACGCTTTGAGGCTCCTTAATGTACGTGATACTTCAGCTGAGATAACCTGTCGTTTAAAACATTATTATCCAGAATTCTCCTAGTTAATGTGAATTTTCAGTTTAGACACAGCTTTCCTGAAAGACTGTAATCAATTCTTCATCCATCCTGAAGGAGAGAATTTCCAATGGAGAGAAGACGTGTGTTTTTCCCTTATTTCTGATGCCCAGGAGGCAGTATGACCCTCTCTTTATTGGGTGAGGCCTTGGTACTTGCTTAGGGAGGTCAGCGTTGTTTTTAGAGCTACTCAGAGTGGGGTCGGCAGACAAGTCCACAAGGACATATATTGAAACACCAAGAGTAGGCATCCAAATGCTACTAGCTGTTTGATATTTCACCAACGTTTAAGCTCATGATCGATGGACTCGTCTCATTGAGGTCAGGTATGGTGTGAGCTACAGAAGAGTCACGCTCAGGACCTTGTTCACAATGTGCGGCATTTTAAGTTTAGCTTCTGTGGTCCACCAGTATGGAAACCATTGATTTCATCAATAGGTGATGTACAATTAACTAACTTGAATGAAAAGAGTTTTGGAATTGATGAAAGATTTTGAAAATATAGTATCTCTGGATTTATTTTGAGTAAAAGTTAAAAAATCCCGAGCTAGCTGGTTTATTTGTAAGCCATGGCTCATGCTTATAAATCCCAGTACTTTTGGAGGCCAAAGTAGGAGGTTGGCTTGAGCCTAGGAGTTTAAGACCAGCCCGGGCAACATGACAAAACCCCTTCTCTACAAAATTTGGAAAACTAGCCAGATATGATGCTGTGTACATGAGGTCCCGGCTACTTGGGAGGCTGAGGTAGGAGGATCACTTGAGCCTGGAAGGTCGAGGCTGCAGTGAGCTATGATTGTGCCACTGCACTCCATCCTGGGCGACAGAATGAGACCTTGTCTTAAGAAACGAAACAAAACAATTCTGAACTTGCTGAAATTATTTAAAAATCTTCCATTCTTATTAACATACCTTTTTGTGAGAGGGTTCCTCTACTATACCTGTGATTAAAGCAAAACATAAAAGCATTTTAGGTACACGTTATTCCCTGTGAGTAGCATTGCCATCATTGTCGCACCACTGCACTCCAGCCTGGGTGACAGAGCAAGACTCCTTCTCGGAAACACAAACAAATAAACAAAACCAACAACTTTATTGATATGCTTAGTTTGTTCATGGTGTTCGTATAGGCATTTAATATGACGAGTACTATTTCTCTCCTAAGTTTTGCTTCAATTACAAGAAGACAAAGAATTCCGAGTATAATAGTATTTCCCTAAACAGTCACCTATGAACACACTTTCAGCGAACAATGTGCAGTATTTGCAAGTCTTTATGTTTTCCTGTGTTTTATTTGCTCTGATTATTGAAATGAAATTTTTTATCTGCATGTGATAAAAATTTGGGCTGCTTTTTTGTTTTTCATTTTTCTCTAATGCACTTCTGTTATGTTTCACAACAGTGTCCTTTGCCACAGATAGTTTGAGAAGCACTGGTAGAATGGCTCCCTCTCAACTTGCTAAAACAAGAAGCCATGGGTTTATAAGCATATTTCAGAAACATCTAGGAGCTTTCGGTAGATGCAGGTACCTTCTAGATGTTTCTGTGACACATGTAGGGTCTCCACTGTTATTTCTTCTGTTCTTTTTAAAGAAAAGTAGATTTTTTTTCTTCCAACTTCTTTTCCCATCAGTTTTTTAAATAATAAGAGTCTATTTTAGACCAGGCATGGTGGCTCATGCCTGTAATCCCAGCACTTTGGGAGGCCGAGGTGGTTAGGAATTCGAGACAAGTCTGGCCAATGTGATGAAACCCCATCTCTACTAAAAATACAAAAATCAGCTGAGTGTAGTGGCAGGCGCCTGTAATCCCAGCTACTCAGGAGGCTGAGGCAGGAGAATCGCTCAAGCCCAGGGAGTGGAGGTTGCAGTGAGCCCATATTGTACCATTGCACTCCAGCCTGGGCAACAAGAGCGAGACTCCATCTCCAAAATATATGTGTATATGATTATATATATTATATAAATATGTATTGTTTTATATATTTATATATAATGTATATATTTTATTCCCAAAGTTTACTCTTTCAGTGCCTTTGCTTCTGTGTGACAACTTTGATTTTCAAAGCTCCCCCTTAGACAATGTTCTGCGTAATTCGAGGATGACTGTTTTGAGACGCATTTTCGAGTTTATCCCAGCCTTGCCCTCATACCATCAGTTGCTACATTCTTTCCTTCCTTCCTTCCTTCCTTCCTTCCTTCCTTCCTTCCTTCCTTCCTTCCTTCCTTCCTTCCTTCCTTCCCTCCCTCCCTCCCTCCCTCCCTCCCTCCCTCCCTCCTTTCTTTCTTTCTTTCTTTCTTGACATGGAGTTTCGCTCTTGTTACCCAGGCTGGAGTGCAATGGCACGATCTCGGCTCACCACAACCTCCGCCTCCTGGGTTCAGGCAATTCTCCTGCCTCAGCCTCCTGAGTAGCTGGGATTACAGGCACGCGCCACCATGCTCAGCTAATTTTTGTATTTTTAGTAGAGACGGGGTTTCACCACATTGACCAGGATGGTCTCGATCTCTTGACCTCATGATCCACCCGCCTTGGCCTCCCAAAGTGCTGGGATTACAGGCGTGAGCCACCGCGCCCAGCCCTACGTTTCATCAGCTCTGATTAAGAATGCTCATCTTTTAATAGCCTGCTAATGGAAATAAAAATTTTATAAAGTAAAATAAAAAAGATTTTATTAAATGAATGATTTTAATAATGCAGGCCATGTAATAAAATCTATCGAAAGAGTCAGCTCCTTGGTACGTTCGGAGCAGAAGACTCTTTTCAGGTTTTGGACTTGTAAAAGCTATGAGTAGCTAACCAGGCAATTTCGACGTTGCAGTGATTTATAACACTCTTAATCATCTGGTGGCTTGGAACCAAGGACGGCGAATTATTTCCTAGGGTTGCTATAGCAAAGTAGCACACGCTGGATGGCTCGCAACCACGGAAGTGTGTTCTCTCACCGTTCTGGAGCTCGAAGGCTGAAATGAAGGTAAAGATTCCTTCCCCGTCCCTTCCAGCTTCTGGTGACTCCAGGTACTCCTTGGCCGGTGGCCGGGTCTCTCCAGTGTCCGCCTGTGTCTTCACAAAGCTTTTTCGTCTTCTCGGCGCGTCCTCCCCTCTTCTGTCTCTATGAAAACACCTGTTATTGGATTTAAGGTCCACCCAAGTAATCCGGGATGATCTTCTCATCTCGAGCTCCTTAGCTTAATCACCTCTGCAAAGACCCTTTCCTAAGGAAGCCCACAGTCAGTTTCTGGGGGTTAGGACTTAGGTGTTCCCTTTTAGGGGCCACCACTCACCTACTACATGTAACAGATTTTTTTTTTTTCCAGAATCACTATGTATTGAGTGTTGTTTATAATGTGCTGTAGTGGTGGCTGGAGGGAGAGAGACTGTAGTGAAATGAAGAGTGACACCTTTGGGCTGGACAGTCCCAGGCCTGATTTTAGGCTCTAGCGTTCTCCCAGGGCTGTGAGCTGGGATGTGCTTCTTCTATGCATCGCAGTTTCCTCATCTACAAAACGACATAATGGCGAAGTGATGTCAAGTTCCTAAAAACTGACCAGGAGATGGAGACCATCCTGGACAACATGGTGAAGCTCCGTCTCTACTAAAAATACAAAAATTAGCTGAGCATGGTGGCACACGCCTGTAATCCCAGCCACTCAGGAGGCTGAGGCAGGAGAATCGCTTGCACCTGGGAGGTGGAGGTTGCATCGAGCCGAGATTGTGCCACTGCCCTCCAGCCTGGCGACAGAGTGAGACTCCTCTCAAAAAATAAATAAATAAAAATTTGGACCAGTTGCCAAAACTTCATACTCCATTTGTGATAAAGATCACAAAGGTTAAAAAAAGAAAAAAAATTAGGACTAGTGTAATAGATACATCAGGAGTGATTGTAATTATGGTATTTTCTTATTTAAGATAGCACTTTTTTTTTGAGACAGAGACTCGCTCTGTTGCCCAGGCTGGAGGGCAATGCCACAATCTTGGCTCACTGCAGCCTCCAGCTCCTGGGTTCAAGAGATTCTCCTGCCTCAGCCTCCCGAGTAGCTGGGATTATAGGCATGCACCATGATGCCCCGCTAAGTTTTGCATTTTTAGTAGAGATGGGGCTTTGCCATGTTGGCCAGGCTGGTCTTGAATTCCTGACACCTCAGGTGATCCGCCTGCCTTGGCTTCCCAAAGTGCTGGGATTACAGGTGAGCCACCTCGCCTGGCCAGCATTTTTATCATTTCTGAAATCAAGACACCCGGGTTCCCTGACATTGGTTTGTGGTATCTTTCGTGCCTCATGAATTTTTTCCACAGAACTTCCAGGGCAAAATAAACATCTGTTTGTTCTGGTTACTTATTAGAGAGAAGCAAACCCTCAGCAGGTATTTATGTTGTAGCAGCTTCGTAGCAATAT
The DNA here is from genome assembly GCA_031835075.1 of Saguinus oedipus. NCBI lineage: Eukaryota > Metazoa > Chordata > Mammalia > Primates > Cebidae > Saguinus > Saguinus oedipus. Next base: position 5,873,259 of record CM063171.1, on the reverse strand, counting down.
GAAACTGTGTTATTTTGTTCTTAAGTAAGTCGGGTTACTCAGGGTGTGTGTACATGCTGAAAACTGCAGAACGTCTCAAACCTGGGAGTTACGTGGAGCACGGCCACCCTTCTGCCTGCTCCGCACTGATTTTTGCACAATATTGCTTTTTATCTTGGCAACCACCAAAAAACCACCTTCACAAAGATGTCATCAAGGGGAACACAGCACGATCTAATTTAAAACTCTAAGATAACCCAAGTTGACGGATGACATGGTGTTTGAGAGAGGTCAAGTATTATTTTCTAATTTGGTTGTACAAAATTTACCCCTAATCAGCAACACTTGAAAGCCTGACTTCCCTTTTCTTTAAAAACGTTCTGGTCCTAATCCTACTAAATATTTTATGTATGATAGTTTTTTCTAAACCTACTGTTTCTTCTGAATTTCCAACCTCTTTATTCTGCTATTTTAAAGTTTTATTTTACAATTTCTGCATAAACTAATTGTCTGATAAATAGTTGTTGATGGATACCATGTCAAAGAAATGACTTTTCATTCAGGCTGTGACACAAAGATGAAACATTCCAGAGAGGAAAAGCTTGCTTTAGATCTGTGGTGTGGCCAACCAACCACTCTTTATGAAGCAAGCTCAGATCTAGCTTCTCTTACCTGGGGCAGAGATAAGGATGATGAGTTAGGAAAAACACATTAGGTCTTCTTAAGCTTTTCAAGAACCAAATAAGTTACTGATAAGATGAATAGACTGAATTATGGATCCCATGTGCTGACGGAGTCTTTGAGTCATATGTAATTGTTCATAATAATTCATTCTTTTTTTTTTTTTTTTTTGAGACGGAGTTTCGCTCTTGTTACCCAGGCTGGAATGCAATGGCGCGATCTCGGCTCACCGCAACCTCCGCCTCCTGGGTTCAGGCGATTCTCCTGCCTCAGCCTCCTGAGTAGCTGGGATTACAGGCACGCACTACCGTGCCCAGCTAATTTTTTATATCTTTAGTAGAGACGGGGTTTCACCATGTTGACTGGGATGGTCTCGATATCTTGACCTCGTGATCCACCCGCCTCGGCCTCCCAAACTGGGATTACAGGCTTGAGCCACCGCGCCCGGCCATAATAATTCATTCTTATTCATCCTTTTGGTTCTTCTACTCTTCAGTTCTTTCATTCATTCAAAAATAAAATTTCATGGCCAGGCACGGTGGCTCATGCCTATAATCCCAGCACTCTGGGAGGCCGAGGCGGGCGGATCACCTGAGATCAGGAGTTTGAGACCAGCCTGGCCAACATGGTGAAACTCTGTCTCCACTAAAAATACAAAAATTAGCCAGGCACAGTGATGGGTGCCTGTAATCCCAGCTGCTTGAGAGGCTGAGGCAGGAGAATCACTTGAACTTGTGAGGCAGAGGTTACAGTGAGCCAAGATCGCGCCACTGAATTCCAACCTGGGCAACAGAGCAAGACTCTGTCTCAAAAAAGAAAGTTTCTTGCGCACCCCAATGTTCATGCATGGGGTAAGGGTGTATACCTAATAAGTATACTAGGAGTATAGTGATAGACAACATGGATACCACATTATGTGCTTAAAGTACTTAGCACAGTGCCTGGGACATAGTGGGTCATTAGCAAATGGTAGATGCAGCTAATGTTCATATTGTTAATTTATGTGTTGTGCATTAACAAGCTCCACAGAGCTGGGCGCTGTGGCTCACACCTGTGATCTTAGCACTTTCGGAGCTGAAGTGGGCAGATCATGAGGTCAGAGGTTCGAGACCAGTCTGACCAACATGGTGAAACCCTGTCTCTACTAAAAATACAAACATTAGCCAGGCATGGTGGTGTGTGCCTGTAATCCCAGTTCCTCAGGAAGCTGAGGCAGGAGAATCGCTTGCACCTGGGAGTTGAGATGGAGCCACTGCACTCCAGCCCGGGCAACAGAGCAAAACTGCATCTCAAAAAAAGAAAAAAAAAAAAACTCCACTGGAAGAAACACAGAGATGAAATACAAATCAATAGGTTGTGAATAATTTACTGTTCACTTTGGTTAGAGAGAATCTGAGATTCTTTAGGACGATAGATAATAATCTCTTGTTGACATTTACCATATCATCATGCCTGGCAAGCTACGACTCCTCTTCAGCTATTAGAGTGCACATGTGTTGAGGGGTCTGTCCTCAACCCATTAAGAAATATGGATGGTCCTCAGGGATATTTAGTACCTCAGAAACGTTTAAAACTCTCAAGGATTAGTAAGTAATTAGCCTTCATGCCTGATGTGTAAACAGCAAAGGCGTCTTTGATTTTGGCTCAATCAATGTAATTTTAATGTTAACAGCTCTGAGATCAGCAGCCAACAGTTAAATAACCTCTGACACTGAGAGCAGACATTTCAACAAAGGTATAATCCAATTTACTGTTGATTGATCAACCAGCTTATTTCCTTTGAGATTAGACATTTGTAAGTTATCTAACACATGTGTTATATATATATATATATATATATATATCACATATATATTATATATATCATATACATCACATATATGATAGGTGGTGGTATATATATGACATATATGATATATGTGATATATGTGATATATATGATATATGCGATATATATGATATATGTGATATATATGATATATATATGTGATATATATAATATATATGATATATGTGATATAGCACCACCACCTAGAAGCATATATATATTATATATATGACATATATATCATATATATGATTATCAGGAGTGATTGTATCATATATATGATATATATGTCATATATATAATATATATATGCTTCTAGCTGGATATATATGTTATATATATATGATGTATATATGCTTCTAGGTGTTGGTGGTGGTGGTTTTAAGACAAAACCAAGGGTAAAAAACAAAAGCAAAAAACCTGGATGAGCACTTAGACTTCTGGTTGCTGGATCTGGGTGTCGTCTGGTGCTGAGGGATGGCTAAGAGGCTTCTGATTCTCCGGAGCTCATCCCCACTTCATTTTTATAATCTGTGTACAAAAACCTCTAGTCCTCCAGCTCTTCTTTAATTATATTCTTCCTTTTCCTAAAAAAAAAAAAGTCATTCCATATTGCATAATTTAGATTTGCAAACCGACTTTTTAGGTCCTCCAAAAAGAGATAGAGGAGCTCTGTTTTGTAAAATATGGGCCAACTACTGTTTCAATTCAAGAAAACAAATGGCAGACAGGAACTGCAAAGCCAGTGAAGGTTCCCAGGAGAATGGAGACAGGCCATATTCATCAAGACTTTCTGTATCATGTTTTAAAAAATAATCTTTTTTGATGGTTTGAAACCAGTTCTTATGGGCCTAAAATAAGAAGTCTTATCTTGCCACGTGTTTTTGTTTTGCCGAGTAAATGGCCTTCGTTTTTGTGTGGCTACCTATTCATTTCTTATCAGTTCATCTAATTGCTGGGGCTTTGAATTCCAACTCTGGCAGTAGTGAGTTTCACCCTTTCTAGAAGACTGTGTGAATTTGCAGCTTTCAGAATGGCCATAGACAAGAAACCTTGAGATTCCAAATGTAAAAAGATTTGTTAATTCAGATGAAAGTTTAGGCTGAAAGAGAACACCGATCTTTCATAATTGAATATGTTTAGTCATTTAACTCTCATTAGTTTTTGGTATAGGATATTATGTGACAGTGACCCTAATCCAGGAACACTCTCTTCTGGTAGCTAGTTGCCCAGTGAATAAACTTAACTAAAGCAGGGAATCATTGGTTAAAAATCTAAAATATTTTATTTTAACTGAAAACACCTTTTTCATGTAGCGGCAAGGACTGTGAGTTTGCATAGTTTTTCTAGAATAAATCATACCTATTATGTATCATCTGTGATTTCTAGTTTCATTTTCCACAAAGAGACAAAAATGAGTTAATTCTTGAAGCTGAGTGATAGGTACATGGAGGTTTCAGGATACTGTTCTGCTAACTTTTGAATGTATTTGGAACTTTCCCTTTTAAAAGGTTTTTAAATAAAAATATAGAGAAAGTGATCAAGAATTTCAAACGTACGAGGAGAAATAGAAGTCCAGAGTCATTCTTGAGTTTTATGATTTAAAGAAAAAAAACTCCCCAGGGGACACCAGTCTCTGCTGTAGCAACCGCTGAGGACCGTGCTAGGTGCTGTGGATTCAAAGATGTCTCAAAATCAGTCCTGCCCTGGAGAAGCCCATGGCTCGGTAGAGAAGACGGACATAGAAATGTGAGAGATACACTATGGTTGCACAAATGTTCTGAGTATAGAGAGGAGAGAACTAATTCTTCCTAGGAAGTTGAGGACACTTCACAGAGTAGCTGACAGTATAAATCAGGGTAAAATACTAGTTATTTGTCCGTTCATCCCTTTTGCTAAGCAAGTGTCTTGGCCATGCTGGGCTTTAATTAAGGCCAGGACTGCCCTGTTCCTCCATGTCCTGGGAAACGTGTCTTTTTTGAGCACCACTGCTTAACTGGAATAGTTCGCGTGGTGCTGATAGGCGAGTCTTCCAAACTCAAGCGTATAATACACTCAAATACTACATGACAACCCTGTCATTACTCATCAGATATTTACTGAGCATGCATTTAAAATGTACGGGTGAGAGCCAGGTGCGGTGGTTCACATCTGTAATCCCAGCATTTTGGGGGGCCAAGGTGAGTGGATCATGAGATCAGGAGATTGAGACCAGCCTGGCCAACATGGTGAAACCCCATCTCTACTAAAAACACAAAAATTAGCCCAGCATGGTGGAACATGCCTGTAATCCCAGCTACTCGGGAGGCTGAGGCAGGAGAATTGCTTAAATCCGGGAGGCGGAGTTTACAGTGAGCTTTGAATGTGCCACTGCACTCCAGCCTGGGTGACAGAGATTCTATCTCAAAAATAAATAAATAAATAAATAAAATAAAAGGGTGAAAAAGTCATTTAAGTATAAATTCTCTATTTGCATTTGAGCACCTCAATATCACAACCAGCAGAGAATGTTGGGAGAATGTACTTATTTGGCAAATATGGGTCTTCCCTGTTATCAGCCTATATTTTATTCATTCAACAAATTGTATCCAATGTCTACCACGTCTAGGGCACATCAGCACAAAAGACACAGCTTACAGAATGATACATAATATAATACCATTTATGTAAATATCTTATGCATCTAAAAATACCAAATATTCATTGTGCATTTTATTTACATATGTAAAAGTGTTTTAAATGGACGGGGAGAATTGATAGTCAAGTTCAGAAGAGTGCCTCTGGGTCTGGAGTCTGTGAGGGTATCACCACACCTTCAAGGTTTCATTCTTTTCTGCAGAAAAGATTATGACAAAATTTCATCAATTGCCAGTTTTATGTGGTGGCAAGGCAAGTGTGTGTTATATACATCTCTGAGCTCTTTTGTATTTTCAACATTTCTCCAAAAAGGAAACATAGGATCATTTCAGTTGCAGAAATTGGGAGAAGGAAGCAGAGGAGGCACAAGAAAAATCTCATTTTAACATCATGGGGAAGAGAGAGAGTCGTGACAGTATACCCATTCCTTGGAGAGAGCAAAAGCAAAGTGACTTAATTATTTACTGATTAGAATGATTCAGTGAGCTTTATAACAGTAATTTTGTCTTTCAATTTTATAGATCATTTCCAGGTTGCATCTGTATTTTAAGCACAAGTTAGTTGTGCTCAAGACGGCTTTGCTGGGTATAGGTTGCTATGAATGCCTGTAGGCCTGCATTTAAAAATGGAACCCATAGCAGTTCTACGGAGACAAAAAGTTTTGTGAAAACAAAGAAGGTTCCATTTCTTGGGGGATTATGACTGTTGCAAAGGGTTGAGGAAACCCATTTGCCATGAGTACAGCAAAGTTGTTTCACAGCCTTGAGTACACCGTTACAGAAGCCTGAAGGACCCCCATGATTCAGGGGCTAAGACTCTGGGAAATGGTCTCTTGCCCTCAGTTGCTGTGTTCTTTTATCTTCATTTTGTTTTGCTAAGACACGTCACTTTCTCTCTCCTTGCAAAGAGCTGTAGCCTTCTTATCCTCCTTTAAAATGTATTTCTTAAGCTCTTTAGAAGACTTCAGTCATGAAATGCTTAATGTTCTAAATCTGAATAAAACTATTTTGAATGTAGTGCATAGCTCCCGTAGGACTACGGTTTTTAAAATGGAACAATTTAAAATATTTTCTATGTCAACGGGCACTCAGGGTAAATGATTTTGGGAAGAAAGCAGTAATGCTTCCTAGGTCTAACATCTGGTTCTAAAACAAATAAATACAAGACATTGGCTGAATTCAAGGTAACACTTTTTAATTCAGATGACCTCAGTGTTTAATAAAATGGCACGGTAGCATAATGGTTAAAATAATGACCTTTGTAGGTAGACTGACCTGATTTCAAGCATTTATTTGCTGTGTGACTCCAGGCAAATTATATGCCTTTTCTTAGTCTCAGTTTCCTCATCAGTTTCCTCATTTGCATAGTGTCTGTTGTCAGGGGGATTAAATGAGATTGTGTCTGTGACAAGAGCCAAGCAGATAGCAAAAACGTAATAATAAATACAGTCATCCCTCGGTGTCCGTGAGGGAGTTGGTCTGTGACCCAACATGTACCAAAATCTAAGGATGCTTAAGTCCCTAGAATAAAATGTCCTCCATATCTGTGGGTTCTGCATCCTTGGACTCAACCCGCTGTGGATCAAAAATGTTTGGAAAAAAAGGCGTTTTTTCCAAAAGTCTGTGCTGAACATGTACAGACTTTTTTCCTTGTCTCTATTCCCTAAATAATGTAACAACTATTTACATAGTATTTACATTGTATTATGTGTTGTAAGTAATCTAAGGATGATTTAAATATATAGAGTAAGTTCTATGCAAATACCACACACCATTTTATACAAGACAATTGACCATCCGTGGATTTTGGTATCCTGGGGCTGTTCTGGAACCAACTCCCTAGGACGCAAGAGACAACTGTATTTGCAGTGAACGTATGCACATCCTCCTGTGTGCCTTAAATTACCTCTACCAGTGCTTAGAATAGCTAAAACAGTGTAAATGCTCTGTAAGCAGTCATTATATTCTGTCTTTAACATTTGTATTGTTTTTTTCTGAATATTTTTGATTGCTGGTTGGTTGGACGGGTGCTCGCAGAGGGCTGAGTGTAATCCTTAATTCCTGGCCTTGGCATTCTCGGCTTTATTCGCGCTCCAGTTTGTGAGGTGGGGCTGTCTTTTGCTTCTCATGCAATACACACCTGAAAATATGCCCTGTTGTGTTGGCTCTTTGGTTCTACACAGAACTGCACTTTTCCGCTGGCTGTATTTATTATTTAATTTCTTTGTGCTTCTGTTTCCCTATCTGTAAAAAGCAAATCACGGTAGCACTACATCATTGGCATACTGGGAGAATTAAATAAAGTAATGGTTGCCTTACTGCTCGGTCCTCAATAAACGCTGGCTCTGTGTTCCGTGTTCCACAGGCTTGGAACACGTCCCTCCTTCCTCCTTCCTGAAGACTCCTTGCTTGTCATCTCTGCTGTGTTTGTCAGGTTCTCCCACGTGGAGTGGAATGACGCCTCCCCTGTGTCTCAAGACAGTTTTGTACTCATATTACTGCAGTTAGCATGTGTTACTACAGCTAGTTGGCTTTTTGCATGATTCTGTGCTATCTAAATTCCATGGTAGCAACTTACATTTAAGAGTAGGTAGAGGCTGGGCGAGCTGGCTGGCACCGGTAATCACAGCACTTGGGAGGCTGACGTTGGAGGATCAGCTGAGGTCAGGAGTTCAAGACTAGGCTGATCAACGTGGCGAAACCCCGTCTCTGCTAAAAATACAAAAAATTAGCTGGGTGTGGTCGCAGGTGTCTGTAGTCCCAGCTACTCGGGAGGCTGAGGCAGAAGAATCATTGGAACCCGGGATTTAGAGGCTTCAGTGAGCCGAGATCATGCCATTGCATTCCAGCCTGGTGACAAGAGCAAAAGTCTATCTTAAAGAAAAAAAGAGTAAGTAGAGATGTTTGACAAGTATGTGGAGGCTTATTTCCTTTCAAAAAGGAGAAGCCAATAAAGAAACAATTTTTAGGTTGCACATTTATTTATTATTTGTCCTTAAACTGATCCATAGCATCTTAAAATTGGCAGGTGGAGTGTTTTCCAGTGTAGCTCCATATTTCTATTAGTCAATTCAACACCTAGTTTAGGGAATCATCACCAGGCAGGGATCCAGGTGCCCTCGTAGGTGTTTCTCTAATGACTATGCAGCCTCTGGACAAGCTGTTAACTTGTTAATACCTTATTTTTTTTTTTTTTTTGAGATGGAGTTTAGACTGGAGTGCAGTGGTGTGATCTCGGCTCACTGCTACCTCCACCTCCCGGGTTTGCAAGCGATTCTCCTGCCTCAGACTCCCGAGTAGCTGGGATTACAGGCACCCACCACCATGCCTGACTAATTTTTGTACTTTAAGCAGAGACAGAGTTTCAGCAAATGTTGGTCAGGCTGGTCTCAAACTCCTCACCTCAGGTGATTCACCCACCTCAGCATCCCAAAGTGCTGTGGTTACAGGTGTGAGCCACCGTGCCCAGCGACCTTATTCTCAAAATCACAAAAATGAGACCTAATTTACCGGGTTGCCATTATGATTAAATGAGAGAACATGTAAAGGACTGTCGCTGGTACTTAGAGGATGCTCAGCAAGTCTTAGATCTTTTCTTCGCATGAATCTAATCTGTCCATTGCCGAAACAAGAATTCTAATTCCTAGAGACCAGAAGAAAAATAGTAAGTGATATCCACTAAGCAGAAGTCCACACAGTAGTGGCATTCATAGTTTTGATCATTTTTCGAGTCTTCTCTTGGAGAAACCGAAGCTATTGGTTTAACATGTGGGGAAAGCAGCATTCACAGCCGCCAGTCAGACCAAGATTAGGCTCTAAGGGAAGAGGAAGAAACGAGTAGGAGCGAAGATCTCAGAATGGTCCCAAATCGTAAACACTCGGGAGCCAAATTACAAACCAAACGCTCACGCAGGCTCGTTTTATATTAACCACGGTGTTAATTCTTTCAACCCAGAAACTCAAAGGTAGCCTTTTTTCTCGTTTTCTTTGTCTTTAATTTCAAGAAACTGCCCTTAAAATCAGTTTGGATTTGTGATTTGCGGTACTTCCTTCATTTAAATATCAATCCTCGTTAGATTTTTGCAAGACCTTTTTTCCTATCTTCAAATCGTGTTTTTATTGAGTGCTGCTTGTTTCAGGCTGGTGGTGTTACCCATTTAGACATTAGCCCAGTCATGCTTCCCGTTTAGTGTCTTTCTTGTGGGTGCTTCATTCAGTCCGCATTTATGTCCCTCCTCTTCAATGTCGCCTCTCCCCACTTTTCCCACAGTGTCCCCCTGAGGTTTGAGGGCTTCTACTGACAGTTAATACCGTGAATTAAAAGTCATAAAGTTTTCATTTTAGGCATGTTCTTCTCACCACTGTACAGCATTTTTATTAATTTGCTAACTGCATTTGATTAATGTGCTGACTGCATTACACTCTTACTAAATTACATTGCTGTTTCAGAGAAGGGACAGCTAAAGCTGAAACTCCTTTAGTTTTTAATTCTCTGGGTAGATTGAGACACTTCGGCCATTCACTTCTTCAATCATATATCCAGCACATGTTCCCAGAGGCTTATTGTGGGCCTGGCTGTGGTCTAGGCATGGGGGATTATTCAACGATATCTGCTAGTGAGCTGAGTTGAAACGGTCTCTGCCTTTATGGACCTACTTTTTAGTGGGAGAAAGAGAGACAGACTGAGACTTAGACATGAAGGAAGTGAAACAGCCTGTTAGGAGTTGAGAAAAAGGGCACCGGCCTGGTCAGGATGCTCCTGGGCAGGGAGTGTGAAGGCCAAGGGCAGCAGAAAGTAGTGGGGAGCGCGTGTGGCTGGAGCTCCTGGGGAGACCGGGGGAGGCAGGCTGGAAAGAAGAGATGGTACTCCAGGAAGCCACTGGAAGACCTTAATGGGGGAAGTGGCATGAGCAGGCCGAGTTTGTCAGAGACCACTGTACCTGGAGCAGGATGGCTGGTCATGCAATAGCGCATGAGGCCGGGGACCCCACGGAACTCACAGTGTGCTGGGGACTCCAGACAAGGAAAGGAGCAGCCTCACTGCAGCCAGAGAACAGCTTGCAGAGAGCCTGATTTCAGGACCTCACAGTTCTGTGGGAGCGTCGACTGGTAGGAGGGAGCAGTGCCGAGAGACGCAGTTATGGATGTTGACTGGGGTCGGAGCAGAAAGCACCCACAACCCAGGTCTGCAAGTCCCTAGTTTGTATGAGAAGGAGAGTAGTGCAAAGGCTTTTCAGGAGCGACATGAGCACCCGGAGGCGCTTCAGGAGCCCACTCTTCCTGCAGTGTGGAGAAAGGGTCTGGGTTGACGGGGGGCGGGGGAAGAGGAGCACTAGAGGAAGGGAAGTCCATGGTGCTGCCTCTTCATAGGTATTTTCTTCAGGAGCTCACTCTTCCTGCAGTGTGGAGAAAGGGTCTGGGTTGATGGGGTGGGAAGAGGAGCACTAGAGGAAGGGAAGTCCATGGTGCTGCCTCTTCATAGATATTTTCATCCATGATTTACAGGAAGACAAGTCTCTCTCTCTCTCTCTTTTTTTTTTTTAAGATGAAGTTTTACTCTTGTTGCCCAGGCTGGAATGCAGTAGCACAATCTTGGCTCACTGCAACCTCTGCCTCCTGGATTCAAGCGATTCTCCTGCTTCAGCCTCTCAAGCAGCTGTGATTACAGGCATGTGTCATCATGCCCAGCTATTTTTATATTTTTTAGTAGAGAAGGGGGTTTCACCATGTTGGTCAGGCTGGTCTTGAACTCCTGACCTCAAGTGATCCACATGCCTCGGCCTCCCAAAGTGCTGGAATGACAGGGAAGACAGTCTCTTACCTAGTTTTCTGAAAGTAGGTGAGTGGCCAGGTACAGTGGCTTACACCTATAGTCTTGGCACTTTGAGAGACCGAGGCAGGTGGATCACAAGGTCAGGAGTTGGAGACCAGCCTGGGCAACATGGTGAAACCATCTCTACTAAAAAAAAAAAAAAAAAAAAAATTAGCCGGGTGTGGTGGCCCGGCTGTAGTCCCAGCTACTCAGGAGGCTGAGGCAGAATAATTGCTTGAACCCAGGAAGCAGAGGTTGCAGTGAGCCGAGATCATGCCACTGCACTCCAGCCTGGACAACAGAGTGAGACTCTGTTTCAAACAAAATAAAAATAATAAAAATAAACAGAAGTGGTGAGCGACTCTCTTCACCCTCCGATGCTCTCCCTGTAGCCTTTGTAGTTTCCCACATTAAAGCAGTTTTCTTTGCAGTGAGATAAACAACACTGGACTTCCAGACTCTCTTTCTCGGCACGGAAAGAATGTACTTATGAGTTTTCTCAAAGGGCAAGAGAAGCAAGTGAATGTAAAATAATCCCACTCATGCATCTTTCACAACAGGGAAACTGCTGCAGAACGCACATGCTACTTTTTTATAGTGTAGGTTTGTTCTATGTACTTTCAAAACCATAGCACATCTCATTTCACAAATTATCCAGGATTCATATAGTATTCTTCCAAAGAAAAGGAGAAAAGAATCTGTCACTGATTTTGCTTTTGTTCTAAAAATGTGATTGAAGCCTTTTCTTCATTCTCAATTATTTGAACTCAAGTGTGTGGTCATTGTCAAAAGTATATACAGATCTCACCAATATAGATTAGATTCCTTTTCACAAGAGTAGTTTAGTTAGGGGAGTTTCCCTTTAAATAATATTTTCATTGTAAACATTTGAGGCTTTAAAAACTGTCCAAATAATTGGGGGTAAATCAAAAAGGAATTTGAAAAGCTATGAAATAGGAAGAACAGAATAAAAGTGTCTCCATCTCAACAGCCTTAAAATCAATGGCAGTGGCTCCTAGAATGTCACTGTGCAGCACCAATTTTGTGACACTTGAGCCTCTTCTTTTTTTTTTTTTTGGATGGAGTCTTGCTCTGTCGCCCAGGCTGGAGTGCAGTGGCACGATCTCAGCTCACTGCAACCTCCACCTCCCGGGCTCAAGCCATTCTTCTGCCTCAGCCTCCCAAGTAGCTTGGACTACAGGTGGGCACCACCACACCCAGCTATTTTTTGTATTTTTAGTAGAGACGAGGTTTCACCATGTCGGCCAGGATGGTCTCAATCTCTTGACCTCATGATCTGCCCACCTCGGCTTCCCAAAGTGCTGGGATAACAGGTGTGAGCCACCGTGCCCGGCTGACACTTTGGCCTCTTGAGTAAAAAAAGAGGCACATGTCACATTAGTTTGGGAAGTGCTGGGTTAAACAAAGTTGCACCGTTTTCTTTACTGTAGTCCTCCATATGCTCACATGAGTGGCGACTGTCCTAACACAGGTATACAGTGTGGTGTTTCCCAGATGGGTTTTACCACAAAACTTATTTTTTTTTAAAGAAACGTATTCTGGGACTAGTGTTTTATGGAATTGCCTTGCGAAATGCAGATCTTTCACACAGGGGAGGTATGGGTGGTATTGGGAGCATGCGTCCTAGCCCCACACCCTGTTGCCCCTCCCTTTTTTTTTGAGATGGAGTCTGGCTCTGTCACCAGGTTAGAGTGCAGTGGCGCAATCTCGGCTCACTGCAACCTCCGCCTCCCAGGTTGAAGTGATTCTCCTGCCTCAGCCTGCTGAGGAGCGGGGATTACAGGTGTCTGCCACCATGCCTGGCTTATTTTTGCATTTTTAGTAGGCAAGGGGTTTCACCATATTGGTCAGGCTGGTCTTGAACTCCTGGCCTCGTAATCCACCTGCCTTGGCCTCCCAAAGTACTGGGATTACAGGCACCAGCCACCGTGCCCGGCCTCCTGTTGCCCCTCTACGATTTTGCATTGTTATTGCCTATCACCGCTTTCCCCTCCCACTAGAGGTCCTGGAGGCAGGAGCGCCCCTCGTTCCTGTTGTACCCAGTGGCAGGACCGGGGCCCATTCGCAGTAGGTGGGTAATGGTTAACTTCTTAAGCATCTTTTCTGTGCCACATACTGTTTATGAGGTATACATGATTATTACATCGATTTTTTTTTTTTTTTGAGATGAAGTCTAACTCCATTATCCAGCCTTGAATACAGGGGCATGATCTTAGCCCACTGCAACCTCCGCCTCCCAAGTTCAAGTGATTCTCCTGCCTCAGCCTCCCGAGAAGCTGGGATTACAGACATGTACCACCATGCCCAGCTAATTTTTTTGTGTTTTTAGTAGAGATGGGATTTCACCATGTTGCCCAGGCTGGTCTTGAACTTCTGACCTCAAGTGATCCACCTGCCTCAGCCTCCCAAAGTGCTGGGATTACAGATGTGAGCCACTGCACCCGGCGTTACACCCATTTTATAGACACTAAGAGGGTCAGAACTTGCCCAGAGTCCCATAGCTGGTGTGTGAGGGAGTCAGAAAGTGGTTCTTAATAGATGTTTGCTAAACGAGTGAGTGAACTTCACTTTACTCTTGCAGAGCCAAGATTGTCGCCCTCTCATTCTCACTGAAGATGGTTTCCTGTTGACAGCACCCCTCCCGTAGTCATTCGGGTAAATTTCTTATTAGTTCTTGATAGAAACTAATTTTCATAATTAATGCTTCTTTAAAAATAACATGAAAAAGAAGCTAAAAGAACATCCACAGCATCATGGAATGCTTCTTTTCAGGTGTGGGGCGGTGGGAAGTACTCAAAAAGGTCTCGCTGGTGGATCGATGGGTTTCTGCCCTACCCAATTCTGTGCTAGCCATCAGTTTTGCTTTTATAATTAATTTTTACTTTTACAAAGGCAATTATGTACATAATTTAAGAAGTTAAATAATGTATACACAACACACACACACACACACACACACACACACACACACACACACACACACTACTGTTTAGTATAATGAAAAATAACAATCGCCTGATCCCTTCCCCGCCAGTCTTTTTATTTTTATTTTTATTTTGAGATTGAGTCTCGCTCTGTTGCCAGGCTGGAGTGCAATGGTGTGATCTTGGCTCACTGCAGCCTCCGCCTCCTGGGTTCAAGTGATTCTCCTGCCTCAGCCTCTCGAGTAGCTGGGATTGCAGGCGCACACCACCGTGCCTGGCTAATTTTTGTATGTTTAGTAGAGGCGGGGTTTCACCATGTTGGCCAGGCTGGTCACGATCTCTTGACCTTGTGATCTGCCCGCCTTGGCCTCCCAAAGTGCTGGGATTACAGGTGTGAACTGTCATGCCCGGCCATCCCCTCAGTGCTTGATTCTCATTCCCAGAGCTAATCTCTTTGGACTCTTCTGGTTGTTTCCTTGGCACGTGTCTAATTTCTAAATATGCTTGTGATGCTTTGTCTTGTTATTACTCCGATTTTATCTTCCATCTTCCTGGTAGGCTCAGTGAAATATAGCTTCCTTATGTGCTCACCTCACCTCCCTTTATTTCCCAATGTAGTTCTACAAGAACTTAAAGATAAGTCAGTACTCGGTGTTCATAGTATGATGACTATGTAACTTTTACCCTGTGAAGGGCCAAGTACTGTGCTATGAATACACTTACTCTCCTTACACAACCATTCATTTCATCTGCAACTAATGATTGCCTTTTACAAAAATTGCATAGATTTTAAAAAACACGATTTAACTTTTCCCCCAGTGCTCCATCAGATGTGCCAGATTCCCACCAGCATTTTCTTTTTCAATTACTTTAATATCTCAGGCAATGTACCCATTCCTCTGTGTTCCTGGAGACTTACCTTTGAGAGCACTCTGCCCTCCTCTGATCTGGACTGACAGCTTTAAAGCCTGGGTACCAGCTGTTACCTGGGAGTTTCCTTTTCCTCACTCCTGTGCTGGACCCTCTGTGTTCTGGGGTCCATGTCTTCCTGTTCCTTGGTTTATTTCCTTATTTCCTGGGCCATGTCTCTAGTAGCTTCCTGGGAATATTAATTTTAGCAGTTTAGGAAAGGATCAGTCTGTTCTGTGTTCTGTGTCCTGTGTCCACTTTTTTTTTTTTTTTTTTTTTTTTGAGACAGTCTTGCTCTGTCGCCAGACTGGACTGCAGTGGCACAATCTCTGCTCACTGCAACCTCTGACTCCCTGGTTCAAGTGATTCTCCTGCCTCAGCCTCCCAAGTCTCTGGGACTATAGGCACCCACCACCACACCCAGCTAATTTTTGTATTTTTAGTAGAGATGGGGTTTCACCATGTTGGCCAGGATGGTCTCGATCTTCTGACCTCATGATCTGCCCTCCTCGGCCTCCCAGAGTACTGGGATGTGTCCACTTCTTTAAAGTTTCTTTTCTAGTTTTTGCTTTGTTTCGACCTCTAGAGACACTAAAGTGTTTGGAAGTTCTGTTGGGAGTAGGGGCTTATCCCCCTGGGCCTACCTGCAGAGTGGTCTGTAGAGCATAATGATTGGGGTTTTCTCTTGCACCAGTTTCCCTAAAAGAATCTACTAGTCTCCAGACTGCCAGCATTCTAGAGGCAGAGTAAGTTACGTGATTTTTCACATGACCCCATTTCATTCAGTATCTGATTCCCCCGTCAGCTATGCTTGGTGTCTCTATGTTAACAACCTGTGATTTAACCTCTCCAGTATATAAAATCGCTGTCATCTGCCTAGGTTGAGAGGTAACTACATTAGATAAAGGAATAGGGCTGAGTGTCTAAATGCTCTTTATAAAGTTTTGCAAGCAGTAGTTGTGCTTTCAGTCCTGTTTTACACCTTGCCTTTAACAATACCTGAATTTTAGGTACTTTGCAGCCTTGTTTCCTCCCATGGGGTTTTAATTTATTTCTTGCAACACAAAAGTTACAGAGTACATGAAAGTAACTTAGTCTACTCTTCACCTACATTTACTCATTGTAAACATTTTGCCACATTTATTCGATCGATTGATCTATCTATCATCTGTGTGTGTGTGTGTGTGTGTGTGTGTGTGTGTGTCTGTCTGTCTGTCTGTCTAACTAATATCTATTTTCTGTACCATTTGAGAGTATTGCAAGCATCATGGCACTAATGTTTTGGAGTTGAATTTCCTAAATGTTTCAGAAGTACATTTCTCAAAAGCAAGGATATACTGTTGCATAATAACACTAGAATTACCGAAGTCAGAAAGTTATCATTGATATAATCCTATTTCTAGCATACAGTTTACATTCAGATTTTTTTCTGTTGGCCCAATAATGCCCTCTGTGACTGTTTTTTTTTTTAAATTCTTATATTTAAATTCCAAACTCTGAGGATCATGTGTTATATTTAGTTGCATTTCTTCAGTTTCTTTTAATGTCAGTTTTCCAGCCTCCTTTTGCATTTTATGATACTGACTTTTCCCAGCATTACAGGCCAATTGTTTTCCAGAACGTTTCTCAGTTTGAAGTCCAATTATTTCTCCATGGTTAGATTTAGATTAAGCATTTTTTTTTTGCAAGAATAATATGTAAGTTACGTGGTGTTCTTTTTAGTACATAACATTGCAAGGCACATGGTGGCTTTTTGTCTCATTGATGATACTATGTTTGATCATTTGGTTACCGTGGGGGCAGCCTGATTTCTCCATTATCTTTTTCTTTTTGTAATTAAAAATAATCTGTTGATATTTTGAGACTGCATGAATAGCTTGTTTTCCAACAGCCTTTGACCCTGTGGTTCTATCATGCATCAGTAATTCTTGCTTTAATCACTTGTTGCAATGGTGGTTACAAATGTGAAATTCGAATTTGATAGTTTCTTCTAAAGTTATGAATTGATGTTCATTTGTTGAAAGAAAATAAGCACTGTCCTTTTCTGAGCGCTCTATCGTTTTTGTCCTAATGGACTCATGGATTCCTTTTCATTCAATGGATTATAGTCTTTTGCAGGCGTGCTGTTTTATGCTGGACTGGTTACTGATTTGACTGCAGAAATCCTTTCAATCTTGTCCCCTTGTCTTTTGACTCATCAGGGTCCTCATCAGCTTTTGAGCCTTTTCTGGCACTAAATGATGTTCCATGTTCACCTGTTTTTCCTGCCTCGGACCGATATGTGATGATCAGTTATTTCTCTAAGGCACCCTGGAATGGTATTTAGAACCCAAGACGGCGAATGCCATGGGAGCTCTGGGGTGGTGTTCCTTCCAGAGCTTTCAGTGGTCAAAGCTGGGAGAAATACACATATAAAATCAGGAGTTCATAAGGCTATCACTGGGCTCTTCCTCTCCTTCCCCCATGATTAATTTTCTCAATCACACCATATATACATAATCGTTCTAGAATTACTGTACCCGTAGCCCCATCTGTGGTTAGCTTTTCCTCTTGTATATATATTTATACTTTCTTCGCCCTCACAAGTCAGAACCTCTCATCTGTCTGCTTTTCCAGCTTCCAAAATTATTTGATGACTTCATCTGCTTTCATCTTCCCTCTCATTCTCTTCTCCTTTATTCCACCTACTGTCATTTCGGTGGGATTGGGAGGCACTGTTTGCAGTCTACCACGTTTAACTGACAGCACCATCTTAGCTCTTCCTTCTCTTGGCTACTTGAGGTAAGAACATAGGGAGGAAGTAAACAGTATTTACCTTTAATACCCCAAGTAGCTCTGCTTGTCGTGTCTGCGTCAGTGTCCCAGGCCTGCATTCCTCCTGTATCCCTCACTGGCAATTTCCTTGAAGTTTCTCTTCCTAACTGTCTTAGTAGGTGGGACTTCTTTTCAGTGGTATTGATGGTAGACCTGAAAATTCAGGGATGTGGGCAGTTCTGGAGAGAATAGGCCAGCCTGTCTGTTGATGCACTTATACTGTGCTTGAGGACTAAATGCTGCAAATCAGACAGTCCTGGATTATTTCAGACTGAAAAAAATTAGGAGACCAACTTGGGAGGAGGCAGAAGACATGCCACCTCTCTCAGCTCGTATCTGACGTCTCAGTGTTCTGATTCCATTGAAATTAGTGCGGACCTCTCGCCTCAACTGTAACACTTGGATTTTCTAAGCCACTTTGATGTCTGTTATCTCTGCTTATTTACAATGAACATAGCTTCAAATTTTCATTTTCTTTCTACTCTGTTAAATGTGTTATGTGGAAATCTGAAGATAGAATTTTACCTTAGAATTATAAGAATGCCTTTGGCTGGCATCAACTCGAGATATAAAGGTCTAACTCAGGGTGGAAAGGGGGTTTTGAAAAAAGGTGATATACATGAGGCAGCCATCACTTTTGAAACAGTTCGAGAGGTTTAATTTATTTCTCATGCTTTGGTAAACAAAAGCTGGCATTTTCCTTCCATTTAAACTGCAAGGCTGCTGTTCCTACCCTTCCCCCGCAGTGGTGCATTTTGGTGGTCAAATCTAAAACATGTGTCAGGTTCATAGGCTTGCTTTTTACCAGGAACCTCCTTTTTAACACTTGCTATATTGGCATTTTTTACAGGATCTTCTCTCTGTGCTTTTTTAATTTATTTACTCTGCTTGCATTGTGGAATTATGGGTAGAGCTGCTTTACATCAGAATCATTTGAAATAAAAATATTGAAAGAACATTTTGACCAAGAATAATGTGAATATTTCAACATAAATATCTATGCTGAATTGGCTTCTAGATTTCAGGACAGGAAGAACATCTTTAGCGATGTTCATGATTTGGTTTTGCTTTGCTGCAGATTAGGTTTAGCGACAAATTCCATCTGGCTGGAGCTACATGCAGTCTCTCTATTGATTGGTTATATTGGGACTTCATGGGAGTGTCCTTCAATTTGCTTTTCCCAGCATTTTTAAAAGCTCCATTGAAAAAAATATATAGAGGCTAGAAAAGAAAACAAGGAACCTGCATTGTTTCAGTTTGCATCCAACATGCAAAACATAGTTCTAAATTTTTAATTAGCTAAGTGAGTGGTGAAAAGGAAAAGTAATGTAACAAGCCTCGGTGAGCAGCTGGGCTGTGTTGTCATGACGACAAGTTCAGCAGGCTGCCAGCAAGCATGTCAATGGGTAATATGGGGAGAGGGCTTTGAAACAGTGCCTGCTAGCCACAATGTGATTGGTCACGCCTCTGTTGTCTTTGTGTGAACCGGTGCATGCTGGGTAAGACCTAGAGTGAATGCTCAGCTTGTCTCAAGGCTGCAATGAGGTAATGCTTCTGAATCTTTGGGGATTATGAGCTCCTTCCTCCAAAAGACTGCAGTCTAGAGTGTTTTCATTCCGATTTGCGTTAATTACTGACTGTAACCTGCTAGGAAGTTTTACAGCTGCCTTTATTCAATCTTTTATGTGTGCATGTGTATATTATAGATAACTTAACACGTGTGTATGCTGCATATAGAATCTCAAGCGTATTCTAAAAAAAGAGATAACCCTCCATATTAGTCATTCTGCTCAGAGTCAACATTTCATTTGATTGCTGGCATCACTGACAATATCTATTGGTGGATAACTGATATATTAAAGTGCATTTACATTGGGTAAGCAAACTTGTTCATTTCTAGCGAATATTTTGGCGTTGATTACTTTTTAAAGTCTTTTATCTATGATGAGTCGTAAGGGGCATAGAGGGGGTTGTAAAGAGTGTCGGATTTGCTTGGTCAGGAGGTTTAGTTCATTTTTAGATTCCTCGAAATTGGCCAGTTTATATCCTAGTATTGATATTATAGTCTTTCATTAATTGAACATGATATTAGACTGCTCCAAAATTGTCTGCTGAATACTGCTCTGACAGTTTCAACTTAGCTGTAAAGGGAAGCTGTGTTTACAGATGTAAAGATCTGGAAATGCTTATGGTGGTTTGTGAAACAAATACATCAAGGTGCTGATGTGACAGAGACACATGAGCTGCACTCCCCAGCCCTACCCCTGGTTCTCTGTGACACAGGGCCTTGGATGCTCTCCAAGGTTTTGTCGGTTGGTTAGAGAATGTTTTATCACATTCATAAATAGTAACCTAATGCCCTGGAAAGGTTAGGGCAGTGTCTCCCACTACAGTATGTGTCACTAGTGGGGACACATACCGTAGTTGAGTTGGGCTCTCCGGTTCATCGTGTCACCAAAGGGAAGCCTGTGAGTGAGCTTTTGGACAGAGCTCGGGGAGCTGTCGTACTGCCGCCCCGTTGTATTTACCTCGCAAACAGTTCATAAAAATTTATAAGCCTTTAAATGTATAAACAAAGAGTAAAAACACCTCGAACGACAAGTCATGGTTGCTGCTGCTGCTGCATAGAACCGTGGACTCTGCCAGCCACCTTGCTTTATTTGAGGTCGGGCCACGGGCATGTGGGGAAACTGGATGATCGTCAGCCCAGCTACCTCCATTCACCAAGTACAAGGCCAGCTAGCAAGAGTCTGTAGCCAGCTTTGCAGCACCTCACACTGGTTTATTCTTTTATATATTTATTTTTTAATTTTTTAGATTTCAAGGTACAAGTGCAGTACCCCTAAATCCATACTGTCTTACATGCCTATATTGCACAGTGGTGACGTCCGGGCTTTTTGGGTGCCCATCACCCTGACAGTGTACATTGCACCCCGTAGGCAGTGTTCTTGGCTTATTTTTATTCATCTATGTGGTTTCTATTTATATGGCTTTGTAAAGAAAGACTTTACCAAAGAGAAATAAATGTGATAGTATATCTAGGTTTTTAAATAATTGATTCAAAATACTTGTAGCACAAAAAGGATCTTGGGTTGTGACTTTTACCAAGATGTTGATTCTATCTCATGGCACAGATGCCAAAGCCAGATAGCTTGTGCTGAGACCACAGTTGGAAAGGCCCTTGAAGTGGGCTGGAGTCCTTTGTCTAAAACAAAGCAGGGTGCAGTGACCCCGTGAAGAGAAATCCACCTGTTGATAAGACCGGCACTGTTTCTCTGTTAACATTTGATTGTTCTGCTACCTTCATTTCTCTGGGGGATGGATTAATTGTGTAGTTTCAAATCTCAAGCATGCTTTGCTAATTTAAACAATTTTGAGGTTCATTAATGACTCAGTTTGCGTAAGATTGGATCCTCTGTTATGCGGTTCCGTTGTTTTAAGCAGGATTTGTTACCTTTGTTGACTTGCAGGCTATGAATTAGGTTCCCTTACTTTAAAACGTAGAAATTGTATTTATTAATCATCATAGGAAAACATCTTTATTTTGTATAACTATATGGTAATTGTTTTTCTTAAGTGGCAGAATTGTAATCTTTTGTATTTAGGTGATTCAGTATGTCTCTGTGGTCAGATTCTGATATGGCAAAATCTTCATTATTAAGTCATTTTACAGCATCTAACAAATGCAAAATTATTATGTTAAAGATTAAGTAGAATTGAAAGGTAAAGAGATGTTCTGTTTAATTTACTGTTTGATGAGCTTTTTACTATTTTGAAAGCCCCCTTGAAGAGGAGCAATGGCAAGTTCAAACTGGCGTGAATCATTATCTCCCGTGACAGGTTCCACAATAAATGACTTGTGATTGATGCGGAGCCTGATGCTTAGAGATTCGTGGCAGATGCAGTACTGAAGTGTTTCTATTTCATCACTAACATTATCCAGTGAAGCTAGTAGCTCAGCAAAAGACGTGGCTTAGAAATAATTGGGATTGGTAAGTTTGTAAAGATATGACCCTTTAGGGAAGTCTAGAGAAAAGCAATGTGCTTTTAGGTAATTTGGTGGGGTCAAGAAATTTAAAAATACTTTTCTTTACAAATTCACTCTTTACAAACAAATGTCAAGCTCGATATGTTTATAACAGGGGGTTCATTAAGCAGTAGAAGCAAACGTTCTTTTGAAGATAGGAAAACTTTAGAAGCAGAATAAAATCAGGGTCTCTGGAAGGTCGAATGTCAACAGTACTAAGGCTTCAAAATCGGACAATATCTTCTCATCGGGTTACTTTTGGTGACTTGCTCTCTTAACACTGACCCTCGCCCACACTCACCAGTCACAAAAGTCAGTGTCCCCACCAGGTGGAGATGAGTGGATGGACCTGGCTCTTACCGATCAGGTAGTTCTGTCACATAGAAACGTGAGCAGGATAGGGTATTTGTCACTCCCAACTAAGAAACATGGAGTCTCTAGTCTCAAGAATTTTATTGTGACATCCAAAAGTCATATTTGTATAGTACTTAATTCATTAAGGTGGATCACGAGGTCAAGATATCGAGACCATCCTGGTCAACATGGTGAAACCCCGTCTCTACTAAACATACAAAAAATTAGCTGGGCATGGTGGTGCGTGCCTATAATCCCAGCTACTCAGGAGGCTGAGGCAGGAGAATTGCCTGAACCCAGGAGGCGGAGGTTGCGGTGAGCCGAGATCGTGCCATTGCACTCCAGCCTGGGTAACAAGAGCGAAACTCCATCTCAAAATAATAATAATAATAATAATAATAATAATAATAATTTCTAAATGACACAAATTACAATAGGAAACTCCATGTTGAATGTTGATTTCATCTATTTAAAAATGTTATATTATTTCTTTTTGGTTTTTTTTGTTTTTTTTTTTTTGAGATAGAGTCTCACGCAGTCACCCAGGCTGGAGGGCAATGGTGTGATCTCTGCTCACTGCAACCTCCACCTCCTGGGTTCAAGCAATTCTCACGCCTTAGCCTCCTGAGTAGCTGGAATAATTGGTGCCCACCACCGCACCCAGCTAATTTTTGTATTTTTAGTAGAAACGGGTTTTCACCATGTTGGCCAGGCTGGTTTCAAACTCCTGACCTCAAAAGATCTGCCTGCCTTGGCCTCCCAAAGTGCTAGGATTACAGGTGTGAGCCACCACGTCCGGCCATTTTTCTAATATGACAAAAATGAAACCTTAGCAGATTTCTTTACAATGCTGAATATTGATAATTGAAATAGAGACTAGCATGAAATGTTCATCTGCTTCATTTATGAAGAAAGGGTTTCCTAAATGAATTAATGACACTGGAAAGTACACGGGAGAGATTATCTGCTTCAGAGAATTAACTTTGCAGGTCACTTCAATTCTTCCGATGGCGTGCTAATTAATATTCAAATGCTATGTGGAGAAAAGACTGACTTTCAGACCTTTGTGACGTAGAATCGCTTCTCCTGTGGTGCATTTTACACATTGTGTGGTTGTGATATGTCAAATCCTTTTTTATTTGGAGCTAGTGTTATTTAGATTGAGTCTATGGGGAGGTTGTACGCAATGCCTGATGCCAGCGGTGCTGGGAGGCAGATGCTGTCTTTCTCCCAGTACCTGTTTATCTTGAGTCGAAAGCTTGTTGCTTGTAGGTAGATTGTACTGTGTCTTTTTCTTCCTCTTGTCCTCATAGTACCCAGACCAGTGCTAAGTATAAAATAGGTACTGATATATATCTCAGTTAGTTGTAAAAAACTGGTGGGTTTTTTTGTTTTGTTTTGTTTTTTGAGACAGAATCTTGCTCCGTCGTGCCCAGGCTGGAGTCCAGTGGCACAATCTCGGCTCACTGAAACCCCTGCCTCCCAGGTTCAAGAGATTCTCCCACCTAAGTCTTCCAAGTAGCTGAGATTACAGGCACCCGCCACCACACCCAGCTAATTTTTTGTATTTTTGTAGAGATAGGGTTTCACTATTTTGGCCAGGCTGGTCTTGAACTCCTGACCTCAGGTGATCTGCCCGCCTCGGCCTCCGAGAGTGCTGGGTTTACAGATGTAAGCCACCGTGCCCGGGCAAATTGGTGAGGTTTTATGTTGAAACGTTATGAATAGTTACCCTTGACCTCAGAAACAGGAAATGGAAGGGTTTTATGAAATCTTAGACGTGTTATCTGTTGAGTTTTCTTATCACCAAATAGTGCTTCTCATAGTTGCCCATTTCCTCTTTCAATCAGCATAAAAATCTGAAATTTGAATAAAAAGGAAATATTGTGGTTGAAATTAAATCAAAGCAATTATACCATGTTTATGAATCTTTTACCCACTCACGGCGCCAGCCTTTTCTTGGTGACAGGGCATGTGGAATGGTGACAAGTGCATAGGTTTGGGACATTAGACAGAACCACATTTGAATCCCGGAGGTACCATTTACTGGCTGGGAGACATAGAACAGGTTAGCTGTAATGTTTAAATGAGGATTCCACCCACATCACAGGTTGTATTAGTTGTGAACCTATCTGAAGTGTCTGACGCAGAGTACTGGCTATGCAGTAGATGCCCACTAAATGTTAGTATTCTTTATCTCCTGCTTGCATTTAATTGCTAAAATGACCAAATTTTGTTCACTTTAATGGGGTATCTTTCCTGATAGAATAAGAGAATTATTAGTTCTTCAACTCTGATGAGTCACTCTAGAGGAATATCTTTCTGATACAAAAGGACAACTTTATCGTCTGTACTTAGTTAATGTCCTTAGTTTTATCATAGGGATGCACTTGGTATCGACATATTGAGATCATTAGGGCTTTATCACTGGAAAAGCCCGGAAGGGCAAGAGGAGCATCAGAGGGGAAGCTCATTCTGGCAGTTACGCTTATGGTGACGGAGGGAACCAGGGGAGGGGTTTCCAGGAGTGCAGATGAAAACCAAAAGCGGAAGGAAAGGAGCGGATTTAGAGACATCCAGAGAGCGAGGAGACTGGCTCTGTCGACTGTTTCCATAGAAGGGAAGGGGGTGGTTAGGGAAGAAAAGACAGGTATCTCACATGCATGTGTCATGCACGTGGCTGCCCTAGGGGTGGTTCTACAGTGCAAACCAGGAGATGCAAGAGGGGGCAGGATTTACGGGATAGAGTACACATTCCGTTTTGGACATGGAGTTGGAGGCACCGGGGGCATCTAGGTGGAATCATCTGATGGGTAAAGAGAGAAGGGGGCAGGGAGGGAGGGGGAGAGAGGGAGAGAGAGGGAGGGAGGAAGAGAGCGAGAGGAAGAGGGAGAGAAGGAGAGGGAGAAGGAGAGAGGGAGAGGGAGAGAGGGAGACGGGGAAGAGAGAGAGAAAGAGAGAGGGAAAGGGGAGAGAGGGAGAGAAAGAGAGAGAGGGAGAGAGGGGAGAGAGAGAGAAGGAGAGAGAAAGAGAAAGGGGAGAGAGAGGGAGAGGGAGAGGGGGGAGTGGGGGGGAGAGAGAGAAGGAGAGAGAAAGAGAAAGAGGGGAGAGAGAGGGAGAGGGAGAGGGGGGAGTGGCGGGGGGAGAGAGAGAGAGAGAGACAGACAGACAGACGGACGGACAGGTAGTTCTGGCAGTCAGGGAGGCTTTTGGGACCAGAGAGGGAGTTTTGACCCCCTCAGCTTTGTGTGGCTGAGAGTGGTTACACCTGAGGCAGTGGGTGGCCTGCCCCCGTGGGGCATGCAGCTGGAGAAGAGAGGAGGTGGGTGAGGATGGAGCCTTCAAGAGCTCTCTTTTAGAGGCTAGCAGAGGAAACAGTTATAGGAAGAGGTAACTCAGACCCTAAATGTGAATTTAGAATCTGGATCTGGTTTTAATAATTTACACACAGTGAGTTTCCCAAAGAAATGTGTAAGTCAACTGTTTGGAACCACAAAGTCAAAGCTGGACAGAACGACAGTGCCCTAAGTCAGTTCTGCATTTGATGGACATGTGGATAGGTCTCTTGAGTCCACGGAATTTCCATCTCATCACGGTCATCCTCCTGGCAGCGCCTCCTCCAGGAGCTGTTCCCAGTGGTGGTGATGATTCAGGCCATGCCACACATTGACTGTGACCTTCCTGAGACCAAGGTGCTACAGATGGCTGTGGGAAATAGTACTGAACACTCTCCCTGGAGGCATACAGTTTCAAGTAGTTTTCACCCATCTTTAGCATGAGCACTTTAATTAGGTGTAATTAGAAGGGATGACCTAGGACGTGTGGAAAGTGTGATTTAAGTATTTTGGGGAGCTATCAAAACAAGAGGCTGAGTGCAGTGTTTCATGCCTGTAATCCCAGCACTTTGGGAGGCAAAGGCAGGCAGATCATGAGGTCAAGAGATCGAGACCATCTTGGCCAACATGGTGAAACCCGGTCTCTATTGAAAATACAAAAATTAGCTGGGTGTAGTGGCAAGAATCTGTAGTCCCAGCTACTTGGGAGGCTGAGGCAGAAGAATTGCTTGAACCTGGGAGGTGGAGGTTGCCGTGAGCCGAGATTGCGCCACTGCACTCCAGCCTGGGCAACAGAGCGAGACTTCATCTCAGAAAAAAAATCAACAGCAACAAAAACAAGAAATGAGAAAAATGTTCTTTACTTGGTCAAATTTTGTTTTTTCTTTTCCTCGATAGAACTCAATCAAGTCTTAGCTATGATATAATCTGTCATTAAAACTCTGACCTTGGGCAAGTTACCCAACTCTCCCGGATTTTGTTCATAAAACAGAGCTAACAGTCTCTGTGGGGAACAAAGTGACATGACATGTAGAAAGTCCCTTCATACACATCGGCCGTCAGGTATAGTTGTTATTAGTAGGAGGTGGGAGGGGAGACATTGGAAGTGAGAGGAAGGCGGTTAAAGATGAGGTGTGCACAAAAGTGAGAATGTTTCTTATCAAGAACGTGAGTGGTGCACGAGGAAAGAAGAGGAACCTGATGGTGTTTGGTGTCTTAAAGGAAGCATGAGAAGACGCGGGATCGTACGGTGCCCGCCCCAGGGCGGTGCTCACACCGACAGTTGGATGTTTGCGACCTGAGATGAACCTACCTTAGGAAACTTGTTGAGGGCTCTCTGCTCTAGTTGTTTTGTCTGAGTTTCCTGAAATCAGACATAGTTGGATTGTAGGATGTCATGAAAATGGAGATCGTAGGAAGGAATGTATTGGATTTAGTCCTGTACTGGATTAAAAAGATCATCAGCTTTGGGTTATGAAAAAATGTAGTGCCACAAAAGTATGAAAATGTTAAAACTTAGAAACATCAAACAACAGCTTATGAATGCAAAGCTTGGGAAATGAATGATGAAAGTCTGCTGTTTTTTAAGAGCATAAGACAAAATGAGGAAAACAAAACTTAAGGAAAAGCAGCGAGGGGATCCAGCTGAACAGGGATTGGTGCACACTAAGAAAATAATGTTGCATTCAAATGCAAGTGTTAATGCTTTTTATTATGCAAAAAGATATCAAGGTGGGTAACACTTTGCTTCCCAAACTCTGAATATCATAAACGGAGTTGGGGGATGGCTCCAGGATGTGTGTTAGGATTATAGATACCTGTGCCCTTTTCCCTCCCACCTGTCTGAAATCTAATCCAAGGGTTCTCACACTTTTGGACGTCATATTCGAAGAACACTTCAATAAAATTTGTGTGGATCACCACAGGTTGCCAGCTTTTAGTTCTGGCAAGCAAGTACTTAAAAAAAAATCTGTCATCTCATATCACCATTACTTCAGTGAAAAAGAAGACATTTAACATGCACATATGCATATACCTACACACACACACACACACACACACACACACACGGGAGGAAGAGGATAACTAAAGAGTTTTTTGATCAAGTAAATTTATGAGAAATTCTCTGTGGTGTCTTATCTTTCCTTCTTTTCATTGTGGACTGGTAAAATAATTGTCCACACAAGCACAGATCTACAGAATCTGCCCGAATTTACAAAGTACTGGTCCAGCTCCCAGGTGACCAGCCCAGGACAGCTTGAGAGACAGAAATCCTGCCACCTTTGCTGCTACAAACACAGGGCTGAAAGGACCAACCCTTTTTCCGGACCACTTTGTGACCAAACCAAGTTATCAGAAGGATCTTTGTTGCCAGGGGATGCTTTTTCTTTTCTGAGAGTGGGTTGGGTTGGGGTGGAGGGTGGGGGTTGGGGGTGGTGGGGGGTAGGGGTTAGGGAGCAGAGATAGAAAGGTTGGAGGGTAAATAGTATAACACCAGAAGGAAATTTTAAAGACTTACAATGATTAAGTACATAGGACTTCCTTTTTCTTCTTTGCCCTGGCACTGCCTGAAAAGTATGTATGACTTTAAACTGTATAGGCAAGACTATTTTCAATTCTAGTGTAAAGTAATAGGATATGGTATCACATTGGGAATGATGTCTTTCTGCATCAGTTGTTTCTCCTTAAAACAAGGCTTTTATGAGGTGTGAAAATTTAAAGAGGCCAGTTTTGCTGTTCCTATGAGAATTGACTTATTATTACAAAATATGAATGAGGTAGACATGTTGATTTTCGAAAGTTAACAGGAAATCTACTAATCCGGATAGATCACTAAGAATGTAGTCTGCTTCGTCAGTGTATGTGTTACGTGAGCAGACATTAAGAACTTGTTCTGGCGGTGACTTATCAGCAAAAATGCGATAAAAGTAAAAAAAGGAAGGAAATGCACCATGGGTTTTTATTACAAAAAAGCTTATAATAGCAGACAACTTTTATTGATAGTTCATAATAATTACAGACAACTTTTATTGATAGCTTTTGTCAGTGTAGAATTAATTTGTATTATCAGCTCCATATTTGGAAACACTTTTAAAAATTAGCCTGATTTGTATTTAAAATTATTTTTAGCAATATAGCAACAGCTTTGTTGCCCAAGCTGGTCTCAAACTCCCAGTCCCAAGCCACCCTCCCGCCTCGGCTTCCGAAAGCCCTGAGATGATAGATGTGAGCTACCGTATCCCGCTAGATTTATGCTTATTCATCATATATTAACTTCGAACTGACCATTTTCAGGGTGGCAGGGAATTTGTGGAGACTGGATCTTACCGTGTCACCCAAGCTGGAGTGCAGTGGCACAATCACAGCTCACTGCAACCTCCAATTCCTGGGCTTAAGTCATTCTCCCATTTCAGCCTCCTGAGTAGCTGGGACTCCAGGCACACACCACCATGCCTGTATGGTATTTAGAAGTTTTCTGTAGAGATGGGATCTCACTATGTTGCCCAGGCTGGTCTTGAATTCCTAGACTCAAGAGATCTTCCCACCTTGATCTCCCAAAGTGCCGAGATTCCAGGCATGAGCCACCACACCCGGCCATGGTTGCAGGTTTCAGATGTTAAATTTACAGATCTTGTGTTGGCGAAATGATTGAATTAGGACCACGGATGTGAACAAAGTTTAAAGGAGCTTCCCCTCTCAGTAGAGACTGTGCCACATTGCTCTTGGCCCAGGCATGAGGAAACACTTTATACTGTCTTGCTAGGCTTCTCTATCTCAGTCTATACCTACATGTGCGTGTGTGTGTGCGTGCGTGTGTGTGTGTGTGGTTTCAGCTGAATTTTCTATCCCAAGGTTAAGTTAGAAATCAGCTTTTGTTCGCTTTACAATTTGTCGTGGCTTCAATCAGACAATGGTGTCAAAAGTGGTATCGCTGACATCTCTGATAGCCTTTGTTCTCTGAAGTTAATCAACAGTGTCCACGCTGACAGTTGAGTCTAAATAATTGCCCAGCCACAAGCTGCACGGTGAACGCTTTTCTCAGTTGGGTTGGGTGCT
Organism: Saguinus oedipus; assembly: GCA_031835075.1. Classification (NCBI taxonomy): domain Eukaryota; kingdom Metazoa; phylum Chordata; class Mammalia; order Primates; family Cebidae; genus Saguinus; species Saguinus oedipus. The sequence goes on along the minus strand of CM063171.1, from coordinate 5,843,883 downwards.
CCTCAGGGAGTCCCAGTGTGCCAAGCAGATGAAGCGTGGTTTGTCCCTCACTGAGGAGGAGCCCCTGGGGTCCCATTCCTTGGCCCCAGCTGTGCTGTTAAGTGTCACCAGGAAATCACACAGGAGGAAGGGCAGTGACCACATACACATGAGGAAAATGTCAGGGTGGCTCCCGCTCTCAGCAGGAGGACATCGTCATGGCATGCTTTGGGCTGAGCGACCTTCTTCTCTACCCTCACTGCCCCCACCCCACCAAGGGGCTGCTGCCTGTAGCCAGAAATTAAAATCCTCATTTGGGTTGAGTAAGAAAGTTTATCCATTACCCATGAACCTTGCTTAGCAAATCTGCTCATACTGCATATGACTTTCAGATTTCACTCTCTAATTGAGTAAATTGTAAATATACCTTGCCCATTCAGCATGCCAGATACTCAAGATTTCGGTTCAACAGGCTGTCCTGTTATGAGTAAACTGCCCTAGCTAAGACCTACTCACATATATGATATGAACATTGCCTTCTTGGTACCGTTGGGTCATATCTCCCCGTGGGAAGGCCATCAGCATTTTGGGGTCAGGATATTTATGCATGGTAGTGTAACTGTCAAGATGTAATATTTGAGGGTTTTTTTGGTGGAACTTTTTGTGTATAAAAGCCAGTCATGTTCATATAATATACAAACTTGAGGATACTCCCTAAGGACCACAAATGCCACAGTTTGAAGGAGAAGTAGGAGGACCGAACATTACTGAGGAAAAGTCTCAGGCCATACCTAGGTCTGTTCTCTGTTGTAATGGCCTCAGCTAGGCTTCAGGTGGGTTTTTGAAAGCTCCCATTACTATTGTGTGTGCGACATGGATAGGACAGGGCCAAAAAGGAAAACAGTGGACTCAATAATTATATTGGATACTAATGATCTGGTCTGTGGGTCCTGTGGGTGCCTCCTGTCTCCTGATCCACCTAACACTGATGACAAAGCTCATTAGTACTTCTGGCCAGAGGGCGGACTTGGGGAAAGAGAGGACGGCGCTCATGTCAATCAGTTTGGCTTCTCATTAGTAACTCCAAAGAAAATAGTTGGCCAAAGAGGCCAGAACCACAAAAAAGAAGCTAACTGAGTTACCTGCATCTATCCACCGTATCACAGAGCCGGGAAAAGGCTAAGTGTTTGGAATGTGGGAAGTGGATGAAGTGAAATGGTATCTTTTTGAGGTGAAAATAAAACTTAAAAAAAATCCAATTGCAACAGTCCTAAAATAAAAGTAAGTCGTTAAGGAAGGAAAACAAAGTCCAAAGCGAACCTGTTTGCTTCTCCTATTAACTGTGCTATTTCGAGCAAAAGAAAGTAGTTGTGGATTCTGCTTCCGGGCAAGAGGGAGCAAGCACACGCCACCCTGTCTCTCCCACCGCGTGTAGCTGAGACCGTGGACAGAATTCATGGCACACCAGGCGCAGAGGGGAAGCAGATCAGAATTTGAAGTTCCATCAAACTGTATCACATAGACTCTGAGGTAGCCCAAACTCCAGTAGGCCACACTGGTGTGGACAGTAAGATCTTCAAGGGACGCCCTTGCTTCCTGAGGAGCGGGAATAGGGAGTCCTAACTTTCGAGTAAGTGAAAGAAGTCACCATTTTCATTCTCTCCCTTCCCAACCCATAGTCAGTCCTGCACAGCAGCTGTAGGACTGTGCAGACATCCAGAACTGTGTGTGGTGGGGGAAGAGAATATCCTTCTTTCTGATGAATGGAACCGTGGTCCTAAGAGCATGGGGTGAATTCTCATTGCTTTTCTTCTCTCTCTGTCCTTCTGCCACTCAACACCACACTGAAATGCAGTTGTGCTAGAAGTATGTGGCTAAGCAAGGCAACCAAATCCCAGCGTTCCAGCAGAAGGACCATGAAAAGGGGCCCTAGGGAGCTGGAAGGTACTGGGGAGTTCACAGAGTGGATCAAGAAAGCTGTTGCCTAAAATATTGTATGAACTCCTGGACTTGCTCCAGCACTGTGCTTGTTTCAATCTTGCTATAAGCAGCATGACAAAAATGCTTTGAGAGCTGATATATGAACTAGATCACACAGGTCCCAGGCTGCATGGTATACTTGTAGGACAGATCCAAATAGCATTGCAGAGGCTTTCTGCACTGAAGTGACATTCAGCTGACAGGAGGTGGTTTGGGAATTGCAGCCTGAACTTACCAATGTTATCATGTGCTTAAAAAAAAATTCGGCAGTGTCCTTATGATTTAAAGACTTCGATTCTCATAATGTAATAATCAACATTACTAAAAATTAGCCAGCATATGAAGAACCAGGATAATCTCAATTTGTATGTGAAAGAGCAATTAACAGTTGCAAATACTGAAGTGTCACAGATGTTGGAATTATCAAAGATTTAAATCAGTTATTCTAATCATGGCCCCAGAAGTATGGGAATAGATGATAAAATGCAGAACCAAGTGGTAATTTTAGGACTGAAATATATAATAATCAAAGTTAAAAATTCATGGGTAGGTTCAACAACAGAGTGCATAGAAAGAGAGGACAGTAGACTTGAAGATAGATCGATAGAAATGATTCAATCTCAACAACAGAGAAAAAAAGATTGAAAAAAAATAAGTAAACAGAGCTTCAGGGATGTGTGAGGCCATACCAAAAATGTCCAACATTTGAGTAATCAGAGTTCCTAAAAGAGTGTGATTGGAAGAAATAATAGTTGGCAACTAAATTTGGTCAAAAACATGAGCTTTTGAATTTAAGAAGCTGAACAAAATGAAACGGGCTAAAATGAAAGAAATGTATACCCTGACACATCATAAACTATTGAAAACTAAAGAGAGAAAAAATTGAAAGCAAATAGGGAAAAATGCTGCATAATATATAATAGAACAAGTTGAATTACTGCAGATTTAATTGGTATGTTTAGACATACCAATGATACATAACATATAATAGAACAGGTTGAATGACTGAAGATTTTCTGTTAGAAACCACAAAGGCCAAACTAAAGTGGAATACTATTTTTAAAATATCCGGGGAACATATTCTTTATATACAAAGGTTAAATAATGATATTCTCAAATAAAGAAAGCAATAATTCACTGCCAGAAGACTTGCTCTAAAAGAAATGCTGATAGACAGAAAATTATACCAGAGGAAAACTTGAAACATAAAGAGAAAAAGAAAAGCAACAGTAGTAAATATCTGAGTAAATATAATTATTCTCTTAAGTTCTTTAAAATATGTATAATAATGGAAAGCAAATATTACAGCATTAGTAGAGTCTCATTGTATATAGATGTAACACATATGACAGTTGTAACATAAAGAGGTTAAAGGGACCAAAATGATGGTAAAATTTCCTACTTGACATAGTAAAATATTAATTCTAAGAAGACCGTGAAAAGTTATTTATATATATGTATATTTATATAAATATTTATATATATATATTTATATAAATATATATGTGTGTGTAGAGCAACAGCTTAAAGCACCATACAAAGGAATATAATAAAAACTCAGTAGAGAAAAATAGAGCACTGAAAATATTCAAATAATTCAAATAAAAGTAGGAAAGGAAAAACAGGAACAAAATGAGGGAAGAAACCTAAAATAAATGATAAAGAGTAGATTTAAATTTCAATTGATAAATAATTACGTTAAATGTAAATGGTCTAAACATACCAATTAAATGACAGAGATTGTCAGAATGGATTTTTTTAATGACCAAAGGCTATGCTATCTATAGGTAATACATTTTAAATATAATGAAATTAGTGTGTTAAAAGTAAAAAATAAAGAGATATATACTAGTCATAAGAAAGCTGAAGGGGCCATATTAATGTCAGAAATAGTAGACTGTAGAGCAACAAAAATTATCAGGGATAAAGAGGAACATTGTATAAAGAAAAATGTATAAGTTCATCAAGAAGACCTAACAAGCATAAAAAGGTGTATGTACCTAACAACAAAGTTTCAAAGTACATGAAACAGAATAGAACTGAAAGAAAAAATGGATAATTATAGTTAGTGGCTTCAATGCAGCTCCCCCAATAATTTCAAGAATAAGTAGACAGCATGCCAGTAAGGATATGGAAAAACTTAACAATACCATCAGACTTGCTAATTGACATTTATAAAATGTTCTTCCCTCAAACAGCAGAATATATATTCCTTTAAAATCCTCAGGGAGCATTCATAAACATAGGTGATAGCCAGAGACATAAAACAAACCTAAAAATTATTCAAATAATTGAAGTCATCAAAATTAGTTATCTAACTATAATGAGATTTAACTAGAAATCAGCAAAACAAAGATAACTGAGAAATCTGTAAATACTAGGAAATTAACATACTTCCAAGTAATCTGTGACTCAAAGGTAAGTCTCAGAGAAATATTTTGAAGTGAACAAAATTGAGAATGTAATATATCATAATTTATCTGAAGTGGCTAAAGCAGGGCCTAGAGGGAAATATGGAGGACTAAATCTTCACATTAGAAAAGAAAAAAAGAACTGCAATGAGCAATCTAGGCTTCCACATAAACTAGGAAAAGAGCAAAACAAGTCCAAAGCAAGCAGAAAGAAATTTTATATAGATAAGAGTAGATATCAATTAATTTGAAAACAACAATAGTGGAGAAAAACCAATGAAATAAAAATCTGGTTCTTTAAGTATATCAAGAGCTGATAAACCTCTAGCCAGATTGACAAGGAAATAAGACATAAATTACCAAAGTAAGGCACGAAAGAGGGCATGTCACTATAGTCCCCACAACCGTATAATAAGCAAACACCACCAACAGCTTCATGAACATAAGTTCAACAATGTAGATGAAATAGACCAAATCCTAGAAACAAGCTACCAAAACTCACCCCAAAAGAAATAGATTTCTTGAATATCCCTTAGTATCTCAATAAATTCAATTTATAATTAAAACTTTATCAAAAACTCAAAAAACAAAACCTGAAAAACTTCAGGTCTGGATGGTTTTACTGGTAGAATTCTCTACCAAACATTTATGGAAGAAATGACACCAATTCTATAAGATCTCTTTCAAAAAATAAAAGAAGAGGCAACACTTCCCAACTCACGTTGTGAAGCCAGCATTATTCTAATTACCAAACCAGACAAAGAGAGTACAGTAAAAGAAAACTACAGACCAGTGTCTCTTAGGAACATAGATGTAAATATCCTTCACAAAATATTAGTAAATTGAATTAGGCAGTATACAAAAAAAGTAGTAAGTCCTGACCGAGTGAAGTTAGTGTTGGAAGGTAAGGCTAATTCAGCGTTTGAAAATCAGTCAGTGTAGGGCTGGGTGCAGTGGCTCACCCTTGTAATCCCAGCGCTTTGGGAGGCTGAGGCGAGCAGATCATGAGGTTAAGAGATTGGGACCATTCTGGCCAACATGGTGAAATTGTCTCTACTAAAAATACAAAAATTAGCTGGGCATGGTGGCGTGCACCCGAAATCCCAGCTACTCAGGAGGCTGAGGCAGGACAATCAAATGAACCCGGGAGGTGGAGGTTGCAGTGAGCCAAGATCATGCCACTGCACTCCAGCCTGGTGACAAAGTAAGACTCTCTATCAGAAAGAAAAGAAAGTCAGTCAGTGTAATCATCTACCATATTAACATACCAAAGAAGAAAACGTCACATGATAATATTAAAAGATTCAGAAAAAGCAGTTGACAAAATTCAACATACATTCATGATAAAAGCTCTGAACAATCTATAGGATTAAAAGGCAATTTCCTGGACCTGATAAAGAACATCTACAAAAATCTACAGGTACGATAACAATAGACACAGCAGACTACAGGACGGGAGGGAAGGAGGAGGCCTTGAATTGAAAACTATGGGGTAGTATACTCACTACCTGGATGACAGGATCATGCAATACATCCATGTAACAAACTTGCACATATACCCCCGTATCTAAAATAAAAACTGAAGGAAAAGAAACCTGTAGCAAACATCATACTTGATGGTGAAAAACCGAACACCCTTCAAGACTGGAAACAGGGCAAGTATGTTCACTTTTAACATGATACTGGAGTTTCTGTCCATTGGAATAAGGCAGGGAAAAGAAAAGGCTTACAAGTTGTAAGAAAACTGCCTATTTGCAAACAACTTGATTAGCCATATAGAAAATCCCAAGAAATTTACAGAAAAAGCTCTTAGAATGGCATTGTCCGTTAGGTGTAAGGTTGTATAGCCAGCCTGGAAAATGGTTCAGTAGTTCATTAAAATTTATTTTAATTTTTATAGATTTAGGGACATCAGTGCAGTGTATTAAATGGATATATTATGTAATGGTGAAGTCTGGGCTTTCAGTGTAACCATCACCCAAACAGTGTACCCTGTACCCAATAGGCAGTGAAACAGGTAGTATTTCATCCCTCACTCCCTTCCCCCAACCTTTCAGGGTCTTTAGTGTCTGTGATTCCACTCTGCATGTTTGTATGCACCTGTTGTTTAGCTCCCACTTATAACTGTACAGTTTTTGACTTTCTGAGTAATTTCACTTAGGATAATGGCCTCCATTTTCATCCATGTTGCTCAAAAGATTTAATTCTTTTCTGTGGCTGAGTAGTATTCCATTTTGTGTGTGTGTCAGGTTTTTAGTCCGGTTATCTGTTAATGAACACTTAGGTTGATTCCACATCTTTGCTCTTGTAAGTAGTGCTGCAATAAACATAGAAGTGCAGGTGTCTCTTTGGTAAAATGATTTCTTGTCCTTTGGGCAGACACCCAGTAGTGGGGTTGCTGGATCAAAGGTAGTTCTATGTTTAGTTCTTTGAGAAATCTCCATACTGTTTTCCATAGAGGTTGTACTAATGTACATTCCACTAACAGCGTATAAGTGTTTCCTCTTTTCCATATCCTTACATATGGTGATCAGTGATTTTTTTCATGTTTGTTGGCCTCCTGCCTGTTTTTTTTTTTTCTTTTGAAAAATGTCTGTTCATGTCTTTCGTCCACTTTTTAATGGGGTTACTTGTTTCTTTCTTGTTGAGTCGTTTGAGTTCCTTGTAGATTCTGGCTATTAGCCCTCAGTTGTCTGCATAGTTTGCAGATATCTTCTCCCATTGTGTAGGATGTCTGTCTACCCTGTTGATGATTCCTTTTGCTGCACAAAAGCTTTTTAGTTTAGTTAAGTCCCATTTGTCTGTTTTTGTTTTTGTTGCATTTCCTTTTGAGGACTTAGTCATAAATTCTTTGCTTTGACCAATGTCCAGAGGGTTTTCCAGGAGTTTCTTCTAGAATTTTAATAGTTTTAGGTCTTATATTTAAATCTTTCATCTATCTTGATTTGATTTTTGTATATGGAGAGAGATAGGGGTCCAGTTCCATTTTTCTACATATGGCTCTCCAATTTTTTTTTTTTAGCACCGTTGATTGAATAGGGTGTCCTTTCCCCACTGTATATTTTTTGTCTAATTTGTCCATAATTAGTTAGTTGTAGGTATGTGGCTTTATTTCTGGGTTCTCCATTCTGTTTCATTGGTTTATGTGTCTACTTTTGGTACTAGCATCATACTAGTACCATGCTATTTTGGTTACCATAGCCTTGTAGTATAATTTGAAGTCATGTAATGTGATTCCTCCAGGAACTAAACAAGAGCCTGGATCGCCAAAGCAATCCTACTTCAGTAGTTTCTGATGAAGTTAAATACATCTTTATCATGTGACCCAGCAATGCCATTCCTAGTACATGCAACAGCGTGGATAAATTTTAACATTACACCTAGTGAAAGAAGCCAGTCTCAAAGGTTACATGCTATATGATTCCATTTATATGACATTCTAGAAATGGCAAAATGATAAGGGAAAATTGGTTTCCAGGGATTAGAAGTGTGTAAGGCGCAACATGAAGGAGTTCTTTGGGATGGTGGAGCAATTCTATATCTGATTCTATCCTGAGTGATGGCCAGGAGGCAAATCTACGTATGTGTTAAAATTGACAGAATTTGTACATCAAAAGAGGCCTCAATTTTGTATATGCTAATTAAAAAAATTATGTTAAAAATATGAGTTTTCTTGGCAAAAGTGAATGGTACCCGATTTTATTATTCTGTTCTCTCTTTTCTATGAAGAAATACCTGAGACTGAGTAATTTATAAAGGAAAGAGTTTTAATTGGCTCATGACTCTGCAGATTGTAGAGGAAGCTTGGCAGGCTCTGTTTCTGGGAAGGCCTCAGGCAGCTTACAGTCATGGCAGAAGGTAAATGGGGAGCCAGCATGTCGCGCTGGGTGGAGTGGGTACTACACACTGTTAAACAACTGTGTCCCATCACGACTCACTCACTCACTGTCATGAGAACAGCACCAAGGGGGTGGTGCTAACTCATTAATGAGAACTCTGCCCCTGTGATCCAGTCACCCCCACCAGGCCCCACCTCCAACACTGGGAGTTAATTACAATTTGACATGAGATTTGTGCAGGGACACAGATCCCAACCATATCAGTGATGTTCTTGTGATTGCTTATTGATTAACCGGATCAGTACTGTTCAGTATAAGTTTCTGAGATGATGAAAATATTCTGTATCTGCGCTGTCCAGTATTGTAAATACTAGCTACATGTATGGAGCACTTGAAATGATATTTTACTATTATTTTAAATTTTATTAGGAACTACTAACAGTGTTAGTTCCTAATTTTTAGTTGATTTAAAGTAAATGAAATTAAATATTAGTTCCTCAGGAAGTTTCATGCCACACTGTGGTATAAACTTTTTCTGCCCTGAGTTCGTCTAATCAATGTGCTAAGAAGACAAGGAAGCGGAGATGTAAGGAAAGCAGCACTTGGAAGATCCCTGCAGACCTCCCTGTCCTGGGTGTTCCAGAGTGGCTCGCCCCTTACAGCAGGTTCCAATGGGGACTGTGAGAAGTACAAATTCAGCCTGGTCATGCCGAGTTCATCTTTGTGATGAGAATGCTTGGCCAGTATTTCTTTACTTTACACCCTGTCTGGACTTAGTGTGGAGTAGTTTTTTTCCCTCTTATTCATAGTTTTTTTAGAAGTATTGGGATGCCTTCTTTTCATGTGTGTTTACTTTTCATTCCTCAGTTAATTGGAAGCACCTTGAGGTCAGAGGTTGATTCTATTGCTATGTCTGCTTTGTAAAAACATGGCAGCCTTTGCAACCTTCATATTTTTCCCCCGATTCCATCTTGCAGAGAAGGAATGCAACCTACAGAGAGGATAACTTGGTTATAATTAAATAAGCCAGTGACAAAGTAACTCAGTTTCTCAGCTCTTTGACCTTATAACTAATTCCAGCTGAAAGAGCCCTAGGACTCAATAGTGGTATATGTTTAAAGCAACAGAAATACTGATGATAGTTTTGAAAACTAATTGGGAAATACCGTATTTAGGGTGTATTTTTAGATGTAGTTGTTGTTTCTCAAATTGGGGGCATATGCGTCCCAAGGGATTGGGGCCATACACTGGCGGGTTTATACAACCTCAAGATAAATGTGAATGGTCTCCCTAACAGGTCAGTTTACTTGTAAATTTTGGAAAGTAGTATTGAGTGGTGTTCATGGTAAACAAAGTTTTGAGCTTTTGTTATTAGGACAATCAGGATTCTATTACAGAGTAGAATGCGTAGAGTGTGTGAATTTCAGGGCGTCCTCACAGTATAATCTAATTGTTTTTCCTCTGCATGCTGTGGGCTTCTGTGGGCTTCCATCATTATCCTCTGTGGTTTAAAACCTAGATGCTAGATAGTAACGTTTGAGCCATACTCAGGTGTGTTTTAACCCAGTAGGTTGGAAATAAATAGTTCGTAAATCCAAATGCTATATAATAAAATTGTAATGGAGAAGGGCAACATTTCATATTTTTGTAATTTTTAATTTGTCTTTTTTACTGGTTTTATGCAACTGAGAGAGTCTGATCTGTTATTGGTGAGCGGGGATTTTGTTGAGAGAATTTCTCCTCTCCGCTTTATTTCTCAGTTTGAGCTAATATTCTACCCCGGGCACTACTCCAAATGTCAAGCTACTTCTGTAGCACAGATTCCGGAGCGGTAGTGCTAGGTGCGTTGTGAAACTCCTAGAAATGCATTTCTGGTAGCATTCCAGTATTTCCTGCGGAAATGTCAGATCATACTTTTGTGAAATAGGAAAGGTATCTCACCTCCCTTTGCTTCTCTGTTCCTGGCTAAGCACACTCTTTACGTCTCGTTCACTCTTTCACAGGAGGCTTTTTCCCCTGCCTCAGTAATTCTCTTCCTCTCCCGATGCATCCTATACCCTGTTGCCTGCACAACCTAAACCTCCAGCATGGGGAGCATCTCCCCTGTAGAAACCTTTAATGCCGTTCTCCGTGTATTTAATGTTCTTCAGAATCGCATCCCAGCCTGACTGACTCTTTGGCCTTATTGCTACCAATCTCCTTCATGGATCCCTCCAACCCAGCCGTGCTGAATCTCCCACAGCCATTTTCCAAAACATCTTAGACTGTCTGACCACATCGTGTCTGTTCGTACTGCCTTGCCCCCTGGAATGACGCGCTCGTCTTCCCTCTTCCTACCCCTCTACTTGCCCATCCCGCAGGGCCGCCTCCGTGCCTCCTCCTTCCGGAAGCACTTCTCAGTTCCCGCCATGCTTCTTTGATATCAGAAGTAACCATCTTTCATTGTTTCCTGGTCTTCTTTCCCTCTTTGCCTTGAATGACACAGGTGCTGATGTTGAACAATGCGTTCAGGAGCCTTACTCATTCATTGGTACTCCGACCTCAGCCACAAGCTAGGATCTCACGTGCTGTATTTTATCAGTGTGTTTTGACTCAAAAGTAGGTTTAGTGGTATTTTGCCACAGACTAGGATTGTTTTCTCCCCAGTTGGGGCAGTCTTGGAAAGGGAGAGAATCTTGACACCGCAGACTTCTGAGTTGTGATAGGAGGCCAAGAAGTCCCCGAGGGAAGCTGCGTCTGACCATATTGTCAGCATTCCTTCCCTCCTGGGAGCTGCCATGAACTTATAAATGTTTTTTGGAGAATGAAGGTGTCATGCTTCTTTGGGAGGAGACTTACTAAGGGCTGTATAGCAAATGCCAACTGAAATTCATTACAAATGTAAAATGGGCCATTTTTCTATCCATTAAAGACTGTTCTTTAATTTTTATTTTAATTAATTAATTTTTAGAAACAGGATCTTGCTCACTCTTTCAGGCTGAAGTGCCGTGGTGCAATCATAGCTCACTGCAGCCTTGAACTCCTGTCCTCATGTGGTCTTCTTGCCTCCAAAATTGCTGCAATTAAAGGCACCCGCCACCATGCACCATGTTCTGAATCTGAACTTGGGCTGCCTTCTTGCCTTCTCTTCCTCTACTTTGCAGTAATGAACCCTCAGCCCCAGGCAGGCCTGGCTTACGATCCCCACCTCCCTCCCATCAATGCCCCCACACCTTGGTCCGTGCTTCCTCTCTGCAGGTCAGTCCTCTCCTTCCTTCAGCATATATTTAGGGTCTGTCATGGGCTAGGCACTTTCAGGAATACACCTGTAAATACAACACATGCAAAAAACAGCCCTGGTTGTGGAGCTTACCTTATGACATACAGGTTGTGCTTTCTCTTTTCTTTCACCTCTCCAGATTCTAGAACAAGTTTGCCTTTCCCTGGAAGCCATTGCTGACTGTTTCGACGCTGGTTGGTTCTTTTCTACCAATTTTTGTGGACACTGGTTACCTGCTCCTCTCCTTTGAAATATACTGCCTTGTATTTTTGCACTTTTATATGTGGGTGTCTTATCTCCTCAATTATAATTTACGCTTCTTGCGGGCAGACACCATGTCATTTGTCCATGAGAGCGTGTGCACCGAGGTTCATGTCCTCCATGTGAACATGACCTTAAAGATGTTTAAATTCCCAAACTGACCACAGGACTTTGCAATTAGGCACCCGATCCATATTTTTAATTGATATAAGGGTGTTTATTGCTCTCTGCTTTTTCAAATGGAGCATCTCTAAGAGCACGCGAGACCATTAGTCATCAAGCATTTCTTAAGATCCTGCCCGTGTCACTGTGTGGCGCTACTATTTAATCTGCTGCCAAGGACGCGGGCAAGTGCCAAGCACAACCTCTGCCCACACCTCATCAACTGAGCAAATCACCTCTGCAGTCCTCTGTGTAATGTTTGTAAATCTTCACTGTAACACCGAAGCTGTTATTCCAAGGAGAAAGAGGCATGGGGCAAGGAGGAGGACTGCTAATGACATCTGCATGATTCCTGGGCTCATCTCACCATCAGACACCAGGGTCTAAAGCATCAGCGTCCTTTTTTGTCTTTCTCAGTAGAGGCCAGTGGTGTCCATCATAAAACCCATCGTGCTCTCAGTAGGGCAGCAACATGAGCTTATAGGGTTTTTTCCTGACCATGTATATTCTTATCCATGGTTTTCAATAAAAGTCTGCTGCGGGCAGTCGTCAGCCTCCAGCAGAGGCAACTTCTCCCAGAGACCCCACCTGTGAACTTAACCTCATTGGTCCATGTGCCGAGTAAGCAGATTGGCTTCAATTTAAAGTTAAAAATTGAGATCTAGGTAAATGTAAACTCTTTTGTTTACAGAGGCTTTTTTATTCTAATAGTCAAGAGGTAGCATGTGTTGTTGAAACAACAGACTTTTGACAACAATGGTTGTTTTGGATGATACAGAAAGTCTAGAACAGTATACGTAAAAGTGTAAAAAGTGGCCAGGTGCAGTGGCTCACGTCTGTAATTCCCACACTTTGGGAAATCAAGGCGGTGGGATCACAAGGTCAGGAGTCTGAGACCAGCCTGGCCAACATGGTGAAACCCCGCCTCTACTAAAAATACACAAAAATTAGCCGGGCATGGTGGCATGCACCTGTACTCCCAGCTACTCAGGAGGCGGAGGTAGGAGAATTGCTTGAATCTGGAAGATGGAGGTTGCAGTGAGCTGAGATCCTGCCACTGCACTCCAGGCTGGGCGACGGAGCAAGACCTCATCTCAAAAAAAAAAAAAAAAGCGTAAAAGGTAAAATTGACTTTCAGTGGCCAAAAGAACAGATTCCAGAGCCAGCTGCCTTGGGTTCAAATCCTGCCTCTGCTGTTTACCAGCGCTATGAGCTTCAGGAAGACAGTTCCCCTCTTTAAGTGGGGATCATACATGTACTTAAGTTACAGAGTCCTTGTGAGGATTACATTAGTTTCTAAATACGGACATAATAGGCCCATAGATAGATGAAAACATACATGCTTGGACATTAAAAATTATGACTACATTTTTATTTGTGCATTATCATCCCTTTTCTTCAAGTATTTGGGTTTTTTTTTTTCTCCACACATTTAACCTTTCATAGAACACAGAAGAAATTTGTGTCTTTAACTGTCAGGAGGCGGTGCAATGACCCAGGGCTTCCCAGAGGCTCTTACATTGCCAGGGCTACAGATAGCTCTATTTAGATGTTAATTTGTAATACATTTTGTGATATGGTTATATGCTTGCATTCTTAAGCTGCATATGCTTCTGAGGTCTGACCTTACAGTGATCAGACCATGCCTGACAGGAATGGGCTGAGTTACACAGTTTCGGGTGGATTTATAACCGACACCACAGCCACACTTAAAGAGGACTGATGAATGGGTGAGTGGCTTTGGTTGGAGGCCTGGTGCTGGGCCCTAGGCCCAGTCTGTGGCATGGATGGGAAGCAAGTGTCTTACCAAAGAGAAGAGAAACTCATGCACTAGAGGGGAAAATCAAGACCATATTTGGCTAAGAATGGTTAAATATTTGGAGGAAGAAAAAAATCCCAAATACTTGAAGAAAAGGGAGGAGAATGTATAAATAAAAATGTAGTCATAATTTCTAATATACAGACATGTATGTTTTCATCTATATATGGGCCTATTTTGTCCTTGTATGCTTCTGATCGAGCCTACGAGGTGAAATTGTTGAGGCTGTTGAATAGTGCGCCAGTAGCAGTTGGTGTGGAACATGTTCTCAAGGGGGTCACAGGGTGACAAATAGTCCAGGACAGGGAGGAGCTAGTGGCATAGAGAGGACTCAGTGGGAGGATGTCACATCCTCAGAAGGAAATGGATACGCCAGACCAGAGCAAAGAGGGGACCCCAGGAGGGCAGAGCGTCAGGTGGTCGAGGTCATGGAAGAGGTTTTATTTAATAACGTTCAAAGCAAGCATCTCAATGGATCAGTAGATGAATATATAGTCTGCTTACTTGCTGTGTCCCAGACTCTTGGCAACAACAGAAGAGCTGATCTGGGACATGGGGACCTGGTTAGCATTTGCAGCTATCGGATGGGTGATGGGGCAGAAAAGGGTTATACATTTTGTAGTCTCCTGAGGACAGAGTGGGTGTCACTGTGCCGGGGTGACAAGAGACGCCGATTTGAACTCAACTCGCAGGGGCTCTTTGCCAGGGGGCCTGAGCTCGGACGTTTTGGTGGACAAGGATCCCGGTAGTCAGGAGAGGATAAGAAGCCTCCAGGATTTTAGCCTGGAGACCCACATGGGACCCCTGTAAATCTGAGTTTTGGGGGCCCTTACAAAGAGCTTCAGTGAGTTTCTCATCTTTGGTGGCACCCCACATTTTGTGCCCCTCGGAGCTGAGCTGCTGGATTCATGAGGCTGTGGGAGAATTTACTGCACAGCCATCTGCCAGCCACCTCTACGGGTTTCTGAGAATGGGATAATTTTTCGGTAATCAGGATCCTGAGTGGAGGCAGTGAGGGGTGCCTGCTTTGGTGTTACTCCGTTTGGGAGAGTTTGGCAGTGTTAGTGCCACTGCGCTGGGATTCGTTTTCTTTTCCTCTCTGACTCCATTTTACTCTGTTTTTTTTATGTGGCTGCTGCTACTCCTTCCATTCTGTCCTCTTAACTCCCGCCCGCCTTTTCCTCCTGAGATGTTTACGTGTTGTTTCTTGCACTTTGAATAAAGGCTAAATGTTTTCTCTGCTGGCGTAAGTTCGTGTGTGTGTGTAAACGCATGTCCACAGGTGTACGCATGAGTGCTTCAGCCTGGGGTTCGCAATGAGCGTGGCACCCACAGTGCAATGAAAAGGGCATTTTTACGCAGATACGTGATTCATGTTCACCTTGCTGATCTTAGCCGTAGACATTTTTAAGGAAAAGCAGAGGAAACAGCCAGCTAAAAAATCCCGTGAATCCTACTTCTCGGTGCGATTGGAGTTGCGCCGTAAGCGCAGGAGAGGCTCCCGCCGAGAGCGAGTTCCTGACATAGTGACCTCATTCCCAACGCCGCCCTCCCCGCGGCGCAGAAGCCGCACTGGCTGGCGCTGGGCGAGCTCCGCCGCGGCCCGGGCCGCGAGCCTGACGGCTGCGTGTCGGGAATGACGAGCCCCAGGCTTGCAGAGACTTGCACGGCAACTGGAATTTATGACAAATAGCTCACTGCAGCTAAACTTTGCTACGGCGTGCAGTGGAACCGCCTGTTACACACAGCGGGGAGATGCGTCCTTCGTCACCATGCAAAGCCACCCTTGAAAAAATAGGAGCATGTGTCAGGTCTCTCATTACGGACTGGTGAGTATGTGACGCCAGATCAATTTCAATGTGTGTGTTCTCTCTTCAAGCATCTGGAGGTATGTGCCCTTTTTACTGTTTTCATGATTTAAAAATATGAGTTGCTGCTAGTGCATGGGAGGGGGCCTGGGGCCCTCGGAGAGGAGAACGTGTCCCTCGCCGCCCCGCGCCTGGCGTACATTCCGACCTCGCGTCTCCGCACTGCACAGACAAAGGAGCCTGCACAGACAAACAGAGGCTGTAGCTTTTCTTGGAGCGATGACTCATTTCAGTTCACAAAGGATTCTGGGCAGGGTAGTGAGAAGTCAGGTTGGCTGATCCGTCCCTATGACTTCACTTTGCAGAGAACAAGCAGAAGAGTGATACTGCAGAATCCCAGGCACTGCAGTGGGATGTTGGCTCAGCAAGTGGCTGTGATGTATGGGACAGGCAGGGAACAGGATTCCAGCTGTTCCATGCAAATAGGATAAAAGAATGGTAAAAAGGATTCCTTTTTTCTTTTCCTTCTCAAAACGCTACCAGCCAAGTACATTCACAAAGCCTTTTTAAGGTGCATTTTGCCAGCTTTTGAACTGAACTTGTGCCAGTATCTCAAGCCCTGAATTGTAAGAAGAGCTGAGAGTTCTGAGACTCATTTTTAAAAAGTAGGTCTACGAAGGTAACGTACCAGATTCCTGTTGTGTTCCACCGGCCCTCGGTAGCCAATCTGAAATGCTCATTGAGGATACTATGACTTGAAAGTTTACTCTTTCTTCTTATTCCAGATTCTAGGACGTCCGTTTCTGTTACTGGCTCCTTCTTGTGCTTGGACGCAACCCCCTAGCATGCGCCATGCTTTAGCGTCAACGCTACCTGGGGGATGGAGCCAGTCCAGAAAGGGTCAGGTAGGTTTCCCCCGCTTTTATTTCAAGAGTTGTTGTGTGCAAAGGAATATGGTGAAATGCCTGCACCACCTGTGAAGAGGGTGCACGGTCCTCTGAAAAGTGATCCTGCTGTTGGGCTCCTCCAGTGGCCCCAATCCTAGGCAGTCCAGGTCCTCCCACTGCGGACTGCCCGCCACACATGACCTCACCAGCACAGGTCAGCCCAGAGCTCTCAGGGGACTGAGAAGTCCACAGCAGGAGGATTTGCCAGTAGGAAATAATTAGACCACCCCAGATTTCCTTCAACTGTTTATCTGTCTCTCTTGCTATTCCGAGGGAGGAATTTTTTTCTTACCAATTAATACACAGTGCCTGAAATTTTGTGTACTGAATGCACTAAAATCCAAGAAAGCCTGATTTATGTGCCCAGGGACTGTTTCCAAGACTAACATCATATCAAGACCGCTATTAACTGCTAAGGAAGTGAGCATGTTTCATCATAGTCTGCTTTAGCATTCAGATGATGACAGAGCTGTTTTCTTACAACATCCATGGGCTTTTTACACAAAAGCTTTTTACAAAACATGACAGCAAAATAGTAAATTTTGGTCCTCTAAAGTACATTACATGCTTCATTTCCAAAGTGGAACTTGGCACATCTGAAAGCATGGTTTTACCACCTCATCTCATGGATGGGCTTAGTACTGTTAAGGGTATTTCTGAGAGGTGAAATCCCATATGTAATTGGTAAGAATTATTAGAACATTTTTAAAGGCAGATATTCAAGACGCCTTGAACATCTTCTTTCTCTTCGCAGTCACACCCGTCCCATAGCTCCCCCTTTCACGGAAGAAAAGAAAACATGCTTCCTTTCTTCATTGGCAGAATTCTCTTCTTTCTGCATAGCAGTTTACAAAGTTGAGGATGTTGAGTCAGGTTTAAAGGATGTTTGGTCAGAAAAAACACAAGCATAGTATGTTGCAAATATAGTTCTGTAGGTCCTCACACCCATCAATTCTACGCATCCTTAAAGACCTATTCAAAATCTCTCTCGCCTGGAAAGTTCTCCCTAATCACCCCAACAGAAAGAAGATCATTTCGAAATCCTTGAAGCTGCCATTATTGAATTACTTTTCTAGTCGTTCATGTGTTTTTCTGCTATAGCTCTTCTAAGGGTGTTTTGAACAGCAATGTGTATATTTCATAATGGTTTATGTTTTCACACATGTATATTTTGTATTCCCACCTAAATTGTAAGCTCTTTGAGATCAAGATTAATGCTTTTTTTCTGCTATCTATATCTCCTAGCAGTTCCCTAACATGGAAACCTTTTGATGAATAGTTGATAGGAAGAGGGGTAGTTTAAAAAGCGGGATTTTTTTTTTTTTTTTTTTTTGGCATAGAGAGTTAGAATGATCTGACTCTGCTAATTTTAAGAATCTTCAGCTAGGCACAGTGGCTCACACTTGTAATCTCAGCACTTTGGGAGGCCGAGGTAGACAGAACACAAGGTCAGGAAATCGAGACCATCCTGTCTAACACAATGAAACTCGATCTCTGCTAAAAATTAGCTGGGTGTGGTGGCACGTGCCTGTAGTCACAGCTACTCGGGAGGCTGAGAGAGGAGGATTGCTTGAACCTGGGAGGCGGAGGTTGCAGTGAGCTGAGATCGCCACATTGCACTCCAGCCTAGACAACAGAGTGAGATTCTGTCTCAAAATTGAAAAAAAAAAGCATCTTCACAGGGTAGACTTAGGTTAAGATGGACCTCAGGAGTCATGCTCGCCACTCTAGAAGTTATGATGGTTCTTACCTTGAGACAGTGTCACAGCTAGGAAAGCTGCCTTACCCTGCTTGTAAAGGACTGTTATCATTCGGACAAATGAGCATGTGAGACCCTTAAATATGGACATTGGTTATGGTTTACTTGAATTGTATTGGACAAGCCATCCTTAAGTTATAAGGAGTAGGCTGAATTTGGGAAGTTTATGTGAAAGTCACTTTTTTTTACTCCTACAGGACATTTTCCTTAGAAGAGAGAGCCAGAATGGCTACTAATAATTCAGGTCATATCAGAAATTATTTAACTCCTAGTGTTACTGATTTTTAGCACTAAGAGTACTTACTTAAGTGCTAAGTTTCCTTTCCCTTTCTTAGGTAAAGCATTCGCCCAACCTGAATTCTGAAGTAGGTCAAACTCCTTTGATGTCTTTGCAGTTCTCTGTCCATGCTGTTTCTCATCTCCTGTGCCTTTCTGTCTCCAAAGTCCCTAGTGTAACGCGTGTTTGCTCTCCCAGCCTGCTGATGTGTCCCTAATGCTGTGTATTCTGTATCTCTGATCAAAGCGATCTGATTAAACTAATTTATACTAGCGTAAGAAAGACCTCGGCCCTCTTAGTCTTCCTAAGGATATTTTAGTTTTTTAGAAAGGCTTATTTTTAGGACCAAACACATTTTCTATTGGTAGAAATTCAAACACTGTCAACAGGTAAATTGGATAAATGTAGATGGGCTTGGGGAAGATATTTTTAGTACTAAGTACTGTTTATTAAATATGAATTAGGTCTCAGGGCAAGGGTAAGCACTCAACATCCATTATCTGATTTAATCCCCTCAGTGAGTCTATGAGGTAAACATCATTATGTATACTTTACAAAATAAGAAATTGAAACTCAAAAAATCAAATAATTTGCCCCAAATCACACAACCGGTGAGGAGCAGAACTAGGTGGTGAACCTAAAAGTTTTCACTACAAAGCCCAGGGCTTCACTATCCTTGTCAGGCTGAATTGAAGAGCAAAAACTACTTAATTGTACAGCAGCTTGCTTGGAAGTTTTCTCTGTGTATCTTGCCTGATCCTCCATCCTTTCTTTCCTGCCTCTGAATTCTTACATAGTGCTTTCATAATGACCTCTATGGCAGTTGGAAGGGGTAGGAGGGTGTTTGGTTTTGGGGGAGCCCTCAGCCGTCAATCAGTATAATTTTGTTGTAATTTGGGAGCCGTCAACCTGCCCATGTTTGTAGTTTATTTAATTAGGCCTTCTTGTCCTATTACAATTGGATTTTACAGAAATCATTCCCACTATAGTTGTAATCCCTAAACTGATGAAGCAGAGAATACAAATGCTGAGAAAAAGCTCTGGTGATTCTAACTTAGAAAGAGGGAAAGTGAATGTGTGACCCTGAAGTTGTCAGACTGATGTATTCAACTGTGGTTGGGGAATATCATGGGTGGAAATTGGAGCATCTAATGTGTCTAGTGTGAGGCCAGGTTATGCTGCAGAATGAATATGGAAGAGAAGAACAGGGTGGCTTAAAATACGAATTTACATTCTGTCCTAGGTGACGCACTTAAGGGAAAAGAAGACGCCATTTACTTAGGCGCTCTGGTTCAGGCGCTTCACAGAATTGCAGGACATCTGGGAGGTCCTGTTAATTGTCATCTAGGACTGGAATTTCACCGTGATTTTATCCCTGTTGGTAAATGGCTTTAACTTCATTCTGGTTGAGGGACTGGAGAGCAAGTGGCAGCTGGTGTTGGAAGTCTTATAAGGTAGCGGGGCCTTGCCTCCTCCTGTCTGTGTATGTAGGACCTTTGTATTCCACAGGCCATTGAGGATCTGCCATGTAAACAGCACCCGGCTAGGTTTTATTCTACATACCTAACACATACCACCCTGGAAGTATAGTGGGGAGTCTTAGCAAAGGCCTTAATTATGGAAGCTGCTGATTGGTCCCATGGCTCATATTTTCATCCTCCCTTTTCTGCTACGCATCTATTGCAAATAGCTAAATGGTCCAACAAAAGTGTTAGATGTTCCTATCACAGATATCAGGAATCACCTGTGGCAATACAGAAGGTGGCTCTTGGCCAGGGTGCTCTTGCCCACCCCTGCCCACAGATGGCCCCCCTCTACTCATGCCCTACTCTTTCTGCCTTGCCTATCTCTGCTCATTCTGTGACAGCCTTTTACCTGCAGTCAAATCTTAGTAGCAAGAGCAATAGCTAATACAACTAATGAAAGGTTGCGGAGTGGGAAGATGGTGAGTTTCTTCTGTAGACCAATGAGCCGATTCATTTGTCACTTCACCTAGTGGCATTAGACAGACTGATCGGTACAAAAGCTCAGGTGATGTGGGGGGCGGTTAATGCATTTTCTTTTCTTTTCTTTCTTTTTTTTTTTTTTTGGTGCCCTTAGCCACCATGGCTACTCTTGTTTACTCTCCTAAGAAGTTTCTTAGTAAGTGATAGCTAACGGACACCAGTATTTCAGTATGATTCGTGGGTGTCTTCTGTATACGTTATCTTTTGATTAAAACAATTTACTCAAGTAATAGGTTAGGAATTGGACCTGCTTTAAGAGACCCATTAGGTGATGAACTAAAACATTAGAAAACATTAGAAAAGTTGTTAAAAATCTCTAAATATTCTAGAATTCCTTTTTTATGCTGTTTCCTTCAGTTGATTATGGTCATTGGGCTCAGCCTTCAACTTCTGAAATCAGTGGCATTTCAAACAAACCTACAGTAAACTAGTACAAGTGACTTTTCAATGCCAGTTTTCTTCTGAATTTCAAATACAAACATTTGAAAGTCAAGAATAGTAATCTGGTTTCAAAGGAAAGCTGCTTAAAATGCAGGAGCATGTGAGGTAACAGGAGCCGTGTGCTCTGGCCCCCACTGTCCGGGTGTTGTGGTCTTCAGGAGGGTGCACGGGAAAGAAGTATGTGGTTTTTTTTAGAACAGCTTTAAAAAATATATCATAGTAGACCTTCTGTCAAAAGAACCAAACAGGCCAGGTGCAGTGGCACACACCTGTAATCCCAGGACTTTGGGAGGCCGAAGTGGGTAGATCACGAGGTCAGGAGTTCAAGACCAGCCTGGCCAAGATGTTGAAACTCTGTCTCTACTAAAAATACAAAAATTAGCCTGGTGTGGTGGCAGTCACTTGTAATCCCACTTACTCGGCAGGCTGAGGCAGGGAATTGCTGAACCCAGGAAGCAAAGGTTGCAGTGAGCCAAGATCCACCATTGCACTCCAGCCTGGGTGACAGAGCGAGACTCCATCTCAAAAAAAAAAAAAAAAAAAGAGAGAGAACCAAACAGCATTAATACATAAAATTGGGGTTAAAAAACTGAATTAAATTGTAAAACACAAGATTTGTCTGAGGTTCTGCATCTGAGAAGTTGTTCACTTAACTGTAACCTCAGAAAGTGGGTGATTTGCCTAAGCTCAAGGGCATTTAAGATAGAACTTGGCAAATGAATCAGTATAATTTTGTTGTAATTTTGGTTCTCTGAAGAGTTTGTTGAGAGGAATAGAGTTGTGGCGGTATCTACTACTTGTGTTAATTTTACTGGCATCCCTAATTTTAATTTGAGTGTTAATTTCGGCAGTACAGAGAGCAAAAGGGGCACACATTCGTCCCTAGGAACAAAGCTGAGCAAGACTTTGAATTTAGAAACAGAAAATGATGAAGCCTTTGTCGTAAGGAAAAAAATATTAGTAGCCAGTATTTGGAGCCATTTCTTTGAAAATTAAAGCCTAACTTTTTCCGATCAGATGAGTGTTAAAATAGTTTCCTCAGCATGATGGAAATAGAGCTAGACACCCATACTATATGATGCGTTTATGCCAATATTCTGCTGCATTGATATAGGATCATAGGATTTAGGAGCCTGAAGGAATCTTTGAAATCATTTCATCCAAACTCTCATTTTACAGATGAGGAAACAGGCGCAGAGCGGATAATTGTATCTTGTTTTAAGAGACTGGGTACTTATCAAAATATCTCTTGAATGCTTTTTTATATTGGGAATTTCCCAATTATGAACTAGCACAGTTTCAGAACCGCGTTTGTAAGTGGGTTGTTTTGGTACAAGAACTTCATTAATGTCAAAGATACTGTTCAACCCAGAGGGTAGATTACATTAACATTTGCAATGAAACATTGTATCTTAAAAGGAAAACAGCATCATTCACATGGAGTGTTGGTGTTGAAAAAAAATGATTTAAAGAAAGCTAAAATAGAAGATGGAGACTGGCACTTTCAATGCTGTGCATTGTGATGAAGTTCGCCTGGGAAAATTCTGGCTTTCCTTTTCTTACACAGGTGTATGAGGATGGGTGCTATAAGACGAAATGAAATGGTTTTATGTTGGCTTCTATAGTAGGAATCTTTTGGAAAGCTACGGATGTCATCCAGGATGGAGCGAGTGTACGCTGTCCTGAAAGTCACATCCCTGCAGCTGTGCTGTCCTCCTGCATGTGGACAGGCTGAGGAGTTCCGAGAACCTGAATTAATGACTGCAAAAAGTGAAAATGGCATTTACAAAGGACAGGGCTTTATTATAGTCATATTTTTTTTCTGCACAAATAGAACTGAGATAAGAACGTTTTGGAACTTGAGTGCTTAAAGGTGTTTGACATATAATAGGCAGTTAGATATTTCTTGAAAGGATGAATTCTGTGAGAGAGAGTTTCTTTTTGAAATAACGCCAACTAAAGTAACTGACCAAGAAGTGAAAGGGAAGCATAGACGGACAGATTTAAATCGTGAAAATGGATGCGCTTGGTAAAGCTGTTTCCTGAGGTAGGAGTGACTAGCTGTAGGCAATCGGACAGCAGGTTGGCATCTGCACCACCTCTGCCTGCTGTCTGTTGTGCGGGCAATTTTAATAGTCACCAGTTCTTTCTGCAAAGTTGCACAAGAGTGATTTTCTCACACAAGCATATCGTGTGATTTGTCTGTATGAAAACATGGACAGTGTCCCATCAGCATCAAGAATAAGATCTAAGCCTTCTTGTCAACCAGAGTCTGGCCCCTCCTGTTCTCTGCATCTCACCACCAGCCTGCCCCAGGAGAGACTGGACCTGCTCAGCTATCCAGGCTCAGCTCCCGGGGCTCCCTGGGCTCCGGCTGCCCCCCAACGCTGCCTGGGCTGTTCTGCCTCTCCTGGAGGGGTCCATCTTCCACACTCTCATCATCTACCTGGCTCCTCTCTTCATGCCAGTCAGCTGACAGTGACCTCACAGGAAAGCAGTGTCCACATTTTCACTCAAGCATTTTAAATGTTAAATGCTCCGAAAACAGAAGTTTACTTACAGTTGTAATATTTTCATGTCTTTTCACATCTTAAGTTCACTTAAAAATCTATGGAATGCTTCCTCTGTCCCAAGCACTGAGTTTGGTTTTATCTGAATTAGCCTAGATTTGACAAAAGTCCTCTGAGGACTGTACTTAAACGGATGTGTGTAAGAAAATAAAGTCAACTAAAACCTATCTACTCCCTCTTGTTAAGAACAATAGGATAGAGTTATAGTAGTTTAGAAAGAATTTTTTAGCTGACAAAGTGCCAATGAGCTTTAAGATAAGTTGTTGTTATGAACGTGTTCTGAACTAATTCTGATGATAGAAACATCCATTCTATAAATTATAGAGGAGTAAGTTATAATTTACCCTTCATGCAAAATATGGTAGTTTCTGTAGATTAGTAGATTATCGTGACCAATGATATTTTAGCAATACTTACATTCTCTTTTTTCTTCTTTGAAGAAATGAATGTGGTCCAGTAGTTGGAAAAATTTTCTTTCTTTCTTTCTTTTTTTTTTTGAGACAAAGTTTCACTCTTGTTGCCAGGCTGGAGTGCAATGGCATGATCTTGGCTCACCGCAACCTCTGCCCCCCAGGTTCAAGTGATTCTCCTGCCTCAGCCTCTTGAGTAGCTGGGATTGCAGGCATGCGCCACCACCCCTGGCTAATTTTATATTTTTTAGTAGAGATGGGATTTTCCCATGTTGGTCAGGCTGGTCTTGAACTTCCGACCTCAGGTGATCTGCCTGCCTCACCCTCCCAAAGTGCTGGGATTACAGGCGTGAGCCACCACGCCCAGCCGGTAGAATTTTCCAGTACCATATCTTAATGATGAGTAGTTGGCTTATTAGGCAGGTTTATGTAGGATCCACAGAAGATTATGGTAAACCTGAATAATGTTTATGTTGTGATTGAGAGATACCTGTGATTCCTTCAATACAGATCTTAAATGCATGTTCTGAACTTCACTTAATATCTAATTATTCTTTCAGAAAACGTACTCATTTTTATTAATTTTTTATTGCTATATAATATTTATATTATAAAGTTATTTTTCGATAGTAACTGCTGTGTTTGGAGGACTGTCGCTCATGCAGCTGATTGGGGGAGTCTTAGCAATTGCACGGCTAAACTTATTTGGTGTCTTTTTGTTTGTTTGCAAATATTTAGCAAAAATATTAATAAAATTACAATCCTTTAACATTATTAAGGGATTCCTTGGATGATGATGTTAAAAATGGATATTCATTCATTCTACAAATATTTGTTGGGTAAGCACCGCGTCATTCTAGGTGCCGGGAATGTGGCATTCACGTTGCCTTCTGTCATGGAGCTTACCTTCGAGTGGGTGAGACAGACAGTAAACCAGCAAACCAAAGCCAGTGCAGGGAGAGAAGACAGTAAACTTGGCTATGTTGGAATGGCAGCAGACCAGATGGGCAGGTGAGGGCTTTCTGATGAGGTGCCATCTGAATTGAGACCTAAAGGATAAAAAGCCAGTCTTGAAAGGTCGACCCGAGGAACATCCCAGGCCAAGGGAACAAAAAATACAAAGACCCTGAGTGGAGGAAATGCCTGGCATGTTCAGAGAGCAGAGGAGGTTGTGAGTGGAAAGTAAGGATGGAGGTAGGGAACGGTCCTAGCGTTGGGTGGGCAGGCTCAGACCACGTGGGCTCCCATGGGCCTCGGGTAGGGAACGGTCCTAGCGTTGGGTAGACAGGCTCAGACCATGTGGGCTCCCATGGGCCTCGGGTAGGGAACGGTCCTAGCGTTGGGTGGACAGGCTCAGACCACGTGGGCTCCCATGGGCCTCGGGTAGGGAACGGTCCTAGCGTTGGGTGGACAGGCTCAGACCACGTGGGCTCCCATGGGCCTCGGGTAGGGAACGGTCCTAGCGTTGGGTGGACAGGCTCAGACCATGTGGGCTCCCATGGGCCTCGGGTAGGGAACAGTCCTAGTGTTGGGTAGACAGGCTCAGACCACGTGGGCTCCCATGGGCCTCGGGTAGGGAACGGTCCTAGCGTTGGGTGGACAGGCTCAGACCATGTGGGCTCCCATGGGCCTCGGGTAGGGAACGGTCCTAGCGTTGGGTGGATAGGCACAGACCACGTGGGCTCCTGTAGGCCTACCAAGGAGCTCAGGTTATCTTCCAGGGGCAGCAGACAGTCCCTGGAGGATTTTATGCAGGGAAGTGGTGTGTTTTCTGTTTTCCTAAGAGCACCCTGGCTGCTCTGTGGAGAGGGGAGTGGCGGAGACAGGAGGGAAGGCTGAGCATCATCAGGGTATTATGATGGACCAGGTCAGAGATGATGGCAGTTTAGGAGAGCTCTAGGGGTGGAATTGAGGGAACAAACCAGGAAGCATTTGGGTGTAGACAGGATTGCTGACGGGCTTGGGGGTGGGAAAGGAGTTGAAAGTAATTTATCTTAGTGCAGTACAAAAATGAGATGAGGTGGAGATATTTAAGAACATCCAGGCCGGGCGCAGTGGCTCAAGCCTGTAATTCCAGCACTTTGGGAGGCCGAGGCAGGTGGATCACGAGGTCAAGAGATCGAGACCATCCTGGTCAACATGGTGAAACCCCGTCTCTACTAAAAATACAAAAAATTAGCTGGGCACGGTGGTGCGTGCCTGTAATCCCAGCTACTCAGGAGGCTGAGGCAGGAGAATTGCCTGAACCCAGGAGGCGGAGGTTGCGGTGAGCCGAGATTGCGCCATTGCACTCCAGCCTGGGAAGCAAGAGCAAAACTCCGTCTCAAAAAAAAAAAAAAAGAACATCCAAATTCCATTTTGTTCTATATTGTGAATTAAAACTTATTGCCCATATTCATTATTATGGTGAAACTGAGCTTTTCCAAAGCAAATGCCATTCAGATACTTAAAGCATGCTGCCTCTTGGATTTGGCCACAATGAATGGAAAGAAATGAACTGAGAACATGGCAGTGAAACTAAATCAATTGTTTCACCTCAATCCACAAGGACAAGCATGACCTAAACCGAAGCGGTGATTGAGTTTCCTCTTATCACCTCTACAAAACCCAGAAACAGTGTGGCCTGCATTTTGGGGATCATATTTAGTATTTTTGTATCTTTCATCTTCTGAGATGCTCTTAGTTATAATAGGCACATGTTTGAATGCGTTAACCTCCTGAGTGCTGTCCAGGCCCAGGGGTGCTGGAATCCTCATTGACCCTCTCCCTCTTTCCCAGCTGATTTCATCTTCCTTTTCATCGGACTTAAAATCGTCCCAGGTGACTTTCAGGTCCACATGGCTGACCTTACAACTCTGTAAGAAAGCTGGCCTCAGTGGCCCTGTCCTGTACAGTGGAATGGAGTGAGAGAAGGAATCACAGGACAGTGTCTCAGACTATCTACGGCTGAGCTGTAGGGCCTGACGTGAGGAGGGCAGAGTCGGGCAGGTGGAGTTCCTAACTCCCGCCTCTGCTGCAGCTCACCGCCAGCACTCAGCCAGTCTTTACATGTTTCTTATGTATTTACTGATTGACAGTCAGGGTCTCATTCTGTGGCTCCTGCCCCACGTCTTGCTCCTGCCCCAGGCTGAAGTGCAGTGGCACAATCTCAGCTCACTATAGCCTCAATCTCCCGGGCTCAAGCGATCTTCCCACATCAGCCTCCCAAGTATCTGGGACCACAGGCACATGCCACCGTGCCCGGCTAAGTTTTGTATTTTTTGTAGAGATGGTGTCTTGTCATGTTGCCCAGGCTGGTCTCAAACTCCTGGGCTCAAACAATCTGCCCTCCTTGGCCTCCAGAAGTGTTGGGATTATAGATGTGAGCCACCTGGCCCGACCCACATTAGGTTTTAGAATAAGACTTCATTTGGGCTGGGCATGGTGGCCTGTCATCCAGATGCTTTGGGAGGTGGCCAGACTGTGGTCCTAGCTACTTGGAAGACTGAGACAGGAGGATCTCTTGAGTTTCATTAAATTTGCAGTGAGTTATGATTGTGCCACTTCCCTCCAGCCTGAGCCATAGAGCCACACCCTGTCTCAAACAAACAAACAGCTTTTATAAGAGTTTTTCCAAGGGCATCTCTGTATGATGCCTGTGACCCATAGGCCCCAGAAATTTGTGGCTTCTAAGTTAGGTCAGTTCCTGGCTTCTGCTGAGTTTTCCCTTCTTTCTTTTCTGGATGTAGGTACTCTTGTCTCCCTCTGGCCACTGAGATAATGTCTTACCCTTCTCATATCCATCTTGCAGAGAGTGAGCCACAGTAGTGCTGACTGGAGCCCCATGTGGTCCAGGGAAAGGGGGGCATTGAACTGAGCTGGGTGTGGGAAGGGGGGTGAGGCCTGGGCCTTGGGTGCTGGAGTCCTGCTGCTTTGTCGGAGGCACCTGCTGGACAATCCCCACATATGCTGACCTTCTTCCCAGGCCCCACTGCCTGATTTTAGCGGCCAAACCATTTCCCATCTAGTCCATCAAAGCAGCAAGTTTTTCCCATAGAGACTCTGCACTCCTCTGCAAACTAAGAACTGTGGCTGGCACGGCTTTAGGTGCCTGGCTGTGAGGAGGCTGGTCCACCCCAGAGCAGCTGGCACCTTCTTGGGGAGGGTGTTGCTTAATGCCAGAGTCTCGGTTTCCGTCAGCCATGGGAGCTTATTGCAAGCAGCCTTCAGAAACAGAAAAAGGAGAGATTATGTAATACATCGGGAAATCAGATTCGAAACCTAGCAGACCTTTCTGTGAGCCCTTCTTTGTTCTACTGCGGTGATAGTTTGCCTCCTCTTTCTGTAGAACACCTTTTCAAGGAGGACCCCAAGTATGAAACGGGTGGCACTCAGGTGTCAGGAGCTGACTTTCCTACTCTCCCAGCCTCTGCTTCTACTGGGGCACCTCCGTCCCAGAAATATTCCAGAAATCCTGGCGGCATAACTTGAGAATCACCGCACTGTGGCGTAAAGATGAGAAATGAAGATGGATATTTGCATTGTAGGCTGACATCTCAGTAGTCACCGTCCATCTCCCTGTGATGCTGGGTCTTCAGCCTCTCCTGCCTCCGATGGCCCTTTTAGTGTGCAGGAGTCCACAGTCTCGGAGAGAATTGTAATCTGCCTTCTTCCGCTCCTCCCAGGCCATCATCCCCATGGCCACCACAGTTATCTTTCTGAAATTCACACCTGCCTTTGACCTTCCATGGCTCACCATCCCTAGTAGAACGCAGAGCTTGCACACCCACTCTGTTCGTGGTCGTCCCTACCTACCTATCTCCCTTCTCTGCTATGCCCCAGAAAACGTCTGTTTATAGGGCCCAGCCCCCCAGGGACACACCTGCTCTTGAGCAGCCGGTGCTCAGATTACACCTCCTTGGTGAAACCTTGGAACTTCCTGCTTCTGGGTCCCACCCTCACCTCCAGGTGCTGTTATCCTCCCGCTCCTCTCAGCTCCCAGGTGTTGTTCTGTTCTCTGGTGTACCTGCCACACAGCACTGGAACTTTGATGCACTTTTCTGTCTCCTCCACTTAAATAGAAACTGAGGGCAGAGATATCTGGGGAGAGGCGCACACTCACTCTGCCTGCAGCTCCCATCCCCCCCAGCAGATGCATAAAGGCGTTCAATGTTTGAATGAATGAATCAAGTTACACAAATGCAATTTGTTGAGATATGGATGGCAGTTATTAAATAAATCAGCTTCAAGTCAATAAAACCAGAAATAAAAGCCTGTTGTTGCAAGACTTTCAGTTCTAGGACTGTTTCAATGAGATCTCAGATGTTAGTTTTATTTGTTGAGGCAGTAGGAGCTTCCACTGCAGATGGAAGTCTTTCCACCTGAGTGGAAATGGTAAGAAGCTTCTGTGTTCAGAGCTAACTGTGTTCATCAGAGCAGGGCTGGGTGGACGCGTGAAGGTGGGAGGAGTGTGGACACGTGAAGGTGTGTGTCTGACAGACGCCCGGGTCTTTTAATGAACCACTCACTTGAAAATTGTCTTTCTGCAGGTGATGTATCACCAATCAGTATGTCTCCCATCAGTCAGTCTCAGTTTATTCCACTCGGGGAAATCCTCTGCTTGGCCATCTCAGCAATGAACTCGGCAAGAAAACCTGTCACTCAAGAAGCACTGATGGAGCACCTGACCACATGTTTCCCAGGTAACGAGGCGGGAACGTAGCACTTTCCAGGTGGCAATATGCTCTGGTCACCCTAGGGCCTCACAAGGACTGTTCTTCCCATGTTTAAAGATAATAGGAAAAAAATTATTCCCCAAAACTGACCAGAAACTTTCCTTACCTCTGTAATTAAAAATTCAGGCTCCTGTA
Organism: Saguinus oedipus; assembly: GCA_031835075.1. Taxonomy (NCBI): domain Eukaryota; kingdom Metazoa; phylum Chordata; class Mammalia; order Primates; family Cebidae; genus Saguinus; species Saguinus oedipus. The sequence continues at coordinate 5,814,106 of CM063171.1, read as the reverse complement.
TGACATCAAAAATAACTGCTTCAGCTGTCATACTTTTTAAGGTGGCACTGAGAGGGAGAAGTTAATTTAGAATCCATGAAGAATCTGGCAAAAATGACCAAGACTCCCATTAACCTTTGCAATCTAATCTTTAAATACATGAACGTGAGGGGTCAACAACTGAGAATTTTAGTCCTAAGGGGTGAAACTCCAGAAAGGATCATGTCAAAAAATGTGTGTCATGGCTTGACAAGTTTCAAGAAAATAATATTTGAAAAATTAGTTAAGATTTTATTTTAAAAAATAAAATATTTACTTTTCTCTTAAATATTATAAAAAGGAGGCAACAGCCCAGCTGTTGTGTGAGTGGCATTTGATGCTTTCAGTGCTGGAAGGTGTTAGGAAGGGTGACAAGCTGCAGAATGCAGGATCCTCTCTCAAGAGAGCCAGTGTAATTATCACCCCACCCCCAAATGGAGGTCCTGCCAGAGTTGCCAATCTCATGCTTCAAGAGAATCTGGAAATTTGGTTTTATGGGAAATCTCTACGTTTCCTTAAATATTGACAACTGTGTGTGTGTGTGTGTGTGTGTGTGTGTGTGTGTGTATACATTATAACATTTGTGTGCCAGCAACATGCAAGTCAAATGAAATACATTATCAGGCCTCATTTCCTTAAATATTGACAATTGTGTGTGTGTGTGTGTGTGTGTGTGTACATTGTAACATTTGTGTGCCAGCAACATGCAAGTCAAATGAAATACATTATCAGGCCTCATTTCCTTAAATATTGATAATTGTGTGTGTGTGTGTGTGTGTGTGTGTGTGTGTGTGTGTACATTGTAACATTTGTGTGCCAGCAACATGCAAGTCAAATGAAATACATTATCAGGCCTCATTTCCTTAAATATTGACAATTGTGTGTGTGTGTGTGTGTGTGTGTGTGTACATTATAACATTTGTGGGCCAGCAACACGGAAGTCAAATGAAATACATTATCAGGCTACATTTCCTTAAATATTGACAATTGTGTGTGTGTGTGTGTGTGTACATTGTAACATTTGTGTGCCAGCAACATGCAAGTCAAATGAAATACATTATCAGGCCTCATTTCCTTAAATATTGACATTTGTGTGTGTGTGTGTGTGTGTGTGTGTGTGTACATTGTAACATTTGTGTGCCAGCAACATGCAAGTCAAATGAAATACATTATCAGGCTACCAGTTTGCCGGCTTGGTGTGGACTCAGCCTGTTCCTAGATGGAAATAGAGATTATATTAAAGGGAACGTTTGATATCTTTTTCATCCAACTTGCCAGAGATTTTAGTAAATAGAAGCTGTTAATTGTATCAGTTAGCTTTTGCTATAAAAATGCCGGGTAACAAACAACTACAGAACATCAAAGGCCTACAGCAACCAACACTGATTTCACTCATGCCTCTGTGGGTTCCCCAGGAGTCAGCTGATCCAGGCAGGGCCCAGCAGGGTGGTTCTGCTCCATCCGTACCCATACTATTTAGAAAAGGGAGCGAATGGAGATCGCTTTCACTCATGATGGCAGAGGCACCAGAGCTCAAGCCCACCGCGTAAAAGGTGCTTTAAGCTTTAGTCATGCCCGCCCCACTAACATTGCATTGCCCAAAGCAAACCTGCTAAACTCAAAGTCAGGGTGTGGGGAAGTGCACCCCACGCTTGGGAAGAAAACGAGAGGACTAATTCTAAGCTAAGTAGGGATCTAGTCTATCATATCGGTCTCCCTGCTTTTCCTTTTGCCCCAAAGAAACGTTTTCTCCCTCTTCTTGCAAGAGTTCCTCCTTTTTCAAGATTCTAATTAATATATTTTGGTGTTATGTATATGGTTCAAAATCTCTTAACATGAACTTGCCCTTGCAACATACAAATTATTTTAAGTTTTCTAGCATTGTATTATCTCTGACTGTTCTTCGCTATCTGACTGCCTATCTCTTTTTGTTAAGTGCCAGGCAATCCCCTTTTCTTTCAGTAGTGAGGGAAGCAGAACCCCAGGTGAGAGCCGCCTAAGCGGGGTGAAGGGAGGGACAGGTGGTGCTGGCAAACACGATGGTCTTTAAGGAAGGCCCTGCTTTCTGCCCTATGAGTGCATAGCCACTTCTGACATCAAACAACCCAGGAGCTTTTTAAATCCTTTATTTTTATATAGCTTCATGAGAAATCACATGGTGTTTCCGAAATTGGTTACATACCTCCCATTACGGGGCTATAAAATAAAGAACGGAAAGAACATAGAGCCAATGTATAATAGTAAAATGCGCCTCACTGCCAAGCAGCTGATAACAATATCACTAAGTTGGAATACTTTGTGGAGTAATCCATAGGTCATTTGTACTTAAAAGAATAACTGTTTTGCTAGCTTTTATGGGAAGGAAAGTTAAATCCTAAGGCCCTGGTTTTCAGACAGACTGAGGAGCTTTTTCTTCTGTGTGACACTAATGACTCATTGGTCAGCCTCAGAAGTTTGCAAGGACACCATACAAACCCGAGTCTAGCACAGGAGTTTGCTAACCTGCAGGCCTAGTGTGGCCCACCACCTGTTTTTGTTAAATAAAGTTTTATTGGAACACAGCCATGCCCATTTGCTCATGGATGATCTTTGGCTCCTTATGCGTTAGTGGCAGAGTTGAGTAGTCTCGATGGAGGTTTTATGGCTAAAAGCCTAAAATATTTACTGTCTGGTTCTTTGCAGAAAAAGTCTGCTGACCCCTGGGCTAGGGCATGGGGGTAACTATTTAAAGTTATGATCAGCAATAGCTCCAGATTTTAAACAGGTATTTTATTAAAAACGAGTTTGTTTTCTTCCTGCCTGCTGTCTTTCCTTTCTTCTTAGCTCCCTCTCTCTTTTCCTTTCCTTCCTTCCTTTGCTTTCTGTCTGTCTTTTGCTATCATGTAAGCTACAGCAGAAGAAAATATTTTGGAAAACCTAACCCTTTAAATTCTATTTGAAAATCATATTTTAATGACAATTCTAAGACTCTGGAGGGATTTAAATATTATATATATAATATATATATATTTTAAGGTAAGAAAAAAGTAGTTATTTTATTTTATTTTTATTTTTTGTTTATTTATTTATTTATTTTTTGCTCTGTTGCCCAGGCTGGAGTACAGTGGCACAATTTCAACTCACTACAACCTCTGCCTCCCGGGTTCAAGTCATTCTCCTGCCTCAGCCTCCTGAGCAGTTGGGATTAGAGGCACATACTACCATGCCTGACTACTTTTTGTATTTTTAGTAGAGGTGGGGTTTTACCATGTTGGCCAGGCTGGTCTCCAACTCCTGACCTCAGGTGATTCGCCCGCCTCGGTCTCCTGAAGTGCTGGGATTACAGGCATGAGCCACCGCACCTAGCTAGTTATTTTATATCTTACCATTCAAAAATAAAGTTTTTGAGTCTACGTATTATTAAAATATTTGAGTTCTCATTTAATTTGTAGATCATTATAATCTAGAATTTGGCTTTTCTTGTTTTGAGCCTCCATATTCTAAAGAAGGTTTTTAGTGAAAAATCTTCTAATAAAAATTTCTGATACATCAAAAGTTGGCTGAATTTTGAAAACCAACTCAACAGCTTTTATCTGTCAGTTTCCATTACAGAATCGAGAATATTTTTTAAAGGTTTGTAAAGAATAATACTTGCTTCTCATATTTCTAAATAACTACACATCCATTCATCCAGACTGAAAATTATTTAAATTGGTCTGGGACCTGTTAAGCTAGTGTAACTGAATCTTTCCGAGAGGAAGGCTGACCTTCAGGGACATAGAGCTAGATCTACAAGGCCAGGTGTGTAGCTGAACTTGACTTTAGAGATTGCTGGAGAATGTTAATATTACACACACCATATTATGTCTCCTGTTCACCTCCTTATGTCGGCTCTTACTGAATTCTTCAGCCAGTGTTCTTCACAGACAAGCATAATCTAAAGATGGTCACCATCCTGGTCAACACGGTGAAACCCCGTCTCTACCAAAAATACGAAACTTAGCTGGGCATGGTGGCGCGTGCCTGTAATCCCAGCACTTTGGGAGGGCGAGGCAGGTGGATCACGAAGTCAAGAGATCGAGACCATCCTGGTCAACAAGGTGAAACCCCGTCTCTACTAAAAATACAAAACTTAGCTGGGCATGGTTGTGCGTGCCTGTAATCCCAGCACTTTGGGAGACCGAGGTGGGTGGATCACGAGGTCAAGAGATAGAGACCATCCCGGTCAACACGGTGAAACCCCATCTCTACTAAAAATACAAAATTTAGCTGGGCATGGTGGTGCACGCCTGTAATCCCAGCACTTTGGGAGGCCAAGGCAGGTGGATCATGAAGTCAAGAGATCAAGACCATCCTGGTCGACAAGGTGAAACCCCGTCTCTAATAAAATACAAAACTTAGCTGGGCATGGTGGCGCATGCCTGTAATCCCAGCACTTTGGGTGGGCATGGTGGCACGTGCCTGTAATCCCAGCACTTTGGGAGGCCAAGGTGGGTGGATCACGAGGTCAAGAGATCGAGACCATCCTGGTGAACACGGTGAAACCCTGTCTCTACTAAAAATACAAAAATCAGCTGGGCGTGGTGGCGCGTGCCTGTAATCCCAGCACTTTGGGAGGCTGAGGTGGGTGGATCACGAGGTCAAGAGATCGAGACCATCCTGGTCAACATGGTGAAACCCCGTCTCTACTAAAAATACAAAAATTAGCTGGGCACGGTGGCGCGTGCCTGTAATCCCAGCTACTCGGGAGGCTGAGGCAGGAGAATTGCCTGAACCCCGGAGGTGGAGGTTGCGGTGAGCCAAGATCGCGCCATTGCACTCCAGCCTGGGGAACGAGCAAAATTCTGTCTCAAATAAATAAATAAATAAATAAATAAAAGGTTTCCGCCTAAAGTGATTTGAACAGGTCCACGTGCTCTCTGTTCTGACAGTTTGTCAGATTTACAGGACTAAAGCAATACATCGAGGCTGATTGCGGTGGCTCACACCTGTAATCTCAGCACTTTGGGATACTGAGGTGGGCAGATCACTTGAGGCCTGGAGTTCAAGACCAGCATGGCCAACATGACAAAACCCCATCTCTACTAAAAAGTACAAAAATTAGCTAGGAGTGGTGGCATGCACCTGTAATCCCAGCTACTCGGGTGGCTGAGGTATAATTGCTTGAACTTGGGAGGCAGAGGTTGCAGTGAGTTGAGATTGCACCACTACACTCCAGCTTGGATGACAGAATGAGATGCTGTGTCAAAAAAAAAGCAATACATTGGTCTAAGTAGAGCACATTGTCATGCAGTATTTTTAAATAGTTATTTTTGCTTTGAAAAATGTAAAGGTGTGGAAGAGGTCAGGTTCAGCCCTGTTAGGATGTCAAGTTTATTTCTGTTCCTTAAGCCTCAAAATCTGAATTCATGATGAACTCCAAGAGTTGAATTTGGGAGCAGTGGAATTTACAGACATTAAACATCCCTCACAACCGTCACTTTCTCAGGTCAGCCCTGCAGATTTCTGGTAGAACCCTGAATTTCACAGACAATCAATCAGTCAATCTACTAGGGCTTAATAATAAAATGATAATCATAAACATAAGCAACATTCACTTAAGTCTGAAAACTCTCAGCATCGAAAATGGATTGGGCGGGGCGAAGAATGTTTCTAGTTTTCAATTATCAAATTAAACGTTATCTGATTGATATACCTGGAAACCCAAGACATAAGAAAATTTAAGTACAAATTCTCTGTGGAAATAGAGAACTTTTTTCTCTATTGTTTCCTTTTTATTCCTTCATCTGAGAACCACTGGAGAACTTGTTTTTAGTGGTAAGTAAAGGTGATTGCATTGTAGTCATGACTTTATATATTAATAGCTTTCTGAGTTTCCTAAGATCACCATTTGGAGGGCCTACACTTAGCAAATTCTACACTCAAATTTAGTGTATAAAGCCAAATTTAGTTTTTGCTTTATAGTAATAGCTATTTTCATGAAGTATACTTCCGCTTCCCCTTATCAGGAGCCATGGTAAACTGGTCATGAATACTTATAAACGAACCTTACGAGTCTTTGAAAAAGTTTGTCCCATTGTTGACTAAAAGTACGCTACCATTTAAGATGTGGTCGGTTTTAAACACGGGCTTGTTTTGGTGGCTGTGCCACACGACAGCGGGCATCATTCCTGAGACTGCAGTGCAGAGGTGTGTTCTCATCTCAGAAGGTGGGTTCCGTGTGAATGGTGTCCCCTGAAGTTATTCACGGAAGGCACTTTGGTCGGGAGAGGCAGGAACATCGCTTGATCCCAAGAGTTCAAGATCAGCCTGGGCAACATGGAGAAATCCTGTCTCTATAAAAAAATCTAAAAATTAGTCAGGCATGGTGGTGCATGCCTGTAGTCCCAGCTACTCGAGAGGCTGAGGTGGGAGGATCACCTGAGCTTGGAGAAGTCAAGGCTGCAGTGAGCTGAGATCTTGTCACTGCACGCCAGACTGTGCAAGGGTGAGACCCTGTCTCAAAACAAAAAAGAAAAAAGAAATTCATTTCTATTTTGTACAGAAAGTATTATAAAATTAAAAAACAAATTTTGTTACTATTGGTCTTAAAATCATTTGTATAAAAACTAATGTTCTCTTACCAGAAGTAAAACATTAGACTAAAAAGAAACCATGAGACTCAAAAATTAAATAATTATATTAAACAATACATTATGAACTATGCTACCTTTTCTGCTTTGATCACTAAGGATGCCTTCTGCAAATGGTAATGCAAATGAGTGTGTATATTACCTTACATTCATGGATTTTTCCCCCTTGAGAATTCCAGGCCCGCCCTCCCTCCCTCCCTTCCTCCCTTCCTCCCTCCCTTCCTCCCTTCCTTCCTTCCTCCCTTCTCTCTCTCTCTCTCTCTCTCTCTCTCTCTCTCTCTCTCTCTCTCTCTCTCTCTGTGTCTGTCTCTCTTTCTTTCTTTCGATAATGGAGTCTCACTCGTTGCCAGGCTGGAGTGCAGTGGCATGATCTTGGCTATTGCAGCCTCCACCTCCCTGGTTCAAGCGATTCTCCTGCCTCAGCCACCCGAGTAGCTGGAATTATAGTCACGTGCCACCATTCCCAGCTAACTTTTTATATTTTTAGTAGAGATGGGTTTCACCATGTTGACCAGGCTGGTCTCAAACTCCTGACCTTGAGATCAGCCTTCCTCGGGTCTCCCAAAGTGCCGTAGGCCATTTCTAATACATTTCCTACTTTGCAAGGACTTGAGGAGTTGAAACGTCTCAGCTTACCCAGGTGTTCTGGGTTGTGGCACATTGTTCTTTGAAGGCAATCTGGTTTTCTGGGTCCCTACCTAAAGTGGAGACTAACTCCCAGCTTTATTGAGCACTTTCTGTGTGCCAGGCACCGCTCCCCGCACTCCAAACTCCTTTCACCTCAGCCCTGCGGCTGCAGGTACTGTTGTCACCTACCTTCTGATGACGGTAAACAGAGACTCAGAGAGGCTCAGTGGCCTCAGGTAGTGCCAGCTATCTTCGTTTGCTGGGGGCGGCTGTAACAAACTGCAGGTGGCTCAACCAAGCAACATGTATCCTGCAGTTCCGGAGGCCAGAAGTCCAGAATCAAGGTGTCAGCACGATTGCTTGTCCTGAGAGCTGTGAGGCCCCTGTCCTTGGCTTACGATGGCAGCTTCTCTGTGTCTGTTTGCACTGTCTTCCCTCTGTGCCTTTCTGTCTCCAGCATTCCCCGTTTTAGAAGGACGCAGTCATATTAGATTAGAGACTGCCCTCAAGACCTCATTTCACTCTAAAGACCCCTTCTCCACATAAGGTCGTATTTAAGTACTGGGGGTTAGGATTTCAACATGCAAATTGGGGTGGGGAGTGTGTGATGCAACCAGTGACACCAGCTCACCGTGATAGGGCATCTCCACATCACACTGCCTTATGCAGTCTCCACATCACACTGCCTTATGCAGTCTCCACATCACACTGCCTTATTCGTCTAAGGTTGAACTGCACAAAACTGCCGTGTCTGTGAGTCAGATGGTCAAATAGTAGCAGTTTCATATGATTCAACCTGACCGAATTCCAAATGATATCATTCAGATCAATCTTATAAATATGATCATCTTTTATGTGCGTGGCACTGAGAAATGGAGAATACCCAAGAAATAAAGTAAATGAGCTGGAGCCTGGAGAAGTTAAACTCTCTTAAGAATTTGTACTCTTGGCTGGGCGCGGTGGCTCACGCCTGTAATCCCAGCACTTTGGGAGGCTGAGGCGGGTGGATCACGAGGTCAAGAGATCGAGACCATCCTGGTCAACACGGTGAAACCCCATCTCTACTAAAAAACACAAAAATTAGCTGGGCATGGTGGTGCCTGCCTGTAATCCCAGCACTTTGGGAGACCAAGGCGGGTGGATCATGAGATCAAGAGATCGAGACCATCCCGGTCAACACGGTGAAACCCCGTCTCTACTAAAAATACAAAACTTAGCTGGGCATGGTGGCGTGTGCCTGTAATCCCAGCAGGTCAAGAGATTGAGACCATCCTGGTCAACACGGTGAAATCCCGTCTCTACTAAAAATACAAAATATTAGCTGGGCATGGTGGCGCGTGCCTGTAATCCCAGCTACTCAGGAGGCTGAGGCAGGAGAATTGCCTGAACCCAGGAGGCGGAGGTTGCAGTGAGTGGAGATCACGCCGTTGCACCCCAGCCTGGGTAACGAAAGCGAAACTGTCTCAAAAAAAAAAAAAAAAAAGAATTTGTACTTTTAATTCCGCATAAACATGCACTAACACCCCTTGAAAACAAGGATCATTCATACAAGGAAGCTTTCATCATTTTTATCTGGTGTTTCCATTCTAGCCAATATGGAGTTTTGGACAAACAGAGATAGAGTCTCTGTTTGAGATAGAGACAGAGTCAGAGCCTTCACTTGAGCATTTATTAGGGTTCTTTGGTCAGAAATTAGAAAAACCACCTTCACCTTGCTGACTGACACCAAAAAGGACATTCTCACTTGGATGTTGCCCGTGCCCTAGTTGGTTTCACAATGGAAGGCGGCGCCTCCGGAATTAGAGGGTTCATCGCAGGCGGCAGCCAAGTCTCCTAGTCCTTTCATGTAATTTACAAGGTTAAGTTTACTAAGTAAAATCTGTAATAATGAGCACTAACAGTAACCCTTCTGTGGTGGCCTCTGTAGGCAGGTATTTTCACTCTGTTTCTCTAGTTGCTTTTACTGAAAAAGCCTTTTCTATGCATTTGTATCATATCATGGAAAACATTTTTCATTTTTCTCTCATTTGAAAATGTTCTGTCTTTCCTGTTTAGTTCAGGAAAGGCTTTATGACAACAGTAGTAATCTGACTTCACCTCCTTCCATCTCTGTCTTCCCAGCTTTTATATCTGCTCATTCCGTGGGTAGTAATTTAGGACTTACCCAAGCAAACCAGGATTTGCACCCAACTTAATGAACGCCTTTGTCCGAATTGTGCTCCCAGCCATGCGATGTGACTTCCCGCCTTGGCAGAATGAACGGGCTTCTGGAGGTCAGGAATTGACATGTTCTCTCTTCATTCTCACAAGTGGATTTTTTTTTCCAGGTGTTCCAACCCCGAGCCAAGAAATTCTGCGGCACACGCTGAACACGCTGGTACGGGAGAGGAAAATCTACCCAACTCCAGACGGCTACTTTATCGTGACCCCACAGACCTACTTCATAACTCCTTCCCTCATAAGAACTAACAGTAAATGGTACCATCTGGACGAGAGGATACCTGACCGGTCTCAGTGCACCTCTCCGCAGCCCGGAACCGTCACACCCTCTGCCTCAGGCTGCGTCAGGGAAAGAACATTGCCCCGAAACCACTGCGACTCTTGCCACTGCTGCAGAGAAGACATGCACAGCATGCATGCGTCCACGCTGCAGAGGAAGCCTGCCAAGGACTGCAAAGACCCTTACTGCCCCCCTTCTCTGTGCCAGGTGCCACCCACTGAAAAGAGCAAAAGTACTGTAAATTTTTCCTACAAGACAGAAACTCTCTCAAAACCTAAAGACAGTGAAAAGCAGTCAAAAAAATTCGGGCTGAAGTTATTCCGGCTAAGTTTTAAAAAAGACAAGACCAAACAGCTGGCCAATTTTTCTGCCCAGTTTCCTCCTGAAGAGTGGCCTCTGCGAGATGAGGACACGCCGGCCACGATCCCTCGGGAGGTAGAAATGGAGATCATTCGGCGCATCAACCCAGACCTGACCGTGGAAAACGTCATGCGGCACACCGCACTCATGAAGAAACTTGAAGAAGAAAAGGCCCAGAGGAGTAAAGCCGGGTCCTCTGCCCATCACAGCGGAAGGAGTAAAAAGAGTAGGACTCATCGAAAGTCCCACGGAAAGTCTCGGTCTCACAGCAAGACACGAGTGTCTAAAGGAGACCCCTCCGACGGCTCCCATCTGGATATCCCAGGTGAAAGAGACTATGACTTTTGTGATCCTCTGACCAGGGTGCCCAGGGAGGGCTGTTTCATCATGGAGCACGCAGGAGATAACTTCATCATGCATAGCAACACAAACGTGATCGAGTCCCACTTCCCCATGACACCAGAATGGGATGTGTCTGGTGAATTGGCCAAAAGGAGAACTGAGATGCCTTTTCCTGAACCTTCTAGGGGAAGCTCCCACTCAAAAGTGCACCGAAGCCACAGCCATACCCAGGACCGGAGGTCCAGGAATGAAAGATCCAACAAAGCCAAGGAGAGATCCAGATCGATGGACAACTCCAAAGGCCCTCTGGGTGCTTCTCTAGGGACGCCTGAGGACCTTGCTGAAGGCTGTAGCCAAGACGACCAGACCCCCAGCCAATCCTACATTGATGACAGTACTTTAAGGCCTGCACAGACTGTTGGTCACCAAAGGGCTCACATTTCGTCCGCAAGCTATAAAGAGGTGTGTATTCCAGAAATAGTCAGTGGCAGCAAGGAACCGTCCAGTGCTTGTGGCCTTTTGGAGCCAGGCAAAGCACCCGAGAGTTTGCCATCCTATGGCGAACTCAACTCTTGTCCAACGAAAACCTCCACAGATGACTATTTCCAGTGCAACACCTCTAGTGAGACAGTGCTCACAGCACCATCGCCTCTGGGAAAGAATAAGGAGGACCATGACACTCTGACTTTGGCAGAAGGGGTGAAAAAGCTCTCCCCATGTGATAGGCAGGTCCCCCACTCCTCCAGGGAGCCTGTAGGGCACAAGGAGGAGTCACCCAAAGGGTCAGGTGGTGGCCCAGCTGCCCCAGGAGGAGCGGCTGAGGGGATCGCCAATGGACGCCTTGTCCAGCACCATGGTGCCGAGCCCAGCAGCCTGGACAAGAGGAAAGAGATATTTAGCAAAGACACACTGTTCAAACCTCTTCACAGCACCTTGTCTGTCAACAGCTATCACAAATCAAGCCTGTCCCTCCTCAAATCTCACCCGAAGACACCTGCTGACACACTGCCAGGCCGATGCGAGAAACTGGAACCGTCCCTGGGGACCTCAGTGGCACAAGCCATGCCGGCTTCCCAACGTCAGCAGGAGTCAGGAGGGAACCAGGAAGCCTCTTTTGACTATTACAACGTCTCTGATGATGATGACTCTGAGGAAGGGGCAAACAAGAACACTGAGGAGGAGAAAAATAGAGAGGACGTGGGCACCATGCAGTGGCTCCTTGAGAGGGAGAAGGAAAGAGACTTGCAGAGGAAATTTGAAAAGAACCTCACCCTTCTTGCCCCAAAAGAGACCGACAGCAGCAGCAACCAGAGAGCCACCCATTCAGCCCGGCTCGACAGCATGGACAGCAGCAGCATCACAGTGGACAGTGGATTCAACTCCCCACGGTAGGGAGAGGTGTCTCTTTGCACACACACACACCTATCGGGGGCTGGGGCTTTATGCACATAACTTGACAGGCTTCTGATTTCATAGTCTCAGTTCTGTGGATGAGGACTAAGAGTCGCATGAGCTATATTGTTAACAATCTGTTTCTGACTTCTTTTTCAGGAATTGAAAAAAATGTTTCTGCACCTGTAGAGATCACCAATCTGGACTGGTGGGTTGGCTCCTCCCCTCAAACTTGCATCAGTTCGATCTAACTAAAACCAACATTTCCAGTATTTCTTCTGCTATGTTCATGTTGCCACCATGCTAAGAGAAGGGTGTTTTTTAAGTCCTTCAAAAGTAGTAACTTCTTGAGTAGAAAGAATAGTCTGGGGGTGGGGGAGAAAGATAGGGGTTGGAAGGAAATTGATTGATGCTAGGATGGGGGTCCCTCTAGTGAAATTATAAGAACAGATCTCAAAACCTCTCCAATGGATCTAGAAGTTTGTATTTGGATCCCAGGGTTCTGTGCAGCCTGCTCCCTGGCTCACACACCTCCCTTTCACCGCAGAGAGATGGAATCTTTCTTCCTCACAGCCAGGGCAGGGGCCTGTGCTCTGTTAGATGAAAGCATGTGCCAGGAATTTGATTTCTCCTCCTGCAGAATCGACGGAACCCATCTGGGCAGTCTAACTGTAGTTCCTTCTTGTTAGTAGGTGTTTGTAGTTCAGCAAAGGGTTGACAGTTGAGAGTTAGTGGTGCCCAGCGGTCACGGCCAAAGCTCTGGAGATGCTCAGGGATTCAGAAGGCAAACGAGAGTCTGCAACTTCCTCTGTTCTCCTTAACTCTTTCTTCTCCTCAGAGAGCAACATGGGACCTAATTCTCTTTCTACGTTCTACTCCAGATTGGTGACTCTGAGATGCAGAAATACTACTGAGAGATTGACATTTCTCATCAGCTTTGATTCCCAAGATTTTATAATACTTATAATTTTAACACATATTCAGATAGGATTATGCATTTCATATATTAATTTTGATTATTAGGAATTAAAATTAATTCTGTTGTGATCATGTCACTATATCTCTGGATCATTTTGGAATTGAGCATTACACAGCTGGAACTGGGAATCCTTAATTGGTCTGTCCCATATTAGGCCTTCGTGATTTATTAAAGGGCTGGTTCGTTATTATTGCTATTATTATTATTTTGATCATGGAGCCTTTCTTCCAAGTTAACACGTGTGTGGAAGTCTCATGTTTGCCCAGAGCCGAGAGGTGGTCCTGGTGACAGTGGAGACTATGGGTTCCAGTCCCTCTCTCCATCCCTCAAGGAGCCTATGAGACCTGAGGGAGCCCTGGGCCTCAGCCCAAAAACCACTAGTCTACTGAGTGCCTTTTCTAAGAAATCATTTTTACTTAATAATTTTTTTAATCCCAAATCAGATATTATTTTCCAATTTATTCTAATTATCCTTTTATTCTTCATTTTCCTGTTCTACTCTTTTTTTCCTCTTGAGCTTTTAGTAGTGGTTACCAGATTAGCAAAACAGAAGGTCTGTGATCTGTGGTGGAAATTCAGAACCATCGCTGCTGGAAGGTGGTGTGTTTGGCTGTGTCTTTCTGTCCTGCTGTTCCTCATTATGTAGCCTCTGCTTCCTACCTGCCTTTCACATGCGTGTTTGAAAGCCTTCTCCCTTCCCTCTGGGCCCCTGGGCTTCCACAGACAGGAAACTGCCATACTAAAGAGAGGTGCTAAGGAGACATTGGGAGTAGTTCAGTGGGTTCTAACTGGAAAACCTTCAACTGCATAACATTGAAAGTTTTCTGTTTACTTGAAGGTAAACAGAAATATTCATGAAATGGTTGAACCAGTATCTCTACAGAATATATTTTACTATCTCAAAATTTAGGGTACAGAATATAGAATTTATGACTGGGATTATTTCTCGAAGTAAGTTGGTTTTCAGTTGCTTCATTACGTACTTAAAGTCAAATACTTTGTCATGGCCGAAGGTGAAGGTTGTTCTAAAGAGACAGCCTTCACGCAGTAGCCACACGTCTGCCCACTAATACCAAGTAAAATTTTCTCTACGTAAAAGCATGTATCGCCCATACATTTTACGCAGTTAGAGGATCTACAGAACAATTGCTAATTTTACCCCTTTTGTATTTACCGTCCTTCGATTAGAAGTGAGGTGGCAAACTATTTTCTACACACCTTAATAAAGTCAGAGTTATCTTGCTGATCCAGGAGTCTGTTCTGCAGAGGTAAGTATTTGACTTCTAGAGACTTTACTCTCCAGCCTGAGGACTATTTTAGCCAAATAGCATTATCGTGCTCATGCCCATTGCTGTGAGACGTGGAAATCTTTTTTTTTTTTTGAGACAGTGTCTTACTCTGTTGCCCAGGCTGGGGTGCAGTGGCGATTGCAGCTCACTGTAACCTGAAACTCTTGGGCTCAAGCAGTTCTCCCACTTCAGCCTTCTGAGTAGCTGAGACTACAGGCATGTGACACCATGCCTGGTAATTAAAAACAAGTTTTTTGTAGATCTTTCTGCCTTGGCCTCCCAAAGTGCTGGGATTATAGGCATGAGCCACCATGCCGAGCCCTGACATGAATATCTTAAGCAAGCCATTTATTAGAATCTTTCGGTAAATAATTTGCTGAGCACTAAGCCCCAACCAAAAAGAAAAAAAGACCCCAAAAGGTGATTTTCTCCACACTCCAGAGTTTCAGCGCTGGCTCAGAAGTCATGTTCAGCCACATTTCCAAAATTCTTCAGTCTCTTTTGTTGGGAAGAAAAAGGTGTTTTGAAGGAAAGAGGGTAGAAACTTGAGCTATGCTATGAGATCTGATCCTGGAAATGGGAAGTCTTGACATGAAAAGCCTGCCATTCCTAATGTGAGGCCTAAAGCTGGTTGATGAGCAATATGAAAATCAGAGGCCAAAGGCTGCCGGGGTATATCTGTTTAATGTATTGCGTGAACGTGTGCAGGAGACACCTGGGGCCAGGGGAGCACCTGCGCACGGAAGGATGAACAACAGAGGGGCTTGGTTCGTTTCTCCTGCCTATAAAATCCTGAAATCCTGTTTTTAAGGTTGCACTCCATTAGCTCCCTTTAAAAAAACACTTTTAAGTTTGAGGAATATTTTTACTGCTAACATCCCATCTCCTTTAACTTATTCGTCAGCACATCCGGAGCCCTCAGTACAAATGTCACAGACTCTAATTATTATTACAACAATAACGAGATACACTCTTTGGAGAAGATGGAGTACTGTACATATTTACCACGATTAATACTGTGATTGAAGGTGGCTGTGACTGGAGGTGGGTGAAGGTATCTTACAGTAGAGACAGACCCCAGCCCGATGATCTGTTGCATATGTGTTTACAGTGCCTGGCATACAGCAGGCACTCAACAGATATTGAGCCCACTCCTTGAAAGCTGGTTTAAGAGTGAATCCTTGACCGGGCGCTGTGGCTCAAGCCTGTAATCCCAGCACTTTGGGAGGCCGAGGCGGGTGGATCATGAGGTCAAGAGATCGAGACCATCCTGGTCAACATGGTGAAACCCCGTGTCTACTAAAGATACAAAAAATTAGCTGGGCACGGTGGCGCGTGCCTGTAATCCCAGCTACTCAGGAGGCTGAGGCAGGAGAATTGCCTGAACCCAGGAGGCGGAGGTTGCGGTGAGCCGAGATCGCGCCATTGCACTCCAGCCTGGGTAACAAGAGCGAAACTCCGTCTCAAAAAAAAAAGAGTGAATCCTTTGGACTTTAAATGTATTTTTCCCTAGAAAATGTGTCATTTGTAATACATGGATTCTGAGGCCAACCCATAGTCACTGTTTATTTCACTGTATGCTAGGTGTATAACAGAAATAATTTGCGTTTCTACCTTATTAGTAAGCAGATTCTTCCTTGAAGGTTATTTCTTCTTCACAGTCAGCCTGTGAGTAGGTAAATCCCATCATAACTCTCCATGTTTTAGAGCTGAGGAAGTCAGATACCTGAAAAGTTACTCGAGTGATTAAGAAAGACACTGAAGGAATGTGTCTTGAAATCTTTGGGGTTTTGCACCGTTCCTGCCCCTCCTCCCTCCTCCGCCTGTCCCATGCCTCAGTGGCAGCTCTGGCAAACCACTTGTGAATTTTCCTGGGAGAGATGTCACATAGGTAAGTCTAGCACTTTCCCTTTCAGCGGTGACATTTTGGAATGTCCTTTGGGAATACCCAGATTTCCCATAAGCTGAATGAAAAACTGGACTTCTCTCTGTAAATGAGTGACCTTTCTGGAGGTACCCTCTGCATTCGGGAAAGTCCCAGGGTGTTTTATTTGGTTGTCAGTGGACAAACTGTCTTGGCTTCTTGGTGAGAAGCGAACTCAAAGCCACAAGGAGTTAGGCTTAAATAACCTGATGGAAAGGGCCGTCAGAGTAGAGGATTCAGACAGAGTTGCTCTCAGCTTGGGATGGGAATGCAGGAGAGGAGAGGACATCTCCACTGTAGAAGTTTGACCTGTTAACTGGCTCTAAACAGGCTTAAGTCAGTTGTGGGGACCACCTCTCAGAGAATCTTCCCTAAGTGTTGACTCTGCCTCATGGAGTGGATGTTTTGAGAATGCTTCTGGCTTGCTCAGTCTCTGTAGCTGATACATTTCTAGAGCCGCGTTGAGGCCCTGCAACAGGAAACCCGCTGGCTGCTTCTCAGTCTGGCCCAGTCATCTTATTTCTGCCATTGCCCTTTGCATTGGAAACCTTACATAGTCTAAATCTCTTAAGGCAATGAAATAGATTCGATTGTTTCTAACTTAGAAAAAGGAAAAGAGAAAGCAAAATAATAAAGCTTTTTAATCACCTCTGTCCTACAAGAATTATTTTAAAAAGAAAATATTTCACCTATAATCCCAACATTTTGGGAGACCATGGCAGGCGGATTGCTTATGCTCAGGAGTTCAAGACCAGCCTGGGCAACATGGCAAAACCCATTCCCTACTAAAAACACGAAAATTAGCCGGGTGTGGTGGCACCCATCTGTGGTCCCAGCTACTCGAGAGACTGGAGTAGGAGGATCGCTTGAGCCTGGGAGGCAGAGGTTGCAGTGAGCTGAGGTCGCACCACTGCACTCCAGCCTGGGGGACAGAGCAAGACCTTGTCTCCAAAAAAAAAAAAAAAAAAAAAAAAAACCCTGAAACAAAAACAATCCTGCCAAAGTCGGGTAGAAATGAGTGTAAACTTAAAAGATGAATGGGAAAGAAAATCTACAGTCCTTTATCGAAAATATAATGTATTTTAACTAAAGCGTTAAAATTGGAAACAGTGGAATAAAACATTTAAAATGAATTTTCTTCCTATCTGTACGGCAAATGCTCAGGGCCTCCCAAAAGGGGCATGCCCAGAGTCCCCCAAAGTTGAAATCTGCTAATCCATAATGAAAAGGAGTCATTGGAGTAGAACTACCGAGTGTATTCTGGAGTGGTTATGCCAATGAATTTCCAGCCTTGAATGAAATAAAGACTTAGGTGTATTTATGAGTATCCATTTTTAAAACTACTGTGATAGCTAGCTATCACCTCAAATTTTGAAGTCGTTCCTTGAGTGTGAAAAGAAGAAGACATTTCAAAGTGCATTTAGCTGTTTAAAAACCCTTTATTCACTGAATGTGCTGCTGATTATTACATGTCTGTGGAAGCTTCTGGAGCCCGTGGTGGAGAGGCAGATGTGAATAATCAGTGGAGATGTATATTGATATGACATGAACCAACAGAGGAAATCCATTAACGACATCATTTGCTCTTCCTCTGGGGCTCAACTTATAATTATTTACGTTCCAAACAAAACCAAACAAACCCTTTTTACTCTTTTAGTACCCGGGAGAGCCTGGCTTCCAACACGTCAAGCATTGTTGAAAGTAACCGTCGTCAGAACCCCGCCTTGAGCCCGGCCCACGGTGGAGCTGGTCCAGCCTTCAACTTCCGAGCAAGCACGGACCCCCCAACAAATGAAGCTGAGAAACTGCAGAAACCTTCCAACTGCTTGCAAGCTTCTGTTACTAGTGTGTGATAGTCCTTCTGCCTCAGATCTGTCTCATCGATACAGCAACGTTTACGACACTGGGACTGATGTTTACATCTTTGGAAAGACAAGCATCTCAACCACACAGTTTTTGTGTTTACTTAAACTGTGCTGCTAAGTAGGGCTAGGGCAAAGAAAAAAACAACAGAAAATCTTTATTTCAGAGTATTGCTTTTCACATGTATGGCTCTGTAGCAACTGAGTAACAGTAGGGGTGATATGTATACTTTTGCTTCACTAATTGTATCTGAGCACACATAGGAAAGTTTAGACACTGTAAGTGTAATATGCATTTTCAATGTCATGCAGTTGCCAATTCCATTTTAAAATGCCACAGATGCGTGTTGCTCCCAGTCTGTGGTTAAATGGTGCCACAGAACTGATCCTTGACACTTCCAAAAAAAAAACCTAAGCCACCATAAAATGTCAAATGCAAGGGTCCAACTTGAGGAAATAGATGCCAAACTGACTAGAAGGGACCCCAGCCCTTTGTGTGTGAATTGTTTATGCACCAGTCATTTTTCACTGTGAGTTTTCGTGACACTATTTTGCAGGAGCCCATGGAAGTGTGTAAGAAGGGGTCGCAATGGAAATCGCTGGGAGTGTCTCTTTTCAGGATTTTGTTTTCAAGTATAGCAGATGCTTGTCTGATTTTTAACCTTCCATGATCACAAACAGGAATATAGGCTTTTGAATCTGAAGTGGACAAAGGAAAGGAATTTCCAGTCTGGCCGGGGCACAGCACTAGGTGTTGGGAGAGGTGGTGTGGACTTGTAAAAGGTATTACTCAAATAGTGAAGGAAGAGAATTTCCTCCTTGTGATATGTAGGATGACCCTATCTTACTCTAATAGATACAATAATTAATTTGTTTAAAAGCAAAATGTTCTTTGTGATACAAATGAAGAGTATGGCCTGAGGATGTTATTCTTTCTAATGGAAGGACATAAATCTATTTTATGTAGTTTTAAATAGAATGCCTAAATTAGGCTGTGGGAGATAATTTTTAGTGGTTATAGGAAAGAGCAAATTTAGGGAGAGATGAACTTCAGGCCTTTTATTCCTGGGAAGATATCTATAGAGAAAACTTTTAAAGTAATTTTTGATTAGAAATCTACATGTGCCCATGTAATGAACAACAGAATGTGCTCATTCTGCTAGTGTGGTATAATCCTAATTTGTACTCCCCTAAAATTTATCAGAAAAACAATTATGCATACATGAACTATGCCAGAGTAATGTTTACAGATACTTTGTAACCAATTTCAGGAGGCGATTTTAGGTGGATGTGTAGTTAATTAGCCCAACTTATTTCAAAATGATTCACTAACATTTTGCTTTGGTTTACATGTCATGTTGCACACAAAGAAGACCCAGCAGCAAAGGAATTGCCAATAATTTGATCTTATAGCAAAGAGACATTCCAACGTTCCCATGTTTTATTTTCTGAGAACAGTGGAACAGATCTGTAGTAATGGAATATTATTTGCAAAAGGTTGCATATGACACAAGAAAGTGTCTGACATAAAGTTTTGTTTTGTTTAGTGGCATGTGCTGTTGGGAGCTATACACCATAAAATACATACATACACACACACACACACACACACACACACACATATATATATATATATATATATATATATCCCCGAATCCAGAATATTTTCACCTCCAATTTCAGTAATTGGCATATGATTTGTGAGACACATCATTTTTGTATTAGGTTTAATCACGAGCAACCTGTTTAAAGAATCCAGTCCTATACACAATTGGACTCATTCTTGAAACCTCGAAATACTCCCTCATAGTTTTTAAGTTATTTGGAAGTTGCATTGGGTCAAACTGGACTCCCTGAGTTTGGTATAAATTCCTGTTTGTGCTTATCGTAGTGAAACTTCAGCACGTTTCGTAGGAACTCCCATACCATTGACATGCTTAAGCCTCCTGGCTTTCAGTCTCATGCCGTATTTCCTCCAAGACAAGCCTTGACCATTGTTTGTGTCATGGCTTAACTACGTCCAGAAGGAATGATCTGTATCTAATAGACAACATAGTCTGTTCCTTTGGGGAGTTATATATCATACGGTTACTAAATTTTTGTCTAAATTCATTTTTTCCAAAAACCTGCTCTCAAATTTTCCTTCTACTATTAGTTCATAAATAATAGAACCATTGAAACAATCCATCAGCCTCTAGTTGATCCTCTGAAAGTAGCCATTGAAATAATCGAATGCTGTGTGAACAGGAAAGGAAAGCATTACCTTTAAGAGAAGCTTTAAAATAGGAATTTATTGATATTTCACGAGATATAGGTTTACAGAAGACATTATTCAAATAAAAATGTACACTGTTTGCCTGATGCTATGGGGTACATGACTTTTTAAAACCTCCCTTAGACCAGCAGCCATTTGTGTAGAAATGATGGATTTTAAAGATGATACCATGTAAGCAGACGTTGCATATAAAAATATTCTTGTCTGAATCTGATCAAGACTCTTGAATGGGGGAGGAGTGGCAGCCGGCGTCACATTACACATGTCATCCGAGGTCCCAGTGAGGCTCTCAGTCCGGACGGTGGGGTCCTCGCCCGGCGTTGCCAGTACACTTTTCCTCCAGTGAAATCATAGCTTTGTGTTACACGACTGCTTGTCCCGTCGTAGGGTTTAGCAACTGAAAGGTTTACAAAACTGAATCTGGTTGAATCTCTGTGAAAGGGTCAACACATCTGTCGGCATTTTGCACACTTATGTATTATTATGATACGACATATTACTTTATGGTAATTTTTATTTTTACATATAACTACCTCCATAAATTTGATGAAATGGCAGCCGTGTGTTAAAGTGTATCATTCCGAAGAGCAAAGTTGAACACTCTCTTCAACATTAGGCCATGGCGTTCTGTGTGTGTCGGTGACTGCCTCTGTGGATTCGTGACTTCTCCAGCGCCATCGCTTTCTCTTACGCCATCGTTTGGCTTTCAGATGTAATCCTGTCTTCTCCTCTCTTCCCCACGAAAGCGCACTCGATTTTGTTAGGAATGAACCGAAGTTTAAACATTCTTGTGCCCACCCCCAGCCCCCACCCATTCCTGTTAAAAGTTCTCTGGCGAAGAGCCAATGGGTGAACGTAATTGAGCGAGCTATTCTTTGGAAATCTGGTTTGAAGTCTCAGTTTTTGGTAACAGAAGACACACAAGCAATGGGGACTGCCAACCTCGAAGCACTGTGGGCTCTGCCTTCACCCGCATGCTACCATGTGGAGCCCGAACTCCACTGTAATTAAAAGAGCTGTGCTGTGAATTCCACAACTTCTGTTAAATGATTTGTATTCCATTATATATATTTTGCACATCTCAGGGGGCCATAATGAGCATATGAAAGCGGGGATGCCATCAAATAGAGAACAAATAGAAGAGGTGAATGGAGACTAGCTGGCTAAAAATAACACGTTACTGCTTCTCTGAGGTTGTGAAGCAAGTGCGGGAAGCGTCCATTCAAAGTTAATCTAGAGTAACAATGATCTGAACAGCAGCTGTTCCCAGGTCCCTCTTTTTCATAACCCAACCAGCATTTCTAAAATGTAAATTTAAATTATATTGCAGTCACCATGGGGAGAAGAAACTCGTTCAGTGGAAGCAGAAGCGTTGTTCCTTTTTTAGGTTGGCGCAGCTTTGCAAAATTCTACCCAGGACAACCACTTATCACCACCAAGTGTACTTGAAAATAAAGTTTTTAACTTAAATTACAAACATATTGCTCACAATATGACAGTGACCGTTTTTTGAAAGTCTCACCATTTATACCATGGGCAGTATTTGGAGCTTGATTTAAAAACCAACAACAACCGATAATGACTTTGCACGATTCACTTTGGGATCTCAAAATGCTTCCAAAGCATTCAGATTTGCAAACAATTAACAAGACAGGTCATCTTTGTAATACCCATACTTGAACAAACAAAAGGAGTGACTTAAGACTACCCAGAAACACAGTGGCAGCTATTGATGATCTATTTTCTATCTGTTTGATAGACCATCATGAGAACTCACTAAATACAATGCTATTTTTCTGATGTGTGCTAATAAAGTCAAAGAAAACAAATACAACTTGACACTTTTGTCCATTTTCATTACAAAAAAAGTTCAGAGTGTTTGGAATTTTACACCTCAGCACACCTTACTGGTACTGATGAATGAAGTGGGGGATTGACAAATCCACCCAATGCCATTGCAGTCAGAAGCAGATCTGGACATACAGGCTTGTTTACAGTTTCATATTGGGTTTCTATAGTTCCCGTGCTAAAGTACCATCTTTCAGGAACATGACTGCTCCTGGCAGTGGAAGGTGCTGACACAGAAATTTTAATTAAAAACTTTATCAAGTACTCATCACAGTGCTCCTTAGCACCCTAGAAATTCAGTATAATATATCGAGTCCTACTTTGGAGGAGCTGGATTTCTGAGGGAGCTGATCCAGTTCTAAGTATTTTCTTGAATTAGGAGGTAGATGATATTTGACGGGGATCTACTCCATCACCACAGGCCAGTCACAGAACCAACTAGCCTTGTGCTATCAACCTTGGTGGGACCAAGCAGGAGCGACCTCTCCTTTCCCCCTCACCTCCAGGACCATCCTGCCCACTGTCAATGTCATCCAGGGCTCTTCTGGTAATGAGTGGCTTTTCTGCACATGTTTAGGGCTTGGGGGAGCTAGAACACAGGAGACACGAATGCAAAAGCCATGGAAAACATTGTTTTGCTTTGGGTTAGTAAAATGTGGGCAGGAAAGAGATTACTGTCCATCTGAGCTTTGCCAAGTAAGATAAAAGCGTCAGCCGTCACCCCATTCCTCTCCCAGAAGGTCTTATGGTATTAAGGATACATCCAATAGTTTCCCACAGATTTTTATTCAGGAGCTGTTTCGTAAATTACATACATGAAAACATTCATTATTAAATTTCCTTGTGTGTTTCAGACAGACAGTGGCACCTTCCTATTGAGTTAATACTCTACATCTTTTGCAGCAGCAGCCCACAAAGGGATTCCCGGTGATGGCTCCCCTAACACACAATCCTGTGTTTTTACAGTTGTTCTATGACTTACAGTTCATGATTCACAAGATTCAGAATTCTGCCAGACTCAAGGGGGAACTAAACTTGCTTCTTATGATTGTACATGATCAGTTATAGGGCTTTGTTAATTGTTGGCTTCAAATGTGAACAGAACACACACACACACACACACACACACACACACACACACACACACACACACCATGCAAAGGAGGGAATGGGGTGTTTCGAGTCAGGCAACGATTCTGGAAGGTTGGAAATATAAGGTTAGAAGCTTGGCTGGTCCATGTACAGTTGCCTGCCTCCTTGTTCCAAGGCTGATGTTAGTAAAACGGTTCCCTTGCTCCCACCAAGAAGAGGTACCAAATGTGAGACCTGAGATCTCCAGTATCTGTCCTCTGCAGTTCCGGGAAATTAATCATGCAGTACACACGCAGCAGCTCCTCCGCTTCCTTTCCGCCAACGTACTCCTTTCCGTTCTCCCACCTAGATACTGACATACCGCCACGGTTTCCACATTGGAAGGGCTGAACACTGTGCAGTATCGTGCACACTTGCTGGGTTAGGAATAGAGCTGCCCTAGGGTCACCTTCATCGAAGTATCAACAGCTACAAATTAAAGTCCTTAGAGCAGTTGACACAGATACTATGTTCTAGAAGAGAATTAAATTTAAACGTCAAGTTTAAAGGAATCATAATTCTGCAGGTATCTTTCTCTGAGTGGCTGAATGTGACTATTGCATTAGGGTAAATGAATTAAGAAAGTGCAAGTGGGATTTACTGTATGTTAGAAAGGAGTTTTGCAGCCAAGACTGCCTTGAATAAAATGTGTTTGCACTGAAAAAAAATTTTAAATTACTTGGTCTCTGGTTGCTGTAAAGGTCATCCAAGATGGATGTTCTGTTTATATTGTATAGTATTTCATATGAAATAATTACGGTTCATGAAATGTCTTCCCTAATGTTACTGATTTATAACAGCACATTTGTAACATGGTTTTTATCGTGTCAGTGTACCATACTGTAAATGATGATTACTTGTCATGCTTAGTATAATAACTTAAAAGAAAAAAAGGACAGGGATTTTTGTAAGTCTATATTTGAAAGTCCCTCCATATGGTGATATTGTGTTCATGTTGTTTATGTAGTGTTGTGTGAAATATCCATTTTGGATTGTGTTACTTTTTAAGATATTAAATAACATTTGGTTATATGTCTTAAGTGGATTTTTTTGGTACTTGAGAGAAAATGTTTTAGGTGAGGTCAATTTATTTCTCTCTTCAATTAATAGAATTTTATAACATTGTTATTACATAATATTATTAGAGCTTTCAAGTTAAAAATAACAAAATGAAAATTTCTGATCAAAATTCTTTTTCCATGAATGTTGGGGGGGAAAAAAAAATCACATTTTTAGGTAACTGAATTTAAAATAGAGTGAGAGTTAGAGATGCATATAACTACATTTTCCATATGAAATTATAAAGTGATGTGATCAGGTCTGGGGTTTCTTTTTCATGAGCACTCATATGTCAGCTTTGTTCCCAGGTGGCTGGGATTCTCTCCCCAGTAAACACCAGGAGGGTGCTCACACGCTCCAGTGAGTCAGTTGCACAAGTTCAGAATCCTCCCTGTTTAACTGTCTTGAGCTATCACACATTCTTTTGAGTCTCTTCACTGTGGCAAATCTTTGCCCGTAGAGAATGGACTTTTTCAAACCTAAGGGATTTGCTGTCCCATTCATGATGAAGCTAGGAAATAGTATTTTCAGCCATAAAGTTGAGCCTGATTTTCTCATAAAAGCAATATCCAAAGCGGACTTCCAGAGATTGTTGCGAACAGTGACTGTGTCTTTGGATATGTGTCTGGAGACCCCAAGGTGACTGCTTTGAAGAACAAGTCATACTTTGTTGTGTAAGTTCCTCTATATTCTGAACTGCCTCCATACAGACATTTCCTTCTTCAGGCATGAAGTTAGGAAGAACAAGAATACTGGGAGTATACTGTGAGTTTTACTTTAGGACCAAAAGCAGCTGTGGTCAAGGAAAGGCAATTGTATGTTCCTTTCAGAATGATCTAGTGAACAGAGGAAACGTGGGGACGTAGGAAGAAGGGGGAAGGCAGGATTCTGATTCCTTGGAGAGAATGGTCGCAGTTCATAAACATGTTGTCTTTCCAAAGGAAATGGTGTGGTTTAAGTTATTTTTAGTATTTAGAGTGGTGGGTTTTCTCCACCTCCTTAGAGAAAATTCAAGCAGAGTACTCAATACTTGCCTCCTTCCCTGGTAGTGGCCATGAAATCGAGAACCACTGAGTAATAAAAAGAAGTTATTCAACTGACCTTAATAATTCATGTAACTGTAAAATCTTATCCCTACTGTGGGAGTTCTTCAGGCTCAGTGGCTCCAGACCTTTCCTGTCAAGCAAATGGCTAATCATAGGTGTCATTAATATATATGCACAGCACATTGCTCCACACAGGAATTTCAGGAAAAACCAAGGCACCTGTGCTCGAGAGAGGCTGAAGAGGCTGCTTAACTTCAGCCCCCAAATTCCATCAGATAAATTCCTCCCAGGTCACTTTCCTTCCTTTATTGTAAAATTCCTTGTTTGTCTTCCTTTATTGTAAAATTCCATGGATTATTTTTATTTTCTACCACCTTGAGTTTATTTTACTTTAATCCTGCTCACTTTACATGATAGCAGTGATTTTTGTTTGTTTGTTGTTATGCTATAATATTTGAACTCACTCTTGCTCTCCGTTATTGACAACCACAATCGATTGCTAGTATTTCCAAGTTCGCATTTATGTTGTCTTACCCTCCTTGTGTCCACAGACCACTGTTATTCCTCAATCTCATTTCCAGTCTCACCTTTGCTCCAAGAGCCTTTGGTTCTCCATCACTTGTGTAGATATCTGCCACCAGCTGAGTCTTCAGAGGCCTGATAAATAAATGGTAACTTGCAGATATGCATGTGTGGATGGGCAGATGGATGGATGGATGGATGGATGGATGGATGGATGGATGGATGGACGGACGGACGGATGGATGGATGGATGGACATATGGATGGATTTATGAATGGATGGATGGATGGATGGACAGATGGATGGATTTATGAATGGATAGATGGATGGACAGATGGATGGATTTATGAATGGATGGATGAATGGATGGACAGATGGATGGATTTATGAATGGATGGATGGATGGATGGGTTTATGAATGGATGGATGGATGGATTTATGAATGGATGGATGGATGGATGGATGGACAGATGAATGGATTTATGAATGGATGGATGGACGGATGGATGGATGGATGGATGGATACATATTGCATTAGACCAAAGGTGCCTGTACTCTTATAGTCCAAAAATGGCAATGAAACAAAAGGAGATACCATGCAAAAGGATATTTTTTGATGTCCATGTGACTCCCTTTTAAGAACTTACCTTGGGAAATTATTTTGTAACCTTCTTATATCTATGCTTCAAGCCAGTGCCTGCCATTCTTTACTATGCAATATACCATATAGTGGGAAAATTTTTTCCTCTGAAAGACACCTTTTTTTAACAGTTAACTTGCTTGAACATTTTTTTTCTCTGCCACACACTATGAGATAAACATGATTATTGCACTGATTTTTTTTTTTTGAGACAGATCTTGACAGACTCTGTCACCCAGGCTAGAGTACAGTGGCATGATCTCAGCTCACTGCAACCTCCGCCTCCCAGGTTCCAACACTTCTCATGCCTCAGCCTCTGGAGTAGCTGGGATTACAGGCACCTGCCACCACGCCCTGCTAATTATTTTTAGTAGAGACAGAGTTTCACCATGTTGGCCAGGCTGGTCTCAAACTCCTGACCTCAGGTGATCCACCTGCCTTGGCCTCCCAAGGTGCTGGGATTACAGGCGTGAGCCACTGCGCCTGGCCAAACACCTCCTTTAAAGTTAGTAACAGCTCGGTGATTCAGTGATCAGAAGGTCCATCCGACACAGGGCAGCTTTACATCGTTTGTCACTGTTAATAAAACAAGTGAGACAGGTAACTAACAAAGCTGAAGTGGATTGGAGAAGACAGCTTTTGCTCCTCTTTTTTCCTTCATGTGTTATTTGAAGGCGGTTAATGAGAGGACACCTGTGTTGAATGTGAAAGGATCAATATTCAGTCCAGGAAAGTGTTAGGATTCTCTGGAATAGAGCAGTGAGCTTGGAAACAGAAATTGTCATTTCTACATTTCTTTCCCTTCCATGTCTTGTCTCTTAATTTGAAGGGAACTTCATTAGGTGGATGGGGGGGCTCCACATGGCCCCTAAGAAGTCAGCCAAGTGAGCATACCAGAAGGTATCTTTTACAGTTGACTTTCGCTCTAACCAGCCGGTGGAAGGACCGGTGCTTTAGAGAGACTTACTTTGAGACTTCAGCAGTTAGCATATTTTGCAGAGACTTTTTGAGAGGAAAGCATTTCCATTGTATTTTAAAAATAAATCTTCTATTTTTGGATTTCCAGAATTATTATCAAGGTACAGAGAGTTCTCATATGCCCCCATATCCAATTTCCCTCGTAATTAACACTTCACATTAATACAGTTCCTTAGTCACAATTAATGAACCAGTGTTGTTCCATTATTGTTGTAAAGTTCGCCTTTGATTCAAAGTTTCTGTTCGTCTCTACTGTCACTTTCTGTGGTGGTTGTCCCCGGAGCTGAGCAGGATACCGTGTTACAATCAGTTGTCATGCCTCCTCAGGCGTCTTGGTCTGTGACGATTTCTTACACTCTCTTTGGTTTTGATGTCCTTGACCGTTTTGAGAATTACGTGTCTTGTATTTTGTACAGTGTCCCCAGTTTGAGTATGACTTAGACTTTTGTCATGCGTAGGCCAGCGTTATGTGTTTTGGGGAGGAGTACCACAGGGACAAAGTTCCATTCGCATCATATCAAGAGTCCATCCTATTCATCACGACTTACTACCACTGTTGATGTTAACCTTGATCATCTGGCTGGGGCTAGTGGTTGTCAGGTCTCATCACTGTGAAGTTACTCTTTTGTCCTCTCTTTCTATACTGTGCCCTTTGGCAGGAAGTCAGGAAGTCACCATGTGCAGCTTAAGGAGCAGAGTTAAACTCCACTTCCATAAGGGCAGAGTATCTGAATAAACACGTTGGAATTCTTCTGTACAGAAGATTCGTCTCTTCTTTGCCACTTCTTTGTTTATTCAATCATTCTTAGCAGTATAGATTCGCGGATATTTATGTTATACTTTGGGTGATAGTCTATTACCACTTTATTTTATTGCTCAAACTTTTCCAGCTTTTGCATTGAGAGCTCTTTAAGTTGGCTCTTGTATCTGTTTGATGTAGCCCCATCGTTGCGGTGTGCTCACAAACTCCAGCAGTATAAGAAGCTGTAGGCTCATTTTGTATATTTCCTGTCCCCGTCTTGGAATGAGTCATTTCTCCAAAGAACGCTGGTGTCTTTCATTGGAGAGTGGTATTAGAAACCACCATCTAGGTGCTGGATGTGTGCATTGCTACTGGGAATACATTACTTTTAGGTCTTCTCAGCTGACAGAGCGAGGAGGTACACGTGTGTACACTATCCTGTGCACATAAACATACCTGTACTTCTATTAAGCTAAGTGTCATGCTGCTGTCTCCACCTCCAATGCATCATCACACGGATTATTCTAGCCTCCTTTCCTGCTCACCTGTAACTTCTCACTCCGACGTGAGAAACCCGGCTCTCAGCACCTGCCCTCCCTTTACTGGATTGCTCAATTGCAGTATACATGGATAGTAGGCTGTCCATTGCGTTTTCTAAAACTGATTGGGTAAATATGGAAATAGGGAAAAAAGTGAAAGTGTTTCTCAACTTATTCTAGTAGGTGGCTTACTTCATGTGACAGGCAGTGAAGATTATAAACGTATTAGTGAGCTTATTTTGTCCTAGCAGTTCCTTATTGTCCTCGTAGGTCCTAGGTCCTAAAGAATGTAAGTTTCAGAGGGAAGAGGGGCACTATTAATTTTATTTAAGATGTATGCTTCCTTATGTTGCACTGTTAGAACTTGGAAAGAAGCGATGTTGACTTGGTAGCATTGACTAAATGTCTGGTAAACTGCTACTTCCTTTTCCCCACTTCTAATCTCTGAGTATCTAAATTTTTACGATATTTCAAGGTCTAGATCCAATGCCATCTCTTTCACAAGCGCTTGTCTGAGTGCCCTTCTTCACTTCCACACCCTGATGGGAAGATGGGCTTCTCTTCCTCACAGTACAGCATTCATCAATTCCAACCCCGTGTTCTCATGTTTTGCTTTAAAGACAGACTCTGCCCAAGACCCTGCCCTCAGCTAAACAATTTACACCACTTTAATATTACTTCCTCAATTTTCTGGGAGAGGGGGCCTCTGCTTGTCTTTGTTTCTAGGTGGCCCTCATGAGCTTTGAAATCTTCAGCAAGAAATGGGCTGGTTGTGACAGCTTCAAACAGGATTTCAAAAAGGTTGCATGCTGTGGGCGGGGCTGCTTCTCACTAAAAGCTTTTGGCAGTGTGATCCCAGCTGCTGCATCCTTTTGGCTTCCATGCATCTACCTGTTCATCAAAAAACCCCAACACAAACCAAAGAAAGCCACAGAACACCAGGAACAGGAACGAAGCTTTGGCTTTTGAAATGTCAAGAAGTTGTTATAAGATGAGAAGCTGAGCGGGAAGTTTCCAGCCCTTCCTGTTGAAAGCACCGTGCTGCAGAACCCCAGCCCTTTGCTCTTGGGGTTATGATGGAGCCACTGTGCTTCTCCAGGGCACCCCTCAACGTATGTGTGCAGTGCGAGGTGGGAGAGAAGTTAAAAGAGGTGGGAGAAGCCACTGAGCAGGCAGCTCAGGAGAAGCTGAACCTTGTGCAATGGAACGGAATGGGCAGCCCATTTGTGGGGAAAATACCACACTGATGTCAGGTGCTCTGTGGGGCTGCATTCGAGGGGGTGGTTTTCCCAAAGTGTTGGAGTATGTATGGCCACAGTCAGTGTGTTTCCTTTCAACCATATCTTAAAGCTAAAGACAGCTGACTATTGTTTATGCAAACTTTCCATAAAAGTATAAGAGGCCGGGTGCGGTGGCTCCAGCCTGTAATCCCAGCACTTTGGGAGGCCGAGGCAGGTGGATCACGAGGTCAAGAGATCGAGACCATCCTGGTCAACATCCGTCTCTACTAAAAACACAAAAAATTAGCTGGGCGTGGTGGCGCGTGCCTGTAATCCCAGCTACCCAGGAGGCTGAAGCAGGAGAATTGCCTGAACCCGGGAGGCGGAGGTTGTGGTGAGCCGAGATCGCACCATAGCATTCCAGCCTGGGTAACAAGAGCGAAACTCCGTCTCAAAAAAAAAAAAAAGGTATAACAAAAATTTATTTTCTCTCTCCTAAGTTTCCCCCGATGCCTGCCCCAGTTTGGCCACATGGTTTCCTTTGGGTTGCTTGTCATTTCTTCCCCTGAACCTCCTGCTCCTTTTCTTTGCATCTGTGGGATTTTCCCTGCGGCTAATTTTTCATTTTGATGTTCTCATTTCTCTCCCCTGTCCTGTATACTTTGAGAACAAGCCCACAAATCTGATTTCTTGATAACCTTTTTCGTATCTTCCTAGAGCAGTTTCCTCAACTGTTATTCATTTTGTAGCCGTAATGTGGCTATCTGTAAGGCTTTGCTAGGGAGGTCTACTATAATGTAACCTCCTAAATATTCAAGCTTGCTGCTTGCTGCTACTCCTAAATATTCAAGCTAGTTAAAAAAAAAAAAAAAAAAAAAAAAAAAAAAGCCGGCATCTCTGCCTGTCTTGTTCTGGTTGACTGATGTAATACCAGAAATTTCCCAAGCCTCTGGTTTACTTGAGGTGTTTGGAGTTGGTGTATTTGACGGAAGTTTCCAAAATGAAGTTGCTCCTTGTAGCTCCAGGGTTCAGACAAGCTGGGCGGGGTTGCAGCTCAGGATGAACTGAATGATTACAAAGTTCTCACTGGGAGTTACAACCTTACAGGTAAATTGAACAGGGGCTTCCAAATCAATACTTCTTGAAAGTCTTGCCTCTATTAAAATACACATCTTAATTTTAGTTATCTGTATGTCCCAATTTTTCTACACTAAGCACATATTATTCTAAAGTCAGAAAACTGCTTATCAAAAAAAATGAAATGTCTAGGAATACAATAAACAGAAGGGACTGGGGTGCAGTGGCTCACGCCTGTAATCCCAGCATTTTGGGAGGCTGAGGCAAGTGGATCACTTGAGGTCAGGAGTTCGAGAACAACCTGTCCAACATGGTAAAACCTTGTTTCCACTAAAAATATGAAAATTATCAGGGTGTGGTGGCACAAACCTGTAATCCCAGCTACTTGGGAAGCTGAGGCAGGAGAATCACTTGAACCCAGGCGGCAGAGGTTGTAGTGAGCCAAGATCACACCACTGCACTCCAGTCTGGGTGACAGAGCGAGATTCTGTCTTAAAAAAAAAAAAAAAGGAAAGAAAGAAAAGACAAGAAACAAAACAGGAGGTCACAGAGCAGGACTTCCTCTTTCGACACGCTCAGGCTCGGCTGTCTTCTGGCTGGCAAGTGCTTCCTTTCTCCCCAGCATCTTCTGACCACTTCACTCTGACTGAGGCTGAATTTTGAAGCTTCCAGATTTCTCGTGAGTATAAAAAGCCTTGTTAATTTTTTTGAGTTGTAAATCAATGTGCTTCTTGCTAGCCAGAGCAAAAATATTATCCTGGTCTCAATAAAGTGCAATCCAGAATTTCTTACTATGAAGTAGGATTAAGAGGGGAAAACCCAGAAGCTTGCAGTGGCTCACGCCTATAATCCCAACACTTTGGGAGGCCAAGGTGGGTGGATCACAAGGTCAAGAGATCGAGACCATCCGGCCAACATGGTGGAGCTCCATCTCTACTAAAACTACAAGAATTAGCTGGGCGTGGTGGTGCCTGCCTGTAGTCCCAGCTACTCGGGAGGCTGAGGCAGGAGAATCACTTGAACCCGGGAAGTAGAGGTTGCAGTGAGCTGAGATTGTGCCAGTACACTCTAGCCTGGCAACAAAGCAATACTCCGTCCAAAAAAAAAAAAAAAAAAGTAAAAAAACCCATCAAGAGTCAGGAGTGAAGATTAAGTATCATTTCTTCCTTTAGGCACAGAGCAAAAGCCATCATGTAGCAAAGACAAATGAATTATTTGTAGCTGGTGTGAGCTGGTGTCTGATTTGTTTTGGTTGTTGTTTTTGAGTAGAGATGAGTTCTTGCTACGTTGCCCAGGCTGGGCTCAACTCCTGGGCTGAAGCAATCCTCCCGACTTGACCTGCCCAGTAGCTGAGACTGCAGCCTGTGCCACTGTGCCTGCCTTATTCCCCTTAATCCGTACTTGAGAATTTAGCCATTCTTCTCAAATGGTTTGTCACAACTAACTCATTTCCCCTCAAAGTGCAAGTGAGAGTCTTCAGACACTCCTATAAGCCTAGATATCGAGGGCTTGGGAATTAATGTTGTACTCAATGCATCTTTATCATAATTTGTAAACAAAAAAAAAAAAAGAGGGGGGTGATCTAAATCACAGACTTAAAAAATCACCACAAAAAGGTAGTTCATTTTGGGGAATGCTTTTTAAAAAATTTAGGGTCTTCTTGTTGTAAAGTAGGTTTTTGCAAAGGTATATGAATAAGTGAGGTTTAAATTTGATAGTGCCTTGAACACTGCTTTTCCAGATTCAGAAATTAATAATACGCTGTTTGAGGAAGGAACCCAAATCAGTAGGATTACATACAGGTGCACCTGCGTGTATTCTGATGTCGTTTGGATATGAATGTTGACACAGTGGATGGTTTAAGTGGCAAATATTCAGTGCTTTCCTTCTTGCTTCGAGCATCCCTGAAGTTCTAGGGACACAGAGTAAAAGACGTGATCATTGCCTTCTAGGGGATTCAGGAGGGCAGGTCACACCTGCACACGGAAAAGCAGGGACTGCCCATGCTGCCCCGTCCTCCGGATACCGGGGAAAGGGTTGCAGAGCCATTCCGCCTGCTCACCAGCTCCAGGATTTGGCAGCCAGCGCGACTCCTCTGGCCTCCGAGGCTCGGTGATATTGACTTACCCCAGGAGGGATGGATCCTGCCTTGCCCACCTCACAGTGACTTCTGTGAGGGTTAAATGAGAGCCGTGAGAACAAATGCGTGTCAGGTAAGGTGCCAAACCACACTGTGCTGTTGTGCAGATTCGGGGGAGACAGAGCTCACTTTGCAATATTTTATTACTGGAGTCGAAGCTGGGCCTTTAAACTGGGGTGGGATATTGGTAAAAGCAAAGGTGTCTGGAGAGTATTCCAGGCATGGATAACAAGGACTTAAACTCAGGAGCAGCAAAGAGAACACTTGCATGGCAGAATATGTAGAATGGATCTTCCTATCAAGTTAGTATTTAGCGTCATAGATGCCATGTGTGTATATGAGGGGAAAGGGGTTAACACCACAAATATAATTTTCCAGCACAGTTTTGTTACAGAACATGAAAGATGAGCATTGGTAGAAGTCTGTTACATGTTATTGCTTCGTACCTCGTCTGCAAATGGAGCCACTGCCCTAAGCCTCAGCTTTCAATTACAAATCCTACTTCAATAGGAAACCCTCTGACTTGGCTCGTTTCCCTCCAGTCATTCTTTCCTTCCCTCCCTCCTTTCCTCTTTCCTTTCCTCCCTTCCTTCTTTCCTTCCTTCCACATTCCCCTTTCCTTTCTTCCTTCTACCTTCCCCCTTTCCTTCCTTCCTTCCCTCCCTCCTTCCTTCCCTCCCTCCTCCTACCTTCTCCCCTTCCTCCCTCCTCCCCTTACCTCCCTCCCTCCCTTCCTTCCTCTTCCTTCCTCTTTCTTTCTTTTTATAGAGGCAGAGTCACTCTGTCACCCAGGCAGGAGTGCACTGGCCTTATCACAGCCCACTGCACCCTCAACTCCTGGGCTGCGGCCATCCTCCCACCTCAGCCTCCGGTCCCTCTAGTCATTTTAGCATTCTTGTGTTCTTTGATTTCCCCATGGACATGTTGTGTGTCCCCAGTTGGATTTCAGAGTCCCGAAGTGAGGAATGTCTTTCAGTCCCATGACCTCACAACGCCTGGCAGTGGCTGGCTCTGGTGGGTATCGCTGGTCTGATGCTGACAAGCTGGCTTTCCTTCTTTTTTTTTGAGACGGAGTTTTGCTCTCGTTACCCAGGCTGGAGTGCAATGGCGTGATCTTGGCTCATCGCAACCTCCGCCTCCTGGATTCAGGCAATTCTCCTGCCTCAGCCTCCTGAGTAGCTGGGATTACAGGCACGCACCACCATGCCCAGCTAATTTTTCTTATTTTTAGTAGAGACGGGGTTTCACCATGTTGACCAGGATGGTCTCGATCTCTTGACCTCATGATCCACCTGCCTCAGCCTCCCAAAGTGCTGGGATTACAGGCATGAGCCACCGCGCCCGGCCTCCTTCTTATGTTTACTCAGAACTAATTCTGACAGCCCACCCCTTGCAGTCCTATTGGTGGGTTTCAAAATATCCTTCACAAAGTAATGTACTCACACTTGGGCAGAGAAAAAGCCAAAATGTATTTTTAAGACTTCTGTTTTGGGCTAAGTCACTACACCACAGTCCGGAGTAGAAAGACGCCATGATCTTACTATGTTGTATGCGTGTTTTGGCATGGTTAAATAGCAGCCTTAGAATCCGAACCTCAAAATCACACTTTTCTGATTTTCTCTCTTACTTTTTTGGCTCTTCCTTCTAAGGGCCTCTGCCCCCACTTGAATGATTGGTG
Source organism: Saguinus oedipus (assembly GCA_031835075.1). Taxonomy (NCBI): domain Eukaryota; kingdom Metazoa; phylum Chordata; class Mammalia; order Primates; family Cebidae; genus Saguinus; species Saguinus oedipus. The sequence continues at coordinate 5,779,307 of CM063171.1, read as the reverse complement.
TTACTCGAGGATTTTAGGGCCCTTTTGCTTCTTGTTCCCGAGCCGCTACTTGAATTTTCTTTTCCTTTTTCTTTTTGTGGAGAACCGGGTCTCGTTGTATCGCCCAGGCAGGTCTCAAACTGCTGGACTCAAGCTATCCTCCTGCCTCTGCCTCCCTAAAAGCTGGGATTACAGGCGTAAGCCACCGTGCCTGGCACTAGAATGTTCATGTAAAAGAACTCAGCATCTTAATCTCCAGCCCACACTTGCCCTCTGAGTTTCAGATTGGACATCTCTATTCCTTCACAGCCAATATTTCCAGTGAAACTTGCATCTTTTCCATCAGAACTTGGTTTTCCTTTTGTGTCCCCAATCTCGCCAGAGGATCTGATCAGCCACCCACTTGCTAAAGCCACAAACTCGGGAGTGCTCCCTGGTCCCCCATTGCTCCCTTGCATCCCACGTGGGATCCATCACCAGGTTGTCTTTATCTCCGGAAAGTCTCCTGAATCAGCCCACTTACCTCCAGCTCCACCGCCAACACCATCCTCATGCTAGTTCAGCTCACCCTTACATCTCCCTTGATTATTTCAGTGGCCTCCTCTTTGATTTCCTGCCTCATTCTTACCACGCTGCCGCCTAACTGTGTTACTCCCCGGCTTGGATCTTTTTGGTGGCCAAAGTTAAGTAAATTAGATCCAGGTCTTTACTAAGGCTTGTAAGACCCCCGGCCCCAGTCCCGCCATGCTGGCTCCACACTATCCCCCAAGGCTGGCATCCCCATGTCCCAGCCAGGCGTCTGCTCAGGCTCTTCACTGCCTCCATCACTTCAAAGACCCTCGACAGAACTGGAACAGCTTTTCCTGCCCCCACTGGCCCTAGTGGTGCCTGTTCAGGCTTTAGGGTTCATGGACCTGGGCTGTAAGATATTTGTCCAAGCTTGAAGACCCTAGAGAAGAGGCACTTGTATGCGTCCCCTTGGCCCTTACAGCTCACTGTTGAGCATGGCTTGTCATGCCTAAGTCTTCGGGGTACAGACTTTTAGGTGAAGATGTATGCAGGGGGCATGTCCAGAGCAATTGTTCTCATCAGAGCCTGGCGCTGGGGCATGAATCAGTCACTAGAGAAACGTTTCCAAAGTATTCATGGTTGGCCTCCAAGGAGTCCCTCATCCTCTCAAGGTTCTGATTCAGGAAGTCCACAGTGGGCCCAGGCGTGCATATTTTGACAGAGTTCCCTAAGACTGAGTCTGCTTTCCCTACCCTGTCCTTTTGCCAGAAAAGAAGTAGTTTAAAGCTTGGTCAGCTTTTCACTTTTTTTCCTGCCATCTCAGATGTAATTCTAAAAAGTGAGACACAAAGTTGTGTCACGGCAGGGCTGGGAGGGCTGAGATTGAAGATACCCCTATAGAGATATTCTGTACATCCACTGACATTCTCCAAAGACCTAAAATCTTAAAAACAAAAAACTTTTCCACAATTACAAGTAACCTATTTAAACTGACAGCTTCACCCTTAGGAAACTGTCGTGACCAGCTAGAGGTGTTAAGGTCTGTACTCCCGATGGATAACATGCTGGCCCCGTCACGCCCCTCTACCAGCACAGACCCGGGGGACGGTTGCTTCTGGCTTCAATGTCACATTCATCCTTTGAGATGTACCTTCTCTAGGGAGAGAATACCATAGCTAAAGCTACCCACTTCACCAACATGGGAAGTGGGTGAATTTATCTGGAGCCACTTTTCTATTCTGTTCATCAATTCTGTCTCTTGTACAGGAGAAAAACCAGTAGCTGTCTCAAAACATTCTCTTTTCTAAAGGGATATGTCTTATAAAAGAACCTTCGGTAGGAGGATGCTGGTGAACATGGCCTTCCACAGAGTTTCACAGCAGTCTGTTTGTGTGTCTTTCTGCCCTGTTCGTGTGGGGCTTTCTGAGCCGAGAGGCTGCGCCTTAGTCATCTTTGTATTTTCTGTGCTGACACAGACATAAGTGTTTATTGAATAAAACAGCAGCCTGAATGAATGAATGCATGCATGCATGCATTCACGTATGGATGAGAGCAGTAGAGGGAATTACAGGCATTTGGGCAGTCAGTAAAGTCACACAGATCCATACAGTCACCTATATGGTACTGGCATATTTTTAGGGGGGCATTCTTATCAGTATTTTTAGGGAGGCATTATTATCAGTAGTTTATAAACAAAGTAATTGATATTTGAAAAGTATTTGTGATAGAACATATTTGTATATTTGAAAAATGAGTGAAATTTTAAATTTTCATAATATTAGACTTATAATACAATCGGCCCTCTGTATCTGCAGCTTCACATTTGTGGATTCAACCATGTGTGTACTGAAAATATTGGGAATACAGGACCCATAGCTATACGAATATCAGTATTAATAACAAATAACAATGCAACAATAAAAAATAATACAAATAAAAATCCAATCCAGTGCAACAACTCTTTATATAGTATTTATACTGTATTATGTATTAGGAGTACTCTGTTTAATAGAGGTGATTTGAATTAGACAGGAGGATGTGTGTCGGTTATATGCAAATACTGTGCCAATTTATATCAGGGACTTGAGCATTGGATTGGTATTTTCAGGGAGTCCTGGAAAGAGTCCGCCTAAGACACTGAGGGGCAGCTGTACAAATTTATCCTGATATGTCTCTAGTCTTCAACTGCAGACGCCTTGTGCCACCTTATCACTCAATTCCGCATGGCCTGAAAGATTCCAAAACACATACATATGCTCACACACGCAAACAATACAGGGGCAGTGTTATACAGATGATGTGAAGGATTGGGGAGTTATTCATAGGTGGGGAACAGATAAACATTTGGAGCATCTGGTCTTATAAAGCCTCACTGATATTAACATTTATTTTTTTTTGTTATAAACTAATACATGTTTATTATAGGAAAACTGGGAATTACAGAAAAGAAGCAAACAAGAATTAACTATCATTATATCAACCAAAGATGATCACTTTCAATACACTGTGTTTCCTTTGAACAAAAGGAGTATATTATTTATTTAAAATAATTGAGAGCATGCGGTCTAAACTGTTCTGTGACCTGCCTTTGTCCCATATTATCCTTAACGTTCCTCATGGATGGCTTTAAATATTCTTCCACATTGCTCCAAATGGCTGCATAGTGATGCTTTCCTTAAATCATTTTCCTTCTGTTTCTCATTGTTGGATATTTTCAAAAACATTTTCTGATGTAAATTTTTAGGCTGTCACTAACATCCCTGAAGAAACCTGAACATGTCCTGGAAGTAGAATGGCTGTGTCTATCGCTCTCCCCATGTTTAAGGCTCTTTAAAATACGTCGTCACGTTACCCTTGATCATTCGTTGTTTCCAGTTACACCCTGGTGAGAAGTTATTCTAAAACTATGTTCCAACACACGTAACGATCGCTTTTATTTTGGAACTTTGACAGCTGTATCGATTCCTGTAGGATTTGGATTTCAGGATTATGTTCTGATGTATAATCTGCAAAATTATTCTGCATGGTTCTTTACCAGGTAAGGTATCACATCTCCTAATTAAGTTTTAATAAAACACTTCAGAAGGCCGAGGTGGGCAGATCGTGAGGTCAAGAGATCAAGACCATCTTGGTCAGCATGGGGAAACTCCATCTCTACTAAAAATACAAAATTTAGCTGGGAATGGTGGCATTCGCCTGTAGTCTCAGCTATTCAGGAGGCTGAGGCAGGAGAATCACTTAAACCCAGGAGGTGGAGGTTGCAGTGAGCCGAGATCCTGCCACTGCACTCCAACCTGGTGACAGAGTGAGACTCTGTCTCAAAAAAAAAAAAAAAGGGAACACCTCTTTTGATAGAGGATTTCTTAACTTTTGCATCTCTAAAAGTCCACCATGGGATGCTGAATTAGTCATTGCTAATCAGAAATATTTTGAAAGTTACTGTTTTATTATAAAACTTTTTCACCTAGATGGCCAGGAACAGCATATTGAAATTCAGAATTCTTTCTGCTCTCTTGCTCTCAAGTATGCAAGCACAATGCAAGTATGATTTGGTCTCCAGCTTGGTAGAGAAGCATTTACAACATAACCCATATGTTTTCATCCTGGTTGTATGGGTTGAATAAAAAGCATCTCTAATTCCCATGAAGATTCAACCTCTCGTATAAGATGTTTTCCATTTTAACCCAGAGCGAAAGCTGCACAGAAACCACTTGACTGTATTCTTCTGTTAGTAACATTAGATTCCCAAGATGCAACAGGCTTTCAGATTTATTATTCTCCCACAATGAAGAAACTCAAGGATACGAAAAGCTGGAAGAGCTTTTCATTTGACATCTTCCTTCCAAGGTAACAGTTCTGCTGCAGTTTGTTTAGTGTGTGCCAGCTTATTAGTGGCAGCTTTGTGTGAAAATACGGTTATCACAAAAGGTAATATACGGTAAAGAGCAGCTGCTCCTAATCACAAACCATCCATAAGTAGCTTTCCCCCTGTGAGAAGACTCTATTTTCTGGTTGTAACAGTCAGCAGAAAATTAAAACCCCATAGGATGATAAATAGTTTAAAGCATATTTCTTCCCAGTGTTTTGAATGTTGTCTTGTAATGCAGTGCACTTTTACTGAACCAGAAATTGTCTGTAATAAAAGAATATTGGGAGAAAATGTTTAGATTATCACTGAATTCTAGAACTTTGAAGGAATGTTCTGGTTTCACTGTTAAAGGTTAATCGCTGAGTATATGTCATAGGCTGCAATAAAATGAGAGTTTTTAGTCTCCTGCTCCCAATAAACAGTTACAATTTTTAACACATCAAAGTTGGAGATCTTTTTTTCCTAATTTAAAATAACAGCCAAATGAATTTCGTGGCAATAAGCAAATGATTGCTTTTAAAAATCCTATAAATATTTCATTTTTTAAGTCATCAAAAAGAAAACAAATCACTTCTTTCAGCTGTCTTTTGACACAAAACCATCTTTTCTGTATACACAGGGAAAAAATATTGTTCCTGCTCTTTATGCTGATGCCTTTTCTGGCTATTAATTGTCTGTTTATACATGATATTGCCCATTCCCTGGAGGCACTCTGAACTTGCACCTTCCCTTCCTTATGAAGGAAATTGAGGAGTCACAGAAATAATTTCAGAATTTTCTCAAGACTGTTGAGACTAAATTCAAGGATCAAACCATGGTAGTAAATTCATTGCCAGGTCGAGGCTGTGATTTTTCTTTTCTTTTGTGACAGAGTCTCACTCTGTCACCCAGCTGGAGTGCGGTGGCGCGATCTTGGCTCACTGTCACCTGACTCCCTGGTTCAAGCGATTCACCTGCCTCAGCCTCCCGAGTAGCTGGGATTACAGGCATGTGCCGCCACTTCCAGCTAATTTTTGTATTTTTAGTAGAGATGGGGTTTCACCTTGTTGGCCAGGATAGTCTTGATCTCCTGACCTTGTGATCCACCTGCCTAGGCCTCCCAAAGTGCTGGGATTATAAGCATGAGCCACTATGCCTGGCCAAGGCTGTGATTTTTCTACTTGAAGCCACTGGTTTCCACCAGAGGTTAATTGACCATCAGTCTTTCTTGTAAGTGACTCTTCCAACTATTAGCAATCATCAATACCTATGGAGGAGAATCTCAGTTGTAAGTGGCTTGACTGAGGCTAGCAAATGAAACTTTGTTCTTGCCCTAGCTGACTGATGTCTCGAAAGTCCTCGAAATGTTCTATTAATTCCAGTGTATGCACACACACACACACAAAAATGAGCTTGTTTCCCACAGACTGAATCTTCCCAGAGCAGATGGGGCTCGTGGTTCTCAGGGTTGGGGGTGTCCTGAGGACTCCTACCTTGACATTGCAATGAAAACTTTCTTTCCAATCTTTGAATTCTCTCATCTGGCACAATAAATTAGAAAAGCCTGCTGCTTCCTTGCGTAAGCTTGGAGAGTGCTCCCATGTTAGAATCATATCTAGAAGTCATCTCTTCTCTGGCATAGCAGAAGGCACATGGTGGGCCCCAGATGTTCCTTCAAGGCTGTCATTCCCAGACATAATTATATCAGGGAAGCCAGCATTAAACAAAGGGCTCCCTTTCTTTTTCCTTCCTCCCTCCCTCCTCTTCCCTCTCTCCCTCTGTCTCTCTCACCCACCAACACCACCCTATCTTTTTCTTTCTTCTCTAAAGGATACAGTGGAGTTGAAGATTGATTCATAACCACTCTTTATGAAAAAACCTGCCCCACACTTTGGTAACTACAGCTCTGTTAAAAGACTTCGGCTGGTTAGAAATATTGCAGATGTCACAAGCTTGGGTAGCAGGTGGGAAGGTGGAGGGGACGGTGGCATGAGTGGCACCTCAGCGGTGGCCCCTTGACTGCCTCTGGCCTTCCCCTTGGCTGAGCCTCGTGGAGTTCTGTTTTGGAGACAAGAGCTTCCTATGCGCTTGCTTCCTCCTTGCCTGGAAATCATAGGGAAAGCTAACAGAGCAAACTCCAGAAAGTTTGCAACTGCCTAAGGGAAAGTGGCCTTAATCCTAAGTGACCCTTCCTTATTTCTCCAGTACTGTGCTAGGTACATTTCATAGATTAGGGAGGGCGACCTCCAAATGAGTTTATCCGTGTGATTTCACAGATGAGAGGCCTCGGATTCACGAGAGCACATGGTCCCTACTCATGGTAAGAAGCCAGTGAGGGCCGGGCGCGGTGGCTCAAGCCTGTAATCCCAGCACTTTGGGAGGCCGAGGCGGTTGGATCACGAGGTCAAGAGATCGAGACCATCCTGGTCAACACGGTGAAACCCCGTCTCTACTAAAAATACAAAAATTAGCTGGGCATGGTGGTGCGTGCCTGTAATCCCAGCTACTCAGGAGGCTGAGGCAGGAGAATTGCCTGAACCCAGGAGGCGGAGGTTGCGGTGAGCTGAGATGGCGCCATTGCACTCCAGCCTGGGTAACAAGAGCGAAACTCCATCTCAAAAAAAAAAAAGAAGCCACTGACAGGGCAGGCCAGGCTACGGGCGCGAATGGAACGGAAGCGGAAGTGTATGGAACGGAAACGAAAGCGTATGGAACAGAAGCGGAAGCATATGGAACGGAAGCGGACGTGTGTGCAGCAGTGTGTGGGAAGTAAGGCTCCCTCAGCGGCTCCTTTCGGGCTGTTTCAGGCTGTCTCAGGACCTCACCAAACCCCGCAGGGCCTGGAGGAGCCCTGCAGTCCTCTCTTGGGAGCCCTCGGAGCTGGCTGTGCCCCTGTAGCATCGGATTCCACAAGACCCAGAACCTCGTGGAAGCGAGGGAGAGAGAAGCTGTGCTCTTCCTGTAGCGATGGAGTGTCGAAAATGCTTTTATGGGCCAGGCGCGGTGGCTCACGCCTGTAATCCCAGCAGTTTGGGAAGAGCCTGTAATCCCAGCAGTTTGGGAAGCCGAGGCGAGTGGATCACGAGGTCAGAAGATTAAGACCATCCGGAGGCTGAGGCAGGAGAATTGCTTGAACCTGGGAGGCGGGGGATGTAGTGAGCCGAGATTGTGCTGTTGCACTCTAGCCTGGCAACAGAGTGAGACTCTGTCTCTAAATAAATAGATGATTGATAGATAGATAGATAGATAGATAGATAGATAGATAGATAGATAGATAGATAGATAGATAGAAAAAACGAAGAAAATGCTTTTTTGTAACTGCAATGCTGTCAAATTCTCTCCACCCTCGGTCCACCTGGGACATGATGGAGCTGATCTTTCTCAAATTATTTCCCAAATAAAACGTAAGAGCAGAAAGAACAGTAGGTCCTTCTCCCGTGTGGCTTTGCTGCGTGGGCTTGCCACCTCAAAACTGGAAACGCTGCCCTCCTGTTCCGTGACTTCCCCTTTGCCTCTGGGAGTATTAGATGTACCTGAAGAGTTGCTCTCACCCATGTTGGGTGTGATCCCACTAGTTCCCACTTCAGTCTCCCAAAGCGCAGATGGCCCTCTCTTCCCACCGGCCACCTTTTGCTCATGACCTACTTGATTACGGTCTACTGGGTTAGAAAGTAAATTGAGACTTTTGAGTCCTTTTCTAAGCAGGCTTTCAGAGCTGGGAAAGAACTGTGCCATCTCCTTGTTCCATTCCCATCATTCATTCTCTTGCCCCATGCATGGAATGTGAGCTCAGTACTGGTAGAGAGATACCTTCCATATCTCACCACCTTTAATCATTTTGGCCACATTATAAGGACAACATAAGATGGCTGGCATCCTCCCCTTTTCAAGAAGAGGAAATTCGGGCTTGTGTTGTCCAAAGTCATATGGTTGGTGGACAGTAGAGTTAGGAATTACACACTAGCCAGGCTCATGCCACAACCTGAATGACTGGAGACACCACGCTGCCTCATGTACTGTCACATCAACAGAAAGCCTCTCATTTTGCATCCTATATTTATATGACTGGATCAGTTATAAACATTATGATTCCACTGTCTTTGGCACGTAGCGTGCCAAGCCAAGCTCATACGGAGCCATAATGTAACGTGTCCACAGATTGACCACAGTGTTGCTTACAGATGACAGACTTCAGAGCAAAATAAACTCCACAAAGCATGCTAAATGGCTTCCCATGATGTGGAGCCATAAGGAAGTTTCTTTTTAAAACAAAGTTAACTTTTTTCCTGTTTATAAGAATAATATACAACCATTGGGAAAAAAAAACTTGGAAAATATAAGGGAAACATTTTAGAACCACCCATAGTGTTAACATTAAGCCATATGTAATTTCAATTGTTCATATATCCATTTTAATACATCAGACTAATTATATGTGGCCTTTTTAAAAACTAGCATTGTCCCTGACCATATGGCCAGCCATTAGCTTCTCCATGAATCAATGCAGGGCCTTAGTCCAGACGGTCTATTTTGTAGACAAAGTACTGCACCCTGGGAGGACTTTCCCCACCATGAAGTGGGGCTATAATGACTGCAGTGCCCCACCTGGGGCTGAATCTGGCATATGGTACAGAGCCATGTGTACGTTTGGCTTCAGTTGTTTTCCTCTTTAGTTAATATGTCATCAGGAATTTACTGTGAGGCCATGGGTAGAGGCCAAGGGCATGTTGTCCGTATGGCCAGGGCAGTATCCCGGGCTTCTGAGCACAGATGATTTACAGCTTTGTGTGCTGTAGATATCATCTGTCCCTAATGGTGGAGGACTTCTCATAAAATTTCCAACTTTATGACCAGGTAGATCTTTTTTTTTTTTTTTTTTTTTTTTTTTTTGAGATGGAGTTTCACCCTTGTTTCGCAGGCTAAAGTGCAGTGGCGTGATCTCAGCTCACTGCAACCTCCACTTCCTGGGTTCAAGCGATTCTCCTGCTTCAGCCTCCTGAGTAGCTGGGATTACAGGCGTGAGCCACCATGCTCAGCTAATTTCGTACTTTTAGTAGAGACAGGGTTTCTCCATGTTGGTCAGGTTGATCTTGAATTCCTAACTTCAGGTGATCCACCCTCCTCGGCCTCCCAAAGTGCTGAGATTCTAGGCATGAGCCACCTGGCCAACCAAGTCAATCTTGTAACACCCGGTTCGTGAATGGTAAGTATTGAGAGTCTGGTCACCTGGTGTCCCATGGTCAGTCATCTCCATATCCATTGCAAAAGGAAAAATTCTGAACTGTATGATTCCATTTATATGATGTACTTGGAGGAACTGGTGCTTTCAGAAGGGGCAGAGGTATTGGCTGGATGCATAGTTTTAATCATAAATTTTAAGGTATTTCACTTTCTTTGAAGAATTCTTTTTTGTGGTAAGGTACACATAACATGAAATTTACCATCCTAACCATTTTTAAGTGTACCATTCAGTGGTATGAAGGACATTTGTAATATTGTGCAACCATCACTGCCATCCTTTTCCAGAGCTCTTTTCATCTTGCCTAACTGAAACACTATACTTATTAAAAAATATTTCCCCATTCTCCACTCCTCCCAGCTCCTGGCAAAGTAGACCAGCATGCTGCTTTCTGACTCTATGAATTTAACTACTCCAAGTACATCATATAAATGGAATCATACAGTTCAGAATTTTTCCTTTTGCAATGGATATATTTCACTTAGCATCATGTCCTCACAGGTCACCCATGTTGTAGCATGTGTAAGAACATCCTTCCTTTTGAAGTCTGAATAATATTGTATTGTGTGTATATACTACGTTTGGTTTACCTGTTCATCTCTCAATGGATACTTGTGTTGCTTCTGCTTCCAAAAGTGGAATTGCTAGATCATATGGTAGTTACAGTTTTAATTTTTTGAGGGGAAATCATATTGTTTTCTACAGTAACTTTACCATATTACATTGCCACCACCAATGAACAGGGATGCTAATTTCCCCACATCCTTGGCCAAACTTGTAATTTTTTGTTGTTTTGGTAGTAGCCATGCTGGTGGGTGTGAGATGGCATCTCATGGCCGATTTGCATTTCCCTAATGATTAGTGGTATGGAGGATCTTTTCCTGTGCTTATTGGCCATTTGTGTATCTCCTTAGAAGAAATGTCTATTCAAGTCCTTTGCCCATCTCTAAATCAGGCTTTCCTTTGTTGTTGAAGGTCCTTCACCTTTGATGCTCCTATGGAAGCTTGTAGTAGGTTCCAGACAGTCTCTTGATGTGCTTGAGGTCCTTCAAGCACTGTTTGTTCATAGCACTGACTCTATTTCTAGAGTCATGAGGTTCTAGCAACAACATGTATTGGTCTGCAACCCTGAGCAGCATACAAACTATGCTGGGGGAGAAAAACATGCTATAAAGAGCATTGCTGGCTCCGTTTGTCACATCCCCATCATCCACTCTCGCTTCCCAGGCATGGAATGCACGTAGAGTCCCCGCAGTGAGCTCAGTACTGGTAGAGACATACCTTCCACATCTAACCGCTTTTCATCATTTTGGGCACATTATAAGAACAACATGAGATGGCTAGCATTCTCCCCTTTTCAAGAAGAGGAAATTTGGGCTTGGAGGTCAGATTTCTGGCCCAGTTCTCACTTAAAGCCAGCAGCCATTCACAGCACAGAAATTTTGTCTTTTTATTACACTTACCTTTTTTCTGTATTTTTCAATTTACTTTTAACAAATTAAAATAGTCAAGATTATGCATTCTATTCTGACTTCCCCAATATGAAATGAATAATTTAGCTCACTTAGATTTCCCCGTCTATTATAACATGTCTTCCTTTAACAGTTGTCCAGACTTTGTTAATTAAAAGACAGTTTGTTGTTTTTTATGTTGTTTTACGTCATGTATCTTCTCTATCTCTGAGAAATCTAAATTTCATTTGCATCTACTTATTTGGAGTGATTTTTTGAGATTTAACACTATCTTAATTGGTTACAGTGATAATGGTCTGTTCTTTTATGCACCACTCACTGATGTCAGAATGGAATTGTAATTCTCTTTCAAGTCTAGTGGAATGATTCTTCAAATGATTTTTTAAGAAAGAGACATAGGGCAATCTTGGCTCACTGAAATCTCTACCTCCCAAGTTCAAGCAGTTCTCTGCCTCAGTCTCCCAAGTAGCAGGGATTACAGGTGCTCGCTACATGCCCGGCTAATTTTTTGTGTTTTTAGTAGAGACAGGGTTTCACTATATTGACCAAGTTGGTCCTGAACTCCTGACCTCGTGATCCACCCACCTCTGCCTCCCAAAGTGCTTACAGGAGACATAGAGACATAGATGATATTTTCTGAGCCTTTGTATGTACCAGATCATTTTCTGATGCTTTCACAAAACAAAAATAACTGAAGATAAAAATTATGTCATAAGTATATTACTCCAACTTCTGTCATTGTTGTTTCATTTATTCTGGTATGTGGTGTGGCCAAAAAAATGCCTAAGTCCACTTTGCTAGTCCAGGTTGATTTTTGTTCACTTTTAAGGAAACTTCTCTTTTATGGAAGAACTTCTCTTTTGTCACACTTACGTTTAGAATTGTTTTGTTGTTTGTTGGAAGACTTTTACAAACATTTTAATCTTATAAAAAATAATTTCCAAAGTTGCAAAAAGATGTAAAAATAAGGTAAATTCAAAGAACACTCATGTGCACTTTGCCCAGATTCACCAAGGCTAACACTTGGCCTCACTTGTCTTTGTTTCTCTCTCTCTCTCTCTCTCTCTCTCTCTCTCTCTCTCTCTCTCTCTCTCTCTCTCTCTCTCTCTCTCCCCGCTCCCCCCTCCCCCTGCCTGTCTCCGTCTGTCTCCCTGTTTCTCCATTCACACACACATACCCAACTTTTTCTGAGCCATTAGAGGGTAAATTAGATACATAATGGCCCTTTGTTCCTGAACACTTTTGTGTATTTTCTAAGACAAAAGAGTATATTTTCAACTTTAGTAAATGTAACACTGGAAAAATACTTTTATCTAAGCTAACCACCCATTTTCCAATTGTGTCAGTTGAGCCAATAATGCTCTTTATAGCATGATTTTAGGCCCCAGCAGTGTCCAGTCTAGGGTCACATAGTCTGTGTATTTGCTGTGTGTCTTTAGCCTTCTACAATCTGGACTGTTTCCACAGCCTTTGCGCACGTGTGTGTGTGTTTGCGTTTGTGTTTTTATTCACATCTACATATTCTGAAGAGTACAGCCCCCTTCTCCTTTTTCTAATGGAACAGTCCTCATTTTGGATTTGTCTGATGTCTCCTCACGGTTAGATTCATGATGCATTCTTGGCTGTAATGCTACATAGGTGATGCACCCTGCTTAGGGGATCTCCTTTAGAGGCATGTGATATCCGTCTGCCCCTCACAGTTCATTCAACTGATCTCCTATATGGACTCTTAGGTAGTTCCCGGTGTTTTCCAGTCACAACTGTTACAATGAATAACTTTATGCATACATATATTCATACTGTTGGAGGTATATTTTCAGGGTAAATTCTCAGAAGTGGGATTGCTGAGTTGAAGGGTAAATGAATATGTAGTTTAGTTAGATATTCCCAACTTTCACAATTCCTTTCCTAGGAATTGTACCATTTTTGCATTCCCAACAGCGATGTGTGAAAAGTGCCTGTTTCTTCACAGATTTGCCAACAGAGTATATCTTTTCATATGGTTGAGTCATTTTTTAATCATTTTATGAATTGCCTATTCATGTCCTTTGCCCATTTTCTGTATGACTTTGGTCTTTTCCCCTCAATTTAATAAAGTTCTTTTTTTCTTTAAAATATTGGCTCTTTAACTGTGATAAATATTGCAAATACTATTTCCTAGATTGTCATTTATCTTTGCTTATCTTTGTATTTTCTATGTTGTCAAATCTGTCAATCTTTTTCTCATTGCATGTTTAGTTAGATTAGAATGGTGATCATTAAAAAATCTGGAGACAACAGATGCTGGAGAGGAGGTGGAAACATAGGAATATTTTTACACTGTTGGTGGAGTGTAAATTAGTTCAACCATTGTGGAAGATAGTGTGACAATTTCTTAAGGATCTAGAAATAGAAATACCATTTGACCCAGCAATCCCATTACTGGGTATATACCCAAGAATGATAAATCATTCTATTATAAAGACACATGCACACATATGTTCATTGTGGCACTGTTTACAATAGCAAAGACTTGGAACCAACCCGAATGCCCATCAATGATAGACTGGATAAAGAAAATGTGGCACATATACACCATGGAACACTATGCAGTCATAAAAAAGGATAATTTCATGTTCTTTGCAGGAACATGGATGAAGCTGGAAAACATCATTCTCAGCAAACTGACACAAGAACAGAAAACCAAACAACACATGTTCTTACTCACAGGTGGGTGTTGAACAATGAGAATGCATGGACAATAGGAGGGGAATATCATACACTTGGATATGTTGGGGGGTAGGGGAAGTAGGGGAAGGAGAGCATGGGGTGGGGAAATTGGGGAGGGATAACATTAGGAGAGATACCTAATGAAGGTGATGGGGGGATCGATGCAGCAAATCACCATGGCATGTGTATACCTATGTAATAACAATCCTGCATGATCTGCACATGTACCCCAAAACTTAAAGTATAATAAAATTTAAAAAAGAGAGTTTCTCCCAGAAAACCAGGTTATGGATGAATTTGCTCATATTTTCCTAAGGTACTTCTAGAGGTTTATCTATTTTTTTTACCTTTGGATTTCTGATCTATTTGGATTTTATTCTTTTGTGGCACATGAGGGATGGATCTCTTTATTTTTAGCCTTTTCAAGTCAATGTATTCAGGTATATCTCTTTTATATATGGAAGAATTGAATTTTGTTTGTAGGTCAATTTGAAAATACTTATAATAGGTGAGTTAAGGGATTTATTGAAATCTCCATCAGTTTTTGGTTGGATGAAGTTCATCTTCTAATAGATTCATCAGAGAGGGTTCATGTATATAGCATTTCCTGACCCCTGGCACTTTTAAAACTTTTTCTCTTGCCTTTTACCTGAAGGACAATGTGTTTAGATATAATGTCCCTTATTTAGGTTTCTTGAAAACCCTGCACCATTCTTGCCTTATCTTGTGTTGTGGAAGTCTGATGCCAGTCTAGTTCTCTTGCATTTTCAGTCACTTTATCTTTTTGCTTAGAGGTCCTGAAAGTATTTTCCTTATCTTTAAAATCAAATATTATAATTTTACTAGGATGTATTTTAGAGTGGATCATTCTGTGTCAATTTTCCTACTACCAGGTGGACTTTTCAAATGTGTAGATTCAATTCTTACTTTATTTCTGGACATTTTTCTTGGATTATCATTCTAAATATTAGTTATGTTTCATTGTTTTGATTTTCTTTTGTGTTGATACCCATTATATATGTTGTACCTGTTTCACCTGTCTTCCATTTCATCACTTTTTCTTAAACTATTTTTTTTGGTTGTTAGTTTTTGTTTTCTTTACCCTGATTTCATTATCTTGGTTTGTTTTTTTTTTTTTTGCTGTTTTTCAGTGTTCGTTATTTGATTTTCCTTTGAATATATTCTTACCTCAATATCTTGAAACTCAGTTTTCAGTTCTGATATAATACTGTCTTGATATTTTTCCTGGGATCAAACCTTATTTTATTTTTTCCAGGTTTTTGTTGGCCATTTCTCATTTTATTTTAATATTTCTGAATTAGATTGATTTTACTATCCCAGATGTTTTTTTGAGGATATTTAGTTCTGTTTGGAGTGTCATGTTGTAATTTTCTTTAGCTTCATATTTAGATTTTTGAGGGTTTTTTTTTTTTTTTGAGACGGAGTTTCGCTCTTGTTACCCAGGCTGGAGTGCAATGGCGTGATCTTGGCTCACCGCAACCTCCGCCTCCTGGGTTCAGGCAATTCTCCTGCCTCAGCCTCCTGAGTAGCTGGGATTACAGGCACGTGCCACCATGCCCAGCTAATGTTTTTTTTTGTATTTTTAGTAGAGACGGGTTTCACCATGTTGACCAGGATGGTCTCGATCTCTTGACCTCATGATCCACCCGCCTCAGCCTCCCAAAGTGCTGGGATTACAGGCTTGAGCCACCGCACCCGGCCTTGAGGGATATTTTTAATAAACAGAAGAGCCTTAGTGAACTTGTTCTGTCTTATCAATACTTTTATATGAATGTGGCTGCCTTTTTCTATTCCGGTGTATTTCGTGGGCAGAGATTGTCCCTGAGGAGTCCTGTAGGACCAGCTACCACTTCCTCTGATCCAGACACCCCTGGTGAGCACTATGCTACCTCCTCCTCCGCATTGTACATGTCATCCCTCACTTCTCCACTGGCTTTCTGCCTAATTGTTGGAATTTTTGTTGAAATCATTCATCAGTGGATAGCTACTCTCTAGTCTCTTTGACAATGTAGATTAATATATTTTTTAATCTTTCATTATCCTTACATTTTGGTGGTGTCTCAGGAGGGAGAAGACTTTTTCTTTTTGCTATGGACTTAACCTTTTAATTTATTAATTTTTCTCAACTGCAAAATGATCATTTCTGAGGTCACTTACAATTTTCAAATCCTGTCATACATCTTTCCCCTACTTGTGGGTTGACCTTGAATCCCAAAACGCTGTGCTTCATGAGTTTTCAGCACGTCTTCTCAGACTTGATCTTAGGGAAAATTTAACTTTTTTTCCTTTAAAGGGGCTGATGTGTTTTAACCTGCTAAATGATCTCCTTAGAGTTGTTTTGGGGAAACATTAACAATTATCATTATTATTGTTATTATTATTATTTTGAGATAGAGTCTCACTCTGTTGCCCAGCTGGAGTGCAGTGGCATCATCTTGGCTCACTGCAACCTCTGCCTTCCAGGTTCAAGTGATTCTTTTGCCTCGGTTTCCTAAGCATCTGGAACTACAAGCACCAGCCACCATACCCAGCTTATTTTTGTATTTTTAGTAGAAACGAGATTTCACCCTTGTTGGCCAGGCTGGTCTTGAACTCCTGACCTCAGGTGATCCACCTGCCTCAGCCTCCCAAGGTGCTAGAATTACAGGCATGAGCCACCACGCCCGGCCAGCATTAGCAATGATTAAATAAACCACCCTCCTGTCTCTCACCTGGGCCAGCTTGCATGTAGTTGCTCCTGTGACAAGTTGCCTCAGAGCAACTCAGTACTGGCAGGTAGGAGTGTTGGCCCTTGCGACTTGCAGCTCAGGGCTCATGTTCAAAATGACTAAGGTTTTCTCCGTCCGTGGCATCTCAATGTTTGCAGAACACCTCTCTGTTTTTGGTTCTGTGAGTCGTATATACTCAAATTCAGGCTGTTCTGGACAATGACTGCCCATCCTGTTGAAATTTCCTTTGGCACTTTTCCAAAGAGAGTTTGGACCATGCGACTAATTTTATATGAAAGTCAGGTAACGCCAAGTTTGGTGAAAACCTGTCTGGATATTTTGTATGATGCAGACAAAATTTTTATTTTGTTTTGCTTTACTTTTGATTATATTGATCAATAGTGTTTAAAACCAAGTTAAAGTGGCACAGCGTATCTCTAAATCGGACAGTTTTCTTCATGATTCAGTAATACTGAAAATAAAAATAGCCAACACAGGAAGTTCCTGCTATATGCCAGGCAGTGTTCTAGGGAATTTGCATTAATTTATTCCTTTCATCCTCACATGGCCACGTGGGATAGCTGCTATTGCAACCTTCATTGTAAAGATGAGGAAAGTGAAGCCAGGTACAAACCCAGATTGTCTGACTCCGGAAGGAATTTTTTGTGGAAACGTTTTTCTTTTAGAAGTGGTTCAGAAAATACCTGGTCATAGGAAGAGAGATAAACCTTGGAGTTACTAGGATGGGAAAGTAGGAAGATGAATAGGTCATCTTAGAAATCAGAAGATGGAACAGTTCATTGGGATTTCTAATAGTTTTGTAGGAAGAACCAGTAGAGGAGGCCATGAGAACAGGAACCTGAGGAGACTGGGCTTTCTGTTAGAAGCAGCACTATGACACAAATGAGTTAACATTCCTCTACGTCCTGTATTAAATAGCACCTTAAAATGTACAACTTTTGTTTTTTAAACAGGGTCTCACTCTGTTGCCCAGGCTGGAGCACAGTGATGTGATCTTGACTGACTGCAGCCTCCACCTCCCAGGCTCAAGAGATTCTCTTGCCTCAGGCTTCTGAAGCAACTACAGGTGCGCACCACCATGCCAGATTAATTTTTGTATTCTTAGTAGAGATGGGGTTCACCCTGTTGGCCACTCCTGGGCTCAAGTGATCTGCCTGCCATTTGAAAAGAATTTTATACTTCCATTCACTGCTGTGCTCCTCACGTGGCCTGTGTTTGTTGAGTGCTGTGTGGAAGCTGTGATCTGTGAAGGGAGGAGTTGGCGAGGAGAACTTCCCTGTCCAGGGAGCCAGCCTGGAGTGGTGAGCCCAAGAAGTGGAGGCAGGCTGGATGGCAGCGTGGGCTACTCAAAGAAGGAAAGCAGACCAGGGTTGGGCAGATGTGGAATCCCGAAGAAGGGATGGGGAG
The DNA here is from genome assembly GCA_031835075.1 of Saguinus oedipus. Lineage (NCBI taxonomy): Eukaryota > Metazoa > Chordata > Mammalia > Primates > Cebidae > Saguinus > Saguinus oedipus. The sequence continues at coordinate 5,761,394 of CM063171.1, read as the reverse complement.
GGTCACAGCGTGCAGTGGGGTGGTCAGGGTCAGCCTTGTGGAGAAGGTGAGATTTGGACCCAATCTGTCTAGGGAAAGGAGGTTCCCAGCAGAGGGAATCGCTAAAGCAGGAGCATGCCCACCTTGTGGAAAAACAGCAGAGGGGCCCACACAGCTGGCACAAGAGTGAGATAAGGGAGCCTGAGACCCCTCAGAACCCAGAGCAGGCTGGCCTTGTAGGCTGTTTGGGGTCTTGGCTTTTATCCTGAGTGACATGGGAAAGTATCACAGGGTTTGACATGGTCTGACTTCATCCATGTCCCTACAAAGGACATGATCTCATTCTTTCTTCATGACTGCGTAGTATTCCATGGTATATATGTACCCCATTTTCTTTATCCAGTCTATCATTGATGGCCATTTAGGTTGATTCCATGTCTTTGCTATTGTGAATAAGCACTGGAATTCTTATCTTATCCTGCACACTGACTGTTGGATAAAGGCGGCGAAGGTACCCACAGCAGGCTGGGAGGTTTAGACTCTCCTCACATGAGAATGAATGTCCTGTTTTTCAGTGTCTGTCTATGGCGATACCTTTGTGCTTTCTTTCTTTCTTTTTTTTTTTTTTTTTTTGGGACAGAGTCTTGCTCTGTCGCCTAGGCAGGAGTACAGTGGCATGATCTCAGTTCACTGCAACCTCCACCTCCCGGGTTCAAGCGATTCTTCTGCCTTAGCCTCTCAAGCAGCTGGGACTACAGTCACCCACCACCACACCCAGCTAATTTTTGTGTTTTAGTAGACATGAGGTTTCGCCATATTGGCTAGGCTGATCCCGAACTCCTGACCTTGTGATCCACCCGCCTCGGCCTCCCAAAGTGCTGGGATTACAGGCATGACCCACAGCACCAGGCCACCTTTGTGATTTCTTTATTCTCACGTTCTGCCTTTTCTCTTTCTTCCAGTCTGAGTGTTGCCTTTCAGAGGGAGTGCTGGGAAACACTGACTTGTAAACTCTTCTTTCAGAATCAGGATTTGCCAGCATAGTCCTCTTTCCAAAGACTAGAAAAGCCATTGTAATTTAATATAGCTTATTACTCTGGATCTGTTGTGTATCCCATGTCTGTTTAAATTTATTGGAGGGCAAGGTACTGTTAAAGCTGCTGCTAAGAGATTCAACTTGGTGCAGTCATGGGTCTGGCAGGTGGGGCAGGGAGCCAGATGGGTAAACAGACAGAGCCAGCTGGTAGTGTGTTAGGCACCCTCGTGCCATCAGTTCTGTAGAGCAATGAGAGAGAATATGGTCAGCTCCCATCCATGCCCCAAATGGGCCTTGCACAGAGCTAAGGGCCCAGAAAACTGGCCCTCAACACTGGTGACATCAGCTGTTCCTTTGTTGTAGGCTAAAATGTTTTCATTCACAGTCTTAGAATGAAAATAGCTGGAGGGATGAGCACTGACCAATAGACTGTCAGCTCCCTGTGGACCGGGGTGGGGCACAGGGCCCCTCCAGAGCATCACCTGCAGCCCGGTACCCAGGAAGCCTTTACTGCATGTTTGCTGAATAAATTGATATGGTTTTATCCCCGCTTTGGAGCAAGTTTTGTAAGGAGGTAGAGGGAAAGGGCCTGGCATATGAGAGTCACTGCTTCCTTAATAAAACAAAATCCAGAAGCAAGAATCAGAATCCCAAATCCAGAATCAAAGTTTAGAAGCCCAAAGGGAATCTTTTTGCTGAGCGGGATGGCAGAGCTCTGTTCACAAGGGTTTTGACCTCTAGGGTGTTTTACTTCATTTAGCTCTGCTGTTCCCAGCCCCAGAGACGTGCCGCACATACCTGAGGATCCCTGCTCAAGCCGGGATGCAGTTGCTGTTGCATTCCCTTTCATCCAGCTAGGACGGACTGGGGCTTTGAACACTCCTCTAACAGGTGGAGCAGATGGAAACTAAAACACAGCATATACGAGCATTCAAACAGCCCTGCTTTGAAAGGCTGAGCTAATTACCTGGCAGCTCCGAAGGCCTGCCATAAACGAGGTCACCCTGTCTGAGTTCTCGAGTCCTGGATGTTGGTTTCTCATTAGATGGATGGATACTCCTCCATCAAGGTCAGGACCCAGAGAGACAGAAACTCTTTCTCTCTGAAGCTCTCCTTCCAAATTCCAGCTTTAAATTTGAGAGCTGAGCTTCTTCCCTTGATGCCTGGCCTCCACCAAATGACTTCCTCCAGTTGAGCTCTCCACCCTGCCCTGCGACGAAGGGCCTCCAGCCCAGCACAAGATGTGTCTGGCTATACCACAGCACCAGAGTAGCAACGTATGGCGACAGGGGCATAGCACATACAGCCGCAGGAGGGCGCTTCATCACAACTCCAGGTGCCACATGCAGAGCCCAACACATTCAGAAGTAGAGAGGAAAGAAACATCATGAAAACTCTCAGGTAGAGAAAATCTCAGGTAAGGAAAATCTCAGGTAGAGAAAGTCTCAGGTAAAGAGAATCTCAGGTAAAGAAAATCTCAGGTAGAGAAAATCTCAGGTAGAGAAAATCTCAGGTAGAGAAAATCTCAGGTAGAGAAAATCTCAGGTAAAGAAAATCTCAGGTAGAGAAAATCTCAGGTAGAGAAAATCTCAGGTAAAGAAAATCTCAGGTAGAGAAAATCTCAGGTAGAGAAAAATCTCAGGTAAAGAAAATCTCAGGTAAGGAAAATCTCGGGTAGAGAAAGTCTCAGGTAAAGAGAATCTCAGGTAAAGAGAATCTCAGATAGAGAAAGCTGAGATATTTGGGTGGCTGGGGCCACCCAAGAAAGCAAAGGTTGCCTGCTTTGCAGTTCTGCCCAAGGCATCCTCTGCATGTATTGTATCGGTGCTGGTGATCTGAGGTTTCACTGAGAGGCTTTGCCTTTAAAGGAGTCACAGGAACCTCAGAAACAAGCAGCTCCATTGGAATGGCATCTGGTGGAGGAACAGCTTGCCTGCCGGCACTCCAAGCTCTGTGTCCATATGCTAAGTCAGGGTTCCCCTCCTTGAAAGGGAAAAGCCCTCTCTGTAAAGCACATGGGTCCAGTTTCTTTCTTTTTTGCATGTAAAACTCTTTTTTTTTTTTTTAATTTTTTTTTTATTATTTTTTTCTTCTTTTCTTTCTTTTTTTAATTATAAAACTCCTCTTAAAACCAAGGCTGGCCCTTCACACGTCCCTCCCTTAGTCTGTTGTCTGGTTTCCTGGGCCTTTATAGAGCTATGGTTGGTTCACAGATGCCAAGTGGTTACATGGCTAATCCTCCCTCTGCCAGCCTTCCCTCCAGCACCACTCCCTCCTTCCTAATGAGCCTGAACTTGCCATTGTCCAAACATCAGCAACTGAACTGAAAACTCAACTTTATGATTTAACGCACAGAGTGGGCTTTTTCCTAAGGAAATGTATCAGATTTGGGACAGCTTTTGGTTTGTCATTATACCTGCGCATACCATTCTCCTGTTAATATTGCTTCTCACCCCCATAACTTTGGTTCAAAATACCTTGTTCAAAAATGCCCTAGTTATTCATACTTTGGATTCTGATATTTCAAATAGACATGGACAATTTATGTGGAATAAGTTGGGAATTTTTGCTTGGCCAGTGAAGGTATTGAGGAGAAAATAACTTTCTGTTATTTGTAAGATATAAGAAGTGCTTTTCTGGGGTTTTCTTTCTTTTTTTTTTTTTAATTTAAAAAAGGATGACTTGGGGTATACTGGAAGCTTCTTGAGAGTTTGAGAATATCTTAAGATAGATCCTGGTTTTCTCATAGTCTGGCACTTGTATCTTTCAGTACTTCCTGTCTCAATTTATTCTATGTGGGAATAAATGCCAACATGGCGTCAAGCAATGAGTTGAGTTTAACACAAAACGTTAGAGGTAACCTCCTTGTTCTTAATCAAAACATAAGAGGAGCAGAGAGATCCAGAATTTAAAAATTTCCCCTTTTCCTCCACTGAAACACCATCTCTTTTCTGGAAATGGCTCAATACCAAAGATTCTTCTTAATCACACACGTCTCTTGATTGACGTGATTCTTTCCTAAATAAAGCAAGTGTCATTGACTTTCAGTTCATTTTCTAAAAGGGGAAACCATGTACTTGGTCCCTCTGTGGGGCTCTTTGTCATTTTAAGCTTTTTTTCTCCCAAATTACGAATGTTCCTCAGTCAGTCTTGATGATAATTTCTAACTTAGCCTTGTCTGAACTTGCGTTTGATAATCTTAGGTATTTAATTGTAAGTGTCATAGATTCCTAGCATTTCCAGTCCAGGTGTCAGATTAAAAAAGACAGTTTGACATCCTCATTGTGCAGGTCATTTTCATCATTTTCCATGCCAGGAGCAAGGTAATTAATGTTGTTGTCTCACTGCAGGGACAGAGTAGTAACTTTCTAAATGTTATACTCCACCTGTATGGACAGCGATGCACATTCTGCTTGCAATTTCTGATGTGATGCCGGAAAGAATACTACAGTTGAAAAGCCACATCGTGGAAGACAACCGGCCGGTTCTCACCAGTATCAGGACAGCTAAAGCTAACATGCAGCCATGACTGCTGTGTTATTTTGCGTAATTTTTGAAAAGTGAACAGAAACCATGATTTTAAATTGAATTAAGAAAGATTATATTGGGGGTTGCAAATCAGATAGTCACATGTCCAAAGCCGTTAAAGGAGAATTGTTTGGACCTAGAGTCATAGTTTGTTGTTGATGTTCATCTTCCTAGAAATTGCTTCCCAAGGCCCTGTGTTGCTTTAAAGTCAAGGAGTTCTGAATGGGGTATGAAAAGAAACAAGAATGGAAAAAAATGGGAGATTTCCGGATACTGGTTCTGAAGATAAAGATGTTTTATGGTTAATATTTTTCAGTGCTTTCCAAATATTTAGCCATTTCTAGGGGATCAGAATGCTCATACCCCATCCCCTTTTCCAGTTGGAATTTCACCTGGGAATTTAAATAAGCCATAAGTAAATTCCTTGGTGAGCAAAGAATTCAGCGCAGGGAATGACCCTCCGCAGACAGCGGCCCATGAGCCTCCCCTGGCTGGATTTGTCTCTGTCAGTCCCACGTCTCTCTGCATGGGTCGTGCCCTATCAATCTTGCTGATCCCTGATTATTTGGCTTTGCCTCTTTTTCTGAGTTCTGGCCTCACTGAGGAAGTCACACACACAAAAGTATTTACTGAGCACCTGCTTGCCAGGTTATGGTCAGACAGTCTCTCTCCAGTCAAGGCAACGTACATGTAATACCTGTTCCTTTATTCACTCACACCCAAGTCCCTGTCTTCCTGAGATTACCCCATATTGATTTTACTTGGTTTAGAGACATTTTCAAAGTCATCTTAGTTTTTTGAGTGACAGTTACGTGGCATGTACATGCCCTTGAAACTGAAAAGAAAATCACATTTCTCTTTTGGAGATTTGCAAAGGAAGATGAAGCCCATTGAGCGCTGATAGAGCAGAAAACGGTTTCCAAAATCCTTAAGTGGTATTGCTCCTTTCTCTTTTCATGGAATTGTATAATTACTGTCATTTTCTATTGTAGGAAACTTTCTGGTCTGTCGCATTTCCTACTGTAGAAAAACATCACTGAATGGTGCACTTTGACAGAATTTGAAATAACTGGTTGTTAGTTTTCTGATCAACTACATTTAGAGTTGTTTACTGTGTGCTAAGAGAAATCAATGGTCAACTTTGAAATATCCCAAATCAATGTTCTCCATTAGAGAAGTACACGGGGCCCGAATATTTCAGACTTGCACTAGGGGCCAACAGCTCAGAAGCATCTTAGACAGCTGCCACCACCGTCACCAAAAAAAGGATGTATTGCAAATCTCAGTTAACCGGTTTGCTTTAGACACGTGCGAGCTGCCTTTGATGCCTGTCACGGCCTCAGCTCCTTCTTGGAGTTCCACAGGGCGGAGGAAAGGCAGAGCCTGTAGGCCATCCTTGGCTAAGCATAGACATGAGGCTGAGCTGGCGATTCAGCCACAGGCCTGGAATGGCAGAGACCCCGTATGGCAGATCTCTTGCATAGGAGGCCGTGGGGAAGACCAACCAGAGAGACCCATGATGGCATCTCTGGAACCGCATTGCTCGCTGAACGCTCTGCTTGGGCCAGGTCTGACCAAGCTGCTACCTACTGTGCCCTGGTCTGTGCAGGACCCCTGTGCATTCCCACATGACACTTCCAAGACTGAGCTAAGCTGAGCTGCTTGTGCTCCTCTCAGTGTGAAAGATCTTATCTCCACCAAGTGTCAGAAGCTTCCGGGGACCAGGGCTGTATGGGATGGCTCTGCCTCTGCTGAGCCCTGTGCCTGTCGCTGAGACAGTTGAGGGTCCGTTTCTTGTCTATGGGGCAGTTTTTTAAAAAGGCTCTCCATCTGGAAAGGGCTCATTCTGCGTGAGGCAGGGGCTGAAGCACCTGATGCGCTTGTGACTTTCAATAGTTGCAGCAGCGCCGGGGGTGGGAGGCATTATTGGCATTTCACAGGTGAGGAAACTGAGGCACAGAGAGCTCCGTGACTTGCCCAGGGTGACTCATGAGTGAGTGGCTGAGGCTGCATTCTAATCTGATGAAATGTGGAGCCCACACTTTTAAGCGTGCCGCTCTGCTGCTCTGTGGTCTTATCACGTTGTTTATCACAGGCATTGATACCGGAGACTCCTTAACTGATCCATGGATTGAGGCTGTCAAACATGAAGCGAGAACGCATTGTGTCTTCAATAGGGTGTCACTCTTTATACACAAAGACAACAGACTCTTCATTCTGCCAGCACAGCACACTGTGAGCTTTATTTAAAAATAATAACAAACAAAAATGGAAGGTGCGTGGCCTAAGGGATTTGGGAAAAGTAGAAAAGGAAAATTTGGGTGGGTGCGATGGCTCACACCTGTAGTCCCAGCACTCTGGGAGTCCAAGGCGGGCAGATCACCTGAGGTTGGGAGTTCGAGACCAGCCTAGTCAACATGGTGAAATCCCGTTTCTAATAAAAATACAAAAAATTAGTCAAGCGAGGTGGCAGGTACCTGTAATCCCAGCTGCATGGGAGTTTGAGGCACGAAAGTTGCTTGAACCCAGGAGGCAGAGGTTGCAGTGAGCTGAGACTACGCCATTGCACTCCAGCCTGGGCAACGACGAGAACAAAACTCTTGTCTTGAAAGAAAGAAGGTGGGGGGCAGGGAGAGAGAGAGAAAGAGAAGGAAAGAAGAAAGGAAATAAAGGGAGGGAGGGAGGGAAAGAGAGAAAGAAAGAGCTACCTGAGGTTCCTAGAAGGAAAGAAAGAAAGAAAGAAAGGAAATTTTCTCACTCATCCAGGACATACATTTTCTATTCCAAACAGTAAGTGTAATTCTTCAATGTATGGGTCAGAGAATGATCTGATACAGATGGACAGAGAATCACCGAGTTGCCGCTAACAGTTATGTGTGTGTTTACAACAGAGTGTGTATGCTGTGATGTGTTCATTCATACATACCCTCACTTCCAGTTCCCGTGGGGTATTGGGTTCTCAGGAAATGCACTTGAGGGTGGGAGACACGGGACTAGAATGTACACGATTTTCAGGGGAAGATTGTTAGTTTTGTAGTAGATGATTTTCATTTGACATATTTCTTCTTTTTTAAACTAAAAACATTATAATCTTATTACAAAAGTAATATGTCTTCAATTTAGAGAAATTGAAAAATATAGAAAACCTCAAACTTATGCAGAAATGAAAATCTTTTTTTTTTTAAGATGGAGTTTCGCTCTTGTTGCCCAGGCTGAGATGCAGTCATGCCATTTCAGCTCACTGCGACCTTGGCCTCCCGGGTTCAAATGATTCTCCTGCCTCAGCCTCTAGAGGAGCTGGAATTTCAGGCATGCACCATCATGCCCAGCTAATTTTGTATTTTTCAGTAGAGACGGGATTTCTCCATGTTCGTCAGGCTGGTCTCGAACTCCTGACCTCAGGTGATCCGCCCACCTCGGCCTCCCAAAGTGCTGGGATTGCAGGCGTGAGCCACTGCGCCCGGACTGAAAAACCTGATTTTATTCTTGGTCCCTTTGTCTGAAGGTTAGGTAAGTCATTTTCAGAAAGACAGAATGCTGGAGTCTAATTCTTGCTCTCTCAATACTCACCTCCTCAAGGAAGCTGACTTCTCAGTCTCCGTCAGTGACCCCCACACACACCTCCTTGCCAAGGGGCAGCAAGGCTTGCATGGAACCCCCTCCTCCCTCCGTTGGCAGGATCTTGTGGTTTCAATACTGCCTCTTGACTTAAAAATCTGGATTCTCGATCGTGACATTCCATGTAATTAATCTTCTGCTGAAAATTTCACGCTCACCCCTACTTTTCACTCCCCTTAGACCACACGAATGCAGATCTTGTTACCAAATGCCAGCACTGTTACAACATCCCTTAATTGGTCTCCCTGGATCTAGTGCCTTCCTTGCAATCCGCCCTTCATACTGGGACTAGTTTATTGTATTAAATCCCTTCATGCTGTCTGGTGCCTACAGGCTGGTGTGCTAACGCTTTAACCTGGAAATAAAAATGCTTTGCTGTCTTGCCTTTACTTACCTGTTCAGTTTCTCTTTCCTATTATAGTCCAGATGTGGCAGAAGCATTTAGTATTTACTGAATATCCACGTGCCCCACTGCGCTTCCCGGCCTCCCTTCCTGCTAGACTGGGCCAGGAAGACTGAGTTAGACTAAAGGGTCATGAGCAGGAGTAAGGCTGGTCACTTCTAGGCCTGGGCGTGAAAGGTTCTTTGTGGCTTTCCCGTCTTCTCTTCACATTTCATGGTGTCTTCAGCGGTGTGCACTTTCTAAGCACAGTCAGAAAGTGCAGCTGTAAATAGTCCTCCATCAGCCTGAGTCCCTGAATGACCACGTGGAGTATACAAACCACCATTGACCCATGGTGGATGTATAATATGAGTAAGAAATAAATTTGTTTTTGTATTAAGCCTTTGAGATTTTAGGCTTACTTTGTTACTATAGCATAGTCTGTGCTATCCCGGCAGATACCTATAGGAATGCATTTGAACTACCTCGGAATTGAGCCAGAGGCCAAATCTATTACTTCTGACAAAGAAGACAGAGTTGAGACCTAGTCCCAGAACTTTAATTTCAGTTCTAGAACGACCAATTCAGTGATCCCCAGATTTAGAGATTTCATCAACTTGTATCAGTCAAAATAAAAACTGAGTTTGGCAGAAGTTACCAAATGATAATTTTGCCAAGAAAAGACATTTGAAAAGACCCGGTCATCTACTGTTACAACCGTTTCATTAAAAAGGACATATAAGGTCACATAACTCATCCCAGAAGGGAGAACATACACTGTCAAAATTAAGGGCGAATTTTGTGATTGACTATCTTTTGCTTCATAAAAAATGAATCTCGCGACAATAATGTTCTAATTTTCTCGCTTCAGTATTTCACAGTGAACACTGTGATGGAAGGGTGCTGAGTCAGGGCCTGGCATTCACAGAGTGTGGAAGACTCAGTTCCCTAAGTGAAGCTTGAAGGCCTGGAAGGACCCGAGTCAGATTTTCCACTGAGATGTGAACCAGCTCCTGGGGGCCCTGGGGGGCTATCGTGCTGACCACAGGCCTTTCAGATCTTCGTGTGCCGTTGAGACCTGTTGATTCTAAGCTGAGAGATAGGAAAACTCTTGAGCACTTACACCAAAATGTGTAGTCAGTGAGGACATGCGGGGTCATGGAGATGTGCACGGAGGTGTCAGGGGCAGGATGGGAGTGACCCTCAGCCTCACTTTACCATCCCGGTGCCATTCTGCTCTCGAGAGATTGAAGGCCAGGTGTGCAGGGGGACCAAGCAGAGCCACCCGAGGTTCCTGGAATTGATTCTGCCGGGGTCCTCATTTGGAGACTGTGTTGCTATCACCAGGGCCTGGATGCTGCCTCAACCTACCCCTTGTGCCTGCCTAGTTCCTTCCAGGCTCAGCCCTGGGGTCTCTTCTCCTGGGAACGGCCCCTGACCCCCACGTGAGGGCTCAGTTTTTTCCCGTCATGCTCTCACAGCATCCTGAATATACAGTTGATACTTCAACAAGACTGGGTGGGGTAGGGGCCTCGACCCCTCATGTGGTCCAAAATCCATGTATAACTTGGACTCCCCAAAACCTTAACTACTAATAGCCTACTGTTGACTGGAAGACTTACTCGTAACATAAACAGTTGATTAACACATATTTTGTGTTATATGTATTATATTCTCTATTCTTACAATAAAGGAAGCTGGATAAAAAAAATGTTATTAAGAAAATTACAAGAAAGGCAGTTGTGGTGGCTCACACCCATAATCCCAGCAGTTTGGGAGGCCGAGGTGGGCAGATCACTTGAACCCAGGAGTTTAAGACCAGCCTGGGCAACATGGTGAGACCCCACCTCTACAGAAAATACAAAGAAACAATTAGTCAGGCATGGTGGCAGGCACCTGTAGCCCCAGCTACTTAGAAAGCTGAGGTGGGAGGATCACCTGAGCCTGGGAGGTCAAGGCTGCGGTGAGCTCTGATTGCACCACTGCACTCCAGCCCGAGCGGCAGAGCAAGACCCTGTCTCTCTTTTTTACAAACTGGAAAAAGAGAAAGAAAATCCCGAGAATGAGAAAATATATTTACAGTTCGGAAGGTGAGTTATAAATACAGTTGTCCCTCAGTATCCAAGGAGGATTAGTTCCAGGACTCCCATGGGTACCAAAATCTGAGGATGCTCCAGTCCCCGATGTGAAGAGCTGTAGTATGTGCACCTGCTCACGTGCCTCCGCACTCACCGACTTTACACCATCTCTAGGTTACTTGTAATAACCGGACAATGGAAATGCTGTGTAAAGACTTGTCCTGTATTGTTCAGGGGATAATGACAAGGGGAAAAAAGTCTGGAGGTGTTCAGAGGAAATTGTGTTTTCAAATATTTTTAATCTGCCATTGGTTGAATCCACGCATGGGAAACCCGCGGATACGGAGGGTGAGAACTCCTCTAGCAAGTTTTGTACGTTAAGTGGCAGACTCAGGTTCCACCATGATTTGGCTTCTGTTGCTTTTCACCATTGTTGAAGAGCTAAAGATTTTAGAGTTCCTCTTCTTGCTGTGAACATGGAATCACGACTTTCCCTTCCCCATCGCACATTCTGAGGCTGGGACTGGAAGGAGGAACAGAGGAGGGAGCTCTGAGTTAGGCGATCCGGGCCTTACTGGGAGGCTTCGCCTTGTGCAGGCATCGTGCTGGATGGTCTACTTGCACCTCTGAATGGAAGGAAATCCGGGAAGGTGCAAGTCTCAGGGTTAGCGCCTCACCCTGGGCTGGCCCTATGTATGAAGGAGGTGAGCAGCTGTATGGGGAAAAAGACCTCATCGCCCTGCCTCAAAGCTCCCTCCTCCCGCATTCCAGTGAGATCTTTCAGGCATTAATTCCCCACCCAGGGACAGTTAACAAATGCATCATCAGTCAGCATCACCTGTCCAGAAAAGGGCATTGCAGAGCAGAGAGGGAGAAACAGCCATCTGCCATCTGTGGAGGACCCAGGGCAGCCTAAGCCCTCTCCATAGCAGAGGACTTCCTGAGCCCTGGTGAGAGTGAGGGAAGGGTGGGCTGGGAGGGAGCACTTCTGGAGAGACAGTTGGAAAGGAAAAGAGAGCCCCCAAAACCAGGCACAAGATCAGATTTCCTCCTGGCACATCCTTTTGAAAACTGCCGCATCCCAGGGCCGTGTTGTCATGGCGTACGTGTGTCAGGAACTGCAGGAAACAGCCCCATCTTGCACTTAAACTTGGAATCATACAGTGTGACCTTCGTCTGGCTTCTCTGGTAATCATCTTCATGTACTGTTTGGCGGGTTAGGGAGTGAAGTGAAAACAGTAAACCTAGTAAGATGATTAACCGTTCACCCCTTAGCTCTGAGAGCAGGGTGTGGGTACCCCATTTATTCTCAGCGTCTCCCTCCACTTTGGCCAAGTGGTACTAGTGCCTGGCGTGCGCTTTCTTATTACGACTATCGTTATTATTAACGGACTTTATTTTTAGCAGAGATTTAGGAAAATTAAGCAGACAGTACATAGAGTTCCTACATAGTTCCCTGTTGCCTTCACACAAATTTCCCTTTCTATTAACATTACATTTGAATGGTACATTTGTCATAATCAAGAAGGCAGGGCTGATACATTTTTATGCACTAAAGTCTGGTTTATTCACATTTCCTTAGTTTTTACCTAATGTCCTTTTGCATCCTAGAGTCTCATCCAGGACACGGGATTCCACTGGGCTGTCACGTCTGTCTAGGCTCCTCCGCCTATGACAATTTCTCAGACATTCCTTGTTTTTGATGGTACCTTGACAGTTTTAAGGAGCCCTGCTTAGGTGCACTGTAGGATGCTCTGTGATTGGACTGTGATGAATTTCTTATGCTTAGACAGGGGTTATGGGTCGTGGAAAGAAAAGTCACAGAGGGAAAGTGGAGTTTTCATCAGACCCTATCAGGGCACGTGGGAACGTAACTCATGACTTGATATTAACCTTGATCACTGGCTCAGCAGTGTTTGCCCACTGTAAGGTTTCTCATTTCTCCTTTCCTCCCTTTTCTTTTCAAAAAGGCTCGTTCCCATGATTAAGCTTTGGTAATATAACCATGTGGATACTTTGTATGGATACAGCAGCCTCAGAGGTTTGGATGGCCTTGTCGTCTGTTTAGCAGTGCAGGAGCACCCAGAGGCCACGTGCACTCAGAGCCTTCCACAGCTGCAGTGTCATGTATGGGGTCTGGCCCACAACTGCCAGGGAGTCAGAATTTCCACCAAGATGTCAAACACTTAGCCAGTAGTTCCTTTCTGCTTAAATTCTTATTTAACACTCTTCCCAGTTTTTTGTTTTGTTTTGTTTTGTTTTTTTTTCATTTAAAACTTTAAAAAACGTTTTGGAGTGACAGGGTCTCCATAGGTTGCCCAGACTGGTCTCCAACTCTTGGGCCCAAGCAGTCCTCCCACCTTGGCCTCCCAAAGTGATGAGATTGCAGGTGTGAGCCATCACACCTGGCTGCACTCCTCCAGGTTTTACCAGTCATGAAGTCACAGCTCACAGGAACAAGAGCACGAATGCAGGAGGAGGTAGCAGAATCACATTTTCCTGTGTTCATTCAACAAACATTTCCAACAACAGGGCTGGCATTCTTCAAGGACAAGTCATCTGGACGGTGACGAGCATGGATTGCTCCTCTGCAGTGTCATTCACAACCCTTAACAAATCTGTTTAATACATGGCAGACGGTGGGAGCTTTGAAAGTTGCAGCTCCAAAATTGTTGCTTCCATGATGGTTCAGATGAACCAGGGACTATTTCTGGGTTCTTGACACTTGGATTTAGGCGTGAACTTCTGTCTGGATGTTGTCAGCTAGAGATGAAGAAGACCAATACGCAGATTCAGACGGGGACGAGATGAAGCCCGCGGCCCCTTCAGCGCATTAGTCACTTCCAGAGCTCTGCGGTGGAAACTCCTTGAAGCTGGTCCTGTGCCATTAATGGAATTTCTGAAAAGAGGTGGAAAATAGGCACACCACCCTAGCAAATAAGATAGAGAAGAAAGTGAATACAGTTACCTGGGTTAGGCGGGGACTCCCCATGATTATGTGGAAAATAACTTTCTGGGCTACAAGCTTCAAAAGCTCAGGTCACAGCAACTGGAAGAGGTGCCAGGTTGCGAGAGGGAGGCAGGCACCTGACTTTGGACTCCAGAGTGCCACCTTTCCTGTATCCAGCCATGCTCACCCTGACAGTTAACAGCACCGGAGCACGAGGAGGAAAGGCAGGAAGGGGCAGAGCGGGTGGGGAGGGGTGTGTCTGCCCGCAGGGCCAGGCAGTTTGGGTCTAGTGCTCCTTTGAAAGCACAGCTGATAGGGGACGAGCAGCACACAAAAGCTATTGACTAGTCAACACACTTAGAAAGGTGGAAAAGAGGAAATGGGTGTTTTCAATAAAAGACAAAGCAACGTCCCAGTGACTGTCATCCTCTCTGATCATCATGCTATGAGCACCTGGGACAGGGCATGTGGTCTGCCAAGGGCTGTCATAGCCATTTTCTCAACCATTTTTTTCTTTCTTTTTTTCTTTCTTTGAGACAGGGTTTTGCTCTGTTGCCCAGGCTGCAGTACAGTGGCATGATCTCGGCTCATTGCAACCTGCGCCTCCCGGGTTCAAGAGATTCCCCTGCCTCAGCCTTCTGAGTGGCTGAGATTACAGGCATGCTGCACCATGCCCGGCTAATTTTAGTATTTTTAGTAGAGACAGGGTTTCACCATGTTGGCCAGGCTGGTCTCCAACTCCTGACCTCAGGTGATCTGTCCACCTCAGTCTCCCAAAGTGCTGGGATTACAGGCATGAGCCACTGCACCCAGCCTCAACCATCTTTGAAAATGAAGGTTTAAAACTGGCCAATTCCTTTCGGTGGAGTAATAAAACCTACAGTCACAGAGACATCGGAGCAGATGAAGCCTTGCATCTCGACCTGCATGCCTAGTTTTCTGCTTGCCACCGAAGTCAAGGAAATGATGGACAAATCACACCTCCTCATGTTTGGGTTATTTGCAGTCACTGATCACAACATAGTTCAGCCTCTTAGGAAAGTGTGAAATGAACGTTTGTCTTGAGGTTCTGTGAATGTGTGTGGTCCACCAGTGATTAATTTGTCCAAGTTTGCCTGGCTTTAGCACCAACAAGCTCACCTCTCGGGAACCTCAGTCCCAGGAAACGCTGGAGTTAGTCACCTTGCCTCCCGGTAATCTGCTCTGAGAATCTTCATTTTAACAATGTGGCTGGTAAGTGATCTGGATTCATTGTAGTCTGAAATTAAATCACTTTGGAGTGTGTTTCTCTCCTGGCTTTTGCAAGGGCAGTCTAATGAGGACGTGAGCTCCAGGCATCAGCTCCCTCGGAAAAAATCTTAGCATACCAAGAGTCACGTACTTCTCAGGAACCCTAGGTGAAACCTTGAAGGCTATTGTGAAGGTCTATCAATCAGTAACACCTTTTTCCAGAATGAAGAAAAGCTAAGACTTGGGACCAGACAAATTATGGTAGAAAAACTGGAAAGCTCCTGAGCTTGTGGCTGAGTTGAAATGCTTGGAGAGGAATTCCTGAAGAAGCTGAATTGTGTAAGGGTCCCCAGTGCCCGGAGTTGATGTTCAGAAGAGGAAGCCACTCCAGATGGGGGGTGGGAAAGGTGGTGTGTTCCAGTTCTCAGCTGAGTCTTATTTGGGATTGTCACAATTTATGTGATTTCTGAACAGCTTTGACCTCCAGGACAGGCCAAACGGACCCCTCCAATTTTCTCGAAATTATAGTATTTATTTATGTCTGTATCGTATCTGCAGACGTGTATTACGCGGGCTTCCTCTGCAGTGTTTCCTCAGCTGCAGTTTCATAATTTTTCCTGCCAGGCTTGGCATGTCCTTGACATACCAAACCATTAACTCAAAATCAGAAAAGTTCTGTGAGGTCGCTAAGTTCTTGCCTCCGACGGTCAGCCTGGGTGCTAGCTGAAATAAAGTCGCTGCGCTGCAAGAGAAAAAATAATTGGCTTCTATGGTCACAGAAAGTCTAAACAGAAGCTTTTCTTTCCCTCTTCACTTGCAATGATTTATTTTCATGGTTTTATGAGACTTTAATGAGGAAACCTTATCTGCACGCCTGGTAATTATCAACCAAATTTCCATTTCCTGTCAGAAAACCCACGATAAGCAGAACAAAGATGGTGGAATTGGGAGACTAGACTGTTTGGCCTCTGTGTGGCTGAGGAGTGACTCATTGCCACAGAGCATGTGGCTACACGCATGTCTGTGACTTCTCTTGCACACTTTTGCTTAAACTAAATTGCCACGTGCAGTTTAGTGTAACTCAGTACGAGTAGACTAAAATGCCACGAAGCCTCCCGGACACTGTCCCGTGAGGTGGCTTTTGGGCAAGAGAAAGTACAACTTCCGTCTCCATAACTGAATATAATTTCTAGTCTCACCCAGTTCCTTCGGTTGGGTGAATGAGGTCATACCTGAAGCAAGGGTGTGACAAGGTGCTATGAGCTTTCGTTTTGGAAAGCTGAGATTTCCAACGTAGATCGCAGCTCTTGCCTGTGAGTAACCATGCTACAATTTGGGTCACTGAGGAAAGCTGCCATGGCCACTGACTGACTCCAGACTTAGGGGTGCGGATGTCCCGGCATCCTGAGATTCAACTGGAGAGCTCGTCGATGCCATGGCATCAGTCTCTGGGACCCCGGCGCAGAAGGTCCAAGAGAGGAGCCCAAATGGGCACACCAGACGGGGAAGTTGTGGAAGTTAGTCTTCATAGAACGTTAGGGTAGCGCAGCCCCCCCAGCAGCCAGGAAGTCAGAACACATCTGAATCTTCTGTTCTAGTTTAGTTAACAAGGTGAGAATCCTTTTTTCTTACACTTTCTCTAGGTGTAAAATTTACCATGTTCCAAAATAACCTACGAATTTATCTCTGCTTGTTCTGTCATTGAGAAAGAACTTTGCTCATGCTTTAATTCTATCTTTACTGGCATCTGGGGGCCAGTGATGAAGAAAAAACCCTGAATAATAATGTAATGACTTATTTTAAATTAAAGAAATACTTTCCAAAAGGACTTCTCAAGTCACTGCAGGTAACACAGGGTGGGTTTGTGCCAGGCGCAAGGTCTGCCTCAGGAGAAAATGAAATGGCCCAAATGTGTTCTTGCCCCTCTAGAGCAAGGGGTGTGAATCCCTTCGCTCTGTCTCTGTGTCCATCCCTATCTTGCCCTTCCCCACTGGACGTAGGTAGGAGCGGGACACTGGGAGCTAGAGGCTCCTACACAGCACACTTTGGGCATTGCTGGGCTTTTAGTATCTTTCAGTTTTTAGTCAAATTCATGTCCGTTGACTCCTTCTCTGTATCGCAGGGGTGTTTGTATTTGCCAGGCTTCCTGGACGAGTGAATGAGCTGCGCCAGCGCTGTCTGCTCTTCGTCTTTCTTGAGGGGCCATTACCATTAAGTCACCTGCTATGACAGCCGGGTAGAAGGGGCTGTTGGCACTCCAGTATAACCCAGAAGGAGCACGCTGCAAGATCAAGGCATTCTACCAGTTAAGACCCAGGCAGAATCCTGATCTGGAACAGTACTGTCTAATGGGAATATAATGAGAGCCACATAAATAATTTTCAGTTTTCCAGTAGCGACATTTAGAAAAGGATCAGGAAACAAGTGAAATTAATTTAAATATATTGTATGTAACACAATAGGTCCAAAACATCATTTCAACATGAATGAAATAAGACATGAAATATTTGAGATGTGTGTGTGTGTGTGTGTGTGTGTGTGTGTGTGTGTGTATGTATATATGGTATGAAGTCCTTGAAATCTGAGGTGTATTTTATATACACACTAAATCTCAATTCTGATTAGCCACATTGTAAATGCTCACTAGCCACATATTAAGCGTTTACAATGTGCCTACTGTGTGACACAGCATGGATCCACATAGTGCCTACTGAGTGACACGGTATGGATCTACAATGTTTATTTATTCCAACTACGTAGCCTCGGTTGCCTTTTGTCGCCGTGGGTATGTGAGTGACTCTATGTAGCCATGGGACAGTTTGCCCCACAAAATTGTTCATCCGCTGCCCTCTGTTATTTTCTCTCCATTATCCCATTCTGGACCAAAATGTAGAGCTGGAGTTAGAATTCCGTTAGTCCCAGCTCTTCTCTGCCTTCAGAAAATGATCTGACCATTAGTTCACCACAAACCTTCAGACCAGTTTAGGCTACGGATTCCCAAAGTGTGGTCAGAGTATAAGAATTCGCTGATTAAAATGCAGATTCCTGGGCACAACTCCAGACTGACTGATGATAATTTCTGGAGGTGAGGTCTAGAAATATGCTTTTTGTCAACATCACCAGGTGATCTAACACACATCAGAGTTTGAGAAGACTACCGTAGACCTGCCACTGACTATGGTTTGCCAGGAACTTTGGGCTCATTCTCAGTCTTTGTTCAGCTTCCGGCGACAGCCCCCATTCTCCCCTTGACAAGGCCGCTGCTCAGTTTTGTCCCATGTTTTATAATCACCTTGCTCGCAGTCAGCCGCATGCAGAGACCTATTTAACACCCAACAACCGAGAAACTGCTCTGTGGTCTATTTTTAAGGCTCAAATTCTCCTTTTGAGCTTCTTCTCTCTGTTTTTGTGTGTGCCAAGATAGTTCTGTATGGTGCAACACCTGAAGCTCAGCCACTTTTCCCTCGGGGGCTTTTAGGATATTTATAAACATCTTCTCATTAATCTTCATTGCACTCCTTTGAAATAAATAACAAGTGAGATTTCCTTCATTTTGTAGGAGGGAAACCGAGGCATCAGATAGTTGACTTATGAAGACACTTTGGGGCCAAAGTAAGTGATTAAATCACTTTTCCTTTTGGCAGCCATGCCCGTGTCTTCCCTTCCCTGACCACTAAACTGTTAACTGCTAAGTTATGTGGTCACTGAAACCCACGGGGAAGAGCTTCTGATAAAACCATTTTACTGAATATGCTGTGTGTGTCAGCATCAGGTGACGAGATGTTTGTTCCAGGATATGCTGGAAGACCTGAGGCAGGAGGTGTGCTGTTCCGTTTCACACTTGCTGTGGTTTGGGCCTGTGTCCCTGCCCAAATCTCATGTTGAATTGTAATCTCCAGTTTTGGAGGTGGGGCCTGGTGGGAGGCAGTTGGGTCATGGGGATGAGTTTCTCATGAATGGTTTAGAACCATCCCCCTTAGCACTGTCCTCAGGACAGTGAGTGTGTTCTTGTGAGATCTGGTTGCTGAAAAGTATGTGGCATACTATGCAGCCATAAAAAAGGATGCATTCCTGTTTTTTGTAGGGACATGGATGAAGCTGGAAACCATCATTCTCAGCAAACCGACATAAGAACAGAAAGCCAAATACCACATGTTCTCACTCATAAGTGGGTGTTGAACAATGAGAACACATGGACACAGAGGGGAACATCACACACTAGGGCCTGTCAGGGGGTTAGGGGGGTTAGTGGAGGGATGGCAGGGGTGGGGGATTGGGGAGGGATAGCATTAGGAGAAATACCTAATGTAGATGACAGGGGAATGGATGCAGCAAACCACCATGGCATGTGTATGCCCATGTAACAAACCTGCACGTTCTGCACATGTACCCCAGAACTTAAAGTATAAAAAAAGTCTGTGGCACCCCCCTCGCTCTCTCTCTTGCTCCTGCTCTGGCTGTGTAATGTGTGTGCTCTCCCTTCACCTCCTGCCATGACTAAAGGTTTACTGAGGCCTCCTCTGAGGCCAAGCAAATGCCAGCATCATGCTTCCCGGGTAGCCTGCAACCTCTTTTCTTATCAGTTACCTAGTCTCAGGTACTTCTTTATAGCAATGTGAGAACAGACTAACAGGATACTTCTTTGGGATACTATGTCTCCTGGAAAGAAGTTATCTATAGCTCCCAAGTCCCTGCAGCCCAGTGATGAGCATTTGAAATGAAAGCGTGGAGGTCTTGCCCTCCAAGCTTGCAAGCAGGGCTGACAGAGCTTTCCTCATTCAGGGCTGTAGGAGGCACAGGGAGGGCTTTGAGGCTCACACGGGGATGCTGGCTGTCATTTCTTAATGTAGTCCAAAGCTATTTCTGCCTGCAGACTTGAGGATTCTTTCTGTCGAGAGAGGAGTGGGTGCAGAGCTACCCCAGAGAAGGATTCCTTTAAACAATGTTTGAATTGCTGTGTTTGGCTACTTGGTGATCCTCTTGCAAAACATATACTTTAATACATGTGTTTTTATCTGTGTGTTTTCATAATACAATTTCATCCTCTTTTTGTTTTAAAGCTCTTTTTCAATTATAGGTTCATTTCGATCATATGTTCATTATAGAAATTTGTAAAATACAGAAAGTATAAAGACTAAAATTAAAACTTTATCTACAATCCTACCATTCCCAGAGATAACCGCTGCTATTTTGGTGTGTTTTCTTTCAGTTCTTCCTTGCTTTTTAAAAAACATATTTGACATGACCAATATGAGTAAAAAACCAGCCTTTTCTTCTAGAAGCCTTGGTTCATTTAGTGGAAAGTGATATTTATAAAGCTACAAACTGGAGTCTTAGAATGTCAATGGATATGTAATAGTTTCTAGGTCTTTTTGGTGAAGACAGCTAGAAAATGTATATTTAAATATAAAATCTCCATGAGTTTTCACTGGTAATCTTTTACTTTTCACTCAACCGCTTATATTTTACATCTGCATCTCCTTTCTTTCACACTGAGAATCCTGGTTCTCAATGACACAGGGATGATATGTGTATTAGCACATTCTCACATTGCTGATAAAGACATACTAAGTCTGGGTAATTTATAAAGAACAAAAAGTTTAATAGACTACAGTTCCATGTGGCTGGGGAGACCTCACAATCATGGCAGAAGACAAAAGGCATGTCCTACATGGTGGCAGACAGTAGAGAGCGGAGACCCAAGTGAAGGGGGTTTCCCCTTATAAAACCATCAGATTTCATGAGCATGGGAACAGTAGGAGGGAAATTGCGCCCATCGTTCAGTTATCTTCGACTGGGTCCCTCCCACAACACATGGAATTATGGGAGCTACAATTCAAGATGAAATTTGGGTGAGGACACAACCAAGCCATGTCAATATAATTAGAATATTCCATATTCATATGCTTTATTCTATATTAATTATGTATACAATCATCTCAGAATAACAGTACAAATACTCCCACCACCAATGCGATTGCTGAAAACAGTGTTTTTACTGTATATTCTTTCCCCATTTTTGCCCCCATTCTAAAACAGTTGTACTATGTCTACACTGTCAAGACAAAAACCACTGTATGATGTACGCTCACCCCTGTTCCGTATTAACTGTGTGTTTACTGTTCACTACTAGAACTTATATCAATGTTTCTTTGGTCATTTTTATTGTATGAATCTTGTTCTCCAGTAGGTTCTTCAGAAAGGATCCGTGAGGACAGTATCTTCTAAATTCTTTCATGTTAATAGAACTTTGTACCTTTTATTATTGAGAAAATCCATTTTGCTGAACATATAATTCTTGGCTCACATTTCCTTTCCATTAGTATTTTAAACACGTTAGTCCATTTTCTTCTGCCATAAGGTATTAACATGTTAGTCCATTTTCTTCTGCCATAAGGTATTGTGTTTGAAAAGACTTTTCATTATAAATTGCTTCCTGTTTTTGCTTAGATGTCGAGAAAGCTTTTTCCTTGTCTTAAATTCCAGCCTAGTTTGGTTTTGGTATTTGTTGTTCTGGTTGATATTCACAGCTATGTGACTTGTTCTTTCAGTGTATAGTCTCAGTTTTTTTCTTTTCTTTTCTTTTTTCAAGATGAATGTGTTTTATTTATAATATTTGGTTCTTTTAAACATGAATAAGAGATGTCTAGGTGAGTCAATCTTTATAATATGCCAGATTCAAAGGAACTCTTCCATTTTAAAAAATAGAGACAGTTGTTTCCTTCTTCCTGTGTATCTATTTCTAGAACATGTAGTTTGTTTAAATTGCATTTTAGGTTTTCGGGTACATGTGAAGAACATGCAAGATTGTTGCATAGGTTAACACATGGCAGTGTGATTTGCTGCCTTCCTCCCCATCACCTATATCTGGCATTTCTCCCCATGCTATCTCTCCCCAACCCCCCACTGTCCCTCCCCTATTATTTCCCCCTTACAGACCCCAGTGTGTGATGCTCCCCTTCCTGTGTTCACACACACCTATGAGTGAGAAACACCTATGCGGTGTTTGATTTTCTGTTCTTGTGTCAGTTTGCTGAGAATGATGGTTTCCAGGTTCATCCATGTCCCTACAAAGGACACGAACTCATCGTTTTTGATGGCTGTATAATATTCCATGGTGTATATGTGCCACATTTTCCCTGTCCAGTCTATCATTGTTGGGCATTTGGGTTGGTTCCAGGGCTTTGCTATTGTACACAGTGCTGCAATGAACATTCATATGCATGTGTCCTTATAGTAGAACGAATTATAGTCCTTTGGATATATACCCAGTAATGGGATTGCCGGGTCAAATGGAATTTCTATTTCTAGGTCCTTGAGGAATCGCCATACTATCTTCCACAATGGTTGAACTAATTTACACTCCCACCAACAGTGTAAAAGTGTTCCTGTTTCTCCACATCCTCTCCAGCATCTGTTGTCTCTAGATTTTTTTAATGATTGCCATTCTAACTGGCATGAGGTGGTATCTCAATGTAGTTTTGATTTTCATTTCTCTAATGACCAGTGATGAAGAGCATTTATTCATGTTTGTTGGCCTCATGTATGTCTTCGTTTGTAAAGTGTCTGTTCATATCCTTCACCCACTTTTGAATGGGCTTGTTTTTTTTCTTGTAAATCTGTTTTAGTTCTTTGTAGATTCTGGATATCAGCCCTTTGTCAGATGGGTAGACTGCAAAAATTTTTTCCCTTCTGTTCGTCGCTGATTCACTCTAATGACTGTTTCTTTTCTATGCAGAAGCTGTGGAGTTTGATTAGGTCCCATTTGTCTATTTTGGCTTTTGTTGCCAATGCTTTTGGTGTTTTGGTCATGAAGACCTTGCCTATGCCTGTGTCCTGAATGGTTTTGCCTAGATTTTCTTCTAGGGTTTTTATGATGTCAGGTCTTATGTTTAAGTCTTTAACCCATCTGGAGTTAATTTTGGTGTAAGGTGTCAGGAAGAAGTCCAGTTTCTGCTTTCTGCACATGGCTAGCCAGTTTGCATCTCAAAATAATAAAAGCTATTTATGACAAATCAAAAGCCAATATCATACTGAATGGGCAAAAACTGGAAGCATTCCCTCTGAAATCTAGCACTAGACAAGGATGGCCTCTCTCATCACTCCTATTAATACAGTATTGGAAGTTCTAGCCAGAGCAATCAGGCAAGAAAAAGAAATAAAGGGTATTCAAATAGGAAAGGAGGAAGTCAAATTGTCTCTGTTTGCAGATGATATGATTGTATATCTAGAAGACCCCATCGTCTCAGCCCAAAATCTCCTGAAACTGATAAGCAACTTCAGCAAAGTCTCAGGATACAAAATCAATGTGCCAAAATCACAAGCATTCCTATACACCAATAACAGACTTAAAGAGAGCCAAATCAAGAATGAACTGCCATCCACAGTTGCTACCAAGAGAATAAAATACTTAGGAATACAACTAACAAGGAACATAAAGTACCTCTTAAGGAGAACTACAAACCACTGCTCAACAAAATAAGAGAGGACACACACAGATGGAGAAACATTCCATGTTCATGGTTAGGAAGAATGAATATCGTAAAAATGGCCATACTGCCCAAAATAATTTACAGATTCAACGCTATCCCCGTCAAGCTACCAATGACCTTCTTCACAGAACTGGAAAAAACCACCTTAAACTTCGTATGGAACCAAAAGAGAGCCCACATAGCCAAGTCAATTCTAAGCAAAAAGAACAAAGTGGGAGGCATCACACTACTGAGCTTCAACTATACTACAAGGCTACAGTAATCAGAACAGCATGGTACTGATACCAAAACAGAGATATAGACCAGTGGAGCAGTTTTTTTCTCTTTAATTGCAGGAAAGTTTTCTTGCTTTATTGAGTTCCTAGCTCATTTTTTTGCACTAACAATATTTGAGGATCATCTGGATAGATGGAGAAAATAAAGCAGGCTGTGGTGCCAGTAAATTCACTGGATTGGAGCTGTCTGCTCTAGTTTACAACCTTCATGATGTCCAAGACTGTATTGTCTTTCATGAACTTGTAAAACTTGGTGTGAAGCTATCAGATAAAGATGTGTGTGAAGAAGACATAGAGAATAGAGGCTCTGAATACCTACACCTTTCAGCACTACCAATTAATTACTCTTCCAAATATGGCTGTTCCTGTCCCAGTGGGTACGATCTAAAGGAAAATGGCAGAGAGTATCAAAGGATTACTATGTCCACTCTGGTATGAGAAATCAGTTTTCCTCCAAAAGGGCCTTCTCCTGCCTGGGTCACCCTTCCCCTTTTGCTCTAAGCAATAGCAGCAGTAGGTGGATACTTGAGTGGCAGAATTGTGAGCATAGGAACATGAAAGGTGTGATCTTTGACAATCCTGTGTACTTGAAGACCACTGAAGAGGACCTCTCAGTGGACATGGGTAGACATGGTGCTTCTGGTGGATGCGCATGCCGAGCAATATCAGTCCTAAGCAGAGATAATGACTCAGCTTGACTTCTAAGACCAGTCTCAACTTTTGAGGTCCACATCAATAATTCCCTACTTTGGAAGGGTAACCAAGCCCGAGATGAGGCTATTTCTTCCTCCAGCCTCGAGAAACCTCAAGATATCTCTGCTGTGGATAAAGCTTGTGTATTTGACCTTTGCTGTGGTTTGAGTTTGTCCCCATGAAAACTTAGGTTGAAATTTGGTGTCCAGTGTAGCAGTGTTGGGAGGTGGGGCCTAGTGGGAGGTGCTTGGGTCATGGGGGCGCAATCTGCATGAATGCTTTCAACTCCTTCCTCCCTCACAGACACTGACATGATGCAGGCCTTATAGCTATTGGTAGCTTGACCCCATCTACTTGTATCTGGGGGTTCTTGGGGATACATTGTCACCCAGGTTTGTTATAAATGTCTGTTATCAATTTTGTTGTTCAATATTTTTAATGTGGGAATTCAGGAAGACTTTTTTTTTTTTTTTTTTTAAAGAGCAGTCTCTGCTGCCATTATTACCTTCCCAGAATCTCTTTGAACTTTATTATTATTATTTTTAACTTAAAATGAGCATAATGAGCTTGGGGCTCCCTCAACCA
The DNA here is from genome assembly GCA_031835075.1 of Saguinus oedipus. Taxonomy (NCBI): domain Eukaryota; kingdom Metazoa; phylum Chordata; class Mammalia; order Primates; family Cebidae; genus Saguinus; species Saguinus oedipus. Next base: position 5,736,548 of record CM063171.1, on the reverse strand, counting down.
GGAACATCCCCAACCTTGAGCAGCTCTTGGTTTATAGCAGGTTGCTCTTCCTCTGTGCTCAGAACTCCATTTCCACAAATACTATCTCAGTGTCCACCCATAAACTACCATTTCTTTTCCATATCCTTAAAGCCAATCACAGTCATACTGAGCTATCCATACACATTCTCCAGGGGATCTCTAAAGATGCCAGTTGTTATTTTTGTCAATGCTTTGATTATAAAGTTGCGCAGGTTTTGAGAGACCTATTTTAACCTCATTTTTTTTCCATAAACCCTATGATGTTTAGTACACAGCTTTACAGAAGGTGAAGTTTTCAGTAAAACATATCTTATGTTATTACAGAAATAGCTGCATGTATTCATTTTTGACACATGTGAAAGAGCACTTGAAATAATTAAAGATCAATATATAGAAAACTACACGAGTGACCAGAACAGGACAGTTGCTAACCCAGGAAAAACACGTGGTCTTGAGAAAGGAAGTAATCATAGCCAAGTGAACAATGTTGACATAATCTTAATATTTGAAACACTGGTTATCCCTCTACAACTTGTGAAATAATCACAGTGAGAGGAAAAGTGAGTGCAGTGGACACTAGGAGTCAATAGATACTGTCTAAAAATGTAAGAAATAAGTATATTGATTATGGACAAAACAGAGAGATATATAACAGAAGAAAAACAAAAGCTGCTAAAAGATCGAGCCCAGAGGACTTAAAAAAAATAGAACATGGAATTACTGTTTATTTTTTTATTTTTTAATTACAATTCCCCTGGTGCTATTTGATTTTTTTCTTTTCTTTTTTTTTTTTTTTTTTTGAGACAGGGTCTCTGTCACCCAGGCTGGAGTGCAGTAGTGTGATCTTGGCTCACTGCAACCTCCGCCTCTCAGATTCAAACAATTCTCCTGCCTCAGCCTCCCAAGTAGCTGAGATTACAGGCATGCACCACCATGCCCAGCTAATTTTTGTTTGTGTATTTTCAGTAGAGATGAAGTGTCACCATGTTGGTCAGTCTGGTCTCGAACTCCTGATCTCAAAGGATCTACATGCCTCAGCCTCCCAAAGTGCTGGGATTATAGGCATGAGCCTCTGCACCTGGCCTGATTTCTACTATTTCTTTGTTAATAAGTTAGAAAAAAAAATTTTTTAAGCCATGCTGAATACAAGGTTATGTACTTTTCAAGGTTCTTATTTCAGGTGCCAAATTGTTATCAGAAAGGATACATTAATTTAACATTGTTGAGGTCATGTATCTCCTCTGATGTGTCCTTCCAGAGGGATGGAATTCCCTCAGGGCAACACTCCTGACGTCTCTATGCCACAGCTTGAGAAAGCCGCTGCCAATTTCATAGGCAAAATTAACATCTCATTTACAATTTTGATTACTCTTGTTATATGATTTTAAAAATGTATATAAATGATTTGCATATAGTAATCTATGTCCTTTACTCATTTATTTACTGAGGTATTAATGATTTTCTTTTTGCTTCATATGAGTTTTTTAAAGATTAAGGAGATTGAGCATGGTGACTCATGCCTGTAGTCTCAGCACTTTGGGAGGTTGAGGCAGGCAGATTGCTCAAGCCCAGGAGCTGGAGAACAGCCTGGGCAGTGTGGTAAAACCCTCAAGCCTGTAATCCCAGCACTTTGGGAGGCCAAGGTGGGTGGATCACGAGGTCAACAGATAGAGACCATCCTGGTGAACATGGTGAAACACCGTCTCTACTAAAAATACAAAAAAGATTAGCTGGGCATGGTGGCACGTGTCTGTAATTTCAGCTACTCAGGAGGCTGAGGCAGGAGAATTGCCTGAACCCAGGAGGCGGAGGTTGCAGTGAGCGGAGATCATGCCATTGCACTCCAGCCTGGGTAACAAGAGCGAAACTCCGTCTCAAAAAAAAAAAAAAAATTAGCTGGGTGTGGTGGTGTGAGTCTCTAGTTCCAGCTTCCTGGTAGGTCGAGGCTCTAATGAGCTGTGATTGCACCATTGCACTCCAGCCTGAATGACAGAGCAAGACCCTGTCTCAAAAACAAACAAACGAGGAGGAGGAGGAGGAGGAGGAGGAGAAGAAGAAGAAGAAGAGAAAAGAAAAGATTAAGGAAACTCACCCTTTATTGTATTTTCTATAATTTTTTCTACTTTGTTCTTGGGTTGTTTGAGGATCAATTCAACTTAAATTTGCTTAATTTTTGACACACATAAGTTCAGAATTTTTCTACTTCCTTTGTTGTTGCTGTCATTGTTCCTCAAGCTTTAGAAGTTTATCTTGTCTTACCACCCATACCCACATCCAAAGTTCTGATAAATAACATTTTATTACCATACTTGACTTGGATGGCTGCCTTTTGCCGGGATAAGGACATTCTGCATTTATAGGGGAGAAAATAGACAATGCCTCTGTCCACCACTGCGGGCGTGCCTACGTGAATGAGCTCCAGAACCTCTAGAAGTGATTCAGAGAAGAGCCTCATTAACCCTGACACTGTCCTGTGGCCCTGCTGGCCCTTCCCAGTCTTTGAGAATCCCGGCAGTGGCAGCTCTGTTACGTGTTATTGGTTCTGAGTGGCTCTGAGAGCTGCTTTCACATGGTCTTTCCCTACAAAGTAAGGGGTCTGACCCAGCATGACGTAAAAGCCCTTGATTAAGGATTTGCTTAGTACCTTTGATGGACTCTAAACAGTCTCTCAACATTGAGTTGTCTGGTCCCTGCTGGATTTACTATGATCAGTGTTAATTTGATTGCTAGATTGAATTTTCTTAGGTCAACCTGATGAATAAAATAGGAGGGACAGTTTCCCCCAAAGACAGATAAAATCTCATTAGCCACAAAATTTTATATCGTGTGGCTCAGAAGATGGCCTTCTGCCTCTCCAGCTACACTCTCCCAAATATTCTGTTCTGGCTACACCAGTGAGCGGTTTCATTTTGCCAGTAGATAGTTCTGATCAGGACTAGTTGCAAATAGTTCACAGGATGGCTGTAAGTAAGTTGTGATTCACTCTAAGGAGTGTTTCCATCTTCAGTGTGGTTTGTTTCAAAGCAGAAGTCATTTGCTAGCCATGTTTTTGTTACATTGGTATTAAAAGTACTAATGTTAGTTAATGTTCCTTCTGAGAAATTAGAACCAGATTTCGTGAGAACTTATTCACTATCTCCAGGACATCCTGCACTAGATGTGTTTATGCAACATAGCAGAACACAATTTCCTAATCTGTTCAAATTCTAATATTAAAATTATGTAAAGCATAAATGCTCCCTTTGGATTCTTAAAGGGGCCTAATATCTACTTAATATTTTTCTTCTTTTATTTTTTTCCTGTTTTCATGTTTTTCATTCCTGGTTGAATATTATAATCACTTGGGAGTTTTTTTTTAATATCAGCCCTTGGCCCTCCTCTAGACCTTTTGAATCAGAATCTGCTGGGCGGAGCCTGGACATCAATACTTACAGATAATGTCCTCAGGTAATTTTGGTCAGCCAGTTCTGAGAACTAGTGACTCTAGTTCAAATTTTTAATTCATCACGACTACCCAGAGAGAGAGAGAGAAGTCCTCCTTAGGAGTGTAGAGAGGCTATCTGATGGGAGCTTTGGGGTCATCCGAAAATAGCCTCGGGGACAGCTCAGTGAGGGATATGCCGAGAGTATGTCCGAAGCTGTTCACAAAGCAAGCCCCCCGTTTCAACTTACTGCCTCAGTCCATTTGTGCTGCTACGACAGAACACCTCAGCCTGGGTAATTGATAAATAAGAGAAATGTACTGCTCACAGTTCCAGAGGCTGGGAAGTTGAAGACAGAGGCATCAGCAAACTCGGTGTCTGTGGAGAGCCTGTTGCTCATAGCTGGCGCCTTCTGTGAGTCCTCGAGTGGCGGAAGAGGGCGAGGGCACTTGCTCGAGGCTCTCTTCTGATACAGGAGGAGCCTACATCACCCTCATGGTACAGGGTACCTCCTCGTCATCGCAAGGGCAGGCCTTCTCATCTCTTCTCTGGAGCTGTACCCTTGTCCTTTTTACCATTCTCTCACGTCTGTGGGAGAGCGGGAGGTGCTCGGAACACCCCCGCTTCAAAGACAGGGTGGGGGCTCAGCTCCTCACGTGTCTGCTGACATTACCCTGGGCCAGGCGTTCCAACAAGCAGAACGTCAGGGGAGAAGGGAGAGGTGGAAACAAGGCTATTCCCACTTCCTGGTGCTGCTGAAAGGTAATGAAAGGCAAATCCGACTCTGAAGGTGTGGGAAGAAAGCACATGCTGAGTGGGACTCTTCCTCCTCCATGTGACAAGTCAGGGTGCTCAGGACTCAGTTCCTTTCTGTTGCCTCTTCTAAGGTGTAGGAAAAATGACAGTATAAGTGTGTACCAGAGATTTGTTGAAAAACTGAATTAAGTGTGGTGAAGACAGAGCTAATTTATCTTTTCTTCTCTCTCCCCATAGCTCCACTCCCCTTAGATTACGGCTGAAGAGGAAGGCTATGGAAATGTGAGAAAGAAACCCCTGCCCTCTGGATTTCATGTCACGCAGCCAGACACTTCTCCAATGCGGCTACTCTCTGCAAAACGTTTTCCTCATCCAACTTCTCCGACCCATCCCTGCTCCAAGGAGCGCTGTTCAGACTCAGGTGATCTTCTGACCAGATCGTCCTAACCTCTTCTTCTTTATTTACTCATTCAGTCATTCATTTATTCAACAGTCATCAACTATCTTGTGGCAGACTTTGTTGGGTGTTGAAGGAGACCTCCCCAAATGAAAAGATACTATCCCAGCTTCTGTTTTGTTTACGGACTAGTTAGAGAAGACTTGAAAGCAAATCATTACCATATAGTGTGAGTTGTTTCATAATAAGCAAGATGATAACAAGAACCGGAATGAGCATGAACATGACAGAGCCTCTGAGAGCCGAAGGATAAATGTGTGCTTCACAGAGTGGCCAGGACATCCGGACATGAGGCCAGTGCAAGAGGGTGAGGATGGCACAGCCATGGGCTCCTCTGTGAAGCTTGTCAGGGAGCATGGAGAGGCGTAGGGGAAGCCAAGCCCCAGAAGGAAGTCGGAGACAGAATTTGGAATTTAAATCTGTAGGAATGAGAGAGACGGTGGCCTTGAAGCAGGTCTGCAGCCTGCTGTGGCTGAGAGACAATTCTACAGGCTAGGCAAAGAGCTGACTGCAGCGGTACATCTAATAGCCAAGAGAGGTCCTGAAGGAGGCAGCAGGGAGGAGGCTGGCAGGAGCACGGGTCGTTGAGCTTCTTGCCACCAGCTCCTCTGCATGAAAGCAGGTGCCTTCTTTCATTGCATGACTCCTGTTTTCCCTGAAATGCTCTCTATGCATTGCCTGTTGGAACCAGAACATTTTGTCCCATAGAAATGAAATTTCAGTTTGCTCAAAAATGAAAGAATGCGGCCTTGTATGGTGGCTCACCCCTGTAATCCCAGCACTTAGTGAGACTGAGGCGGGTGGATCCCCTGAGGTCAGGGGTCTGAGACCAACCTGGCTTTTAGTGGAGATGGTGAAACCCTGTCTCTACTAAAATTACAGAAGTTCGCTAGGCATGGTGGTGGGTGCCTGAAATCTCAGCTACTTGGGAGGCTGAGACAGGAGAATTGCTTAAACTCAAGGGGCGGAGGTTGCAGTGAGCCGAGACCACCCTACTGCACTCCAGCCTAGGCAACAAGAGCAAAACTCCATCTCAAAAAAATAAAAAAATGAAAAGAAAGTGGAAGAATGCAATGATTGTAGTGTACGTTCTGTGAGGAGAGTAAGGGTATTTTTCTCTTCTGTGTATCCCCAGAAGACAGCACAGTACCTGGTGTGAAGGAGTTCCACAGATATTTTTGATGAGGCTGGGCACAGTGGGCTCATGCCGGTAATCCCAGCACTTTGGGAAGCTAAGGTGGGAGGATCCTCTGAGGCCAGGAGTTCAAGATCATCCTGGGAAACATAGCGAGACCCCATCTTTACAAGAAATTTAAAAATTAGTTGGGCGTGGTGGTGCGCCTATAGTTCCAGCTACTCAGGAGGTTGCAGTGGGAGGATGGCTTGAACCCAGGAGCTGGAGGCTGCAGTGACCTGTGATCACACCCCGCACTCCAGCCTCTGGGCAAGCGGTAGTTTGTGGCAGTTTGTCATGGCAGCCATGGCTTGCCAGCAACCACTAGAAGCTAGGAGGGGGACAAGGCGACAGAGTGAGACCCTGACTCAAAAAAAATCTTTGATGAGCTGGGTTGACTCCTAAACAATTGGAAGGGTGTGTTAGTTTCCTGTGGCTGAGATAGAAAACGACCACAAGCTGGGTAGCTTTAAGCCACAGAAATCAAGGTGCCACAGGGTCATGAGTCTTCCGATGGCTCGACTGGAGACTCCCTCCTTGTCCCTTCCTAGCATCTGGAGGTTGCTGGCAAGCCTTGGCATTCCTCTGCTGGCAGCTGCACCATCCCAGTCTCTAGTCTGTTACTTCCCTGCCTTCTTCACTGTGCCTCTTAGTCACATTTCCCTCTTCTTATAAGGACACCAGTCATGGGATGAGTTCCCACCCGAATCCACTGTGACCTTATCTTAATTGGTTTACGTCTACACAAACCCTATTTCCAAAGAAACTCACATTCACAAGTACCTTAGCAGGGGTAAGGATATGAACATATCTTTTTTCGGGGACAGAGCTTAGCCAACGAAGGGTGCTGTGTGTGCTCTTCTTCTGTGTCCAGAAATCTGAAGCTTCTCTGGAGGGACTCCTTCTACATGGGGCAGGTTGTTCCAGAGGCAGCTCTAGAACTTCACATAATTATTATGCAGTCAGCATGCCCTGTTCATGCATTCCTCCAGTGTCTGAGGGCCTACTGTGTGCTGATGCTGCTTCAGGATCTGGATGTGGAGAGATGAGTAAGCCGGACCGTTCTGATCAAATACGATTGTTTGTGTTTTCAACTTGCAAAGAACATAAAGAACTCTTCTGGCAATTACATGATGAAAACATAGCTTTAAAAGAAAGGAAAATTAATCATTTCCTTTTTGTTAAGATATAAACTAAGAAGCATGCTTGGGGAAATATCATCTCATAGGATCATGCCTTATGGGCAAGGGCTTACAGCAAAACTGTGGAGCCCAGCTTGGAGTGCCCTGAATCTGAACACACCAGGGCGACAAAAACAGCAGCAAGGATGGGAGGTCTGAGGTGGGGGAGGTGACGGGGAGCTGTGGGATGCTTCCTTCCAAGCCATGGCTTGCAGTGGCGCTGGGGGCTCTGGCAGTGGGTCAGGCCAGAAGGGGTCGTTTGGAGCTGTCCTGGTGGCCGCTGGAACCGCCAATGTGATGGAGCTCATCCTGGTCCAGTGAGCGCCCTGGGTGTATGGGAAAGAAGTACGCTGGAGCTGACATTCAGGGAACGGCCCCAGGACTGCTGTGTGTTGGCGCCTTCTTCCTTCCGTGGCTTTCCCGGTGGCCTTGGGTTGCCATCGCACCTTTCTTCCCCTTTGGCTTCTGGCCTGAGCCTCCGTGTGCCTCACTGCCGGCCTCCTGCCTCTGAATTCAGTCCTCAGATTCTCAACAACTCGTTCCCGCTTTGTCAATGTTGAGAATGTGACAAATGGCCTCTGTTTGGCAGAGCTGGGATGGCCAACAGCTATGACTGGACCTGGGGACAGCTCCTCCGGCCAGGCGAAGGCTGAAGGGTCCCAGACAATGATAGCAAGCGAAGAAGCTGCGTCCCGGCTTGGGTAGTCACCAGCCATGAAGGATAAAGGCTAAGATGCAACATGAAAGATGGACGTAAATGTGATGGTGTTGCGTAACCCCTCAGATGACTGGGAGTGACTCTACCTCTCTCCGTAGGTTTTTACCTGGTGATACTCAGTGTTTGTAGAAGATCATGGTTCCCACACAAATCACAAGCACTGTTGCTAATATATGGTTACAGGAAAATGTCCTATTCCATTTCTCAACCACCACCCGCCCTCGTATGAGGATTATGAGCCATCGTAACCTGCAGGTAGAGTTCAGTATTCAACAAAATGAGCGGCTGTCGTCCTGGCTGCCACCTAGTGTACCATAGGCTGCTCTTTCCTACTGAAGGTATGAACAGACTTGCGCCTCTAATCATTCCTGGGCAGGGTTCTATTAATACATATCAGGCAACTATGAAAAAAAAAGACTAGATATTTTCCTTAAGCAATCAAAAGTAGTTTCGTATTATTTTATATCAGTGTGTGATTTACGTTCATTGGTATACTATTTTTTAGATCCTTAATTCTAAGATATGAAAATGAACTAACGAAATCTACGTCCAGTGCATTTAAGTTCAGGATTCAGGGCAAAGTACTGCTAGCGGTCAACGTAAACTTTTCACTGAAAGGCCGCAGAAGAATGCAGATATATGTGATGTGTCTGGAAGCCCTCAATAAAACATTTCACTCGACTAACCTTGAACTACTTTGGTGTGAGCAGCAGAGCTGCTCAGCCAATGCAGAAACAAAGCACCGAATTTGATCAGCCAGCTGGCCCATATGCCCACGCAAAGCCCTTGTCTTTGCAGAGCCTGGGATGTGTCACCATGACGGCACTGTGGCCACATGGCAGTTCTCCAGGGCGAGCCTATAGTTCGTCCATAAACTGTGATCAGTTTCCACACCCACCAGCTTCCCATCGCTGTCCAGTCTGCTTTCGATTTTGCCTTCGCTGGATCCTTCAGCAGGTCTCACAGCAACAGAGCTGCTTCCTGGCCTTGCACCCTCTAGTGCTCTCAGCCAGGAACGTGCATGGAGGTCGTACTCCCAGAGCTAAAGAGGCTCCATGTGAAGCAGGCAGTGGGTGGCGAATCTGGTGCTAGCACTCCTTTATTTTCAGGGACATTTGCTGCAGTCGCACCTCTGGCCTTTCTCCATTCTTCACACCCTTGTCTCCCCAGAAGAAGAGAAGTGATTTACCTTATTGAGGAGAAGGAGCCCTATCCTGCTTCTCTCTGAAGGGCCAGCTGTGCTCACACAGCTTATGGTGCTCCCTGCTTGTCTGTTCCTGGAGTCTTACAGTGCAGGGCTTTGGTGGGCAAGCCTGTGCAATTCACAGGGATGGTGTTATAAACCACGTTCCTCAGAATCTGTCAGCTTTGTTGTAAGTAAGAGGCTGTTTTACTCTCCATCTGCCATACCCTGTGTCTACCTCAGTGAGTTTTGAAATTATGGTACAGGGATGTCAATTATTAGGGTCCCTGAGACCCCAACATTCTAAAAAGAGAGAAAACAACTTAGTGTTCTGCTTCCAAAGAAGCTACGAGACAGAGAAGGAAAATGGATTTGCATATGTAGCTTGCAAAAAAACTTCATGCAAAATAAAATGTACACGAATGTAAGGAAATAGAAATAAAGATAATTGTGAACCATTGCCCAGTGCTAAAGGGAAACGAAAGTGAAGTAATTGAAGGGAAATGGGTTAAATAAGAGGGTCAGAGTTTAGATTAAAATGCGGAAGCAGGGATTTTAAAAAGTGGAAGTGGGCTGGGTGAGGGGCTCATGCCTGTAATCTCAGCCTTTGGGAGGCAGAGGCAGGCGGATCAACTGAGGTCAGGAGTTCAAGCCCAGCCTGGCCAACATGGTGAAACCTCATCTCTACTGAAATTACAAAAATTAGCCGGGTGGGGGTCGCATACCTGTAATCCCAGCTACTTGGGAGGCTGAGGCAGGAGAATCGCTTGAACCTGGGAAGCAGAAACTATAGTGAGCCAAGATGGTGCCACTGCACTCCAGCCTGGGTGACAGAGCAAGACTCCATCTTAAAAAAAAAAAAAGTGAAAGTGGAGTGGGGTGGAGGGGTGGGTAACACTAGGCTTGGGGGTGAGGAATGCAGTAAAATGCAAGTAAAATGAATAGTCAGTCACTCATTCAACAGGCTGACGGGTCTGTGCATGCCAGGCCTGGTTAACCTTGCTAAAAGTGTTAAATCAAGACCATGGACAGTCACTAAAGGGTTTAGAACCAAGGAATGGGCTGGCCTGACTTGCATATTAGAAAATCCCTTGGCTAGAAGGAGGAGAATGAGCCGGAACCTTCAGATCTCCAGGAAGCCTGATGAGAGGTCACTGCATAATGATGGTAAGTGGAACTTCTAGTTGGGGTTCTGGGGAGAGGGGGCTTGTGGGGCTGTTACTGGTTTCTAGGGTGAAGCTATAAGGCTCTGGGAGAGCCTGGGTGAACTTGGGTGGTGAAGCTGGATAGAGATGGACTCAGGCTGGTCCAAGGATGGTGGTGGAAATGGGGCCTCAACACAGGCTCAGCTGAAAGATGGTGCAGAATCGTAAGGTAGGGTCCTCCCCAGTGCTTCCAGAGGGTGGGAGCTGTTTTCAAGAACATTAGGGTTCACCTTCTGTAGAAGATATTTCTCCTTGAATTTACAGGATACTCATTTTAGTGTTACATACCCAGTATTGTGTAACTAGAAGTACAAAAATCAAATTTCTGAAGTAATTTGGACTTTTTTTAAACAAAGTAAGTGTTTTGATCAACAGAATAATTTAAACATTTCTCTAAAAGGAGACATGCTTTGCAACAAGTATTGTGGGAAGAACTGGATATCTACCTGAAGAAGAATGAAGTCATGTCCTTCCCTCACGTCTGCCACAAAAATTAACTCAAAGCGGAGCACAGACCTAAACATAAGAGTTCAAATGTTAACACTCTTAGAAGAAATTAAAGGAGTCAATCTTCATAATCTGGGCTTGGGTAAAGCCTTCTTAGATATGACACAAAAAGCACAACTGACGAAAGAGAAAAGCAGCGTTGGACGTCATCAAAAGTTTAGACATTTTATGCTTCAAAGGATGCCATCAAGAAAGTGAAAAGAAAGCTCACAGAGTGGGAAAAACATCTGCAGACCATGTGTCTGATGAGGGACTGGTATCCAGAATGTATAAAGAATGCTTATAGCTCAAATGACAAGTAATCCAGTTAAAACATGGGAAAGCTCCAAGAGCTAAAAGCAGAGCTACCACTGGACTCAGCAACCCCATGACTGGGTTACCATTGGACTCAGCAGTCCCATGACTGGGTTACCATTGGACTCAGCAACCCCATGACTGGGTTACCATTGGACTCAGCAGTCCCATGACTGGGTTACCATTGGACTCAGCAACCCCATGACTGGGTTACCATTGGACTCAGCAACCCCATGACTGGGTTACCATTGGACTCAGCAGTCCCATGACTGGGTTACCATTGGACTCAGCAGTCCCATGACTGGGTTACCATTGGACTCAGCAACCCCATGACTGGGTTACCATTGGACTCAGCAGTCCCATGACTGGGTTACCATTGGACTCAGCAGTCCCATGACTGGGTTACCATTGGACTCAGCAACCCCATGACTGGCTTACCATTGGACTCAGCAGTCCCATGACTGGGTTACCATTGGATTCAGCAGTCCCATGACTGGGTTACCATTGGACTCAGCAGTCCCATGACTGGGTTACCATTGGACTCAGCAGTCCCATGACTGGGTTACCATTGGACTCAGCAGTCCCATGACTGGGTTACCATTGGACTCAGCAGTCCCATGACTGGGTTACCATTGGACTCAGCAACCCCATGACTGGGTTACCATTGGACTCAGCAGTCCCATGACTGGGTTACCATTGGACTCAGCAGTCCCATGACTGGGTTACCATTGGACTCAGCAATTATTGGACTCAGCAATCCCATTACTGTGTTACCATTGGACTCAGCAGTCCCATTACTGGGTGTATAACCAGAGTAAAATGAGTTGTTCTACTGTAAAGACACATACATGTGAATGTTTATTGCAGCACTGTTCACAATAGCGCAGACATAGAATCAATCTAAATGCCCATTAATGAGAGACTGAATAAAGGAAATGTGGTACATACACCATGGAATGCTATGCAGCCATTGAAAAGAATGACATCATGCCTTTTGCATGACGTGGAACATGGAAGGAGCTGGAGGCTATTACCCTTAGCAAACTAAGGCAGGAACAGAAAACCAAACACTGCGTGTTCTCACTTACAAATGGGAGCTCAGTGATGAGAGCACATGGATATGAAGAGGGGAAACACAGACACTGGGGCCTTTCTGAGGATGGAGAGTGGGAGAAGGGAGAGGATCAAGAAAAACAACTAATGGGTACTGGGCTTGATACCTGGGCGACGAAACAAGCTGCACAGTCACCCCCCACCCCTGCCGACACGAATTTACCAGCAGGGCAAACAAAACCAAAAATGGGAAAGGATTTGAATAGACATTTCTCCAGCAAAGATAGGCAATTGCCAATCAGCACATGAGAAGATACTCAACGTGACTCACGACTGGGGAACTGCAAACAAACCCACCATGAAATACCACTTCACATTCACTAGGATGGCTAAGAAAGACAGATAGTACCAAATGTTGGCAAGGATGTAGAGAAACTCGAACTCCCCTGTGCTGTTTGTGGGAATGCAAAATGGGGAGCCAACTTGGAGAACAGTCTGATAGCTCCTTGAAAGTTCAGCATAAAGTAATGGTAATTTGACTCAGAAGTTCCACTCCTAGTGGCATATGCAACAGAAGTGAAAAGATGTCCACAAAATTGTGTTTATGAATGAAACACATGATGAAAATCTAAAAAGTGAGAAACACTAATGCATCAACAGATGAGTGAATAAATACAATGAAGTAGATCCATACAGTGGATTCTTTGTAAATGAAAGGAATGGAATACTGACTCATGCTATAACCTTGAAACCCTTATGCTAAGTGAAAGAAGCCATCCGCAAAGGACAATATATTGTGTGATTCTATTTTATGGAATGTCCAGAGCAGGCACATCTGTAGAGCCAGAAAGTAGTTCCGTGGTTGCCTGGGGTGGCAGTGGGAGGAAATGGGAGTGATCGCTAGTGTACTAATGGGCTTGGTTTTTTTTTTTTTTTGGAGTGATACAAATGTCCCCAAATTTGTGATAGTTTCACAACCCTGTGAATATACTAAAAGCTTTTCAATTGTACACTTCAAATAGATGAATTTTATGGTGTGTGAATTCAATCTCAATATATTTTCTAAAAGTTAATATGCATAGTATATTTAAACTGTAATATCCTTCCCTCCCTCCTTCCCTCCTCTTTCCGTCCCTCCCTCCCTCCTGCTCCCCTCTCCCTCCTCCCCTCCCCTCCCTCCCTCCTCCCCTGCCTCCTCCCCTCCCTCCCTCCCTTCTCCCCTCCCTCCCTCCCTCCTCTCCTCCCTCCCTTCCTCCCTCTGTCCCTCCCTTCCTTTCTTCCTTCCTTCCTTCCTTCCTTCCTTCCTTCCTTCCTTCCTTCCTTCCTTCCTTCCTTCCTTCCTTCCTTCCTCCATGCCTAATTTATAAGCCTGGGATAGAATATGTTTAGACCCATGAAATAAAGCATAATTATATTGTTAGTTGGGTAATAAGAAAACATAGCAAGCTAAAAATGGAAAATTCATTTAATTTGAGAAACTACAGACAGAGAGGATATCTGAGGTTTAAGCAAGTCTCCTTAATAACATTTATTCATTTTTTATTCAACATATATTTATGGGACATGTATTAAACATCTGAGGTGCTGTACTAGGTGCTAATTTATGATTTCAGAGCAACATACAAGTGTATTTTCTATAGCACACACCTGAGAGCAAGTTTCGAATGTTTTATAACCAGTCGATTGAGACTGCCTCCTTCCTTTTTTCTAGCAAGTCATTTACAGTAGCTGACTTTGGTCTATCACAAATTGCTTACAAAGAAAAAACCCACAATCACACTTGGAAATCTCTTGCTATTTACAGAAACACAAAGCACTTTCTTAGAAAATTCATAACATAGCTGTGTGTGTTGAACAACATCTGAGTGTCTTGTAGCACCATTTGGGGACCTCACAGCCACAGGGAGTGCGGTGTGGACAAGCCGGGTCTGCCTTTTGGGGGTCCTCCCTCCACCACTGGGGCTGCAGATCTACTTTGGTTTAGGAGGGTTGGACACTTGACCCAACTGAGGTTAGTGGCTGGTGTCAGCCTCACGGCCCATAGAGATTTGCGCTGATTGTGAAATAGCTCCCAGGAGACTCAGGTCTACAGGATCAAGTCAGAACCCACCTCTTCTCAGAGCAAACTCGAGCCTTAAGTCCACGTGACTTCAAAGTGCTGTCTCAGGACCACCTCAAGCCCCTCTGAACCTGCATCTCTGGAGGTGGGTCAGATGAGACTTTAAAGCCCATAAAGTTTGCAAACTACTGTCTGCGATGAACACAGATCTGAGATGGACTCTCAAGGTCCTTTAAAAGTTAAAAAAAAAAAAAAAAAAAAACCTGGGACCTTCTAATCCAGGACTGTTGTAGGATTCCCCTGGGCCTGATCTAGTTTATGCTTAGGTCTTCACAACTTAATTGAATTCAATTCCGGAGATAAGGCATATGGACAGGGAAAGTGGCCACTCATCTCATCTTTTTATTATTATTATTATTTTTACTTTAAGTTCGGAGATACATGTGCAGAATGTGCAGGTTTGTTACATAAGTATACATGTGCCATGGTGGTTTGCTCCACCTATCAATCCATCATCTAGGTTTTAATCCCTGTGTGCACTAGGTATTTGTCCTAATGCTCTCCCTCCCCTGCCCCCAACCCCCTGACAGGCTTCCGTGTGTGATGTTCCCCTCCCTGTGTCCATGTGTTCTCATCGTTCAACTCCCACTTATGAGTGAAAACTTGCGGTGTTTGGTTTTCCTGTGTTAGTTTGCTGCGAACGATGACTGGTAGCTTCATCCATGTCCCTGCAAATAACATGATCTCATTCTTTTTTTAAGGCTGTGTAGTAGTCCATGGTGTATATGTGCCACATTTTCTTTATCCAGTCTATCATCGATGGGCATTTGGGTTGGTTCCAAGCCTTTGATATTGTAAATAGTGCTGCAGTAAACTATGTGTGCATGTGTCTTTATAGTAGAATGATTTATATTCCTTTGGGTATATACCCAGTAATGGGATTGCTGGGTTAAATGGTATTTCTGGTTCTAGATCCTTTAGGAATCGCCACACTGTCTTCCACAATGGTTGAACTAATTTACACTCCCACTAACAGTGTGAAAGTATTCCTATTTCTCCACAGCCTCGCCAGCATCTATTGTTTCCTGACTTTTTAATAATGACTCAAAAGAGCCCATATAGCCAAGACAATCCTAAGCAAAAAGAACAAACTGGAGGCATCTAACTGCAAACTATACTACAAGGCTACAGTAACCAAAACAGCATGGTACTGGTACCAAAACAGGTATATACACCAATGGAACAGAAAAGAGACCTCAGAAACAACACCACACATCTGCAACCATCTGATCTTCAACAAACCAGTTAAAAACATGCTATGGGGAAAAGATTCCCTATTTAAGAAATGGTACTGGGAAAGCTGGCTAGCCATATGCAGAAAACTGAAACTGGACCCCTTCCTTACACCTTATACAGAAGTTAACTGGAGATGAATTAAATACTTAAATGTAAAACCCAAAACTATAAAAAAAACTAGAAGAAAACCTAGGCAATACTCTTCAGGACATAGGCATGGGCAAAGACTTCATGACTAAACACCGAAAGCCATGACAACAAAAGCCAAAATTGACAAATGGGATCTAATTAAACTAAAGAGCTTCTGCACAGCAAAGGAAACTGTCATCAGAATAGTATCAGAATGGGAGAAAATTTCTGCAATCTACCTATCTGACAAAGGTAATGTCAAAATCTACAAGGAACTTAAACAAATTTACAAGAAAAAAAAAAACCCATCCCATCAAAAAGTGGGCAAAGGATATGAACAGACACTTCTCAAAAGACACTTATACAGCCAACAAACCTATGAAAAAAAGTTCATCATCATTGATCATTAGAGAAATGCAGCTCAAAACCATCTCATGCCAGTCAGAATGACAATTATTAAAATTGAATTAAAGCCTCATCTTTAATCTGGGGCTCATTTTTTTCATTTATCCTCGGTAGGTCAACCCAATTATCTTTGTCAGGGAATCAGCAGTGAATTCAAAAAGCAATCCAGGAAAAAAAGGTGTCTATACATATTCCTAGCAGATTTTACTCCTATGGAAAAAAACACATTTAGAGAAAGTGGACTTTTTTCTAAGAAGAACAATGTAATTTTAAAACAAAAATGAAAGGGAACAAATTTTCACCACATAATTAAACCATCAAAAATGTCCGCATTATTTTAAGCAAAAATCTTTTTCTTCCCCCTCAGTGTCTGAATTTTCTTTATTGTTTACCAGGATTCATGATTTTTTTTGTATCTTATTCTCATTCATTTATTCAGTTGAGCAATTACACTTTGTCAGAAAAATACCTAAAGTTTTATTATGTAACTTGCAGATTTTCAGGATGAGTGAAGCAGGAAAATGGCAGAAGAGTTCAGGAAAGACAAAAATGTAAGACTGTGTCTAAGTTTACGCCTCTCTTGAATTTGATGATCCACTATTCATTTAATCACCTGAATATCTCTTAGGGATTCTTCCTTCACAGTGGAGGAAAGTGGGCTCCCCTGAATTCATTGGAACACCGTCCTTTAAGGAGAAAGAAACTTTGAACAGTAGATGTCTTTTTCAGCAACTACTGCCGATATTTTGAAAGTACTCATTCTTTTTCAACCAGATAACAAAGGCTGAGGAGTTGCCTTCTTTCCAATTGATCCAATGGTTTGCTGGCACTTTTAAAACACATTACATAAGTCCTTGGAAATCTTTTGTGGAGGCAAATTCAGTATTTTTAAGCAGTGATCCTTTGCTCTCACGATTCATGGCATGGAGACAGCCCCCAGCCTTCCTGAATCAGGGTGAATGTTGATATTCAGTTTTCAAGGTAACACACAATATAAGGCTTCTATTGTCCCGAGGAGATCTAACATATTACCTTCTCTTGACAAAAAGTCTCTTGCAGATGTACCTCATTTAGTGCAAACATTTTTTTGGGGAGGATGGGGTCTTGCTCTGTTGTCCAGGCTGGAGTGCAGTGGTGCAGTCACAGCTCACTGCAGCCTTGACCTCCTGGACTCAAGTGATCCTTCTGCTTCCGTGTCCCTAGTAGTTGAGACCACAGGCATGTGCCACCATGCCTGGCTAATTTTAAAAAAATCTTTAATGTTTTGTAGAGATGGGGGTTTCCCTGTGTTGCCCAAGCTAGTCTGGAACTCCTGGCCTCAAGGGATCATCCCTC
The DNA here is from genome assembly GCA_031835075.1 of Saguinus oedipus. Lineage (NCBI taxonomy): Eukaryota > Metazoa > Chordata > Mammalia > Primates > Cebidae > Saguinus > Saguinus oedipus. The sequence goes on along the minus strand of CM063171.1, from coordinate 5,719,353 downwards.
CTTGGCCTCCCAAAGTGCTGGGATTACAGGTATGAGCCACCATGCCCAGCCAAAACTCATTTTTAATGCAATAATAGTGTATGCATGTATATATATATACACACACGTATGTATATAGATATAAATGACTGATCATGTAAAAAGGCAGTTATCTCTTGTGATACAAGTTCTACTATAGCAAACACAGATGACTAAGCTAAAAATATTTCAACTCCTGCCTCCATGGCTCTTCTCAAGGGCTTCAAAAGAACTTAGGTCTCGGAGGTGGCATTTTAGCCAAACTTTCTTAATCAAACGACCCGTTAGTTGGTCATTGACTGGGATTCTGCCCCATTCTTCACCCAGCACCATTTTCTGTTGTTGTTGAGCAAGCCATGTGCCCAGGACTGAGGTTTAGTGCATCACCCTTCAAGCAGCCGACTGAGATCCTTGCTGATGCCGCCACGTTCTCATCGGCAAGCCATCCCTGTCGCAGCCCATAATGACATGTCAGAGATTACTCTTGTCTACACCCTGTATTGGGAGCCGCAGAGCAGCAGTGTCTGAGGAAGCCTTTGCCCAGGTGGACGGGCAGGCAGGCAGGCAGGCAGGCAGACCATCCATCAGTCCATCATGCAGGGCCAGCTATGTGCCAGGCTTCATGCCATGATGTACCGTGTGTGATCAGTCTCACAGAAGCCCGTGTCCGTCAGAAGCTTTCCTGCTCCTCAAGGCAAGGGAGAAATTTTTGTGCACTCAGACTTTGGGAGGGGACTCCTGCATTTCACCCTGTTCTATGAGTTCTCCAATCCTTAGTGATGTATTGATTTTTGGATTGATTGGTAATCCATGCTAAGTTATGTCCTTTCTGGGACTCAGTATAAGATGAAAAAATTCCACGAGCTGGGTCAGAAATAGACAGTAGCTTTCACTTTTGTGTGGACCTCCTTTTAGCTGGGATAGAAGGAACATTACAGGATCGTGGCCACAGACCCTGAGGATGGCTCCTGGGTGTGGACAGGGCAAACACAAGGGCCTGGTCTGAGGAGCTGCTTTGTGCAAGGTGGGACCGAGAGGGACCCAGAGCCACCTCTGTCTGCAATATCCACTCCAAGTGTGGCTGCTGCAGGACCCTGCTCAGAGAGTTTGACCTGAGTAATGTGAAAAGAGAAAATGACATATGACGGAAGAAACGGAAAGTTAGGCTTTTCCTGCCTTCTGGAAAAACGTTTGTATCTTTTTTAACAAGTAGAAACTTTTATGTGTAGAATTATCCAAGAGTAATATATTTACAGTTTGCATGGCCTTGATTGTGTTAATGAAGCTATTATTCATACACAAAATGAAAATCATTCTGCTTTGGAGGCCTACTTTGGAGATGGTGTTTTTTTGGGGGGGGTGGCACAAGCAATACAATCAGTTATGCAAGCAGGAAGAGAAGAATCAGGGCCAGGGCGCAGTGGTGGGGCTGGGTGGGCGGGGTGGCGCCGGCGCTTCCTTTCAGCATGCACATCACCCTGGACCAGGACCCGTTGTTGGGCAGCGGGGCGATGCCCATCACGTTGCACATGACGTTGTAGACGTCCACCGATCTGATGGGAGCGGCTCTGAAGTTGGACTTGAAATCTGAAAAAGAAAGGAAAGAAGCTGTCGTGGCGGCTCCAGAGCAGAGGCGGGCTGAGCGCAATAAGGAAGAATTATATTCAGGCTGCAGGTGACCTGGAGATAGAATCAGCTCCATCAGTGGGGTATGGGCCTAGTGAGTGTGAACGTGGAAGAGTGTCTGGAAGGCTGTAGGTTAGAAAGGAAATAGCTTTCTATGGCTCGTGGAGATGAATTTCTTTAACAGACAAGCAGCAGAGCCAGGCTTCAGGGCTCACACCTGTAGTCTCAGCGTGTTGGGAGGCCGAGGAGGGAGGATTGCCTGAGCCCAGGAGTTTGAGAGCAGTGTGGATGACAGAGAAAGACTCTCTAAAAAAACATGTTTTAAACCAGGCATGGTGGTGTGCACCTGTAGTCCCAGCTACTCGGAAGGCTGAGGCAAGCAGATCACTTAGGCCCAGGAGTTGAAGGCTGTGGTGAGCCAAGATGGTGCTGCTGTACTCCAGCCTGGGCAAGAGAGTGAGATCCTGTCTCAGAACTGCTCTCTTTGTGACAACAGCACTTCCTTTGGGGGACTGGGGGGACGCTGAAGGGCCATCTGCTGCTGCTCCATGTCTGCAGAGCACAGTAGGGCCTGTATGGTCACAGAGTGACTGTCTTGCCCTTAACCAAATGAAATGCCGTGCTCGTCTTCCAGAACATCTGTCTAGCCCGTGCTGATGGCCAGAGTACCAGCGTCCACTGCAGAGGCTGCAAGACAGCTCAAGAATGTTTCTCACTGGGCCGCCCCATCGAGGTCACAGGTCTTGATGGAATGTCAAACTGTGCCGTTGTCTCGGTGCTGGCTAGCTCAGCAGCCCTGGCGATGGTTTCCTAAATACATGTTGAAGATCCTTGAACACTCCTTGGGAGCATTTTATCAATAGATAAAATAAGTTAGCCACGTGGAAAATGGTATGATAGCTGAGTCAGGGATCCATGTGAAGGCTCTGAGATCTAATGGAGAAGGTCACTGTGCCTCTGCCCAGAGCGGCCCCCAAACTCCAGAGTCATCCGGGAACACACAGGGAGGGTGGCCACGCACAGTGCGGGGAGAGAGGGGAGCCAAGGGTGACGCCGCCAGCCTGCGGAGGGATTTCAATCAAGGGCACTGCCTCCTTCTCTACAGGGGCAAACGAGAGGCAGAATTCAGAGCACTTGTCCATTTAAAGAGTGAATGCAAGATCTTAGTAATACACCCATACAACTTCACTTCTAGGCCCCAGACCAGAGCTTCCAACAAAATATCCAGCACTACATCAAGGCTGAATTCAGGGAGGAGATTTCAGCCACTGATAAATGCCTGTGCCTGTGCATTTTAGTTCTCCTGCAAGTTTTGAAGGAAATGAGTTGTTCGGGGACTGTAGAGCCAAGTTTTCTAAGATATTAGAAAATAATCTTTATAATTGCTTTGCTAAACCATCATAAATACTTTAGTTAAAAAGCAAACAACAACACACAGTATATTCCAGAGGCATCCACGCCAAATTCTGCTCCTCTATTCATCCTAGAACTACAAACTGGAAAAAAGTTAAATACAGATACTTCTGCCACACAGTATGTTAGATCCAGGGCAACTGCCCACGTCACAGGCTTTGCTCCCTTTGGAGAATTCAAGTTGAATGCAATATAAAGAGCTGTGTGGGCTCCAGCACCAGCCCGCTCCCCGGCACGCGCTAGCTGTGACCTCAGGAAATAGGCCTGGGGAGCCATCGTTCCTGGCACATGTTGTATCCTCAGTAAATGGTCACTGCTAGTATTTATTAATAAATATGTATGACAAGGGTAAACCATGGTTTGAATATATTCACTTTGTAAATTATTTGAAGGTTTTACTTTTCTTCAGGGGCATGGAGGATAAGGGTCAGCTTCTTTTCCGAGTAAAAATTAGTTTTCAAAAATGTAAAACCTGGCCGGGTGCAGTGGCTCACACCTGTCTTCCCAGCACTGTGGAAGGCTGAGGTGGGCAAATCGCCTGGACTTGGTGGTTCAGGACCAGCCTGGCCAATATGAGGGAACCCTGTCTCCACAAAAACACAAAAAATCCGCTGGCAGGTGCCTGTAACCTCAGCTACTCAGGAGGCTGAGGCAGGAGAATGGCTTGAACCTGGGAGGCGGAGGTTGCAGTGAGCCAAGATTGAGCTGTTGCACTCCAGCCTGGGTGACAGAGCAAGACTCCGTCTCAAAAACACAAGTATATACATATATATAATATATATGTGTGTGTATATCTATAAAACCTGCCCAGATAGGAAAAGTAAGGGCTGCCCAGTATGCCAGCCCTCTCAGTATTGAGGCAAATCAGTCAATCAGATGAGCGTGGTGGTTAGTCTTCCCTTTCCGAGGAACCAGCTGAAGCAGAAGACGTCGGTGGAATGGTGGTTCCAGCGATATGGAAGCAAGTCTTCTGTCTCCTCTTCGTGTGACCTAATCCTACTGCCACCACATGGGGCCATGCTTGCTGTGTGTGGGTGGGAGGGCACGTGAGGCAGTGGATGACAGTAAGCCCAGGTGTCCCCCAGCCTTTCAAATATCCACTTCTGGATGGGCATTAGGGCTCACACCTGTAATCCCAGCACTTTGGGAGGCTGAGGCAGGAGGATGGCTTGAGGCTGAGAAGTGCGAGACCAGCCTGGGCTGTGTATAGCAAGACCTCAACTCTGCAAAAATAAAAAAGTAGCTAGTGGTATGTGTCTGCAGTGAGGCTGAGGCAGGAGAATCTCTTGAACCCAGGAGATGAAGGCTACAAGCGAGCCATCACGCCATTGCACTCCAGCCTTGATGACACAGTGAGACCCTGTCTCTAAAAAACAAAACAAAATAAAAATCCTCTTCTGTAGCACTTCACAGGAAAAACTGAGATCAAATTCTTCTGACAAAAGTATTAGAAAATGTTATCTTTTTACATTGAAAATATGAAATCAAATTCTCTGCGTTTAAGCAGAAAGGAGAACTGGGATTTCTTTCCCATCCCATCTAGTTCATGACCTCCTGTTCTGCAGGGATGGTGCTTTGGGCTCAATGCAGAAATGATCCAGGCTGGAATCAAAGCTTTTAGAAAATTCCTGAATAGCAAAACAATGCCTGATCCAACTGAGGACCCAGACAGGCTCTACTAGCTCAAAATGGCATTTCAGACATGGACTGGGAATCCAAGTTATCCTTGTGCATTTACATTTTTTTTTGGATATTAAAAATGGGTCTCTTATACAGAGAGGAGGTTCTGCAGGCTTTCCCCGTGCCTAGCCACCTGGGGCTGCTTTCCCAGTGATGCTTGCTAGCTCGCAGGCGGCTCACTGACTCACTCCTGCTGTCTTATCCTGAACGTGGAGTTCTCCAGGGCAAGATTAGACTGTTCAAATTAGAAACTGGGATTAACCAGAGAGAGGCTCTCCTGCAGAATTCCTTCCCCTTCTCTTTGCTGGACCAGGCTCACTGACTTCTAAGGCTGCATCTGGGCAGCTGCAGTGATGCCCAGTTTCTCCCTAAGCAAGAAGCACATGGAGTTAATCAGGAGGGATGCACCTTTATCTCCAAGTGCAGCTAGATAGCTATTAAAGGCCTTGCTCTTAAATTTTCCTCTCAGTAAACAGCCAGTGTGTAAAGCTGTTTAATCTTTCATGAGAATTGGAGCCAGAATGTGATGGTTTGCGGGAGGCTCTCCCCACGCTGTATCTGCCTGAAAACATTTTGCAATTAGCCCAGTCCATTTTCATCAGGGGTCATCTATCTGTCTATAAAAGACTGGGAGCTTTAGTCAGTGACTGCGGCCTCTGTTAATGGACACTTTCTCCACTGAATTTTAACTTTAAGCTAATGCAGCTTTGGGTACCTTGTTTAAAATTTGGGGTTTGGTTCTGCTTTAAAATTTCCCTGAGACTCTCATTTGTATATAGTCCTTCAGCAGACAACTGGTTCGCATTCATGATCTTATTTCCCTCCCCTGGGAATGGAGAGTGTGATGCTTTTGAATGAAAGCCTTGCTGACTAATGTTCTCCCAGAGAAACACCACAGCCCTGGAATGTATCCAGCGTAGTCCAGCAGTGACCCTCAGCGTGCTCTGTTCCTAATTCCTTTAGCTTTGGGGCTCTGCATATCTGACCTGGGGCTCAGCTGACAGGAAGCTCCTCATACTACTACTGGTGAAGGAACATGCTCAGGCATCTTCAGAACCCTCTCCTAGGCCCCCATCATGAACGCCATTGGTGCTCCATGAATTTGCTCCTACTGCCTCTAATGCTCCCTTGAGGACTTGGGAACCTGCATCACATATGGAAAGGGATTTGTACTAATGTGTTTCTAAGTTCAGGCACCCTTGGAGGTGGCAGAAACTGACACCTCACAGTTCTTAACAGGGATTTTGTGAAAAGTAGAGTCACCGTGCTAGGCTGGAGGAGGGATGCTGACATATGTCCTTGATCTCACTACATTGAAGAGATGAGCAGAGCTTGTAGATGTGATGTCTAACCTATAATATGAAAGGAAAGCGTGAACTTTTTTTTTTCGAAATGGAGTCTCACTCTGTCGCCCAGGCTGGAGTGCAATGGCATGCTCTCTGCTCACCGCAATCTTTGCCTCCCGGTTCAAGCAATTTTCCTGCCTCAGTCTCCCAAGTAGCTGGGATTACAGGTGCGCGCCACCACACCTGGCTAATTTTTGTATTTTTAAGTAGAGATGGGGTTTCGCCATGTTGGTCAGGCTGGTCTCGAACCCCTGACCTCGTGATCTGCCGGCCTCAGCCTCCCAAAGTGCTGGGATTACAGGCGTGAGCCACCACGCTCGAATGAAAACATGGACGTTTATGGGCTGAAACAATTTGATCGACTTCTAGAAAAAGACATGCAGAATACAGGTATCAGGGTATACACTGCTTCTATTTAGTACAGGAGGAGGGACTGTGTTAAGAAAGAAGGATAGCTCATGAGCCAGTCAGCTGAGGGTTGAGGGCTGGTGAACGCTTTTCTTCCCTTTTTAATTTTTGTTTTGGGGAGAAGACGGTGTTCAGTTAGTAGTAAGATCTTCAGAGTGTTTGGCAAAGTTTTCCAAAGTATGACTTGACAGGGATCCATCTGTTCAATCAAATGACAGATACACCCTCCCCGTCTGCCCTCTCCCCCAGCCCTAGGAATTAATCTGGTCAAGGAAGACACAGCAAATTTGCTCTCATCCAAGGCACCCCTCGTCATTCTGGCTCATTCATTCTTAAAGTCAGACTCAAGGTCCCTTCCACGCCTGCCCTTGAGCACATCCCAGCTCCTGGTTGGACCCTAAACTAACTGAGCCTCCCTGAGGTGGGTGATCTAGACGGGAAGGCCCGTGGAAGAGCCAGACCCCAAGAAGCAATCGTATCTACTGAAGACTCACAGCTGTCAGCAACCTGGTGTCCCATAAGCTTTCCTGGACGTCAGATAGCTGTGAAATAACATTTTGATGAATGAGGTAAAAAGTGAATCACAAACATGTGGAATACATTTTCTTCACTGCACTCAGGATTTAAATTTACAAGGAAAAGTATTTGGCCACATTTGCCAAACCCAAGAAGCATTTGAAAAGAAGCCAGCAAAAGCTGTTTCATGGAGACCGGCTGGGTTTGCTCTGCTTGGCTCATAAAGAGGGTCTGGAAGGAAATCCCTGCAGCCTCTCCTGGCACCCGTGGCCCCCCTTGCAGACACTTCCTTGGGAACGGGGCCTGAGAGCACTGGGTCAGTTCCTTGCCTACCAGGTCCGAAGGCCAGGAAGATGCCCCGCATGTCCATGAGCTCGTTGTCGTACCCGTGCCATCCACGCTGCCAGCCTTCCCGCTTGCCGGTGCTATTCATCCAAAACGGAAGCATCTCTCGATTCTGAAACCAAGCAAGGCAGTCACGTGACACTGCGTCCTGACGTCCTGACCGCGGCGCTGAGTGGGCATCTGCTCCACGCTGCCACTCCACGGGGGTCTTTCCTCCCGCGCACCCTGCCTGAGCCACCCAGCCTCTGCTGCGGCACTTCCCTGGGCAGCAGCCTATTCAAGGGCTAAGCGCTCTGGTCAGCACGGTGTTTTCCTACACGGGGCTGAATTGTATCCCATAATCAGTTAGAGCCACTAAATATAGTAAGTTAGTGGCAGAAGGGATGTTAAAGCGTACCTGCCATGTCATCAAAAATGTATCTGGTCTTTGTCTCAGGTTTGTAACCCAGTGCTCCTAAAACCAGTACAATTTCCCCAGCGATAGGAACGTCTGTTGCTTTTCAATCATAAGGAGCTACTTTCTCCCACACCTGAGTTAATGCTACTGAGATGGGTCCTGGGGTTGGGGGCTAGACAGCTTCAGGGTGGGGGCTGGCCACCAGAGGAATCAGACCACAGGACGAGAGAGGGGTTAGAGATTGAGTCCAACCACCTGATCCGTGATTTCCTCACATCGGCGCAACAAAACCCCACGTGAAGCCCACCGGGAACGAGGTTCCGGGAGCCCCTCCCAGAGGCTATGCACACCTCCCCTCCCATGCTTTCTCTCCCACGCGCCTCTCTATATGGTGATTCCCCAGGGGCATCCATTACAATAAAACAGTCATCTTAAACACAGTGTGCTTTCTTGAGTTCTGTGATTTGTCCTAGTGAATGATCAAACCTGAAGTAAGGTCATGTGACCCCTCGAATGTAGCCAAATCAAACACAGGTGCCAGTAGGCTGGAGACCCGGGACTTATGGCTGGCATCTGAGTGGGGGCTGCCTTGTGGGATGGAGCCCCTTGACCTGTGAGGCCCACTCTCACTCCAGGTACTGGTGTCAGCATCGAATTGAATGGCAGGCTATCCAGTTGACGGAGAATCGTGGAGAAACAGCATCTGTCTAATCACTACATTTCCTAGCAAAGCAGCTGGAGCCCAGAGGGGTCCCCTCAGCACACCCCAACACCCTCTCCCATGCAGCCCACCCTGCTGTTCTTCCTCCTAACCCTGCCCTGGGGAGCAGCTCCAAGCCAGCCTCCTCTCCTCTATTACCGCACACACTGAAAGACGGCGCCTTTGCTCCCCTGGTCCTGGTTCTGCAGATCTTCATTTTCCTTTCCCACTCTTCCTTTGGGATGGGTTCCAGAACCATCACTTCCCTTCACCCCTCTTTTCTTCGGAACCAAATTTTCTTAAGACTACAGATGCTCACTTGCTATGAAACAGAGGGCTAAGAGAAAGCTTTGCAAATCCCACAGAGGCTGCAGCCAGTGAGCACAAGCCTAGCCATGCACCGCAGAAGCCACGCATCCTTCTAAGACCTCACCAAGGATGAACAGTGCGTTCTTGCTAAGCAGGTTTCAACATTACAAAAATATTTAATATTTCCAATGCAGAAGGCAGAACAGGCTGGTCGTGATGAATGTGTAGACTCAAGACTGCTAAGCTACCAGCAATTCACAGGTTGGCTCCCAAGACTAGTAACAGTATCACGTGTTTAGTGAGCCAAGCAGTTCGCTGAGAGCCGACACCAACGTCTAGTTAACCATGTAACATCCCAGTGGGGATGATACCGTTTCCACCATTTTGTGGTTGAAGGGACTACGGCTCGGAGAGGTTAAGTGACAGTCAGAGTCACACAGCTAGTGCAAGGCAGGGCTGGGATTGGAACCCAGCTCATCTGTCTCCCGCTGCCTGGGCCACTTCCACTCTGCACCGCTAGAGGTCACTGCATCACATCCTCACTCACGAAGCGTGGCCAGACACAGAGCACTAACAAGATTCTGGAATTCATGTATGTCTTCTTTTGTAAAGTTTCTGTTCATATCCTTTGCCCATTTTTGAATGGGCTTGTTTGTTTTTTTTTTCTGTAAATCTGTTTGAGTTCTTTGTAAATTCTGGATATCAGCCCTTTGTCAGATGTGTAAACTGCAAAGATTTTTTCCCATTCTGATGGTTGCCGATTCACTCTAGTGACTGTTTCTTTTGCCGTGCAGAAGCTGTGGAGTTTGATTAGGTCCCATTTGTCTATTTTGGCTTTTGTTGCCAATGCTTTTGGTGTTTTGTTCATGAAGTCCTTGCCTACTCCTATGTCCTGAACGGTTTTGCCATACATGAGGCCAACAAACATATGAAAAAATGCTCATCATCATTGGTCATTAGAGAGATGCAAATCAAAACCACATTGAGATATCATCTCACACCAGTTAGAATGGCGATCATTAAAAAATCTGGAGACAGCAGATGCTGGAGAGGATGTGGAGAAATAGGAACACTCTTACACTGTTGGTGGGAATGTAAATTAGTTCAACCATTGTGGAAGACAGTGTGGCGATTCCTCAGGGACCTAGAAATAGAAATTCCATTTGACCCAGCAATCCCATTACTGGGTATCTATCCAAAAGACTATAAATCGTTCTACTATAAGGACACATGCACACGAATGTTCATTGCAGCACTGTTTACAATAGCAAAGACCTGGAACCAACCCAAATGCCCATCGAGGATAGACTGGACTGGGAAAATGTGGCACATATACACCATGGAATATTATGCAGCAATCAAAAATGATGAGTTTGTGTCCTTTGTAAGGACATGGATGAATCTGGAGAACATCATTCTCAGCAAACTGACAGAAGAACAGAAAAAGAAATACCGCATATACTCACTCATAGGTGGGTGAGAAAAATGAGAACACATGGACACAGAGAGGCGGTCTACTATACACTGGGGACTGTTGGGGGAAATGGGGGAGGGACAGCGGGGGGGGGCTGGGGGGGATAGCCTGGGGATGAATACCAAGTGTGGGTGAAGGGGAGGAAGGCAGCAAAGCACACTGCCATGTGTGTACCTATGCAACTATCTTGCACGTTCTGCACATGTACCCCAAAACCTATAATGCAATAAAAATTAAAAAAAAAAAAAAAGATTCTGGAACTGCGTCGGTGCAGTTAAATTGGGTTAAATTTCCAGCTCTGGGATCCTGGCTCTCTCCCTTCTCTGAGCTGCGGCCTCCCTGCTGGGTCTGTGGGGATGGCATGACCCTGTGCTAAGTCCTTGACACGAAATAGATGCTCTCTAGGTGGCAGCGGTCTGGTCCACAGATGCCCCCGGTGGCGGGGCCTGTGCAGCCCGGCAGCGTGGGCCGTGAGGGCTGAGCTGCTTGCGCGGACTTAGCTGTCATATCACATTGCACAGCCATCTGCTCTCACCCCATCAATCGCCCCCTCGCACTGCAGCTTTCCAAGTTTCTCCATTTCCTGAGTTTCCCGCATCCCTCGTCCCTCCTTCTCCAGCTGTGGCTTGTGTTTTTCCACGGGAAGATTTCGCTCACTGACTGCATCTCTAACTTTCTCTTTTTGTTCCTTATCTGTCCGTGGTGATGATCACACCTCCTCCCAATTCAGCCTCGTCGGCTAATTTAATGTGTTGCTTCTCCCTCTCACAGCCAGCGAGGCGGTGAGCTCGGAAGCACGAAGTAGAGCTCTTCTGCTATTAACGACCTCACTAAATAGGAACCTCATGGTCTCTGTGTGCCCCACAACGAAGAACAGCAGCAAGAGAGATGAAGACTGATGGCCCGATTTGAAACGTACAGCCTGGGTTCCACAAATAAACACACGGCAGCGATAAACCCCAGCCCTGAAGGCGACGCAGGATCTTTCTAGTCGTGGGTAAATCCACTCGTTTTTATTAAAATAAGTTGCCCCAGAAAAACAGTAGTTCTCACTGATGAAAGAATCATAACCACCTTGCGGGTCAGGTGCACAGGTGACTGGCGTAAGCCACGGACTGCATGGCGTCCCTGCAGCCTTCATTTCACAATGCTGCAGCGGTGATTTTCTTCTTTTTCCTCTGCCAGTGGCTTTTAGCACCTTTGCTTCGTACCCCACATTATCTTTTCGAGGGCATGTAGCGGAGGCCAGACCTACGAAGACGGGCCTGTCCCAGATCCCTCGGCCTCCAGGGCGGGAATCCCCACCTGCCGATCCGCAGCTCCGGCTTGGGCTGCTGGCCCCATCCAGCCCCGGCGGGGCCCACGGACTGCCACATGGCGCCACCTAGTGACATCCGGGGAGGCGCCCCAGCCCTCCAGATCTGGCCGAAGGTGAGTAACAAGGGTAGAGGGAGGGCTTGTGTGTGTGTGTGTTCAGGGGGAGGGGTGCCTGTAAGTGGGATCCCACTGCTGGGAGGGCAGCCAGTTCCCAGGGTGGCAGGAAGCACGCGGTTCTCCCGCAACGTGTGCTGGGGGGGGGGGTGGCTCCCGCTCATCAGCGGGTGTGGAGGGAATCCGTTCCATGCAGGCGGAGAAGGAGCGGGTGTCCCCAGGTGAGAGGAGTCCCAGGCAACGGTGGAACGTCCCTGCCAGCTTGTGGGAGAAGCTCATGATTTCAGGGCCGATTTATTCAGTTCCACGGGCATGCACTGAGCTCTAAATGTGTGCCAGGAACTCGGCTACACTTCTGGGGTGTGGGGCACAGAGGTGGAGGGCAGCTCCTTCCCCTTCCAGAGCTCAGCGTTAGTGAGGGAGGAAGGGGGCTGCAGCTGCTGGGCACTGACCAGGAGTGAACTGGACCAGGAGTGGGTGTCCAGCCCGAAGCCGGGAGGGAGGCTCAGGCCCCAGGGAGGCCTTCAGCAGAGGGGACACAAGAGGAGGTCTGTGGGAGAGGCAGTGAGTGAGGACATAGCTTTGTGCATGCATCCTACATGTGTGTAAGCACGTGTGTGCATGTGTCTGTGCATGCATATGTGCCTGTGTATGAGTGTGAGTGCATGAGTGTAAGCACATGTGTGTGCATGTGTATATGTGAGTGTGTGTTTGTGTGTGTAGCGGCGTGCAGGGAGATGGAGAGGAGAAGTCCGAATGAGGAGTCCACAAAGGGAGCCCAAATAAAGAGAGTGGGGATGCTCTAAGGCTCCTAGAGTGACAGAGTCTTGGGAACTCCAGGAGGGGGGAGCCCGTGAATGACCTAGAAGGGAAAGATTGAAAGAAAGCTGGCGTCAGAGAGAGATTGCTGGAAAAGCCAGGAGCGGAGAGGAACTGGGTTGTTTTGCCCTCAGTAGCTGGCGGGGTTGTGCCAACCACACAGGGTGACCAGCTCCCCTGGTTTGCAGCTGAGTGGGCTTCAGCGATGCGAGACTTCCTGTTTTAAAACCAGGACGGTCCCAGGCAAACCAGGACAAGGTGGCCACTGTACGTACAATCAGCACCACGTTAGGAATGTACATAACGTCTTCACCCAGGGCGATGTGTTCAGCTCTTCCCAGTGCCTTCTGAGAACCCTCCCCCAGACAGGGGCGGACAGCAATGCCAGGACCCTTCTTCTTGATGATCCCTCAACCAGCTAATCATGTCTAACAGGAAGGAACCCGAAATAAATCACCCCACCCTAGGAAGCGTGGTGAAAAGCAGCTGAGCGGTTGCTTGCAAGCTTGCGCTCTTTTCTGCTGGTGCTGGCATTCTACCTGGGTGCCTGTGTCCATCGGCTGCTCCCCATGTTAATGCCTCTTCTATGCTTGCATTAATTTGGGAAGCCAGGGAATAATCATGAGAGAAGAGTTATAATTTCTAGACTAGGACTTTGTCTCAGTCATCTTAGCATTAAAATGAAAAGAAAACGTCCGTTCAGGACATAGGAGTAGGCAAGGACTTCATGAACAAAACACCAAAAGCATTGGCAACAAAAGCCAAAATAGACAAATGGGACCTAATCAAACTCCACAGCTTCTGCACGGCAAAAGAAACAGTCACTAGAGTGAATCGGCAACCAACAGATTGGGAAAAAATCTTTGCAGTTTACACATCTGACAAAGGGCTGATATCCAGAATTTACAAAGAACTCAAACAGATTTACAGAAAAAAAACAAACAAGCCCATTCAAAAATGGGCAAAGGATATGAACAGAAACTTTACAAAAGAAGACATACATGAGGCCAACAAACATATGAAAAAGTGCTCATCATCATTGGTCATTAGAGAGATGCAAATCAAAACCACATTGAGATATCATCTCACACCAGTTAGAATGGCGATCATTAAAAAATCTGGAGACAGCAGATGCTGGAGAGGATGTGGAGAAATAGGAACACTCTTACACTGTTGGTGGGAGTGGAAATTAGTTCAACCATTGTGGAAGACAGTGTGGCGATTCCTCAGGGACCTAGAAATAGAAATTCCATTTGACCCAGCAATCCCATTACTGGGTATCTATCCAAAAGACTATAAATCGTTCTACTATAAGGACACATGCACACGAATGTTCATTGCAGCACTGTTTACAATAGCAAAGACCTGGAACCAACCCAAATGCCCATCGAGGATAGACTGGACTGGGAAAATGTGGCACATATACACCATGGAATATTATGCAGCAATCAAAAATGATGAGTTTGTGTCCTTTGTAAGGACATGGATGAATCTGGAGAACATCATTCTCAGCAAACTGACACAAGAACAGAAAAAGAAATACTGCATATACTCACTCATAGGTGGGTGAGAAAAATGAGAACACATGGACACAGAGAGGCGGTCTACTATACACTGGGGACTGTTGGGGGGAATGGGGGAGGGACAGCAGGGGGGGCTGGGGGGGATAGCCTGGGGATGAATACCAAGTGTGGGTGAAGGGGAGGAAGGCAGCAAAGCACACTGCCATGTGTGTACCTATGCAACGATCTTGCACGTTCTGCACATGTACCCCAAAACCTATAATGCAATAAAAATTTAAAAAAAAAAAAAAGAAGAAGAAAAGAAAAGAAAACGTGACATTCGCTCTTTACCTCCAAATCAGAAACCCGCTAAATACAGTGTGTTCCACGCTTGCCGGGACCCATGCATTTGCGCTCAGCATTGCAGGATTCCTTTGTGTGCTGTGCTGAGCTGAGCCGTCTGGGGAGCACACTTAGAAATTCGAGGCTGGGCTGGGAATGAAGGTGCAGGCAGAGAGAGGCGCACAAGGGCAGGAAGAGCAGGAAGCACCGATCGGTCCGCGTTCACCATTTGCCGTCTGCACTTGGGCAAGGGGTGGCTGTGGCAAACTCTCGGGGCGCTTACTTGGTTTTTCGTGATGCATTTTTGGAATTCATGAGCACATATATTTCTCACCCATTCCTTCCCATTTCTCTCCAGCATGTATAGGAGAGTGGTTGCTAAGCTGGGGAGAATAACGGAGGAGGCTGGTGGCCCACAGCTGCCCAACATCCGGCCTCCAGCTCTGTCCTGCATCCCTTAATGACCCCTCCCAAGGTGGCTGGAGGAGGCACTGCTGCAGGACCTTGTCTGGTCCCTCCTGCTCTGCCTGGTGCTGGCCCTCTGACCTTCTTCCCACAGAGACCACGGTGTCGCTCCGAGGAAAGCACAGTGCTCACCATCCACACTGGGGCATCCCATGCTGGCTGCACACGGACCACCCCGAGCTCGGCCTGGGCCTGGCTCTTGGATATTTGCATTCAGCAGGTCAGGAGGAGTCGAGGAATATTTCTTAATATCCCCCAGGTGGTCGGGATGTGCAGGCAGGGGTGGGAAGGGCTGGAAGCCACTCACCTGGCATCTGCCATGGGCCATGTTAAAGGATGACTGTCCTTTTCTGAGAACTTCCTGAGATCAGGGACTGTGCCTCATGTCCCTTTGTGTGGCCCTGGGCATAGCAACGTGGGCCTTCCTCTTATAAAGTTCAAAGGGCTTCCAGGGACTGCAGAGTCAGACAAGATCGGCGGCTACAGAGCTGCTGTTCCAACAGGCAGGAGCCAGGGCGGCCCTCCAGCTGCTCCAACAGGCGCTTCACTCCCATGGGCTGCTGATTCATATATCATGTCTCCTTTCAACTACTGAAAGTATAATTCCCATGAGGTGTCAGGTCAGGGACCCAAGTCCTTCCCTTTCTCCTTTGAGGCATCACAACAGGTCTCTAGGGAACGGGGCAACACCATTGAAATCTGGACACATTAAGTAAAGGTGAAACCGATCCAACGTGTATTAGAGGCCTAATAAAAATCTACTTTTTTCTTCTAGGACATGGTTATAACAGAAGTCTCCCACCTCCCTGAAAACACAATACACTTGTGACATTCTCCCAGTCTGAGAAAAGGCACCAACAATGTTCAAGTCGTGGGTGCCCTCAGTGAACACGCTGGTGAAATGATGACAGTTTGACTGCCTTGGATGGCTTTGCTACTGGTGTGAAGGTTGAGATGTGGTTTCTTTTATAAACCACGCTTTCTCAGATTTTGTGGCATTGCGATTTTAAATTGTCCTGCAGAGAGGCTTCCAGCCAGCAGGCCTCTGTGGAGCCCGTGGGAGTGGTGGGTTAGGAGCCTTTGAGATGTGTTTGCCACATGCCGCTCCAAAGAGATGTTCCCTTAACCATTTCCCTTTCTCTGCTTCTCTAAAACAGAATTTAATTGCTTAGGCCTCTCGGGCCACCGGCCTGACCTCAGACAGCCCCTGGCCACACACTGCTTGATCCTCGAAATGGAAAATGCAGACAGCAAAGTCAGCAGGGATCCAGAGACGTGGGAGTTTAGAGTGGAGCGGAGTGCTGGAGAAAAGCACTCAGTGGATGGGGTTTCTTTTTCCTTTTCTTTTTCTTCAGAATTATGTTTCTTGCAGCGTGCGCAGACTGAGAAAATTACGCATGTGCTCCCACGCAGCGCGCAGAGCGACCCTGGTCACCACCAGAAAGCACACAGCTTCCCGCCCTCCATCTGACTTCCCGAAGCCCAGTTAGGCAGGCCTGGACAATACCACAAAAACTGCCACTAAAACTCAGGGGCCACGTTTTCCAGATTGTCTTGATTTCCCCAGATAGTTTGGGTCCAGGCCTAACAGCCATTCAACCACAGGCTTTATAATTGAACCTGGCATTTCATATCCTTTTCCAGTTTTCAAAACAAGTCTTTCCTCTGGAGAAAAAGATCGGCCTTCTTTAGAAGCTTGGGCCTGAATTTGCTGCATTTCTCTCAAGTCAGGCAGGGGTCCAGAAGATCGACAGCAAAACACCATGTTCCAAAATATTTCACCAAGCTCTGGGGAAACCTCTTCGCATCCCACCCTTGTGAGCATGCTGGCCTAGAATGGACACTGTCAGGAGAGGCTGCAGAAATTAGCCCTTCAGAGCTGGGAGGGGCTGGGAGAGTGGCTGTGTCCCACCCTTGGACTGTAGCTCTGGGCCAGCCAAATGAGGAGAATTGCTGTTCAGGGTTTCAACACCTCTTCTCTGTTGAAATGTCTTCTGGGGCTACTAATAATTAGCCAAGGTTGAAAGCCTGACCTTGCTTCCTTCTCTTTTTACTTGGTGACCGGTTTACACATCTACCAAGTGAACAACCTGTCAGTCAGTAGCCAAGAATCAACTGTCTCAATATTTATTAATTCACTCACCTGCTAATGTCTACTGAGCCTCTACAAGCTCCATCATGGGAAACAAAGGTCAAGATGCTGAAGACCTGCCCTCAGGGAACTTCCACTCCAGGAGGGCAGATTCCAAACCAGATAAACAAATGTAGCACCAGGTCTTATGGAAATTCCAAGCTGGAGGACATTAGCAACTCTTGCGTAGTGTTTCCCAGAACAGGTGGTGGCGACTGGCACAGAGGGCATTCCAGGGATGCCACTGCTTATTTATTGGGGCTGATTTAAGTTACTCAGGCGAGCACCATTACCCCTCCCTGACCAAATTCCCGACACTTAAGTCTTGCACTGGAAGAATTGTTTTCACAAACACAAAAATTTTAGTTCCAGTATATTCAAATTACCCATGTTGGTGATCAGAAAGGAGAGGCCCGGGGTAAGGAAGAGGAAAAGGAGGTAAAGTGGGCTTGGAGCAGCTGTGGAGGTTTCTGCAGTATGACACGAGCAAGAAAATTGAAAAGGATGATGGCGGAACTTCTGTTTCTGCTAGTGTGAAGGAGCCGAGATGCGGCTCCAGACCCTGCAGCCCAGAAGGGTGAGTCTGTCACCGAGAAACAGGAAGTCAGAAATACACTGAACATTCTGATGAGATGTTTGGAAAGAACTGGGTGGGACTGCATGCTACACGGCTACACTTGAATCAGGTCCTGGGTTTGTTGCTCAGAGATCTGTCACCATAGGCAGGGCGCCTAAAATGCTGAGGCTCCATTGACTCCGTAAAATTGGGGGCACAGTGTCCAATGAGGAGAGCGGCACTTAATTAATTAAGGAGGTTCTTAATCCCAAATAGCCACTATTGTTATGGTTGGTATTGACCAAATTTTTAAAAATCTCCATATATTCATTACCTGAAAAACAGAATAACTTGATTTGTATGTCATTGAAACTTTTGGGGGGTCATAGGGGGGCTCTTTCCAAAGTCTACAACAATCCAGGCACAAAAAATTAAGATTATGGATGCTCTGCAGCATCCAGTATTACTAATTAAAGGTGCATGAAATCAATTGACAGTCTGTGTAGCGGGTAAGTATAAGGATTTTCATGGAACTGCTCATGACCTCTTTAACACTGTTCTTCCCATGACCTATGAATTACATTACCCTGAAGACGATGGATCCTGTTCCTTCCCTGTCAAAATTCCCTGTGGTTTCCCATTGAATTTAAGATAAAATATATCAAGTCTTTTTTTTTTCCTCGAGACAGAGTCTTGCTCTGTCACCCAAGCTGCAGTGCAGTGGCACAATCTTGGCTCACGGCAACTGCCACCTCCCAGGTTCAAGTGATTCTCCTGCCTCAGTCTTCCAAGTAACTGGGATCATAGACATGTGCCACCATGCCCGGCTAATATTTGTATTTTTAGTAGAGATGGGTTTTCACCATGTTGGCCAGGCTGGTCTCGAACCCCTGACCTCAGGTGATCCACCCTGCTCGGCCTCCCAAAGTGCTGGAATTACAAGCGTGAGCACATCCGGCTCGTAAGATAAAAATTACCCAGTCCTGGCCCAACGCTCCCTTGCTTCCCTAAGCAGCCCCATCGTGCTGCCACTTCCCTTCCTGGCTCCCCACACTTGGCCACGTGCCCATTCTTTCCATTCCTCTAACTCTCAGAAGTCTTTCCTGCCTTAGGTTCTACAAGCATCCCATTCCCTCAGCCTGGAGAGCACTTCTGGGTTTCAGCATCAACTTCCCTTCTCAGAGAGGGTCCCCGAGCCCCTCATCAGGTTCCTGTTACCCCCACCCCAGTACCCTCCTCACGACAATCTCTGTGTATGTGACAGCACTTATCATGGCGATTGATTTGTGTGGCGTGTTTATTTAGTGTCTAGTTCCTTCACTAGCAGGAGGGCAGGAGAGGGGCAAGGACTCCCAGCAGCTCCCACTGTGGAATTAGCAGCTGTCATTGGCCTCACAGGTAATAGGAGGCACTCAGCACATACCTGCTGGTGAGCTAGACATGTGATTGCTGAGGCACATGGCCTTCGTGGCCAAGGATGGATGAGTGTGCTTGAGTTCCTGGAAACTGCACAGTCTTTCTTCACTGGGCATTTGGCTGTGTTGTGCCTGACTCTCCCATAATTTAGCATCACCAAGCTGCCTCCTCAGTGTCCCTGGCCCACTGTGACATTGTGACAACCCAACCTGCCCAGGCCCCTGGGGGAGGCAGCAGCAGGGTGACCAACTGAAAACCCCAGTGGAGCCAACCTGGGCAGGGCTCCTGTGCTCTGGGGAAGAGTGTGACCTTCATCTCCTGGCAGGAAGATGCCAGGCAAAGGCTTTCCAGAGGACAGGGACCAGCTCTTAGGCAGGCTTCAGTGAGGACTGCCCATTTCCTAGCCTTGAAGCAAAGAGCTTGGCTGGTGTGACAGGCCTAGCCCCGTGGAGGCAGCCTGTGCTTCACCTCTTTCTGTTTCATCCTGTGGGAATAAGTACACTTTCAGATTTCCCTCCTTTCAGGACAGGAAGCCAGAGGAAGGACCGACAGCAGTTGGACATCCAGCTGGTTTGCTGACAAGTGCAGGGGCAGAGGCAAACCGGCGGCCCTGGCCAGGGGGCTTGCTTTGCTAAGGCAGGGCCAGCAGTCCCACTATCTGGGTGTGCAATTCCAGGGAACACATTCAATCTGTTTCTGTCATTATCTTTCTCAGTGACACCTCTCTAAGAAATCCTAAGAAAAAGATGAACTCAGTTAAGTCTTCCTGTTAGTGCAGCTGCCTCGGAGTCTGCAAGACTTACACTGATGACAGGAAGTGAGTGTGTTTGGGGAAAAGGCATTTTTACCAAGGAAACCAAATCTTCCACGTTTCTGAGATGGTGCCTGCAGGCAGAAAGGAGTGGGGACAGGACTCTCGAGGCTCTCACCCGGCATCACTGTGTCCTGACTCAGCTGTTTTCCTAATCAAGGCTAAACCAGAAACTAGTCCCATCATCCAGCTGAACTGAGATTGCTTTCAGGCGGAGAGTGTTGCCATGCCACAGATGCAAAGCGTAGGCCAGCCCTGAAACGTCGACGCATGTACTGTGGATGGGTATGTAGATTTAAGGACAAAACTTAACATTCTTTTACCATTTGGGGAGAAATTTTGCAAATAGGAATGTGAGCAATTAATAGCCTTGGCACAGAGCAGAAACAAGGATATAGAATGGAGTTTTTAATTCTCTGCTGTCAAGAAAGTATAACAAACAATAGAATGATATCAAATAAGGAAGTCTAAGCCAATAGGGAAAGTACGGGCCCTTGTTTTCGGGATTTCTCAGAAAGCAAATAAATACAGCTCCAGCATTATGTTAAAGTAGAATCAGGGCCAGATGCAGTGGCTCATCCCTGTCATCCCAGCACTTTGGGAGGTCAAGATGGGCGGATCACCTGAGGTTGGGAGTTCAAGATCAGCCTGATCAACGTGGAGAAACCCCATCTCTACTAAAAAGACAAATTTAGCTGGGCATGGTGGTGCATGCGGGCAATCCCAGCTACTCAGGAAGCTGAGACAGGAGAATCGCTTGAACCCGGGAGGCAGAGGTTGCAGTGAGCCAAGATTGCACCACTGCACTCCAGCCTGAGTGACAAGAGCAAAACTCCATTTCAAAAAAAAAGAAGGAGAATCAGAAATTATAACCTTTACATATGATTTCTTAATGATAAAAACTCATAAATTCCATGACAGAAGTAAAATGATTAAGATATTTAGTCTAGGAAACTATAAAGAGTCATTAAAAGATATCTCAGTATCTCTCAGGACTCAGGGACGATTATGATTTTCCAGAGAAACATTTGTCTTCGTGGATATAGATGCCATAAATTATATTAATGGAAGTGATTGTTCTCTTTGGGTAGGCTTCTGGGAAGCTCGGACCACATGTGCGTTCCACTGTATTTAGCAGTATGTAATTTTCAGAACTAACAATATCAGCCGGGCACGGTGGCTCACGCCTGTAATCCCAGCACTTTGAGAGACCGAGGCGGGCGGATCACTTGAGGTCAGGAGTTCAAGACCACCCTGGCCAACATGATGAAACTTTGTCTCTACTAGAAATATAAAAATTAGCTGGGCATGGTGGCGGATGCCTGTAGTCCCAGCTACTCAGGAGGCTGAAGCAGGAGGATCTCTTGAACCCGGGAGGCGAGGTTGCAGTGAGCCAAGATCACGCCACTGCACTCCAGCCTGGGTGACAGAGTGAGACTCCGTCTCAAAAACGCAACAAAAACAAAACAAACAAACAAAAAAGAACTAACAAAATCCACGATGCAGAGTCATCAGGGGACGGAGAAACAGGAACTAGACACGCTTAATTCAAGATCGCTCTTATCATTGTGGCAGCTGTTGTTGTCATTGACTAAAATGTAAACAGAAATTTTTCTTGATGTATTTATTATCTGCAAAGTGCAAAATAACTTTAGATGCACGTCATCGAAGCTTTGGGGGAGGGTCATTCTAGAGTTCCTAAGGATCCAGGCGTGACAGATGACGATGAGTTTTGCAGCACTTATCATTAGTAATTAAAGGTGCATGAGCCACCATGGACAGTCTGTTAGTGAGCCATCCTCGTCTTTCAGAGCTAATCGTATTTTTCACACCCTATTTATCTTATTTATGATGTTCTTTTTTGTTTTTCAAGATTTCTGCTTCACTTACCTTTGAAATGACCTCAAATCTTTCTTTGGAAATGATTGTATATTTTTAAATGCCGCTCAAGGAATTGTCAGTAGCTCGGCATTCTTCCTTCCTGTTCTGTGGCTTCTCTGTACAGTGCAGTATATAATGCAGTAGTGGTCAGCCCTTGCTAAGTGATGGTGTCACTTCTGATTTACTCAGACAAATGTGTGTGTGTATGTGTATTTGTCAATGCATACAAAGTAATATATAATAGAACATAACATGGTCAGCATTAATGTGTCGGTTTCCTACAGGGGAGCAGGTACTTGGACCCACAGCAGAGTGCGGGCGGGAGGATGGTAGGGAGATGGAAGCAGAGCCAGGGGCAGGAGGATGAGTCCTCAGACTCATCACTGGGTGTCCTGAGAGGACCAGCACCAGGCAGAATGGGTGCAGAGGTGCTGTTTGTCTTTGCTGTCCCCTTACCCCTTCTCTCTGTTCTTTGTTTTGAGGCCCCTGTCTGCCTGACTCCTGGCCTCGGTTTCACTTCTGTCCTGTGATTGTGGCCTGCGCTTCAGCACAATTTCAGATCACAGAACCAAAGCTGAGCCAGGGGAAGCCGCTAGTGGGTTCCGGGCGGAAGCAGACTCACAGTGCGGTTAAAGTTTATGCATCAACGCTTCTCAAGTGTGTGAACTTCTTCCAAGTCCCTGTACCTAATTTTATATTCAAAATTATGTATGCGTACCTCTTTAAGAGAGATTCCCCTCACCTTAATTCTATAATCCCCAGAGTCCTACAAAACCTCAGACTCTGACCCTGGATCCAGTATGTATATTTTGCTTCCTGATAAAAGCGGGAGATGTGCAAAGAGAACCCACATCCTTTCTTTCCTGCTTTGGGGTGTCCTAACAGGATATGATGTGATGCTTGGAGCTGCAGCAGCCACATTGTGACCTTGAGGAAAGGCAAGAGCATTGCAGAAGAGCTGGCTTGGGGCATGATGTAATTGAGTTACTGGATTCAGCAATCCTGCAGTTGCCTGCTCCAGACTTCTAGTTATGTGGGATAGCAAATCCTTCTAGTTTAAGCCACATTTATCAAATGGTCTGTGATTTATCAACGAGAGCGTCTTAACCTCTTTAAGAGAGATTCCCCTCAAGGATGCCTCAAGGTCTCCCAGCACTGCGTTCCATCACTCACTGGAAGGCCCCGCATCTTCACGCCGTATGTGTGGCTGCTGAGTACCATGTTTCCTTTCGCTGAGAGGACTCAGGGCTGAAGCTGCTTCCCCAGCACCTGTCACACTCTCCTGTGGGGAGCCAAGACCTTTCCCGCCGGAATTGAGATGGCACCTCATTCATCATCCAGCGTCTCCATAGTGACCTCTGGCCCTGCGCTCCCCTACCTAAGCCTGTTTTCCAGCAAGATGCCCCAATCACCTCTGCCCTCTTCTACTCTCCCTCCCTTCCGCCCAGCCTCTCAGCAAGAGTGACTTCCGCTAAAGTCGAGAAAGTAACGCCGGGTACAAATAGCCAGCTAAGAAATGACTGGCGGCCGTGGGTAAACCTTCACAGCGTATTTGCTTTTGAAAATTCAAAGCGCTTCTTCCGGAATTTTATAAACTGAAAAAAAAAAAAGTTCCAAAAGCGAGCCCTTTGGGACGACCTGGAGAGTCGGCGTTATGGAATACACTGAGGCAGCTGACCTGCTTGAGTACACTGTGCTCCGTGTGAGGTCCTGAGCAAAGCACTCCGAGTCCTAACCCAACCTCGCTCCGGGCGAACTTCACACCCTGTGATGAAGCGACAGGAAGCATTTCGGATTGTAGGAGAGGGGCGTTAGGAAGCAGAGGGACCCTCACGGAGACCTTGTAAACCACGTGGCAGAGAAGCCAGAGCTGGCTGAGGAGGCCTCACTGGCCTCTGCTCTGCATAGCTCACACTCCTAACCTTTTCTCCATTCCTCAGTGCCAGGGGCTTCTCTCTGAGAGCACCCAGAAGCCACACAGTCCTCCCGCATAACTGAGGTTCATGCCACACACCCCGCATTTTCCCATGCCCATGTCCCGGACTCCCACACACTTGCCCAGTCAGCATTCCTGCCAAGCATCACCTGCCTCCACCCCCAGGGGGCTGCTGATGAGTCCTGGGTCTTACGCTTGGTTGGCCTCAACCAGCTACTCTCACGTACCCTGGAGTCCGTTCTATCAGGGTGATGCAAAAGTGATGATGATTTTTTCCCATGCTGCGATTACTTTTGAACCAAGCTAATAATTGCAACCCCTTCAATTCCTAAAATAACCTGTACCGCCTTCAGGAATTAACTGTAAACACGACAGGACCACAGACTTCCCGAAAGGACAGGGCCTTCCCACCGTGGGCTGGCATCATAAGCTGATGCCAGAGCTGGCTGAGCCTGGAGTCCAGGCTAACCAGGGGAGGCTGTTGAGGTCATTCAGGCATGAGGCAATTAAGGTTTGGACCAAAAATGCGTGATAATCTCCTGTGAAAGATCGAATTGGCCAACTGGGGACTCACAGTCCTGTTTGCCAAACATTTCTCTTGAAGGTGAAAGCGAAGCTGAGCCTCTCTTTCTTTTCACTACCCTTGAGCGATTGCTTTGGTTCACAGTAATTGTTCTGCCTTAAAGCGAACAGGTTACATTGTAAGCCCCGCAATCGAGTTAAGGCCCGTTTGTTAAAACACAGCGAGTCGGGAGCCATGAAGTCTAGACCGTGACTCCGGGTTCCCGTCTACAGCTGTGTCTACACAATTACCCGATCACGAGTTTTGATTCTCTAAAGAAAGAAATAATGCAACAAATGATGCCTACTTGAAAAAGTCTTTTACATGTAAAAACCGAGTAACTATTATTTACCTTTGCACTGTTTTATAGATTTGCATGGTGAATAAATGGTCAGATATTTCATAATTACCTCAGTTATGAACCAGCCTTCATCGGCCACTAAAGTCAAAGGAGAGACAAACTTCCCTTTCTTGTAATAAAACCTGCTTGGGATGGCATCCTTCTCGTAGACAGTCATGTGTTCCACCGTGCTCAGGTTGTTATAGATCTGCAAAGAAAATCAAGAATGATCAGTTTTGCACCCTTTTGTTTTTGAGACAGAGTCTCACTCTGTCACCAGGCTGGAGTACAGTGGCACAATCTTGACTCACACGGCGCAATCACCCCCTCCTGGGTCGAGGCACTTCTCGTGCCTCAGCTCCCCGAGTAGCTGGGACTACAGGCACCCACAACCACACCCAGCTAACTTTTGTATTTTTAGTGGAGATGGGTTTTTGCCATGTTGGCCAGGATGGTTTCAAACCCCTGACCTCAGGTGATCTGCCAGTTTTGGCCTCCCAAAGTACTGGGATTACAGGCGTCAGCCTTGTACATATTTCTAATATACAGCCACTTAAATATCTATGGCTAAAATTTAAAATCGACTGGCTGGTGTTGACTTGGCCGTTAGCCAGATCAGGCACATATTCCTGGGCGTAACTGAATATAAGATCGAGTTGGTCAACTCAAGTCTGTAAAATAACTGAGTGGATGGTTCTGATGGCTCCTTGAGCTGCAATTTTCTACTTAAGGAAATCCGGAGTTCTTAAGGCAAGTAGGATGCATTTGCAGAAAGATTTTGTATAAGTGAAAAATCTGGTGAGACGCAGCAGCTCCCACAAACTGTTGTGTCCGTCACATGACAAACTGTCGCCCAAACATGGCCCCCACTTTTGAATACTCTACCAACTGCTTTGGCTGCTTGCAGTGCCTGCCTTGAACACTACCTTGGAAGGAGCTCTCCCTAGCTCAAAAGCTGTGGATGCCCAAGTTCTGGAGACGGCACGTTCCTGAGCGCCAAATTGGAGTCAAGGATGATCTTCCTTGCCAAAATTAAAAAAAAAAAAAAAAGAACTTATTTTCAAGAAGCTGCCGATGTGTAAAATTTGTCCCTGATTTCATATTTTGGGAGCTCCTGGGATCACTGCATAAATAGGCCCTGCACCTGCAGCTCCTGAGCATGGAACCCGAGAACAAAGGACCATGCCCTCAGGGATGGGGCAAGGCTGGGAACCGTGGCATCGTGGGCATGAGTGTTCCTCAACTACAAATAGACAGATCTTATAGAGGAGTAGGCAGCTTGCCAGGGGCCTCTCTCTGGGCCAACGAGGTGAGGCCCTGGCCTCCACCAGTGCTTCATCCTTACTAATGATTGCTCAGAGCCAACTGCATTGCTGCAGTGAGGATGGAGAGAGGAGGCAGGCCAGGACCTACCCTGTGGTTGGCAACCTCCAGGGGTGGCAAGCTCGCCTACCCCCAGGAAGACAGTTGCTTCCTGCCCAGATCAGTTTCATCTGGGAGCCGGACAAGCCACAAAGCCCATATTGGGAAGTGACTAGGAACTCGGGGGACAAGCAGCCAGAGGTACCGCTTGCTCCTCCTCGCTTCTCAGGGTAGGTAATCAACTACTGCCAGGCAGAATAATTATTTTGAGAGCAGGGTAAGCAGAGGTCTAGTCATCCCAGGCACGGGGCAGTGACTGTGGGGAGCAAAGCTTTGTCCCACATCTTGGCAGTGTGGGAATGCAACCACACCCTCTGCTGGGAGATCATCGTGGTCACCAACTTATACCCTGTCTTTGCAGTGGGCTTCGCATGCTTCCAGACGCTTCACAGCAGCCAGGAGGCAGCTGTGGTGACACCACCATGCTCATGTACAGAGAGGCAGAGGGGCCAGGGTGGGGAGCTTGTCTGGCTTCCAGCTGAGCACTGAGCTGGGAATGGTGGCTCCTGAGATAAGGAGCTGGGCATGGCACACAGCCTCAGCTCCCTCCATTCATAACTCTTCTGTTCCCCAACAGAAACCGATCAGCCTGGCAGCAGCCTCCTTCCTGAGAAAGGGCAGCTAGGGATGCCCCTGATGTGCCCCAGAGGTGCCTGAGAAGTGCTGCGTTTGGGCCAGTAACTAAACAGCCCTAGCGAGGGCTTGCGTGCGGCTTCCCTTATCTCATTTAATTCTCATGACATTCAATGCAGTAGGTACCATATGCCTGTTTCAGGGAAGGAAGAGCAGAGACCTGATAGAGATCACTCAAGGAATGAGAGGCAAACTAGGTCACCTGCCTCCAGCATCCGAGCTCCTGATACTGCTCTGTATGTCAGTATTACAACTAGAAGGAGGCCAGATGTGGTGGCTCACGCCTGTAATCCCAGCACTCTGGGAAGCCGAGGCGGGTGGATCACGAGGTCAGGCGATCAAGACCATCCTGGCTAGCATGGTGAAACCCCATCTCTACTAAAAAGACAAAAAATTAGCCAGGCATGGTGGCATGTGCCTGTAATCCCAGCTGCCCGTGAGGCTGAGGCGGGAGAATCTTTTGAACCTGGATGCAGAGGTTGCAGTGAGCCGAGGTCACACCACTGCACTCCAGCCTGGTCAACAGAGCAAGACTCCATCTCTAAATAAATACATAAATAAATGAAACTATGAGGAAAGGATACACTGCAAAGTGGCCACAAGCGAGGGCCTGCTCGGCCCCCTCGCCCTGCAGGGTTGTCTTGCCTCAGAGTGCTTCCCCGGGGCCGGCCAAAGGCTCACAACAGGCCCACGGTCCTTCGCTTGCTGCAGCGCATTCAGGCTGATGTATTTATTCAGCTCAATCACTTTGTCCATCCAGAAAATGTCGGTCATTCCGTGATCCGAGAAAATGATGACGTTCAGCTCGTCCTGCAGGGCCCGCTCCTGTGGGGTAGGAAAGGCAGTCGTTACAGCACCAGCCGGGAGGCTCTTGCCCTTGGAAAACCTCGTCAACTACAAACAATAGGAGAAAGGCTGTCTTCTCAATTCTGTGTTTAATCATCTACTATTTGGCCCTGGCGAGACCCAGTTCAAAACTACAACAGAAGCCCTTTGCAGAGGGGACTGTGAGGCTCAGCCGGGTTCAGTGCGTGCCAACACCTAACACGGCACTTTCAGCTTTTCCGGCTCTTTCAACAAACTCGTGTGCTTGTTTGAGAACTATCACATGCCCATGTTACAGATATCCAGAATAAGGCACACGAAGCGAAAACAAAAGCAAAACCAAACCAAACCCCGTGTTCCGCCATTCAGCGAGCATGTGGTAGAATCAGGACTGGCCGCTGTGCACCTGTCAAGCTTCTACCAAACTGATTAGGGTTTCACAGATCTGGTATCGCTCTAGCGGAGCCAGGAGAGAAGGCACACCTAGGCCATTCTCTCTCACTGGCCTGGCTGTGGAACAAGGGATCTCTTGGTACTGCAGGAGGCATTGTGTGAAGCAAAGGGACCCGTCACAGCCTGTGCGGGTGCAGTCAGCTTTTAGCAGTAAGAGGGAAGATGTTGCTGGGAGTGACTGTGGAGGAGACAGAGGGTGGCAGAGAAAAGGCCAGGTCAGGTGTCTGCTTCAGGTCACCTGGATCCACTGGGTCATGTACTTCAGGACAGTATCTACAGCCTTGAGGGCGTCTTTCCTCTGCGGGGATGCAGGCCCGTAGTGGTGGCCTTCCACGTCGATGCGCTCATGGTATATGGCTGCCAGGTCGGCGCGGCCACTCCTGGAGGGACAGAGGAGAGAGGCATGGGTAAGGGAGGCCCCGAGTAGCTTGCTCCCTTATCACCCCTATAGCATTCTATGAAGCAGTTCTCACCCCCCGAAACCTGGTCCCTGGGCCAGGAAAAGCCAATACGCGAAAACGAATGAGGTCAGATCTCCAAGGGAGAAACACACACTGAGCCAAGGATTGCTGGTCCTGAGCACCTTGGTGATGAACAATTTCCCATCATGCCTTGGAGAGGGGGAAGATGCGATAAGAAGCCGAGGATAGTCATTGCTGCAACCTGGCTGCCTGCTGTCACCAGGTCAGAAACGCTCAAAGCTGTCATTTAAATAACTGCTGAACAGTCATTGCTGGACTTTAAGGAAGGCTCTAAATTAAGCACTACATCGTGAGTCTAACTGGCTGGCCAGGACGAGAAAAGCATTTCCACAGCACCCCTACAGGAGGCAAACAGATGAGTGTCAGGGACTGGCGTCAGCGGGCCTCCCTTGGACACTTGTTCTATGGGGCATGGGAAGGTTCAGCTCCAATGTTGATATCGCGTGAATTCCACCAGTGACCACATTTCTAGGGGCCCAGGAAGACCCCATTCTGACAAAACTCCCCTTCTTGGCTAGAGTATTGATGGTAAAAATCCAAGCTGCTTCACCCTCATTCCTGAGTTAAGAAGGACTAGGAGCTAGTGATATAAATTGGAGTAGGAAGCTTGCAGCGTCCGGGAGAGGGGAGAAAGAACCTGGAATGTTCTCTCCTCCCTTCCCGCAGTGTTTCCACTGTGGCTCCCTCCCCAGTGCTGGCTTTCCCACAACCTCTGCACAGAGCACCTGAAATTGATCAGAGTGATGATGAGACAATGATGTTAGCAGTGACTAACAAAAGACGCAGCATGGCAAAGGAATGAAAACTCACTTCCCTGTTTGGACTCCACATGGGTTCATAACTAATACTCCTGGCGGATTTTTTTTTTTTTTTTTGAGACAGAGTTTCACTCGTTACCCAGGCTGGAGTGCAATGGCACGATCTCGGCTCACCGCAACCTCCGCCTCCTGGGTTCAGGCAATTCTCCTGCCTCAGCCTCCCGAGTAGCTGGGATTACAGGCACGTGCCACCGTGCCCAGCTAATTTTTTGTATTTTTAGTAGAGACGGGGTTTCACCATGTTGACCAGGATGGTCTCGATCTCTTGATCTCGGGATCCACCCGCCTCGGCCTCCCAAAGTGCTGGGATTACATCTTGGCGGATTTTAAACACAAACATGCGTGCACACAGATGCACTGGCACTGCTTCCCCTGATACGGCCTCCCCATACTTAAAACATGAGAAAGGAAAGACCGTACCCTGGAACCCGCACAGCCTTGGACCTTGTCACTCACAAGGGAGGGAAAACAGCTCCCCAGTAGCTCAGAGAGCTCCCTGCCCGACTGAGCACTCCCGATACTAAACCACTCCCGCTCACCCTTCAGGTCCCAGGAGAGGTACTGCCTCCTCCAGGAAGCTTCCTCTGGTGCCCTGCGGATAGCTTGGGCAGCCCTCCATGTGTTCCCATAGCACCCTGCGTTCACTTCTGGGCTGTGACTTTTCGTACTGTGCAGTAATTGCCCACTTACATGTCCTGTTCCCTGTCTAAATTGTGAGATTCGTTCACTGTAGGAGCTAGGATGTTCATCGTATCTGAGCTCCAGCCTGGCGTTTGGTACACGCCAGGAGCCCTGTTAACGCTCCTTTGAATGTATAAGCACAGAAAGTGCTCAGTAAGTGACAGCTCCTATGGGTCAGGCACTACATTGAGAGCTTTTACACATATTATCTCACTTAATCTTCAAAACAGCCATGAAAGGTTCTCTTGAACAGAGAGTGCAAGACAGTTGCCCACATCACACAGCTAGTAAGAGATGGAGCTGGGATTCAAACCCTCCCAGCCCCAGAGCACAACCACTGCATGCTCTGGAGAAACTCAGCAGCCCACCCTCGCCAACCAAGAAACATTCTGCGTAGTCTTAATGATCTTTTGGAAATGGATCTCATTCTCTTATGAATTCTACCAACCCCTAGAAGGCTAGGGGTGGGACAGGCGAGAGTGTGAGGGTGAAAGCAAGTCTCTTTCCCTACTGTGCACTCAGCACTCTGTCTGCAGGTTGAATAGGCCTCCCGCGTCTGTCACGGCAGTGAAAGGTGTCCTCATGGAAAGCATTTGCAGCTTTTATAGATGAAGAGATAGGCATAAGAACTTTCAAGACATCACTCAAGGCCTCGCAGACCTCTGAGACACAGCTAGAACCACATCTCCAAAGGCAGGATACTTCTAACTCTAGCAAACTTTGAGCCTCCACATGCACTCAGCGGGGAGCAAGTCCCTGAGAATGCTTGCCTGGCATCTTCCTTCATCCCAGTCAAATGTATGAGGGGCACATTCTTTACCTGCCCCTGGGTGCCCTCAGGTGAACTTCATTCACGGTTTTGAGGATACATGGGTTACAAGTTAAGCGAAATTGCTCGTCAAATGTTCTTTTCTCTTTTTAGAATAAAACAAACTGGTCCCTGGTTAAAAGGCCCCTTACCACCCTCCTGCACATTGTGGGTGGGATTAGGTTATGATTTAGCTGTTTCTCACAAATGGCATTATCATGATGCACGCTCACTGATGTGTGTATGACAATCCAAACTCCTTCTGCATCTATAGGCAGCAGAGAACAAAGTCACTTCAGGGTCCTACAAACGTGTAGGTGGTTGGTGAAAGAGACAGTAGCATTTCACACACGTGCCAGAACTCTTTTAAGGCCTAAATTTATGGGCTGATGGCAATTCTGCCATCGCGATCTTTGAACATAGTGAAACTCCCATACAATCTGTCCTTTGGATAAGCCTCAGCGTTTCATTGCTTTACGTGCGTGCACCTTTAGCATTTCCGATGTGCCTGTTTACACAGCATGGCATCTGTTTAGGTGTTCACACTTCCAGAGTGGGCTTATATGTAGGGAAAAATTCGATTAAACTCCGTGGTGACTTACTAGAATGAGGAGTTTTCATGAATAAAGTTTACCATTGCATTAGCGTGTAATGGAGGAACTCCTTCTAGGTCTCTTCATGTTAGAGATCTCAGCTTAGTGCAGCACTCACTGTCCTGGTTTCTTTAGGGCTAGCACCATATTCGCAAACCTCCATGTCAGCCATTATGTATGACAATTTGTCTGATGGCTTTTGGTCAAGAAGCTGTCAACCCCGGATGCTGGGAATCCTGGATTTGGGATGCTTGTGATTCAGGGATCACACGTATGTCTCTTGTGAAAGGATTCTACGCTGACATTATTGACTTATCAGGAACCTACGTCTGCAAGGGCTGAGGCCTGTCTGGAGATGAGCTGACAGATGCTTGCTTGCCAGCTGTTTTCCACATGGATCTGGTCTCCATCCCAGGTCAGCTCATTTGCAATGAATCGGTTGGGTGAGGAGAGACGGGCAGTCATGCCTGCCCATCTGCTACTGGCTGTTGACAGCTCTAAGGTCCAGGAACCATGCCAGAAGGACTTGTGGCCACCAGCACAATTACCTGAGAGCTGCAAGGGGTTCCTAGCCCTGGGGTTTCAGGGACACCTGAGTCCCCCATCACGTTCTGATGCTGTCCAGATTTCTTTGCCATGTAAAAAGTTCTTAATGTTCTTTCCATTTTTCTTACTGAAGTGGGTGACTGTTAAGAAAAACGATCCAAAACTTAGAAATAAAGCCTACAGTGTGACGGCCTGTCTTCTCATGCTGTGTTGAGCACTGTCTAATAAGCTTGCTTGAGTCACCAGACTGAACTACTGATTGGCATTCAGACTCTAGAAACCCCGCTGTTAACTTGTAGGAAACTGATAAGATGAAAATTATTTCTGTCTGATGGAGAACACAGCCCTAAAATTATGGTTTGATTATCCTCTACGTTATTGAGCATATCTTCATCAAACAATAACTATCCCTCATCATTGTCCATCCTTCTGTTTCCTGATGTGTGTGTCTCATTTTCTCCTTATTACCAGCTTTGTCATGCCCCTGGTTCCCTCAGCAGGAACTACACTGAACTTGGCCTAGTCCTCAGACCCAGATGCAGGGGGCACATGACAAAGACTTCACTTTGAAAACTACCTTTTGACAGGGTCACTGGAAGTGGACAAGTCTGGAATCAAACACTGGCTTCTCTTCTTACTCACCTGGAGGCCTCGGATGAGTGGCAAGATTATCTCCAAGCCTCCATTTCTCCAACTAAAAAACCTACTTGATATGGTTTGGCTGTGTCCCCACCCAAATCTCGTCTTGAATTATAGCTCCCATAGCCCCCGTGTGCTGCGGGAGGGGCCTGGTGGGAGGTGATTGGATCGTAGCGGTGGTTGCCCCGATGCTGCTGTTCTCATGAACGTGAGTTTATAACGGGCTTTCCCCCCTTTTGCTTGGCACTTCTTGCTGCTGCCATGTGAAGAAGGACGTGTCTGCTTTCCCTTCTGCCATGATTGTAAGTTTCCTGAGGCCTCCTCAGGCTTGCAGAACTACGAGCCAATTAACCCTCTTTACTTTGTAACTTGGCTATGTCTTATTAGCAGCATGAGAGCAGACTGGTGCACTACTCAAAGGGTAACATGGTACATTAAACAAGCTGATGTGTATAAAGCACTTGGCATGTAGTAAAAGGCGGGGAGGGGAAAGAAAGGCCTCCCATTTCTCTTTTACTTCCAGATGCCTCTAGATCGCTTTTCCTGAGTATGTGGCCGAGCAGGAAGGAGGAGCCAGTTTCCTAGACCCAGCCTGATTCTTACTCCTTCTTCCCTATAATCCACAGGGAGGAGGGACCAGGCCAGGACAGGGGAGCTGGCTTCTTGGTGGCCCGTGGAAAGAGTTGTGTCATCCATTCCTTCATTAACCCAGGCACTACTGAGGCTCCGGGAATCCTGAAGGCAATCCTTTGGAGCTGTCTTCAGTCACCTGGAGCTTGACAAAGGATTCTGTCTATACACAGCCCATGGCTGCGCCCACTGTCCTGCAGCCCAGCTGTTTCCTGACTGATACATTTGTGAGGCTGCACAGTGTGTCTGCTCTACAAGCCTGGAAGCAGCTGCCCGGCCCACCATGACTGCCCCCTGCCCTCCTCCACCCACCCATGAGCCACTCAAGGCTTATTTCAGCTTTAGCACCATGGACCTTTTCCTGCCCACTGAACCATGAATATCCTGCAAATAGGACTTCCAGGAGGATGGAAGTAAGTGATGCAGATCACAAACCCTGCTTCCTTTTCAGGCAGAAGGAAGGGCCATGTGTGGGGGCGCTGCCTGCAGAGTGCCCATGTGTGGGGGGAGGCGTGCGGCGGTGCCTGAGCAGGCTGCAGAACTCCAGGCCTTCGGATGGCCCCAAAGAGGAGACTTGCAAAGAAGCATGTCTGGACTTTCTCTCGCTGTGTCAGTTTCAGGGTGTCTTAGAGGTGTGAGCTAGCAGAGACCAGGGTGGACGATGGAGGGGTTGACCCTGGAGAGGTTCTCAGTCATCGTGTCCTCAAGGCAGGTCTCCAGAGACGGAGCCCTAAGCCTCTGTGGAAAGAGCCGGGCACTGGCTCCACCACTGACTGGCTGGTGAGGAGTGAGGAGAAGTGTTTACCCTTCAGAGAGCAGGCGGCTTCCTTCGTAAGGCAGAAGGGCAGTGGCTATGCAAACCGTGGATGTGAGAGCCAAGGGGGTTATTGGAAATAAAGCCCATTGACAATACTAGCCAAGGGCCTTTAAAACTCTACTCCCCGTCCTGCCTCCTTTTCCCTATCCTAGAAGTTGTCCACATTAAAGGCAGCATTTCACAGGGATGTGTCTGGGGTCAGTCATGCATTATGAGCACTGGAAAGCTATGCCTGGATCAAACTTGGGTGAGAGATTGTCCTTCCTACCACAGGCTGACCTGGATCCTCTGCGGAAACGTCCCTGGGCAGACCTCGATGCTCAAGATCTTAGCAGCCTCTCCTGCTTTCTGTCAAAGCCCACCTATCCTGGTTCCATTCCCCTGCCTCTCAAACTAATAGCAAAGTGGACAAAGAAAGACACTCTATGAGTTTTGTACTGACTGAGAGACATGAGTAAGTTTGGACACTCATGTATGAAAACTCTACGTGCTCCTCAAATTATAGTTAGAAATTTGCAGCAGAGCTGAACAGAAGTCAAGAGGTGAGCTGTGGTGTTCTAGACATGTTCTTCTTGTTGGGATCAATAATCCTACATCTTTGCTAGACACATACCAAGAGACGTAAGGATTCCTTTGAGCCACGTGATTGCACAGACAGGCTGTTACAGGCAAAGTGCTCGTGACGGGTCTAGACTGTCCTATACGTCTTTCTCACTCGCCTCATTCCTGAAGGGGCAAACGTTAGATTTCTTTCAAAGAAAAATGTTGACCTGTAACTTTCAGACCTTTATTCTTCTTTGTAAGAAGGTAATGAGACATGTTCTAATAATAACACACAGGTCGGCTGAAGGAGGGGCTTCCTGTGTCATCGTGGGGGGCTAAGCCATCTTACTGTCTTCCACAGGCAGCACTGTCCAGCCAATTACTGTTCTTTTCTTTCTCTCATCTCAAGAGCTGCCTAGCTTTCGAGATAGTGGGTCTCTGTCTTTTCACTGACTATCCAAAGGAGCTGTTTCTCATGGCCCTATTAACGTTGGCAATATGAAGACCCCATGAGACAATTGCACTGGCCTGGTTTCCATCCTACCCAGGCCTCCAGTGCTTCAGGGGCATCACTCTCATTGCAGACCATGTGAATGCCATCCCGTGGAGCTCGAGGCCATCTACACAGGCCACATGTGAATATGTGGAACTGGGTAGTACAGTATTAGGTAGTGACGTAGCTGGGGACGCTTTCCTGGGCTTCCAGTTCTCTATAGGCTTTTCTTTCTGGTGGAACCCAATATCTATGGTAGATACACACTCACATCCCACCAACACCCCACCCCGCCACTACCACCACCCGGAAAGCTTCCCCCATTCCTAAATGTTCCCCAAGGTAAAGATGCATTTCCATAGCTTCTCTGGAGGAAACAGCCCAGCATTTATTCCCCTCCACATGCTGGTGTCTCTCCGGACAGGGAGGTCTGCTTAGACTGGCCAGCTAGTAGGCCAGCGCCAACCTGGGATTCTCATGGCTGTGCGCTCTGTGCTCACCCACCTGTGAGTCACTGGACGGTACGGAGTGACAGTCCCTCGGCTGTTAAGATAAATGCAAAAAGGATGACATCGCCAAACAGACTGTTGGGTTATTTGGAGGTATTTGTATGGCAACTCTAATCCCAATTTTCATATCTGGCACAGCTACGGGCTGTGGGGATGGCCAGCAGTCTGGATATGTTGTGAACAGCATTGGTTAGACATGGAGCAATGCCCAGGTTCCAGCCCCGCTCATCTGCCGCACGTACTGCGCTATTCTGCTTCGGTCACACAAACCAGACCGCACTGCGATATCCCGGCTCCTCCCATGTGTGGTTCTCCAGCACTTATGGGCAACTACTTCTCCATTTCCATGTATTTTACACCTATTTTCTCTCCCATCTGTCAATGAAAGCGTGAACCTTTATGTGCCCCCACCTCCCCGGACCCTCTTGATAGGTTTCATGGAAGTAAAATCATTCTAAGAAGCAGTGAAGGCAGGGCGCTGTTTTCTGCTTTCACAGCTCTGTGGGGGTAGCTGCTGCTCACCATGGTGTGGGAGGGGCATGACAAGAAGAAAGTCCATGATTGGTCAGCTCTGGATCTGAGGCAGCCTTAGTGACAGGGCCATTCATGTGGCTCGTGCTGGTGCTATGTACCCCGTGCCTTGGGTATGTTGGCTCTCAGATGTGCCCAGCTTGAAACCAGGCTCCTTTCCTTGGGGGGACAAAGGTCCTGTCCTGGTCTCTATGCTCTAATTATGGCAGGTCTTCTGCCTGACGCACCCAGGAAACCTCTTCAGTGGCCACAGTGACCTCAAGTCCGCTTCTGGAAACTCAACGGCCCCCAGCATCCATCGTCTCTTGGTGGCTGATCTCTACTTAATGCCAGCTCTCTTGACCTCGTGATCCACCCGCCTCGGCCTCGCAAAGTGCTGGGATTACAGGCTTGAGCCACCGCGCCTGGCCAATGCCAACTCTCACTTGGGCTCCCACCTTGACTTCCACTTTCAGAGAGTTCTCAGACCGACTTGAGGCTTTGTCCTAAACTGTTGTGATCAGTGTCCCTTGACAGACTCTAGTGTTCTGTACAAGACAGCATTACTAATTCCTACGTTTTTCAAACTGTGTGTCACAGTTCCATGTGGGAGGGCAAAAACAGATTCCGTGTTCTAACATACCCATGCTCTTTGTACATTTCCAAGAAGCGGGTAGGGCAGGCACTTTTCTGAAACTATTCGACCACATATCTTTCTTTTTTGCCAAATACTTATCAGTACCTTCAGAGACGCATTGTTCACTGAATCACGCTTAGGGAAATGCTGACATTTATATTGTTTCTCTGTTGTTTAACAACATAAAAAAGGTGGTTCAAATCCTTAGGGATTTTCCTTCTCAATTCAGCATTTCCAGAGATTGCCTCTGCCTGAAATCACTTGCTCACAATTACTCCATAGTAGCAGCTGGTCACCATGCAAGACGCTCACCAACTCTCTGAAACATTATTTCACCTCCACCGAGCCTTCTTAATCGCTTTGGAATCCATGATCAGGCCTGGAAACAAAGAACAATGGTGTGGCTGAGAGTTTGGGACACTTACTTGAGGGAGTCAAGAGCATCGCTGATGGCATTGGCAAAATTGATATCCGTTGGGACATTTTTATACTCCAGGCAGTAGGTGGGTCTGATGCCCAGAATCTCAACCTCACAGCCTGAGAAGAAAAAAGAGGGCAAATAGTTACTCTCTTCAATGGGCAAGGTCGAGTTAGGAGCTTGTTTCAGGAAGCAAACATCATTAATCAAAATAAAAATTCCTTATATTTTTATGAACTAAAATAACATTGCTAATAGGTGGTGTATTTAACTGCAATTTTGCATAACTGAGGAGAGGGTCTCAAGTATCATTCCTATGCAACGTCACAGACTGGCAAAAATTAGATAGCAGCTGTCTCTCCCAATTTGAAACAAAACAAAATTAATCAACATATATAAATACCTCAGTTGAAACTTACTTCGTTTTTTCATGAAATCTAAGTCTTTTATGAAATGAAGTCTTCCAGTGTACCTTCGCCTCTTCTAGAATCAAGTATTAGGTAGTATCTGATTAGTCAGAGGATTATAAAATAAATATTTCACGATCCCATGGTATTATACAAAAGTTAATTGGACTTAGAGGTCCTCTACCAAATTGGCAAGCTAAAAATCACTGAGTTCAAGCAAGGCATCTGAGCCATATCCTTGCCTCGCCCAAAACAGACTGGAAAGAATCAAACTCATTCAGATATGAACAGGCTCAGCTTTTCTGCCCCAGACTCCTGGACAAGTAGAAGTCGTTACCCTGCAGAAGAGACATTCAGCCATATTAGGAGAACAGACAACAGGAGAGAGATGTGCCCGTCTTGGTTTCCACTAGTTGAGTAAGTATTTATTGGGCACTTACTATGAAGTAGTCAATATGTTCAGACATAGTGGAAACAAACAGATCTGGTAGGTTCTCCATCCAGGAGCATCCCAGAGTCTGGTCTACTGGGAGGAGATAGGAAAGCAATATAGCGTGTCAAGTCTAAAGCGAGGCGTATATCTCCTGGGTGTTACGGGAATCGGATGAGGGACACTGACTTCAGGTACCACTTCCTCCTCAAAGCCTTCCTCAGATCCTGATGTTGGGCTCAGTTTTGTACATTTAGCCACAGCAATGGGATGATAATTGTCCCAGGCAAAGACAGCAGCCTGACCAAAGGTTCAGAGAACTTCTGAGCAATACTGTGTGTGTAGAGAACTGTAAGTACCATAAAATGCCCAGACAAGGAGACCAGATGCTGCTCTTTCTTGTAGCCCAAGGAAAATGATTTCCAAGGTGAGGTGAGTAAAAGTGGGACAACGAGGGAGTGGAGGAGAAAAGGAGGAAGGAGTCTCTGTCAGGAAGCACATTAAACCCACCCCTGGGTACATCTGCCAGCTGGTTACACCTGATTTAAAAGACGATAGAGGGGCCTCCAGAAAACATCCCTTCATCTGGCATACTACTGCAAGACGTGGGTGCATCATGGGAGACCCTATTGCCTTCTGCTTGATACGTTGGATTCAGAGAGAGCAAGGGACCCTACGATAACTGAGACAGAACTAGAAGGCAGGAAGCTTCGTTTTCCAAGACATGTTTTTTGAGAGGGGGAAAACACTGCTCATGGCTTCCAGGAAGATATCCTTTAAAGTAAGAAATGCCGGTGGAATATTGCCTGATTATATCACTTTAGATACCTGTGTTTCATCTGTTGAAGGTAACTTGTGAATTGTTATTGCTCTCTCAAAGCTATTTTTTTCTGTATTCACCTTGTGCTCAGTGCCAGAAACCCCCCCAAAAATAAGATATCATCTACCCTTGAAAAGTTTAACAGCTATGTATAGTGTGACCAGGTGTCTGCTTCTAGTGTCTCTGACACATCTGTATGTAAATTCTAAGTAATGCAAGTATGACCATGGTATTCCAGACAAAAGAAACAGCATGCTTTTTTTTTGGTACTTGTACATAATATCAAACTGTAAGTGTTTTTGGTATGCACAATAATAAATATGTTTGTTAATGTTATCAAACAGATGTTCTCTTAATACTTTTATTTAAGAAGAATAAATCTGGACTTGACACTGGCCCAGTAATAGTTTACCTGAGAAATTTACCCTTGCTCAGGTTAAAGTAGAATACAATCTATTTTGTATTGATTAATTACATGTAAAATTCTATAGTACAGGTAGAGGCAGTATGTGTCAAAGTAGAACTGCTGTTACAGTGCTATGGAATTTTGTATTTTCAAAAATTATAATTAATTTTAATTTAACCAAACACCATGGCAGCAGCCTACCAGAGGCTAAAGCGAAGATAGAAAAATAGAGAAAAAAATCCCCAAAGCACACAAACTCTTCACTGAGTGCAAAGCAACAGTTTATCCAAGACTAAGGACATACATCAGAGTAGAAAGAGACTTTCCAGCTTGCAGAAAGCTGTAGATAATGCTGGAGAGAAAATGAATTCCTCAGTGATCCAAGAGGTTGGCAGCATAAATTTTCTACGTAAAGCACAGGATGAATTGCAAGACTTGCTAAAGTGATTGTCCTTAACATTTCTCACCTGTGATGCTAGTGGAAAAATGCATCTAACTAAATCTTCAAGAAAGCCCAGATCCAGCTCAGCTACAGATTAGATTGACTTGTCTGCCACCCTAGAGGACTGAGATAGGGAGAAATACGGACTTTCTGGGGAAAATATTATTTACCATATTATCTCTATTGTTCTTTCTCACACAATGTCAAACATACAATAAAAAATCATGAAACATGCTAAAAAGAGTAAAATGTGCCCTGCAATTAAGAGAAAAAATAATCAGCAGAATCAGATTCACAGATGACAACTGTCAGCGAGAAAGTTTAAACAATAAATTTTTAAAAAAGATTATTGACTAAAGCAAAACTGATAATATATTATGGGCTTTACAAATATGTAAAAGTAAAACATATGACAATAGGAAGAGAAAGAGTGTGCATGTGGACAAATGGCATTATATAATACAATTTTAAAACTCTAACATCATTTGTGAAGAAATATAATATTATTTTTAAGTAGAACATGCATAGGTTATAGATGTGTGTTGAAATGTCCAGAGTAGCCATTAGGGAAAAAAACACAATAAAATCTAAGGTAAATAAAGAAGATATGATAGAATTCTAAAAGGACTCAATTCGTAAAGAAAAGACAGGAAGGGAGAAACAAGAACAAAAACAGTTGAGTAAAACAACAGTATGAAGTAAGTTTTAAACTCCAAAATATAAGTAGTTACATCAAGTATAAACAGACTAAACACTTTATTTAAAAGGCAGAGGTGGGTCAGACAGGATAAAAAAAGCAAGACCCAAGGCTAGGAGTTTGAGACTGGCCTGACCAACGTGGTCAATCCTCACCTCTACTAAAAAATACAAAATTAGCCAGGTGCAGTGCTGCGCACCTGTAGTCCCAGCTACTTGGGAGGCGAGGCAGAAGAGTCCCTTTAACTCAGGAGGCGGAGGTTGCAGTGAGCTGAGATTGTGCCATTGTATTCCAGCCTGGGTGATAAGAGCAAAACTCTGTATCAAAAAAATAAATAAATAAAAAGCAAGACCCAAATATATGTTGTCTATAAGAGAAAAAAATTCTTTAATGTAAATACGTTAGCTGGTTAAAAAGGAAGGGGTGGAAATAAAGCTATACTATGCAACACTAAGTACAAGCAAGTGGATGTGGTTATATATCAGACAAAGTCTATTTCTGTCAAATATAAAACGGTAGTAAAGATGAGCAACTGGAATTCTTAGAATTTGGTGTGGGACAGTACAATGATATGGCCACTTTGTAAAGTTGTTCAATGGTTCTTATAAAGTCAAACACGCATCTATCCTATGTGGCAGCAATTCCACCCCCTTGGTATTTACACAAGAGAAATGAAAGTGTTTGTCTACCCAAGGACTTGTACAAGAATGATCACTGTAACTCGTCAAAATAGCTCCAAACCGGAAACATCCCAAATATTCATACGTGTGAGAATGAAAAACAAATTCTGATGTATTTATGCCACAAGATACTACTCAACAGAAAAAACAAAACGGATAAACTACTGGTACAGGCCACACAGGCATGTGTCTCAGAAACATCATTTTAAGCAAAAGGAGGCAGACACAGAAGAAATATATATATATATTTCATATATATGTTAAATATGTATTTCATTTATATTATATATATTGCACACATATATACACTTTATTCTTCAGTAAAATATTTTCACATAATGATCTGGATATTTTCACTTAGGTTTAATGATGCTTTTTGCCCTCTTCTTTATTGTCCACAGCCTTTATTCTTGAGTTTTGTATTTTGACTCTTTCTCAGTAAGCTTAAGTAAATATTAACAGTATGTAAGGCATAATTTCTGCCCTCGCATGTCTGAAGTTTCTGGCTCCCATTTTAAAATAATGCCTTAAGTTTTGTAGTCAGAAAAAGCTGGATTCAAATCTTAGCTCTGCATTCAAATCTTAGCTCATTCATACATATATATATGAATAGATATATGACATACATGAATATATATAATATAGATGTTATGAATATATGATATATAAATACCTGAATATATATTATATATGAATAATACTATATGTAATATATATGAATATATATATTCAAATAATATATATTTGAATATTATTTGAATCTTTGCTCTGGATATATATATTATATATGATATATATTATATATTCATATATATCATATATCTATTCATGTATATTATATATTCATATAATATATATATTCACATACATTCATATATAATAGATATGATATATATGAATGAGCTAAGATTTGAATCCACAGCTAAGATTTGAAACATATATATATGATTACCTATCTATCTATAATTTCATTTATTTGAAGCCTGAGAATGAACAAACCTAATTCATGACAATACACATCAGGAAGCGTTTGCCTCTGGGGATAAGGAGTAATTGCTTAGAAAGAGGAATGAGGATGGAAAACTTCTGTATCCTGATTTGAGTGGCAGTTACATGGGTGCATGCACTTTTGAAAATACATCAAAATACTCCTATGACCTGTCCATTTGATTGTAAGTTACACTTCAATCATTAAAACAATAATAATTCAATCGAACATACAAGATATTTTATTGAAATGGGAATAAACAAGGCCGGCAGTGAACAAAGGCTAATAATAGTAACAATCTCTTACTGACTGGCTGCTACATGCCAGCATGTGCTGAAGTGGATAAGCACTTTACTTGGTGTTCTCCTTACGAATTGTAAAGTAGCTGATGTCACCTTCATTTTACATTAAGGGAACTGAGTCAGAGAGGTGGGAAGATTTTCCCATTGTCCCAGGGAGAGCACTCGGAAAAGCCAAGATTTGCAGGTAGTTTTATCTGACTACAAAACTGAAGGCATTATTTTAAAATGGGAGCTGGCAACTTCAGCCATGCAAGGGCAGAAATTACGCCTTATGCACTATGAATAGGCTTACTGAGAAATAAGTCAAAATAAACAAGGCGAGAACGAAGACTGTGAGCAGTGAACAATGAGTTGCAAAAACAGTCATCAAGCCTAAGTGACAACTACTAAGGTAGTTACGTGAAAATGTTTTATTGAAGAATAAGGTACATACTTAGCATCTTTAATGTAATGATCTGGGTTTAAAGCTCCAAATTATTTCAACAAAAATTGGGAGAGTCCCAGGGAAGGAAGAGAAAGCATTTTCATTGTTGATGAAGGGAAGGGAAGGTCAATATGTAATGTTTCATTAAGAGATTTGAATAGATAGAACAGTTGTATGCATGACTTTCGAGTCATCAAGGAAAAAGAAACATAAAAAATTGATCAAGTATCAAAGTACATAAAAGTGAATAAAAGGAAGCAACCAGGAAGCATCAATACTGAACAAATTAAAAAAAGAGAAAACCAAATATAAAATTATTGTGAATAGATTAAACTTTTTTTTTTTGAGACGGTGTCTCCCTCTGTCGCCCAGGCTGGAGGGCAGTGGCACGATCTCAGTTCACTGAAACCTCCACCTCCCGGGGGGTTCAAGCAATTCTCCCACCTCAGCCTCCCGAGTAGCTGGGATTACAGGCATGTGCCACCAAGCCTGGCTAATTTTTATATTTTTAGTAGACACGGGGTTTCACCACATTGACCAGGCTGGTCTCAAATTCCTGACATCAAGTGATCCACCTGCCTCGGCCTCCCAAAGTGCTGGGATTACAGGCATGACCTACCGCGTCTGGCTGATTAAACTATTTTTAAAGAATGTCAAGATGATGTAAGAAACAGAATTCAACTTTAAACTATTTACAAAATGCACATGTGAAATAAAATGACCCAGAAAGAATAGATATAAAAGAATGCGCCCCAAAACAACCCAAAGGTAAATTAAAAATCAGATATGTTAATAGTATCATAGTGAATTATGCCATTGAAAGCCTAAAACAGCTACAAATATACATAAATAATTATGAATGTGTAAAATTGTTTATATATCACAAAAACCTACGGACACAAAGAAATCTTGGAAATATGAAGTGCAAAATTGCAACTTGGTGGAAAACTTTCATGACAGTTCAAGATACAAAGAATAAATGCAGAGGATTTGAACATTAGTATCAATAATCTGGGTTCAATAGATATTGAAAAGTTGATCTTATTAGCATAGAATGTACATTCTTTTCAAATATAGCGGTTGAAAAAAAACTGATCATATTCTGGTCTAAAAAGAAAGTCTCGGCAACTCCCAAAAAGCAGGATTTTTGTAGGCCACAATGCATACTGTCCAATCAAGGGAAATTGGGGAATTAGTCACAATAATTAACTACCAATAAATCTAACTGCCTGTAAATTAGAAAGAAACCTGTATGTGACTTGATGTAAAGAGGAAATGAGAACTTCACTGACAGACTAATTATTAACAACAGTGAAATTCTATTTTTTCCAAACTTCAAGGGATGCGTTTTCATTTAAGTGAGAAGCAAATCAGGAATGTTATCATCACCATGGTCATTTATTATTATTACTGTTATAGAACTTCTCAAACAGGAACCAGAAATAAGAAATGAGGCTGGAAATCAGGAATATGAGCATTCCTCTATTGGAATGTTTTAAAAACTTTTTGTCTGTAATCTGTGGCAAAATGCAATGACATAGTACACAAACACCTACACACACACACACACACACACACACACACACACACACACACACAGTGGAAACAAAACTCGACCAAATTATAGGCGATGTACATGAATACTTTCTTCTTCTATTCTGTTGTTTTTAAAAGCATGCTTATCAGCAATCCATAAATTGCTTTAAACTTAGGGATCAAGTAACTGCCATCCATATGGATCAAGACCTGTGTTTGAAAAATACACCTAGACATGGATTTTGGGGTCACTGCCATCCATTGAGACTAAGTTTCAGGAAACTCAGACAGCTTCTATGGTCTACACGCTTTGCCTAGCAAACCACTGCTAGAAACGTACTCTAAGAAAATAATGTTGTATATACAAGCACCTTTATTACAATGTTATTTATAAAATTGGGAAGCAATTTAAACATTTGGTAATAGAGGTATGGTTAAAGAGCATAGCCACATACTGAAGTACTATGCAGGCATTAAAATAATTACGCCATCTGTATTTAGTAACATAATATTTTAAAATAAAAAAGCTACAAAATAGTATATAACCGATGGT
Organism: Saguinus oedipus; assembly: GCA_031835075.1. NCBI lineage: Eukaryota > Metazoa > Chordata > Mammalia > Primates > Cebidae > Saguinus > Saguinus oedipus. The sequence goes on along the minus strand of CM063171.1, from coordinate 5,674,787 downwards.
CTCCTTTTTGAAAGTATTGAAAGCAAGTTTATGTCCAAAAAAGAGTGGAAGTAAATACAGCAAAACAGAAGAAAGGACACAATTGTGATGACTGGTTTGGCAGACTTTTTTTGGTTGAACTGAAGTGATTCCAAACTCTCTTCCCCTTTCTATTTTGTAGGCTATAAAGGGGAAAACTCTCACTTCCTCAGGTCCCCTTGTGGATAAGAATAGTCATTGGACTTAGAAGCTGCACTGAGATTGGGTGCAGAGCTTAGGGTGGGAAGCTCTGCTTTCTCGTGAAAGACAAGGTGTGCTGCTGCCTAGCTGCTCTCCTCTCCAGTACGGGATGCAGTTGTGAGGGCAGGATCCCTGGGCCTGCAGCAGCTGCCTTGAAACTATATGGTAACATGCATGAGGATAAGCCAATGTGCTGAAATGGGTAAGGGACAGAAAGAGCCTGGGTTTTTAAAATGACCTTGGTGAGTGTCTGAACCACAGAAAGTACTCCTTGTTATGTGATACAAATCAATTCCTTTACGTTTATCCAGTCTAAACTAGATTCCACATTATTTGCAGCTGACAAGTCCTAACTGACAGAGACAGATTGTGGTAACTTTTCTATTCTTATTATTACTTATCCGAATAGAACTAACTTTTCTAAAATAAATATTGCTTTTTTCATAAGAAACCGAAGCTTATTTTTGAGTGTTAACTTCCCACTGCCTTATCATATGCCAGTTAGGACACAGAAGTTCGCTGTGTGACTGTACCACTGTTCATCCATTCTAGAGTTGTTGGCCCTCTGGACCATTGCCAGTGTTTAAATACAGTAGACAATGCCAACATAAACGTTTTCTACACTTCCTGTGTGCACATAGGTATGCATTTCTGCTGAGACACACAGGAATACTAGAGCTGGATTTGGGGAATGCATACAGTCAACTTTAGAATATCAAAGAGTTTTGTAAAGCTGTTATATCAACTCATTTCAAGCAGCCCTTTCCTTTCCCTTCCTTCCTTCCTTCCTTCCTCCCTCCCTCCCTCCCCCCCCCTTGTCTCTCGCTTTCTCTTTTTTCTTTTTCTTTCTTTCTTCCTTTTTTTTTTTTGAGATGGAGTCTCCCTCTGTCACCCAGGCTGCAGTGCAGCAATCTTGGCTCACTGTAAACTCCACCTCTTGGGTTCAAGCAATTCTCCTGCCTCAGCCTCCCCAAGTAGCTGGGACTACAGGCCCGTACCACCACACCCACCTAATTTTTATTTTTATTTTTGTATTTTTAGTAGAGACGAGGTTTCACCATGTTGGCCAGGCTGGGCTCTAACTCTTGACCTCAGGTGATCCCCCAGCCTCAGCCTCCCAAAGTGCTGGGATTACAGGTGTGAGCCACCGCACCCAGTCTCCACCAGCACTTTCTAAGCCTCAGTTGCTCTGTTCTTATCAACACTTGGTTTTCTTGGTTTTCGAAATTACCTATTTTCCATTTTAGTGTGTGTGACTGTCAAGAGTCTATAGAGAGGGGGCCGCAGTGACTCCGGCCAGATGTTCTGGCACTTCAGGAGGCGAGGCCATGAGTTCAAGGCCAACCTGAGCAACATTACAAGCTCTCATTGATTAACCAAAAAAAAAAAAAAAAGAGTCTATAGAGAAACCAGGACCAATAGGACACACACACACACACACACACACACACACATATATATATATATATATATATATATATATATATATATATATATATATATATAGAGAGAGAGAGAGAGAGAGAGAGAGAGAGAGAGAGACAGAGAGAGAGAGATTATGAGGAATTGGTTTACACAATTGAAGTCCCACCATCCGCCATCTGCAAGCTGGAGATCTAGGAAACCTGGTGGATGTCACTCAGTCCTAACTCAGTCTGAAGTCCTGAGAACCAGGAGCACTGAGACCAGAAGGTGGGTGTCCCAGCTAAAGCAGTTAGCTAGGAAGGAGTGAATCCTTCCCTCCTAAGCCCTTTGTTCTTTTTTTTATTGCATTTTAGGTTTTGGGGTTCATGTGCAGAACATGCAAGATAGTTGCATAGGTATTCAGGCCCTCAAGGGATGAGTTGATGGGCACCAACACTGGGGAGGGCAAGGTATATTACTTAGTCCACTGATTGAAACGTGACTCTCAGCTGGAAACCCTCTAACAGAGACACACAGAAATTATATTTAATCTAATACCCCACGACCAGTCAAGCTGACACATAGAAATAACCATCACAGAGGGTGTGATGGGTTATCCCATTGTAGTTTTATTTTGCCATCTTTTTTTGGCTAACAAGGCTGAATGTCTTTACATGTTTATTGACCATTGGGATACCCAATCAAGTAAAGTGTTAGATCAAATCTCTTCCTTAGTTTTCTATTGAGTTCGCTTTTTCTTTTTTATTTGTAGGAATTCTGCATTTTTACAGATATGAACCTGTTGTTGGTTTTATTTTCTCACACTCTCTGATTATTTTTGGCCTTCCTAATAATGTATTTTCCTGAAGAGAAGCTTCTAATTTGAACAACTAATTCATCAGTCATGTTCTGTATTGTCAGTGCTATTTTTTTTCCTGCTTAATATTTTTCTATCCAAAGTCATAAAGATATTCACCTATGTTTTCTTTCTTCAGTTCCAAATTTTTCTAAACATAGAAGCTTTATGTTTTCCATTTTACATTTAGATCTACGATTCATCAGGAGTTACCTAGAATTACTTTTCATATATGGTATTAGGAGTCAGAAGATGTGTGTGTGTATGTATAATCATTTTTGATTTAATATATATATATATATATATGGCATATATATAATCTCTAAATGATCTATCGTAATCTTTTGGAGACTATCTTTCATATATACACACATACACATGTGTATATGTATATATACGTATACACACACATATACACACACATGTATATATATAATCTCCAATTGATTTATCATAATTTTTGGAGACTCTCATTACTTTGAGGCACTGTCACTTTTGTCATGGATCAATATTGGATCATATGTGTGTGGGTTTACTTCAGAAATTTCTGACCTTTACCCTTAGTCTATTTTATCTTGCAGAAATACAATGTGTCTTACGTTTTGTAGTTTAAAATAGGTCTGTATCTATTAATGGAATAAATCTTCCTGTGTTGTTCATCTGACTCTAAATCGTTTCAGCTATTCTTGAGTCTTCGCACTTCCATATAAGTTTTAGAATCAACCTGTCAGTATGCACACATACACACACACACATACACACAGAGACACACACACATACACACACAGACACATACATACATACACACAGACACACACATAGACACATACACGCACAGACACATACATACATACACACAGACACACACATAGACACCTACACACACACTCACAGATACACAGAGACACACACACGTACACATACACACACATACACACACACACACACACACAATACATACACACATACACACACAGACACAGACACACAAAGACACACACAGACAGTTGGGATTTTGATTGAGATGGCAGTGAATCTGTAGATCCATTCTGAGAAAACTGACAAAATATTGACTACCAACTTATAAACATAATATATTTTTCCGATTATTTAGGTATTTTAACATTTCTCTAAATGCTTTTTGATACTAAGTTCTTGAGCCATTTTTTGTTATTTATTCTTAGCTATTTCGTGTATTTGAATTTACTATAAATGGCATTGATCTTTTCATTTTTTCTCAGTTTTTAGTCTACATACAGTAATTTTTAAATTTTGATTTTGTATCAAAATGCCTCTTATTAATTCTAAAAGTGAATTCCTTGGGGTTTTTGCATAAACAGTCCGAAATCTGTGAATAATGACAGTTTTTAACCTTTTCAATTGTTTTACTTTCATCCCTGTCATCCTCCCCTGCTCCCCCGAATGCCCTCCAGTAGAAAGCCAAATAGAAGCTTTCTACTGGAGGCACCCTTACCGTAGTCCTGCACGCATTTCTCCACAAACGATGATGTTTGCTGCAGGTTTTTTAGTAGATATCCTTTATCACATGAAGTGTGTAGGGTACTAATTATCCAAGTTTATTTTAGTAAATCCTACTTAGGGATTGTATCAATTGTTTTTCATGTATCTACTGAAATGATCAAATGATTTTCATTCTATTACGGTTGTAAATGATACTGATTGATTTTTAAATGTTAAACCTGGGGTGTCCTGTTATAAACCCAATTGCTTGGCATATATTATTCTATTTACATATTGATAGATTAAGGATGCAAGTATTTTATTTGGAATTTTAAAATCTATGTTCATGAAAAAAGCTGTCTTGTAATTTTACTTTCTTTTAATATGTTTCTCACATTTTAGTATCAAGATTATGCTAACCTCATTGTGGAAGTGATTTATCTTTTTTTTTTTTTTTTTGTAGAGCTGGTATCTCACTTTGTTGCCCAGGTTGGTCTTGAACTCCTGGACTCTGGATATCCTCTTGCCTCAGCCTCCCAAGTAGCTGAGAATACAAGTGTGCGCCACCATGCCTACCTCAATTTATCTTTATGAATTCTCTGAAATAATTTTTGTAAGATTGTTATTAGTTTTTCCTTAAATGTTTGAAAACTTTACTAGTGGAGGCATCTAATACTGGGTTATTATTTCAGGAACACTTTTTAAAGATATAAGTTAAAAACAGATAGAGAACTACTCCAATTTTCTATAACTTTTTGTCTGTTTTGGTGATTTTTCCCTCTAGAAATCTGTCTATTTCATCTGTGTTTGACATACATTGGTGTAACATTTTCATACTACGTTACTGGCTTTTTAAGGCCTACGGGTTCTCCGTTGATGTCCTTTTTTCATTTTATTATCGGCCATTTGTGTCTCCTCTTCATTTCTTTCTTAGCCTTGTCAAGTTTTCATTCATTTTAATGGATTTTTTTTCCCTGAAAACAAATGTGGCTCTGTCCATTTTCTTTGTTGTATATTTTCTATTTTATCCATTTCTGCTCTTTATGATTTTTCTTCTTTGTATTTGGGGATAATTTAATTTGCTCTGAGTTGGAGACAAATCATTCCTTTTGGCCTTCTTAGCTAATGCATCTGGTATCCCTGTTGGTTTCCTTTTAAGGATGACTTTAGCTGCATTCCTCTTCAGCCACTACATCTTAAGTAGCATTTTGAGTATCCCTCAGCTCAAGATTTTTCTAAGTTTTCATAATTACTTCTTTGAATCAGAAGTTATTTAGAAGTCTCTAGATATTTTCCAAATATATGAGGATTTAAAGTTTTATACAGTCAGAGGACACATTGTGATGATTTCAGAGCTTTTCAATTTGTTGAGAAATGTTTTATGGCTAACCTATAGCCATTTTGATAAATATTTAATGTATACTTGAAAATAATGTTTATTCAGCAGTTAGGTGCAGAGTTCTAGTAATTTCGATTAGGTAAAAATGTAAATTATGTTATGTAAATTTTTGGCACCTTTCTAACTCTTGCTCTCTTATTCTATCATTACTGAGAAAAGTGTGTTTAAATCCACGATTATCGTAGTAAATTTACCTATTTCTCCTTTCAGTTCTGCCCATTTTTACTTATTTATGTTGAGAGTGTGTAATTAAGAACATTACAATTTAGAACTGTTACATCTTCTTGGCAGATAAAAATTTATATCAACATGAAATGTCCTTGACTTAAAAACATTCTAGGTTTACACTCGATATTGCCTGACGTTATTACAGCCTCTCCAGCTCTCTTAGTGTTCTGTGCAGTGTATCTTTTAAAAATGCGATTACTTTCCACTTTCTGCATACTTACATTTAATGTGTGTCTTTATAAGTAACCCATATTAGCTTTTAATTTTATCTGGTCTGATGATAGTCATTTTAAGGTAAATTTCTATCAAAGTTTAACATAGACACAAAAAATTGAGTAATTAATTCATAGGGGTACTGTTCAGTGAATCTGTGTACTGAGTACCCGCGTCAGAAAACAGAACATGGCCATCACCTGTGGACACCTTTCCATTCTCTCTTCTCATCTGTTTACCCAAGAGTGAATACTGTTCTAATACTGAACATTAGCTTCACCTATTTTGAATTTTATGTAAATGGAACATTACATAAATTCTAATTCGTTTAACAAAATATTAGTAAAAAAATAAAAACTTACGCTTAAGGTATTTTCTGATATTTTTGTGTTTAAATCAGCCAGTTAACTACATTTTATATTCATCACACATTTGACAGTTTTTCTCTCCTTCTTTAATTTCTTTTGAATAAAGTATACATCATTATTATTGTGCCATTTCCCTTCCTCTATTAGTTTTCTATTGATATACTTTGACTAACCTCTTCCTTGCAAAGGACCCCAGAGACGATAAAAATGGAAATATTGGTCTATTAAAGCCTAATATAAATTTTCAGTTCCATGACTTCCCAGAAAATGCAAGAACATTCAAACGCCTTAACTCCGAAATTTACATTTCTCCCATCTTCTGTGCTTCTGTTGTCATGTATTTTAATTCTCTACAGGATTTTAATTCAAAAACTACTTTCAGTATTAATATTTGTTTAGGTTACCTACGTACTCCCCTTCATTTCCTCCTCCGTTTCTGTGCTTCCGTCTGTGATCGTTTTCCCTCTGTCTAAAGAAGTTAGTATTTCCTTTGCTCTGGGCCTGCTGGCATTAAGTTCTCTCAGTTTTCTATGTCTGTGTTTACTGTGTTGCTGTCTCAGTTTACTATGCTATCATTTCTGAAGGATATTTGCACTTGATATAGAATTTTAGGTTGATCAGGCTGGGCACTGTGGCTCATCCAGCACTTTGGGAAGCCAAGGCAGGTGGATCACAAGGTCAGGAGATTGAGACCATCCTGGCCAACATGGAGAAACTCTGTCTCTACTAAAATACAAAAAATTATCTGGACGTGGTAGTGCACCTGTAGTCACAGCTACTCAGAAGGCTGATGCAGGAGAATCACTTGAACCCAGGAGACAGAGTTTGCAGTGAGCCAAGATCATGCTACTGCACTCTAGCCTAGCAACAGAGGAAGACCCCATCTCAAAAAAGAAAAAAAAAAAAAGAATTTTAGGTTGATCTTTGTTTTCTCTTTCCATTCTGAGGATCTCATTCCATTGTCTTCTTGGATTCCAATATTTTGTTGGAAAGTCAGCTGTCAGTCTTATTATTGCACCATTGAAGACATTTCTCTGGCTGCTTTTAAGATTTCCTCATTGTCTCTGGTTTTCAAAGTTCTGAAATGCATGCTTTTCTCTCCTGTGTTTCACAGAACGTCTTGAATGCATGGTTTGGTGTGTCTTGTCATTTTTGGGAAATTCTCAGTTATTATTACTCAAATGTTACTTCTGGCCCATTTCCCTCTCCTGCAATTCTCTTACATTCGTTTCTGCCTTGCTCATCCTTTTGCCTCTTTACGTTTAAGCTGCATCTTTCTGTCTTCATTTCTAGAGTTCCCTTTTTTAAAAAGATTTTTATTTACTAGTGCAGGTCTCCATTTTGTGATTTAGTCTTTCATCATCATTTTGTTTTGTTTCATTTTAGTTTTATTGAGACAGAGTTTTACTCTGTCACCTAGACTGGAGTGCAGTGGTATGATCTCAGCTCACTGCAACCTCCACCTCCCAGGTTCAATCAATTCTCCTGCCTCAGCCTCCTGAGTAGCTGAGACTACAGGCACCCACCAGCATATCTGGTTATTTTTTGTATTATTAATGGAGACAAAGTTTCACCATATTGGCCAGGCTGCTCTCAAACATCTTACTTCAAGCAATCTGCCTGCCTCAGCTTCTCAGAGTGCTGGGATTACAGGTGTGAGCCACTGCATCCGACCTATAGTGGTTTTGGGTCTATTGTCTGCTTTTTTTCTCTCTTGGTTTTTCAGTCAGACCTTGGTTTCTCATATTTCGTTTTTCTAAATAGCATGCTACATATTGTATACATAAAATTGTAAATACCACTTAACAGGATATGCTTATCTTGTAGTGAGCACAGTTTTGCTCATGGTGAGGATTCAGCCTATGAGCAGACTACTTTAATCCAGAGTGGATTCAGTCAAGGGTTAAGATGATTTGAAGCTCAGCTGTGTCTTCACGAAGGCTTCTCCCTTGCCTATTTCCAGCTTATTCTTACTGCTAAGGTGTTGCTTATTGTTCCAACTGAAAGTCCAGGATATTCACTAGATTTCTTTTCCTTGGTGGACCCTGAACCCCAATTTTTTGTCCTTTCCCCTATTCAATAGTGCTGCCCTGTCTCTCGGTCGCTCAGCTGCTGCTTTTGTGATCACCATTTGACTGAAGGAGACATGGGGTGCCGATTGCCAGATGCACATCTTTCTCCAGGTCGGGGCATGGCTCTGCTTTATCGCGTGCATGCACGTGTGCACTCTTGCACACGTGCATGCTGGCCAGTGGCTCTTCTAGTTGTTCCTGGAGAGACGAGTTGTTTCAAAACAACTTAGCTGGGTGTCGTACCAAGCGGAAACTTACGTTTCGATAAAAATTTTTAAACATAAAAGGTTACATTTTATTAGAAATCATCTTTACATTTTATTAGAAATGCATGCCGTAATGAAAGAAACAGGTGTGCTTTTAAAAATTAATTTGTATATCCATGGATGACTATGATTGATTTCTAGAATGAGACAAGTTCAGAATCAATGCTATTTCTGGCCATTAAATGTAAGTACTGAGAAAGTTGTTCACATAAATAAACATACGGAAATAGAAGGAGTTTTTTGTACCAGTGTCATTTAATTCTTTGAACTGCTTCTTTGAATGCCAGAATCACACAATGATCTATCATGATGCGTTTCAAAACGGTATTTCAGCTGACAACTCAATTAAGTTTTTCTTAAATAATTTAAAAGCAAGCATTGGAAATCTCTTTTAAGTTTTGTTATTTTGTTACTGGATTCATTTACTTTCCAACATTTACATCAATATTTTGAACCATCTGTCTGGTGCTAAAGGCATTTATATACTGTGGCAACGCACGTTAGTAATATTCTTGATGGGTGAGAGGTATCTCTTTCTTACATAAAGCAAGAAAAAGCATTTTTTAGTCAGGATGATTTTAGTAATACATATGAACGTTGAGGATCTTAGAACTGATTTCTTTAAAATGAATCTTGCTCGTGGAGATCCTTGAGAAGTAAGTCTGAAGACTCTTTAAAATGAATCTTGCTCGTGGAGATCCTTGAGAAGTAAGTCTGAAGACTCCTGAACTAAAAAACCAGGCAGCAGTAGCTCTGCTTTGTGGGAACTGCGATGTCCTGGAAGCAGCTGGGCCTGAAGTGGTACTGACAGTTGGAGGGAAGAGGTGAGATCCGGCTCCCAGGGGCGTAAGTTATTCTCTTCAATGTCATGTGCAGAATAGAGAGAGGAAGAAAGTTCGAAGCCAGGGCAAATAGGACATCTTATTTATGCTCTACTGAGATGATTACAGGGTCAGATAATGGGGTGAGAAGATCCTATCCCCACCCATCACAGGGTGCTCTGAATGCAAGTCCTGCAGACCCCATTCATTTGGGTGGACGTCATGTGTCTCTGAGAACAGATGGGACTACCACCCAGGTGGAGACTGGGCAGGCGCAGCCCTTCTGCTCTGTCTCTGCAGAGCGGTCTCTCCTTGGTGAAATCTCAAAAGGGAAAACATCTCACCTTACCTCAAATGTTAAAACCCAGAATGAATAAATGACTGGTGAAGGCGACAGTCAGCAATAAATGGCAACAGCCACAAAACAGAGCGTGGAAGAGAGAGCAGTTTTACACTGAGCAAGGTTAATTATTCCGAGGTGAATTTGCGTGGGAGCTTTGCTTTGTTTTCTATAGTGTTTATCTGATGGAAATCAGCAGACTGGAGGGGGGTGTTATGTGGGTCCCAGGGGGCAGCTCTCTCATCAGGAGTCTGCCGACCCCTCTCCTGGATCTCCCACAGGCTCAGTCTGTGAAGTGGGTGAGCGTTGCTCAACCTCGCAGGCTGCTGCCTCCAGGCCATTTTCACAGCTCTGCTGAGAGCCTGGAATCTGGACAGCTGAGATCTTGCAAGTCACCCCAACACAGCTGCAGAAAGCAGGGCTTTCTGAATCTCTGCCTCAGGCTCCCGTGGGAAAGGCAGAACAACGGCAATGGCCAGCCTTTTGCAGTTTCGAACATGAACCAGGAACCTGGGGCAAGATTTTGGAGCTGGATTCTGTCTTGTTTCCCCCTCATTCCCAGGGACCATTGCAGGGAAATGCCCTTAATTAGGGCTCCTATTTTAGGACCTACTCTTACCTCTGTCGGGAGCCTGCCGTCTTGCCAGATTTTCCCACCTCAGGCAGTCTCCTTCCCTAGCCTAACAAACACATCCTGATGGAAAGTGGAGCATTAGAGAGAACTTACCGGAAAACCAATGACAGTCACCACTACGTCCATGAGCTTTTGTGCAAATAATAATAATGAGGCATTTGTTCTTCAAAACATGTAACTGCTCATGGGTGGAATGTAACTTCTACCCATTAGAAAATTACTTTGATATACTTATTTTTCATAACACCTTATTGGCTTGGACCAAAAACTGTCAACACAAATATGCAAATCTGTAACATCTACAACATGGACAGTGCCCCATAGATGTGGCATCCTGTGCAATGAACAGCTTTCACAGTGGTACCCGCAGTCTTACATCAATCCCCTTCGTTTCCAGCTGAGAAAACAAAGACCTCCTCTGGGAGAAGTGGGTGTCCCCAGGTCCCCCTGCCTGCTAGCCCTCGGGTCTACTCTGGCGCTTTGCACCGTGCTCCCTGCTTTCCTGAAGGAGACTCGCTTCCTGGCAACTCTCTCCGAGGACCACCAAGTTGAGCCCATAAAAATTACATTTCTCCAAACTTCCTAGAGCCCAGGTCGCCCCTTCCAAGTGTAGTTCCTGCTGCCTGCCAACTTTGACACATCTCGTAACAATAACCCCTGTGTGCCGCATTTTATGTGATGTGAGACAGGTGTGCAACTGTTGAATCCATGTCTCAAGAGAGCTTATTAAAACAGCTAAGCCAATTAACTCTCTTAGAAGCATGTAACCTTTTCCAGGAAAATACATCTGAGGCACAGAAGCTTGTGGGAACAAGCTCTTGTGGGAAAGCACAGCCTTTGATCTCAGAGACACTTTCCCTAGGGTCAGGCTCGCCGGCGGGGCTGGGGGACCTTCGGAGGTGGCTCCCTTCTGAAGCAGGGAGGAAGGGGGTGGGCTGGCCTGAGCGCAGGGTGACCCTGCAGACTGGCCTTGTGTGTAGCAGTGAGAGCAAGCTGGGGAAGACAAATTAGATGAGAACCAACTCATCCATTAGAGCTGATTCTGAAAACTCAACCGAAAATGACCCACTGGGCATTGAAAGTGAGTAATAGGAAACCAGGATGAGAGGGAACATGTGCCTACCCAGGCTAAGTCTCAGCTGCAGGAAGGCAGGTGGTGAAACTAGGCGTAACGAGGCCAAAGGCCGCGCCTTCATCTACCTGCTGGTTAGCTTTAGATCAGGAAAAGATCCCTGGCCCAGGGTCAGGGACTGCACTTCTCCAGAGTGGGACCAGGTGAGAGGAATGAATGGCCACTACTGGAATGACAGTCCCTGCATGCCACTTGACATTAGCGATCCACAAGGTCTTTGTGTCTGAGGCACGTGCTTCGTGATCTTCCCCGTCTTGAAAGGGTTACAGTGACTCCACGCTTCCCAAAAAGGAAGCCCTCTCGGCTTTCGGCCCCACATGGTATTCCTGACCAAAGACCCCTTCTCCGAGGTGCTGGTTTCCTAGCATGTGGATCACAGCACACTGGACCTACCTGGGATGCACGATGCCAACACATCCTTTAATGCAGAGCTCCTCAGCATTGCTGACCCTCTTGCCCCGTCTAGGGATTCCTTCCTATCACCTCCAATTTGAGTCTGTGATTTCCAAGTCTTACAAGTGACCTTATCCCCCGTGTCCACAGGGGTCTCTTGGTCTCCCGGGCTTTTAAGGTGATTCTGAGCCCAGGCTCTGGCATCTTCTTCTGAGGGCTTATTTATTTATTTTTTTATACTTTAAGTTCTGGGGTACATGTGCAGAACGTGCAGGTTTGTTACATGGGCATACACATGCCATGGTGGTTTGCTGCATCCATCCCCCTGTCATCTACATTAGGTATTTCTCCTAATGCTGTCCCTCCCCAAACCCCCCACCCCCTGCTTTCCCTCCCTTAGCACCCACCAATCCCCGACAGGCCCCAGTGTGTGATGCTCTCCTCCCTGTGTCCACTTGTTCTCATTGTTCAACACCCACTTATGAGTGAGGACATGCGGTGTTAGGCTTTCTGTTCTTGTGTCAGTTTGCTGAGAACTATGGTTTCCAGCTTCATCCATGTCCCTGCAGAGGACACAAACTCATCCTTTTTATGGCTGCATAGTATTCCATGGTGTATATGTGCCACATATATATTCACTGGTTCTGATTTGCAGGCACCTGAGCCCTGCGTGGCCTGAGGAACGTCTGTCCTTCCCGAGCCCCTTCTGCCTTTCCTCCTCCCTTCCTTCACCTTGCTGCTTCCTCCCTTTCACCTCCCTGCCTCCCTCGCTTTCTTCCTTCCCTTCCTTTCTAGCCTCTCCTCCTTTTCTTCTTTCTTTTTTCCTTCAACATTAAAGCATCAGAGGACACGTTTCGGTTTCTGTTCCTGATCCAGCACTCAACTGCTGTTAAGAAGTGGTCACAGCGCAGCTGCCAGGAGACGCAGTGAAGCCTCTGCACACGTCGGGCTGTGATGTGATTATTTTGATACACCTGGACCCATGGTTAGTCTCTAAGCTTCCTGGTGGCAGCGCCATGGCACGTCCCATCTGTGTCCCATGTGTCAGGTACACAGGCCACACAAGAAAACCACGTGGAACGGACACATCAATGAACAGCACAGGCAGTTGATTCCCAAATTTCTTTTTCAGAGAAACCCTTTTCCCAAAGGACTCCCAGCCATTTCCTGCCTCTCCAGCCCCTTGAAGCTTGACTGGGAAACCGAGGGCAAGTGAATGCAGTTTGCAAACCTCCGGCAGATGTGTGAGGCATGGCGGGGAATCCCTCACTGGAAGCCCACGGGTCCAGGGACTGCCCAAGAGTGAATGGAATGTTATGCAGTTCTGTTGAAACAGACTTGGAACAAAGCAATCCGGCTTTGAAAATAATTTGGTTAGCACACCAACTTAGTCAAAACAATAATTTGGTCTAAAAGGAACATTCATGACTCTTTGATTTTAAGTGTTTTTTAGGGGGTTAGCTTGTCTGCTGTTACTCACCCTGTCCTTTTTTTGCTTACATCCCAGTTTATTTTCAGCCAATTTTCAAGGATTGACTAATGACGTTTAGATATTAGTTGAAGGCTGGGCACGGTGGCTCACGCCAGTAATCCTAGCACTTTGGGAGGCTGAGGCAGGCAGATCATGAGGTCAGGAGATCAAGACCATCCTGGATAACATGATGAAACCCTGTCTCTACTAAAAATACAAAAAGTTAACTGGGTGTAGTGGTGCACACCTGTGGTCCCAGCTACTTGGGAGGCTGAGGCAAGAAAGGAAGGAAAGAAGGAAGGGAGGAAGGGAGGGAGGGAGGGAGGGAGGGAGGGAGGGAGGGAGGGAGGGAGGGAGGAAAGAAAGAAAATGACAGAAAGACAAAAAGAAAGAAAGGAAGAAAGAAATTAGTTGAAACAACTTGAATTGTTTTTCTTGACATAAAAACAATGATGCATCCTTGCTACACAAAGTCAGAAATTATAAGAAATGAAACAGCTGTGAAGTCCAGAGCTGGTCAGGGTGCCCCGTTAATAAATGCAGATGCTCGTTTTGCAGTCCCCGTGACGCTCAGCAACATTAAATGCTCACGAGGGCCACTCCCGTCTTGCAGTCTTTGGTCTCTGTGACAAGTGTCTGTCAACAGTTGTCAACCAGTGTCACGGTCTCAGAGACACCTTTCCCTGCCACAGGTGGGACGGGGCCCTCATTAGATGGCTACACAGAAAGCGACACTACTTCCCCTGGCCTTTCCCAGCTCTGCGGGGCTTCTGCTTCTGAAGCCTCTCCTCCTCCTGGGTGTCCTTTGCAGGCTCACTGTCCTCCATCTGGTTACTAAAAATTAGATTTCCTCAAGGCTGTGTCCAGGTCCCTTTTTTCTTTCCAGTTTGCACTCTCCCTGGGTGAACTTCCCCATTCCCACAGCTGCACTGACCGCTGATGCACCATGGAGTCCTGTCTTTCTATCTCCAGCTCTCTCGTCTGAGCTCCAGACCTGCCAGCTCGATGTCCTAGAGCCAACTCCGACATGATGTTCCTCTGCTTCCAGACTGCTCCTCTCTCAGCTCCGCCCACTTCCGTGAAGAATCACCATCTATGCAGTTCTGTGAGCAGGACGCCCACGGCCATGCCCATTGCTGCCCAATCCTGTACTCCCAAATCTAGTCCATCAGCAGGTCCTGGCAGTTCTAATTCCTAAGTGTGTCTCGAACCCAGCCACTTCTTACCACCTCGTAGACCAGTCTGAGCCATGTTCACCTGCTCCCAGGTTTCCACAGTGACTTCCTGATGGGTCATGTGCCCTCATCCACCCACCCTGGATGCCACCATTTCATTAAGCTTGCAGTCAGAGTAGTGTTTTCAAAATGCGAGTACGATGCCGTCACGTTCCTTAAAAGATTTCTCATTCATTTCAGAAGAATAAATTCTTCAGCGTGGGCCGGGTGCTCCTGCCTGTAATCCCAGCTCCTTGGGAGGTTGAGGTAAAAGGATTGCTTGAGCCCAGGATTTGAGACCAGCCTGGGCAACATAGTGAGCTCACAGCTACCCCTGACCCCATCTCTACAAAATGTAAAAACATAGCTGGTGGGTTCCTGTGCACCCGTTGTCCCAGCTACTTAGGAAGCTGAGGTGTGAGTATCCTTTGAGCCCAGGAGGTCGAGGCTGCAGTGAGCTATGATTGCACCACTGCACTCCAGCCTGGGCACCAGAGAAAGACCCTGTTCCCAACAAAAGTGTTCAGGGTGGCTCATGGGGCCTGGCCCGGCCTCGGCCTCTCTGCAGCTTATCCACACCACAGCTTTCAGTGTCTTGAAACCCCCATGCCTCCCACCTTATCCGGGACCTTAGCACCCGCTGCTCTTTGGGTCTAGGGTTTCCTTCCCACCTTACCCATGCCCTCATTGTCACTTTCTAAGGACACGTTTGTTTGCCCTCTCAGATGGAGCTAGACTCATTACACAATGTCACCGTGCTTGCTTTGCATTATTTTCCTTTTCACAACTGTACTTTTACATTTATTTGGATGAGAATTAGACTGTCTCTCTCCTTCGCTGGATGGTAAGTTCTCAGGAAGGGTGCAGGTGAGGAGGGTCTGTATCTGCTTTTGCTCACGGTTGTCTCCTGAGAGTTCATTCCAAGGCCTTGAGTCACACCTTATAAGATATTTGGTGAAGAAATGGATTTGCCATGATTTGTGAAGGATGGAAGTCCATCTCTGGATTTGTCTTTAAGACTTTCTAATCAACATAATGGATGCTGCTAAAAACTATGCGCTATTTCGGCTAAGAAACTATTCTGCAACGGGAGATTGGATGTGGTTAGGCAGCTATGAAAGCTTTTGAACACGGGAGGAATCACTTCTGCAGATAGCAGTCCAGACAGGCAGCGTCTCCTCCATTTCTCTGCAGCAGAAATGGTCGATGCCTAGAAACCCCGCAGCACGCTTTTGAGGATCGTTTCGTGGAGACAATCTCACTCTTGATACGCGAATTTGCAATCTTTTCTTGCTGACACAGATAACATCAGTGGGGTGGATCTTGTCGAAGTTACTGACAAAGGAAATGATGCAATGTGAATTCAACCCAAAGAGGCCTATGGAATTCTGACCCAGGCCTACCCTTGCCAGACAACATTAATTGCAGAAGCTTTGGCTTCATTTGATACGTTGGTGAGTTTTCAACATATTTCCATTGCATTAAAAAATCAAATCGATTAGCTATCATACATATGCGTGTGTTTTCACACCAAAGACCACTCGGCAATCCTCAGCATTGTAATCTCTACACGAGAACAAGAGTGTGAGTGTAGTGATGTGGGTGCATTCTTCCAGAAAGACGTCTACAGTTTTATCAGTTTCTTTTTTTTGTTTGTTTTTGAGGAAGGCAGGAAGGGAGGAAAGGAGGAAGGGAGGGAGGAAGGGAGGGAGGGAGAGAGGGAGGAAGGAAGGGAGGGAGGAAGGGAGGGAGGGAGGGAGGGAGGAAGGAAGGGAGGGAGGAAGGGAGGGAGGGAGAGAGGGAGGAAGGAAGGGAGGGAGGAAGGGAGGGAGGGAGAGAGGGAGGAAGGAAGGGAGGGAGGAAGGGAGGGAGGGAGGGAGGGAGGGAGGGAGGGAGGGAAAGGAAGGAAGGAAATCAGGCAATGAGAGAGATATTGCCGACCTGGATCTAGAGGTCTACAAGTTGATTTCTTTTTTCTTTTTTCTTTTCCTGAGAGAAAGAAAAAAAAAAGGAGTGAAGTAGAGGAAGAAAGGAAGAAAAAGAGGGAGAGATAACAGAAATGTTGCTTTATTCTAAAAGAAATGGGTATTAATAATGACCAATCAATATTTCATTTAAACCTATGAGTGGGTGTGATGTGGTATTGACAAGAATGTACATTTTGTGTGTTTAGAGTGGAGAGCTCTATAAATATTTATTAAGTTTACTTGTTCCGGATCTGAGTTCGAGTCCTTGATATCCTTATTAATTTTCTGTCTCATTAAGTCTAAGTCTCTATGTATCTGGGTGTTAGGTTCATTAGCTCTTATTGTTGCATTGATCCTTCTACCACTATATCTTTGTTGCTTTAAAATCTATTTTATCAGATACGAGAATTGCAACTCGTGTTATTTATTTATTTATTTATTTTTGCTTTCCATTTGGTTGGTAAATCTTTCTCCAGCCCTTTGTTTTGAGTCTTTGTGTATCCTTGCATGTGAAATGGATCTGGATGTAGCATACCGTTGGGTTTTGACTGTATCTTTTGATTGGGGGATTTAGTCTATTTAAATTTAGGATTACTGCCATTTGATGTTAACTGGCTGTTTTATCCATTCATTGATGTAAATTCTTCTTTATGTTGATGATCTTTACTTTTTGGTATATTTTTAGAAAGGTTAATACAGGTTGTTTCTTTCTATGTGTAATGCTTCTTTCAGAAGCTCCTGTAAAGCAGGCCTGGTGGTAATAAAATCTCTGAGTACTTGCTTGTTCATAAAAGATTTTATTTTTCCTTCAGTTGTGAAGCTTAGTTTGGCAGGATATGAAATTCTGGGCTGAAAGTTCTGTTCTTTAAGGATGTTGAATATTGGATCCCACTCTCTTCTGGCTTGTAGAGTTTCTGCTGAGAGATCTGCTGTAAGTCTGATAGGCTTCCCTTTGTGGGTAACCTGACCTTTCTCTCTGGCTGCCCTTAGTATTTTCTCCTTCATTTCAACCCTGGTGAATCTAACGATTATGTGCCTTGGGGTTGCTGTTCTTGAGGAATATCTTTGTGGTGTTCTCTGTATTACCTGGAGTTGAATGTTGTCCTGCTTTGCTAGTTTAGGAAAATTTTCCTGAATAATATCCTGAAGAATATTTTCCAGCTTGGATTCATTCTCTCTGTCACATTCAGGTACACCTATCAAACACAAATTTGGTCTTTTCACATAGTCCCACATTTCTTGGAGACTTTGCTCATTCCTTTTTATCCTTTTTTCTCTATTCTTGTCTTCTCGTTTTATTTCATTAAGTTGGACTTCAACCTCTGATATCCTTTCTTCTGCTTGAACAATTTGAGTATTTAAACCTGTGCATACTTCTCAGAGTTCCTGTATTGTATTCTTCAGTTCCATTCATTCACTTATATTCCTCTCTAAATTGTCTATTCTCATTAGGATTTCATCAAACCTTTTTTCAAAGTTCTTAGTTTCTTTACATTGGGCTATAACATGTGCTTTTAACTCACAGAAGTTTCTTATTATCCATGTTCTGAAGCCTGATTCTGTTATTGGGATATGCTCATTCTCCATCAAGTCTTGTTCCCTTGTTGATGAGGGACTGTGATACTCTGTAGAGGGAGAGGCATTCTGATTTTGAGTATTCTCAGCCTTTTTACGCTGGTTTCCTCCCATCATTGTAAGTTTATCTACCTGTCGTCTTTGTAATTACCACCTTTCAAATTAGGTCTCTGAGTAGACGTCCAAGTTGTTAATTCCCAGGGCCAAAATATGAGCAACCCACTGCACTGGCCAAAACAGCGGCGTTAAGACTGATGGTGCATCTCTGCCCAGGAATCTCCAGTCTGACTTCCTTCTTGAGTCTGTTTAGGCGACTCTGCCTTCCCGGAGCTCCAAACCTCGGTCAGAAGGGGAACCAGTCCCGTTTACTCTGCTCCAAGAGCTGCCGCGCCGAGGTGCTGGCAAAACCGCTGCTTCAGCCACAAGAGTCGCGCTGGCGACCCGTGCAGCTCCTCCACTTGGAATCTTCTGCTCTGTGAGTGACCAAAATTTGTCTGAAAGTGTGGTGTCCTCTTGTTCTCTGCGTTTTCACTGGGAGCTACAATCTTGAGATGTTAGCAGTCAGCCATCTTGGATCGTTCCCCTATCAGTTTCTTAAAGAGGTTCTTGACTAACGAGGTCAGGAATCAGCATATTAAACCTTGACTAAGGCCTCTTTCAGCCCTAAAATTACAGAAATCACAAAGTCTAACACCAAACTGGTAATGTTATTAAAAAATAGTATGTCCAGATGATTTGTACTTGCAATGTCAAATATCTGTCTGAAAAAATTCCAGTTTTTATCCAGTGGTTTGGTGTCACATGCAGAGGCAATGACTTAGCTATCAGGTTTGTTCACACCTCTGTATGAGCAATACTGAGCTCCTAATTTTCCCTGTGCCTGAGTCTGGGCTTCTAAGGTCAGCCTGACTGTAGGTCGTCAAGGACCTACCATGACAGGAAGGAGAAAAAGGCTGCAGCTTATCCATAATTCTTGACCCATAGCCAATGCATGCCCCCCATTACCCAGATGGCATCATGTTGATTATAACCAGCAACACTTGATAAAAACTGAGTCAAATGCCCACCCATTAACTCCTCACCCTGCCCACTGCTGGGAAGTGTGGGAATGGAAACCAGGTGGAAATGTCTCTCTACAGAGAAGGTGTCTTATTGGTCTGAAGACCTGCCCTGGACAGGAAGAGGCCAGGAGAAGAGCCCAGACCCACACCCAGCACCGTTCAAGGAGGATGTGAGTGGTTGCTTGGCTGTAGGGAGTGATTGCGAAACGCATGTTGGAAGATGTGAACTTAGAACTCCAAATATTTCTAAGCACAAACTCTTAAAAGGTTGCTATTTTTAATTCCTTTTTTGTATTTTTGTTTTTAAGATGGAGTTTCTCTCTTGTTACCCAGGCTGGAGTGCAATGGCGCGATCTCGGCTCACCGCAACCTCCGCCTCCTGGGCTCAGGCAATTCTCCTGCCTCAGCCTCCCTAGTAGCTGCCTTTTTTGTGTTTTATACTAGACATAAGAATAAACTTAAAGACTGCTGACATCATGTAAGGTAGCCCTGCTTATCCAAAGCTATCAGGCTGCATTTTTGTACCATATCTTACTATTCTCCCATATTCCCTGTTTTCCCTCCATCCTCCCATCGTTCTTCTCTGCTCTCAGTTGCTTTCCAGTAGAAAGTGAACATTGGAGTCTATTCCTCCCTGGCGGCTCCCAACTCCCACCAATTCCTTTAACATTAAACTAGAAGGCGAGGGTGGAGGGACTGAGTGAGGGAACAGCACACACTCAGCTCTCATTCCTGGCTGACACTACTGGGTCCTGGTTATACCGTTTCTGGCTGATTTTGGGGGGCTGCTCAAAGGGGCTGCCCTTTGACTTAGGGCCTGGGATCATCTCCAGAGGCACATTTCTCCCTGCACTCCAACGGCACCCTTGGGTGGGGTGCTAGAGGGCCTGCTGAACGACATTAAACGCCTCGGCTTGAGGTGGAGTCCTGGACTCCACTGTGGAACAGTTTTTCCGCCTGCTGCTTTATCTACCTGACAGGACGACTTGAACTAGTGCCATTTCTAAATTGCACTTCTAAATATTGACTTAATGGCGAGACTCAGCATGTCACAACCCGGTTCACTAGAGCAGTGAAGATTTTCCAGGCCTCACCGAGAGGTCTGTACAATATCCTGTGGGGAGTGGAGAAGGAAGAGGAGGATTTACGAAGAATACAATCAAGTCATGTTAGGAAGAAATGCCACTTAATCTTGCAGAGACACATGAGTGATCACTGGGCTATTGGCTGAGGCTGGAGGAAACCAGGGTGCACAGAGAGGATAGCAGTGACCAGAAATTCTGCAGCTGCCCCCCAGGAAGAACGGAGGGTGCCAGGACACGCCTTGCGGGGCTGGCAGCAGAGACAGCTGGCTCTCTGAAAGCTTCATTTTGAGTGTCCAGTTCAGGAGGACTGGACAGTGTCTGAGAGACTAGAGACTTTGTGAAGACTCCCACACAGGCACCTCTTTAGCGAATCTTCCTTTAGGTCACTGAGGAAATGCTACGAGGCTATCTTTACAGCTTCTTCATCCTGCCAGTTAACACTGTAACTGATCTTAAGGCATTTTTGTCACTTTCCATTAGCTGTTAAACTGTGAATCAGAGGAAGGGATTGGTCCCTTCTTGTCCTGAAGGAGCTGTCTTGAAGGAGCAACAGGATATTTTTCATGCAAATTGACTTTCAGATTTCTTTAGACACTCAGTGATATATAAATTTGTATTCTCCAAGAGGAGATAAAGGCCCAGCAGTGTGACTCATGCTTGCAATCCCAGCACTTTGGGAGGCTGAGGGGAGTGGATCACCTGAGGTCAGGAGTTCGAGACCGACCTGGCCAACATGGTGAAACCCTGTCTCTACTAAATATACAAAAATTAGCCAGGCATGGTGGCATATGTCTGTAATCCCAGTCACTCCAGAGGCTGAGGCAGGAGAATCACTTGAACTTGGGAGGGAGAGGTTGCAATGAGCCAAGGTCATGCTGTTATACTCCAGCCTGGGCAGCAAGAGTGAAACTCAGTCAAAAAAAAAAAAAAAAATAGGAGATAAAACATAATAATAAGCTTCTGTACTGCTGCAGAGAGCAGTGTGTGCAAGACAGCAACTGCCTCTCAGTAGCAGCTCTTCCCCTTTGCCATAGCACTGGCATCCTGGCTGCCCAAAAACCCTCTTGAGGAGATCTTATGTGAAGGGGACTCGAGGGGTGTTGGCAGGGAGGTTTTGTGTGTGAGGATGTGCTCTTCAAAGCAGGAAAAACTTGGCTGAACAGGGTGGCTCATGCCTGTAATCCCAGCACTTTGGGAGGCTGAGGCGGGCAGATTGCCTGAGCTCAGGAGTTCACAGCCAGCCTAGGTAACACGGTGAAACCCTGCCTCTACTAAAATACAAAAAATTACCTGGGCATAGTGATGTGCACCTGCAGTCCCAGTTACTTGGGAGGCTGAGCGGGGAGAACTGCTTGAACCCGGGAGGCGGAGGTTGCAGTGAGTCCAGATCACGCCACTGCACTCCAGCCTGGGCAACAGAATGAGAGTCCATCTCAAAAAAAAAAAATAATAATAATTGGTAATAATTCATTATTACCAATGAATACATGCATAGTCATCACAGGGGGAACGGATGGGGACACCGCATTAGGGACTACCTGGAAACAAATCTAAGGACCATCAAGATGAATGTGGACAATACCATGAGGCCCATCTCCCACGATATACGCTTAGTTTGACGTCTTTTTCTCCCTCCTGTCCGCTTACCCCTGTCTTTCCATTGGTAGGATTCTTTTTTTTTTTGAGACGGAGTTTTGCTCCTGTTACCCAGGCTGGAGTGCAATGGCGCGATCTCGGCTCACTGCAACCTCTGCCTCCTGGGTTCAGGCAATTCTCCTGCCTCAGCCTCCTGAGTAGCTGGGATTACAGGCACGCGCCACCATGCTCAGCTAATTTTTTGTATTTTTAGTAGAGACGGGGTTTCACCATGTTGACCAGGATGGTCTCGATCTCTTGACCTTGTGATCCACCCGCCTTGGCCTCCCAAAGTGCTGGGATTACAGGCTTGAGCCACCGCGCCCGGCCAGGATTTATTCTTAAGGGGAGTTTACCTTTCCCACGCACGTGACAATAGACACTTGTCTTCCTAATACTCAGTGGTGTCACACCACTGATGGCTATTACGGAGGAGGATACCAGGGGAGGCCTAGAAAGTCGAAGGTCTCAATGAAGAGCAGCCTGTAGGAGGTGGGATGAAGTGGCTGGGGGGTTTTCTGGTCTGGATTGAGGACAGCAGCAGCCTGATGGGTGTGTGAGAGGGTGCTGGTTGTGAGATGTGCGGTCTGCAGAGGGGGCAGTGGAGAGGGAGTGCAGGGGCCTGCAGCAGGTGTTCGGAGGATTGGCTGGAGGTGGGCCTGCGGGGAGCTGCTGGGCACTCCACGCTGTGCATATCACGGAGGAGCATGGAGCAGTTTCATGGAGACCACGGAAGGCAGCCTGTGACCCGGCGGTGGCACAGCAAATGCCCTAGAAGCTGCTGCAGAGCAGCAACCACACCGCAGGTGCGCTCCTGAAGGCCAGGGCAGGCTGCAGGAATTCATGACTGGGCCGAGCAACTGAGACACGGCCAGTTCTCCCAGCAGATACAGTTTCAGGGTGGTTGATCACAGTTTCTTCAGAAGATACCTGAGATTCTGTCCATAGTAGATACTGTGGCTGACACAAGACACTTTGGAGCAAAGGAAGAGTTCAGGAGGATTCCATTATCTTACAAGGAGACACTATTCATGGAGCTGGACTAGACTGAAGGAAGCGAGTCAGCGCACCGGCCAGCTCATCAGGCTTCTAAAGGAGCCATACCCAGGGGCGAGTTTGGCTTGTCTAGTAAGTGTGAGGTCAGACACAGACGTCATGTGTTGCACTCTGAGGCCATTCTCAGAGGCATTATTACCATTAATACTCAGTGACACCACTGAGTATTAGGAAGACAAGTGTCTATTGTCACGTGCGTGGGAAAGGTAAACTCCCCTTAAGAATAAATCCTGGCCGGGCGCGGTGGCTCAAGCCTGTAATCCCAGCACTTTGGGAGGCCAAGGCGGGTGGATCACAAGGTCAAGAGATCGAGACCATCCTGGTCAACATGGTGAAACCCCGTCTCTACTAAAAATACAAAAAATTAGCTGAGCACGGTGGCGCGTGCCTGTAATCCCAGCTACTCAGGAGGCTGAGGCAGGAGAATTGCCTGAACCCAGGAGGCAGAGGTTGCAGTGAGCCGAGATCGCGCCATTGCACTCCAGCCTGGGTAACAGGAGCAAAACTCCGTCTCAAAAAAAAAAAGAATCCTACCAATGGAAAGACAGGGGTAAGCGGACTATGTTGTTATCAATGAATCTCCTCATCCTTGATGAAAGATATTCAATGACCAAGTTGAGGGTATGTCAAGGACTTCTCACAGCCGCGAGGCAGTTCACACGACTGCTTACCTCACTGACCCAGGAGTCTTAACACAAAGGGACTTCATTTCGTAGACCACCAAAAAATAGCGAGTGCTTTCAATTCTCTTTTCAATATTGTGGAGGAGCTCAAAGATGTATAGAAATGGTGCACTATTTTATTTTTGTAAATCAAATAAGTACCTTACAATTTCTCTCTCCTGTATATCCAAAGTTTTGCACGTGAAAAAAGCAAGCTATCCTGTGGTGTTTGCTAAGTGAAGAGAATCAGGAAACAGCGTTGTGTCTGGTCTGAGGTTAGGGAGCTAAAAGCACATTTTCAAAAACGTGTCCATATGACATATTTCTTTTTCCTTTTTTTTTTTTTTTTTTTTTTGAGACGGAGTTTCACTCTTGTTACCCAGGCTGGAGTGCAATGGCGCGATCTCGGCTCACCGCAACCTCTGCCTCCCGGGTTCAGGCAATTCTCCTGCCTCAGCCTCCCGAGTAGCTGGGATTACAGGCACGCACCACCGTGCCCAGCTAATTTTTTGTATTTTTAGTAGAGACGGGGTTTCACCATGTTGACCCGGATGGTCTCGATCTCTTGACCTCGTGATCCACCTGCCTCAGCCTCCCAAAGTGCTGGGATTACAGGCGTGAGCCACCGCGCCCGGCCTAACATATTTCTGAAATAAAGATTGTATTTTCCAAACCGCAGCTCGGTCTTCGAACAGTAACTTGACACTGACTGTCCTCGGAGACGCCATGATGTTGTGAGACCTGGGGTGGATGCCCACACACTCACCTGGCCAGTAGTACATGTGCACCTTTCTTTTGGCCTTGATGAGCGTGACCCACAAAGGCTCGGATCCATTCCACCAGAGAGGCATCAGGCTGTCCTTGTTGACGCCGATGTCAAAGGACTTGTTGGTGTTGGGGTCCCACATGTAGTTCCCGATCATCTGATGGACCTCACAATGGCGGCCTGTGACAACGAGAACACAGCTATCAGTTTATGGTTCCGGCGGCTTCTGTTTTTATCTGTGTTTCTTGATCATATAAACTGTTTGTGCTCATTTAGAAAGAACAGAACAGCAGAACAATTTGCTTTTGACTTTAAAAAGAATTAGATTGTTTTTTCTTAAGCCGTGCCATGAAGATAGGCAATCCACGAAGATGGATGTCCACTGATTGAGGGAGGGCGGGGCCATTTTGAATGACGTCGCCCTGTCAGGTCAGCTGTTTTAAGTTACAGTGAGGACACTGTATGTCGTTTGAAGTCTAAATATGAGTCAGCATGGCCATCTGCGGATTCCTTTGAGACCTGGTCTAGGTTCTCAGCCCAGAGCCCTCTCTGCACCCTCCAAGCCCTCCTCTGGCGAGACAGGGTTCTTTCTTTTCTTTCTTACATAAGAGGAGTCGTTGCCTCAGTGCTGGACAATGATAAAACCTATGACGTTTGGAACAGAATGGAGAAAAATAGATTCAACTTCGAAAAACAAAGCAAGAAAACAGCCCTCCTAATGCAGGGTTACATAGAAACCAGGGCTGGGTCTGCTGAGCACAACTTCATCCCAGAAGACAAGCCAGAAGTGAGAGACGGTAACGCTTGGACTCTTTTGAAACATTACGCTTAAATTATTTATTTTGGAGCAATCTGTTACATCTTTAAAGTAAAAATAACACAAACATTGGCAAGTGCATCAAAAATGGCCGCAGTTTGAGTGAGCGGCATTCGGCACCGGGGCGAAGCAGCCTCGGTGAGCTGCCTGACTATGCTGACTCGAGTGGCTTTTCTTTTGTTTTGTGTTGCTGTGTCTTCTCCCCACCCCCCACCCCCAACAAACTTTATTTTTAAACAAAAACAAAGAAAATCATAAAATACTATTTGGAAAATTTGGACACTAAAAATATCAAGTGGAAAAACCTTTCATTTCATCCCAGAAAGCAAGGCATGCCACAAACTATGCGACTATGCTCCCAGAGATCCCAGTAACATGGTTTGTACCCAAAGCTGTAGAACTGCTGGTTTTGATCTTGACCAAAACCTTCACTTTAAAAAGACTAATACAATTTAAAGTAAAATAAAATTACGACGTTGAGCAATTTCTGCCACGGCTAAGGAAGTTATTTTATTTATTGTTTCAACTAACATTTACTCAGCGCTCTGATACATACAGTCCTCTGTATTGTAGGCTGTGATAGGTGTAGAGATTCCAGTCTGAATAAGTGCTGTGCCCATTCTCAAGTGGCTTGCAATTTAATACTCAAGAGGGTCCTCTGTGTAAAGGAGCCAGGCTTCCCGGGGCTGGGTCTAAGAAGGAGGCCAGGTTGCAGCCACAACTTCAGAATTACGATGACCCTCACTCACCCTGATGCACAGGATGACTCCTGGTATGTTCTCACCAACTCATTAAAAGTATGGCCCTAATTTTATTGGTTCAACTATATGATCTCTTTTAGTATACAAAAGCTTAATAATTAATAATACTAAGAGAGCCCCTCTTAGGAGTAAATGTTCTTATCCATTTCCTTCATTCCAAATTATGCATTCTGTATCACAAAGTTGTATCATCCTAATGATGCTTTACTCATCCTTACACAAGGCAAGATAATCATGATTATATCCACAGGGAAAGGCCTCCTTCATGGACAACCTCTTTCTCTAGATGCTCTCTGACACCCAAGTGCAGGAGGCTATCCTAACTGCAGCTGGTATGCGAAGAAGCTGAGCAAGTGCACAGAATCCGAAGGGGGCGTGGGAAGCAGCATTCCTGAGGTCAGGAACCAAAGAAGAGCCTCTGAATGACTCACCAGGAAAGGACCAGGGATATCAGACCTGGGAATATTAGGAGGAGATGCTGAGTGAGAGGGGTGGAGGGATTTCTGCTTCCAAGTTTGAATTGTTCGGACCATTTCAGAACAAGTGCATGACGCCCAACGATAAGTGGAGGCTTCACGTGATGTGGCTTTCACAAGGGCTGCACACAAGGAAGCGTGAAGCAAGCAAAAAACAATTTTTAAAGTACGTATAATCTACACTTGTATGTCTCAGAAACCCCATGACGTCCTTCGGTGAAATTTCTGTCTTCTCTTCAACATACATATTTAGCACTCTGGAGCCGACAGTATCCACAGTCTTTCATTCTTTGTTGTCTGCTCTCTGTGTAGAAAATTATAAGGAGCCTCTTTTGGATTTCAGAGCTGTGGTATGACTGCACTGTGTGTGCGCACACATGCACAGGTGTGAGAGAGATGGACACAGAAGGAAACAGAGACAGAGAGAACATTCTCCCAGAGAATTCCTGTAAGGTGGAGCACTTTCAAGAAGGTGACTTCAGACTCCTGTGGAGAAAGCTGAGTTTCTTTTTTTGGTGGGTCGGGCCCTGAGCTGAGATGGGAGGGTGTGTCGTCCCCAGGGCTCTCTCCCGGAAGGGAAGGGCGCCCTTTCCCGGAAGCCGGAAGCCAGCAGGAGGAGGCTGCCTGGGATCTTCTCCAGCCTTCCCATGAATACAGCAAAGCTACAGTCTGTGCTTGCAACAGCCGAAGTCGGCTCAGACTCAAGCTGATTTCCCTACCAACCCTCTGCCTCTCTTGCTGTTTCATTTTTATTGCCTGGGTAAAAGTGTGGCTGAAAGAACAGAGCAGAACACAATGTACCGGCTTCTGCAGCTCACGAGTTCTCATCTCCGCATTCCTGCCTGACCCGTATCTATTTTTACACATCTGCAGCTCTGGGTTTCCAAACACAGCTTTGCTGTGGTTTGGTTTTTCGCTCTCTTCGCCCAAGCTTGAGTGGAAACGTTCCTGACATCCTCCAACACCACAATTGCAGGTGATTTTCAGGTCCAGTGTAAGGGATGTCTACTGCTCTTCTCCAAATGACAACTCTGGGGGCTTTGAAATCCGTGTTTGCCTTCCTCAGAGAGAGCTCCTGGAGTCGTTCCCATAGCTAGAAGTGCTGTGTGAAGGGGATGGGATACGACACCCGCAGTGTTCCTTCCCCAGAGTCTTACTCAGGCGTCCTCAGTTGTAATCACCACCACAAGAAGTTTCTTAGCAAGCCCCAGAAACCTCTGCACCAGGTTGTATGTTTCATCTCAGAAATGGTTGCCCTTCACTTCACATGAGAAGGTAGAGGATCTGTCCGTCTTATCTATAACTAATGGTCACTTTGACCTCTGAGTCCTCTGCTCAGCTACACCCAAACTTGAGCTTCCTCCTTGTTCTTGCAGCGTCCAGGTTGAGCAAAATTCCTGCTGAGTAAGTTTAACCCTCCACGCTTGGTATATGACCGCCCTCAATATCTCACCACCCTGCCTGCCTTCAGCAAAAGTTCTGTTGAGTAGATGTAGCCAGAATTCCATTTCCCCAATGTTTCTTCCCCATCCACTGACCCCCCCAAACCGTGTTCCTTGTCTGTCTGTCTGCATTTGTCTGTTGTACCTGGCGTGGAGCCCAATCTCTCTCCACTGCTGGATCCCATTGCAGCATCGTCTCATCTATCACAATAGTTCCTCCTTAAAGTTTGACTTACAATCTTTTTTTTTTCTTTTTTCTGAGATGGAGTTTCGCTCTTGTTACCCAGGCTGGAGTGCAATGGTGTGATCTCGGCTCACCACAACCTCAGCCTCCTGGGTTCAAGCAATTCTCCTGCCTCAGCCTCCTGAGTAGCTGGAATTACAGGCATGCACCACCATGCCCAGCTATTTTTTTTTGTGTGTGTATTTTTAGTAGAGACGGGGTTTCACCACGTTGACCAGGATGGTCTTGATCTCTTGACCTCATGATCCACCAACCTCGGCCTCCCAAAGTGCTGGGATTGTAGGCATGAGCCACCGCACCCGGCCTTGACTTACCATCTTTAACAAGCAGCATAAATCTTTCCTTCCTTCCCTCCTTCCTTCCTCCCTCCCTCCTGCTCTTCTTTCCTTTCTTTTTCTCTTTTTCTTTCCTTCCTTCCTTCCTTCTTTTTCTTTCTTTCTCCTTCCTTCCTTCCCTCCTTCCTTCCTCCCCCCCTCTCTTTCTCCTTCCTTCCTCCCTCTCTCTCTTTCTCCTTCCTTCCTTCCTTCTTTCCTTCCTTCCTCCCCCCCATCTCACTTTGTCACCCAGGCTAGAGTGCAGTGACATAATCATGGCTCACTGCAACCTTGACCTCCCCAGGTTCGAGCAATCCTCCTGCCTCAGCCTCCCAAGTAGCTAGGACCACAGGCATATGCCATCAAGTCTTAACTATTTTTTTTTTTCTGTATTTTTTTGTGGAGACAGGGTTGTGTCATGTTGCCTAGGCTGGTCTCAAACTCCTGGGCTCAGGCGATCCAGCTGCCTCAGTATCGCAAAGTGCTGGGATTACAGGCATGAGCCACTGTGCCCAGCCAAGTTTCTCTTTCACAGTGGACATCTATAAGTTTGCTCCTCCTTAGATTTCAATTGGTCTTAATTTTTTCTCATTGTTTTCAAATCGTCAATGTCAATTTCTTTTATAGTTACTTCTTTTATTCTTTTTGCATTCACTCAACATATGTTTATAAACAGATAATGTTTATATACCACGTATATAAAGATAAAAAAAGAAATGGTATCTGTCTTTGGCTCACAGCCTGCTATGACAATAGTATGGCACAGTGGTTAAGGGAACGATTCTTGGAGTCAGATTGTATAGGTTCAAGTACAAACTCTGCTATTTACTGTCTGCATGACCTTGGACACGTAGCTTAAACCCTCTGAAGCCTCAGTGTCCTCATCTGAGTAATGGGCATTGTAACAATTGTTGTGAACAGTCATCCCTTTGCTTGGCAGTGTGGAGCCATAAAAATGGCTGTGTAAGTCAAAACCATAAAAAACTATCTTAATAATCAGTGTGTGTGTGTGGGGGGGTGGAATAGGATTGTTTTGTGACATTTGAAAATGTTTGTCAAAATATTGAAAGTTCTCCCACTGTCAGTTATATAGGAAAATGAAGGAAAAACTGTACAATTATTATTTACAATATTAGAAACTGAGAATTAAAGGGCCCTACTTCTTTGTGAGAAATTTGTGAAAAACACTTCAGACAGTGCTTGTCTTCTTCTAGAGGTATAACAAAATATGAGTGAACACCTGTTTCATGCCTTAAGGAATTGTTATCTTCGTTCTAAGTTTGATCGGCTTCCAACATCTTATCCTTTGTGCTTACAGTGTCATAAAGTATCTCGGGGAGTTCTTTAATGTGACATTTTTGCTGGTGTCACTTCCTCTGGGACATCTTCATCCTTTTTGTCACAACTTTTTTCTTCATTTGTGTAAATAAATTCACCATCACTCAGGTCCTTGGGCTGCATACCTAGAGCTTTGTAAATGATGTCAGTGTCAATATTCACATGGTCAATGGTCTCCTCTATAATTCCACTTACATTTGATTGGAAGCCTGCAAAGTTATTTTCCAGTACAGTAAAACCTTCTGCCATCCTGCACGCATATTACTTGCTGTTCCTATCTGTCACGATGCTTGAATATTTCTGGCTGCATGTTTCATGTCATAGTTCTTCCAAAGCTTAGTTAAATGAATTGCATTATCTCCCATTGTATCATCAATAATCTTTCTGAAATACAGGTTACTTGCATCTAAAATAATAGGCTTCAAAAGTTGAAATAACTTATTGTCCCACTTAATAGATTATGAAAGTTGTTTTTGTAGAAAAAAAAGCAAATGTTCTCATATTCTTTTAAATACTCAAGAGGGTCAGGGTGATCCGGAGCATTATCCAACGGTAGTAATGCATTAGAAGTTAAATTATAGGGGTTTATTGGTGGGACACAAGGAAGTAACACAACTACTTGCTTTGCTGCCTGTGCATGAGCTAACAATAGATGAGCAGCAGTCAATCACCAGCAGACGATGAAAGAAATGATGTGATTGGCCAACAATCATGATGCATATTTGTTATTTACATAGTGATAAATAGTCATAGTGGACTGGGGACTGGCAGGGAAGTTTATAATTTATGCTACAATAGCTGCAATCAGGGTTGCCAGATTTATTTTAGTTAAGATACTGTGGCAACTAAAATTTGAATTATGTTATTGGAGAACTGACACTATTATTATTATTTTAATATCTTATTTCAATAGTTTCTGGGGTATAGGTGGTTTTTGGTTATGTGGATAAGTTCTTTAGCGGGGATTTCTGATTTCTGAGATTTTGGTGCACCTGTCACTGAGCAGTGCACACTGTACCCAATGTGTAGTCTTATCCCTGACCCCTGTCCCATCCTTTCCTCATGAGTCCCCAAAGTCCATTACATCATTCTATGGCTTTGCGTTCTTATAGCTTAGCTCCCACTTATAAGTGAGGACATAAAATATTTGGTTTTCCATTCCTGAGTTATTTCACTTAGAATTATGGCCCTCAATTCCATCCAACTTGCTGCAAAAGACATGATTTCATTCCTTGTTATGGCTGAATAGTATTCCATGGAGTTACTATGCCACGTTTTTTCTATCCACTCATTGATCGGTGGGCACTTAGGTTGGTTCTGTATTTTTGCGATTGTAAATTGTGCTGTTATAAACATGCATGTGCAAGTGTCTTTTTTATATAATGACTCCTTTTACTTCCACTACTAGAGACCTAGCAATGGGATTGCTGAATCAAATGGTAGTTGTACTTTTAGTTCTTTTTTTTTGAGACAGAGTTTCACTCTCGTTACCCAGGCTGGAGTGCAATGGTGCGATCTTGGCTCACCGCAACCTCCGCCTCCTGGGTTCAGGCAATTCTCCTGCCTCAGCCTCCTGAGTAGCTGGGATTACAGGCACACGCCACCGTGCCCAGCTCATTTTTTGTATTTTTAGTAGAGATGGGGTTTCACCATGTTGACCAGATGGTCTCGATCTCTTGACCTCGTGATCCACCCACCTTGGCCTCCCAAAGTGCTGGGATTACAGGCGTGAGCCACGGTGCTTGGCCCGTACTTTTAGTTCTTTAAGGAATCTCCATACTGTTTTCAGTAGTGGTTTTCCTGCTTTACATTCCCACCAGCAGTGTGAAAGTGTTCTCTTTTCACCACATCCACACCGACATATCATATTTTGACTTTTTAATTGTAACCATTCTTGGAGGAGTAAGGTGGTATTGCATTGTGGTTTTGATTTGCATTTCCCTGATAGTGACATTGAGCATTTTCTCATGTTTGTTGGCTATTTGTATATCATCTTTTGAGAACTGTCTACTCATGGTTTTTGCCCACTTTTTTTTTGATGAGATTTTTTGGAGAACTGACATCTTTTAACTAACCTGTGGTAACTGAGTTTTGTGCAAAGTAAGGAGTGCATGTGGCACATATGTGTACATACACATAAACATACACTGTTAACTTTAACTTACATTAATGTGAGTATTAGGGGAAGAGTCACACAAACAAATGCAATCTAGAGGTCAGCTGGAGCTTTCTCTCCCATGAGCTCTCCATGTGATCGGTTCCAATCCTCCTTCCACCAAGATTCGTGCAAGTCCCAGGAGACACACATAACTGAAGGCATCTCTACCTCCATACTCCTGCTTCCAAGACATACGGTGCCTAGAAGTGTAGCTCAGCCCTTTCCTACATGACAAAAAGAAACCCCCTCACATGAAATATCCCTGAGTCGGGTGAACTTTACTGGGGATTAAGTCTGGAGAGGAGGGGAAGATTGAAGGCAATGCGAAGAACTTCCAACTGAACATCAGATACCCAACATCTCTTCATGACCGAGAACACAGAAGCAAACACACACACACACACACAAAAATAGATCGGATTTAATTAAGCTAAAAAGCTTCTGCACAGCAAAGGAAATAGCAGAAACAGACAACACACGGACGTGGAGAAAATCTTCTCAATGATGTATATATCCAACAATTGACTGATATCCAGAATCTACAAGGAACTCAAATCAGCAAGAAAAAAACAATCCTATGGAACAGTGAGCTAAGGACACGAATACACAGTTCTCAAAAGAAGATGCACCAGTGGCCGGTAAACATACGGAAAGATGCTCAGCATCACTAATCATCAACAAAACACAAATCCAAATGGCAATGTGATACCACCTTACTCCTGCCAAAACGGCTGTGATTAAAGGAAAATAGATGTTGGCATGGATGTGGTGAAAAGGGAACGTTTTTACACTGCTGGTGGGAATGTAAACTAGCACAACCACTGTGGAAAAGTGTGGAGATTCCTTAGAAAACTAAAAGTAGATCTACCATACAATCCAGCCATCCCACTCGTGCATATCTACCCAGAGGAAAAGAGGATACTCGTATATGCATGTTTATAGCAGCACCATTCGCAACTGCAAAAATATGGAATTAACCCAAATGCTCATCAATCAACTAGTGGATAAAGAAAATGTGGTATCTTTATACCATGGAATACTACTTGGCCATGAAAAGGAATGAAATAATGGCATTTGCAGCAACCTGGATAGAATCGGAGACTATTATTCTAAGTGAAGTAATGCAGGAATGGAAAAGCAAACATTGTATGTTCTCACTCATAAGAGGGAGCTGAGTTATGAGGATGCAAAGGCGTAGACTGATGTCATGGACTTTGGGGACTCGGGGGAAAGGTTGGGGGGTGAGGGATAAAAGGCTACACATCGGGTACAGTGTACACTGCTTGCGTGACGGGTGCATCAAAGTCTCAGAAATCACCACTAAAGAACTTATTCATGTAACCAATGTTCCAAACATTGTAACTCCACCCATTCCCCAAAACCCACAGAAATATCATGAAAAGACATCTAAGGTGTCCCCAGTCTTTGTGGCAATCACTCTCCCCTCCCTTCAGGGCCTTCTCCTGGCCGACACTCCAGGAACGCAGCCACACATCTCACAGGCTCATTGCTCCTCTATTTTCCGCTCCACAGCACTCTCCTCCAAACTTCAAAGTGTCCTCAAAAGCAACTCGGCCCTCCAGTGTTCTCGTTCAAACTTACATTCGCAAGCTCACAGAGTGCTGGAAGAAAGGGAGGAAGGAGAAACTTCAAATGCATGATGATGATAATATTGAATAATGGTCCCGTCACCCTGATCTTCTTGGGTACTTGAATGAATATGTGGAAGTTTGCTTTTTCTACAAAGTCAGCGTCAATAATCTATTAAATGGGACAGTAAGTTATTTCAACTTTGGAAGCCTGTTTTGAAGCCTAAGTTGTTTCAAGTTTTTAAAGAAGGAAGAAAGAAAGAAGGGATAGAGGGAGAGAGGGAGGGAGAAAGGAAGAAGGGGAGGCAGGGAGGGAGAAAGGAAGGAGGGGAGGGAGGGAGGGGAGGGAGGGAAAAGGAAGGAGGGGAGGGAGAAAGGAAGGAGAGGAGGCAGGGAGGGAGAAAGGAAGGAAGGGAGGGAGGGAGGGAGAAAGGAAGGAGGGGAGGCAGGGAGAGAGAAAGGAAGGAGGAGAGGGAGGGAGGGAGAAAGGAAGGAGGGGAGAGAGGGAGGGAGAGAGGGAAGAAGAAACAGGAAAAAATAAAGAAATAGATGGTATTTCTCTGAACAGGAGCTGGCTACTTTAGAAGGCCATTATAGTTAGGGTTGCCAGATTTATTTTAGCAAAAACAAAAACAAGAGTTGGGGAGGAGAAATTGAAGAAGAAAGAAAACTAAAATTCCAAACCAAATTTGAATTTCAGAAAAACAACAATTTTTTTTCACTATAAGTATATCCCAATTATTCCATGGGACATACTTATACTAAAAAATTATTGGCTGTCTACCTAAAATGCAAACGTAACTGTATTTTATCTGGGATCCCTAGCTGTAGCTGTAAAAAGCTTCCTTTTTCTTTTGCCTGTTTCACAATAATGGTGAAACACGGGAAGAGGGCCCAGGAGGTGTGCACAAGGCCCAGTGAGCAGGCAGAGCCAAAAGCGGCCTCCTCTGTCTGGGAGAGCAGGGAAGGCTGCTCAGAGGAGCTGGGGCTTGAAAGCTAAGCAGGGCTTTTCCAGGTAAGAAGCAGCCCAGGGAGAGGTGATGGTGAGTGCAAAGGGATGAGGGGTGAGGGTTGGATAGTCCTCATGCCAGTAAAATGTAGCATTTTGCTATTCTTCACACTCAGTTCCTTTTCTTTGAAAGGTGAGATGGTCTTACTGACATGCTCAATGTGGTGCTAGCACAATTTGAGATGGTCACAGCTGGACTCACTCCAGGCCCTGGCCATAAACAGGCTGCACAGAGTTTAATTAAGGGGCTTTTACAAAGGTGTGGGCCAGGCTGAGGGGGGCCGATGGCATGGCGAAGCAACCCAGGAGGCGTGGTAGCGGTGAGCCATTACCACCCACCCACTCCGCTCACCGCATGGTGAATAGCAATGGGAGGAGGCATGGCCACCAGGACCCTAGACCTCCCTCTCCCCACTGTCCTACAGAGGCCGTCCCTCAAGGTCACCCGCTGAGGCTCAAGGCAGGCTGGAAAAAGCAGAGGAGGGCAGACAGGCGAACAGAGGATCTCCAGCACAAGGGCCAGGGAAATGCACAAGACGTGGATTTTTCAAGAAAATCATGTTGCACACTTGGTCAAGGGTCTTTCACTAAATATCAGGGACCACACAAGCCTGAGCATCCTCTGAACAAGTAGTTGTGAGCTTTTATGGATCACACATTCTCAGAAATGGAAGGGACCTCAGATGGCCTCCAGGCCTAACACCCCCCCGAAATTTCAGAGGTGAGGAATAACTCCCTGCGCTTTGTGTACATCAGGTGTGAAAGGCTCGCGTGTGCACCCAAGGCCACAGTTCCAGTAAGCGAGTGGAGAAGAAAAGGAAGCCAGGGAGACTGGAACCCGGACCTCCTGCCCTCATGCCACACTCCTCACACTCCTGCCCTCTCGTGCCATGCTCCTCACACACAGTTCCAGTAAATGAGTGTGGGGAAGAAAAGGGAGCCAGGGAGCCTGGAACCCGGACCTCCTGCCCTCTCGTGCCACGCTCCTCACACTCCCGCCCTCTCGTGCCACGCTCCTCACACTCCACTTTCCATGACAATAATAGGTTCATGCTTGCAGGACCCTGGGATATAAAACAGATGCTGATTTCAAGGTGAAACCTCTCGTTTTTAAAAAAAAACAAAGGACATTTTATTCACCTCTCTAAACATACACGCGGAAAAACACCTGCATAGCCGGTTCTGTGTAAACAGGCTCCGCAGCCAGTGAGGGACTCCTCAACTGCATGGCCGCTTTCTTAATTCGGGGTACAACCACCTCTAGAAAGGGATGGGAATCTTCAATTTCTAAGGCCATCCCTTTCGTTTCTCTGAGGCCTGTGTGTGTTTCCATTAGGTGACAGTGGCTGTATCTACTAGAAAAACAGCGGGCAGAAAAGGGAGAAATGGGCTTACATTTGAGGCTCATCCATTTAGTCAAAACAGGGGATGTAAGTGGGGCTTCCCATATGCTAAGAAGGATCTTAGAAATCCTTTTATCACCTGCAGGCTTCTGCCCAGAGGCAACTTTCAGTGGAGTGCTGAGCCCAGTGGCAGGCAGGCCTCGGGGGCCACCCACTGGAAGCCGCGGTTATAACAACGTGTGCTGGGCACAGGGGCCCTGGCTGCGGGCATTCTGTCGGCCTCTGAGAGCCGGTGGCTACAGTGGAGACAAAACCGAGCAGGTTGGGCTGGGGTTTTCTCACTTTCCAGTTAGCTGTGGGAATTGAGTGGAATCCTCAGCTTGTCAAAGCCTCACTTTTTCTCTCTCTAAAATGTCACTCATAATACTTACCTGGCTAGATTGCAGTTTTTTAATTTTTTATTTATTTTTCTTTATTTATTTTCTTCTTTTTGAGATGGGGTCTCGCTCTGTCACCAGGCTGGAGTGCAATCTCTGCTCATTGCAACCTCCGCCTCCCGGTTCAAGTGATTCTTCCCCCTCAGCCTCCCGAGTAGCTGGGACTACAGGCACGCACCACCACGCCCAGCTGATTTTTGTATTTTAGTAGAGATGGGGTTTCACCACGTTGGCCAGGATGGTCTCAATATCTTGACCTTGTGATCTGCTTGCCTCGGCCTCCCAAAGTGCTGGGATTACAGGCATAAGTCACTGTGC
Organism: Saguinus oedipus; assembly: GCA_031835075.1. Lineage (NCBI taxonomy): Eukaryota > Metazoa > Chordata > Mammalia > Primates > Cebidae > Saguinus > Saguinus oedipus. Next base: position 5,638,243 of record CM063171.1, on the reverse strand, counting down.
CCAGCCTGCAGTGAGTATTAAATTAAGAGTGGTGGAGGCTGGGCACGGTGGCTTACTCCTATAATCACAGCACTTTGGGAGGCTGAGGCAGGTAGATCACCTGGGTCAGAAGTTTGAGACCAGCCTGGCCAAGATAGTGAAACCTTGTCTCTTTTAAAAACACAAAAGAATTAGCCGGGTGTGGTGGCAAGTACCTGTAATCCCAACTGCTCAGGCGGCTGACGCAGGACAATTGCTTGAACCCTGGAGGTGGACGTTGCAGTGAGCCAAGACCGTGCCATTGCACTTCAGCCTGGGTGACAGAGCGAGACTCTGTCTCAAAAAAAGAAAAAAAAAGTGGTCGATGCACAGGCGATGCTTGCTATATTGCAGGTGTTGTTCTAAGGGCATCTCTTATGGATTGAATTGTGTCTCCCCAAAAAGATACACTGAAATCCTAACCCCCAGTACCTCAGCAGCGACCCTGTTTGCAAATTGGGTCATCACAGATGGCATCGAGTTAAAAGGAAGTTGTCAGGGTGGGCCCTAATCCCACATGACCGATGTCTTCATCACAAAGGGAAATTTGGACAGAGACCGACGAAGGGAAGGTGAGAGACGGAGATGGCTCCATCAGCCAGACGGCCCCTGGGGCGACCAGAAGCTGGAGAACCAAGACGCTCTCAGAGGGAGCTCGCCCACCCACCTTAATTTCCGACCTCTGATTCCAGAACCGGAAGACAATACATTCCTGTTACTCTAAGCAACCCCATCTCGTGGTGCTTTGCCACAGCAGGCCTCGGAAAGGAATTCCACATTTCATCTTGACAGTGGCCCTAAGGGATAAGGGCTATTGTCAACCCCGCTTTCCAGGTAGTAAGGGAACCGAGGCCCAGAGAATCTCACACCACCAGGTATACGAGAGCCAGGATTTAAACCCAGGCAGCCCCGATCCAGAGGCCCGGCTCTTCCCCACAGCAATCTACTAACACTCGAGCAACCAGAATGAACCAGCACGCCACGATTCCGAGCTTGCGGGAAGCCCACATGGGAGAAGCTAGCTGCTGGAGTTAGGCTTGCCATGACGCGGTCTAGGACGCCTCAACCCTCAAGGACAGAATGCATTCAGGGGAACATGTCAGTGCAGGCGGAAGGCCTCGGGGCTGAGCCCACTGAGGAAGCGCTTTACCTGGGACTCTGGAGGGGTGATCCTCATAACCTAGGGCCAAAGGCAGAAACCGATTTTTGGGTACTTGCAGATCAGTTTCATTATAATAGTTCCCCGTTCTTGGCCACCTCCTGTGTATCTGGAACTAAATGCTTTACATTTGCATCTGAGTCTTCAACACAACTTCAAGAGATGGAGAATATTACCTCCATTTGCAGATGGGAGAACTAAGATTCAAAGTAGCTGAGTGAGGAGGCTGGAGCCACACAGCTGGGAAGAGGTCAGAGACCCAGCCCCAACCAGGTCTCCAACTCAGTAGCCGCCCTCCCCTGCACCAGCACCTGCTCCGCTCCAGCCTGGTGCCTCATCAGCTCACAGGGCCTGCTGTTTTAATACAAATGACCTCATAAGTCAGGCCTGATTCTGAGGCTCTCAGGAAAGTAACCACATGGAGGTGACAGCTCTCTGGAATGCCAGACATGCTCTTATGTCTTGCTATCAACTATCATGTAGCAAAGTTTACCGTAAATACTTCTAAGGAGGGAATCTTTCAGACTCGGGGTATCAGCAAAGGAGATGGTCATGTTAAACTTCCTCTTCCTCTGGAAAGAGGCCAGCTGTGGAAAGAGAGGCTCCCAAAGTTCTGAAATCAGGGGGTCTCGAGTTAATGGATACATTTTAGAGACTGAACAGGACACACATCATCTCAAATTGACACATTCCAAGAAGTAACTTTATAAACTGGATTCAGAGCCGAGCAGCCAGAGAATGTTAAATAAGTGAAGTAACTTTATATACTGGATTCAGAACTGAGCAGCCGGAGAATGTTAAATAAGTGAGACATTCCCACTCCCAGGCTCCTCTTAGTCCTTCTCCTTGGGCGTTTGGAGAGTGTAAAGATTCGTTTAGACCCTGTTTAGATTAGTGAGCTTTCAAATAACGACCTCACACCCAAGAGACTTGAAAGAATTAGAAACGCATTGCTCAAAGCTCCTAACTTAAAAACGCAAATGTGTCTTGCAGACAACCTCTGGGGGAAAATCCATTTTATTTTTTTTTAACTTGTTCAGAGATAGACTTTGGATGTTAAAGAACTGGTTTCCAGTGAAATACACAAGGTAGAGGTGAAAGCAAAGCTCACAATTTGCACGTCTTTAAAAGCAACTACTGATATGTGTGTCAGACTCAGTCATTGTCAGATTCCGAGACGTGAATATTGTTAAGACTGAGATAACAGGCTTTGACTACAGTGTGAGGTGTAGGGACTGCAACAAAAATAACCCCCAAAAGGGGACATCTTTGATTAGGAATATTCGCACTCACTGTTCTGAGGTCGTTGGATTAAAAATAAACGTGTGGCTTTATGTTTCGGCAACTCCCGCCAGATTGCTGCAATTATTTAACAACGAGAACACAGAAAAAGAAACAACAATTATTTTCCTGCTTAAGGACAAAAGCCTAAGCCCTGAAATTTGACTTAAACACTTTTTACTTTTAGAAACCTACTTTTTATCAGAGCTCAAAGAAATTTCCTGGCAATTCGGTCCATCTTCACCACTGTGCAAGTGTTAATCAGTCACCGCATTGAAGATGAATCTCTTTTGAGGAACACTCCCATTATATCGAGTTCTTGCAGAGGCTTCTCAAAAGATGGTAGATATTCGGAGGGAGGAGCTTCTTACTGTGGGGGCATGTCCACCTTCGTACTGGAAAGTCAGCCAACACCTCCATCCTGAAGCACCTCCTCCTCTGGCTGGTGACGAAGCTCACTTTTCCGACCCACTGCGCTCCCTCGTCTCCCCAGTGGCCAGGTTGGCTGCATTCCTCACACTAGTATGTGGTGACTTTGGCAAGAACCTGGCTTCACCTGTAGGTGGTGGGAGGGCCCCTTTTATGTTCTTTTCCCGCATCCTCACCCAGGACAGAAATTCTCTTCATGCCAGGGGCAGAGAGATTGCACTCATCCTGCTGAGCCCACTTGTGCCTGGGGCAGGGGTAGGGAGGTAAGGACAGGAAATTTAACTGAGTAAAAAAGCACATTTAGGATCAAGCTTTTCTCTTTTTTCCCTTCCTTCCTCCCTTCTCTTTCCTTCCCTTCCTTTCCCTTCTCTTCCTTTCTCTCCCTCTTTTCCTTCCTTCCCTCCTTCTTTCCTTCCCTCCCTCCCTCCTTCCCTCCTTCCCTCCTTCCTTTCTCTCTCTCTCTCTCTCTCTCTCTCTCTCTCTCTCTCTCTCTCTCTCTCTCTCTCTCTCTCTCTCACCCAGGCTCAAGTACAGTGGTACAATCTCAGCTTACTGTAACTTCCACCTCCCGGGTTCAAGTGATTCTCCTGCCTCAGCCTCCCAAGTGTCTGGGACTGCAAGCATCTGCCACCACGCCTGGTGAATTTTTGTATTTTTAGTAGAGACAGGGTTTCACCATGCTGGCCAGGCTGGCCTCAAACTCCTGACTTCAGGTGATCCACCTGCCTCAGCCTCCTAAAGTGGGATCAAGCTTTTCAATTGGAGTAGAACTTAGAATGGCCAATGAGTGATGATTTCCAACAAAAGAGACTAGTTACCAAAATATTACTGGATCAACTTTTAATGCCAGGAATTGATAGAGAGTGATGGAACCCAGCTCTTTAGGAGTGTGAACTAATCAGGGGCTTTAAGAGCTCAATCAAATAGGGACTTGCCAATCAACCATCCCCCACCGACTTGTTATGGGGAAAGAAACAAGTGGAAGCAGGCTCATTTTTGTTAGCATGGTCAGTTTCGTTTGTCGTTGCTAGAATAAGTGAAGCAGGTATGAGCTGGCCTACCCAAGTTCACTGCCTCGGGCCAGCTGTGCCCACAGAGAAGTGAGACCAGCCTCTCAAGTCTCAGGAGTAAACCTCAGGGCAGCCACAGCTCGCTTGCCCCACCAGTGATCACTGGGTCTCATTTAATGATTCTTATCCATAATCCCCCTTGGGTGTTCTTTGCATAAAAGGTGTTGAAAGACAATCCGCCTTAGGGATCAAAGAGCAACCCCAGCCCGAGCAGTCGTCACTTGGTAGGTGTGACACGTGTCCTTGGGATGTATTGCTAGTTTGCCAGTCCAAGCAGCAGAGTCCACTGGACTAGCGGAGATTTTTGAGTTAAAAAGAGAAGGAACAGGTAGGATGAGGCTGGCAGGAACTGAGGACCTATGAGAAGCACGTGGCCTAGGTGGGAGGAGTCTTCGAGCCCAGCAAACCAGAGTTGAAATCCTAGCCCAGCGGCCTCATGCGACGCATTTAACTTTACTGTGCCTCAGTTTCCTTCTCTGACAAATGGAGATAAACATACCTTCTTTCAGAGTTCAGTGATTTCAGGTAGGGAAAGCTTTGGCACGATGTCTTCCGCACGATGCCTGGTGCAGAAAATGCACACCAATACCTAAATTCCCTTTTAAAAGCCAATTCTGGCTGGGGGCGGTGGCTCACGCCTGTAATCCCAGCACTTTGGGAGGCCGAGGCGGGTGGATCACGAGGTCAAGAGATCGAGACCATCCTGGTCAACATGGTGAAACCCCGTCTCTTCTAAAGATACAAAAAATTAGCTGGGCACCGTGGTGCGTGCCTGTAATCCCAGCTACTCAGGAGGCTGAGGCAGGAGAATTGCCTGAGCCCAGGAGGCGGAGGTTGCGGTGAGCCGAGATCGCGCCATTGCACTCCAGCCTGGGTAACAAGAGCGAAACTCAGTCTCAAAAAAAAAAGAAAAAAGAAAAAAAAAAGCTAATTCTATCAAATAGGACGCACTTTTAAAAACTCCGCTTCTAGGGAGGGATAGGGCTGGGCCGTCCATTTCTTACTTGGTATCTACAGACCATTTGCAGGGGAAAAGTCTCAAATCGCCTTGAACAAAAGAAAAGCAGCATCACCACCTTGCATCTGCCTTGCACAGGAAGCTGGAAGGTTTGCACTGGGGCGAATGCTGCAAGCAGAGACGGCCCGCGGGGCAGCGGACGGCTGGGAGCGCGCCTCCGAGCCCGGCCACGCCGGCCCGCCACTGCCCTCTGCTGGTGTTCGAGGTCATCGCGCCGCCCGCAGCCGTCCCCGAGGTCCAGCCGAGAAGCGCCGGGCGGGGCCAGCCTTGAATTCTGTGTTTGCCCCTCAAGGCCTCCCGCCCCCGCAGTATTCGCAGGAATCTGAGAGCTGCTTGTGACTATGCTGAAGATGCCGAGAATGCAGAGTCCCAGGCCGGGCCGACGGGAGGGCGGCCACGTGCTGCAGCAAACGCTAACCTCGGGCCTTGAACCTGGAGCGGGGGCCTTGCCTGCGCTGTCCTGGCTGGGAGTCCGCGCTGTGTCCGGCTTCCTCATTCCCCCACCTCACCTTCCTAGCCCTTGCTGTGCTTCATTTTCGTTTTCCTTTTTAGGATGTGTGCTTCTAATTTGGGATTTTATTATTCCTGACCCCGGCCCTTTCTGTCCCTCCTCTTCGTTCCCACGTGAAGACATGCTTCCAGGAAGAGACTCCGGGGCTGTGGGCAGGCCGCAGGGTCAGGAGGTGGGGAGTTCGGCTCTCCTGCCTCCTGCCCCACCCCTGCTTCTTTTCTCAGGAGTCGCCAGCCTCTCTCTGCCTGGAGTAGCACGCCTGGGATTTCTCTCACTCGCTCCCTTTGCCCGTCCCTGGCTCCTCTCTCGGCTGTCATCACACTTCTTGCTACCTTACTTCCTCCTCTGAGCTCACAGCACCTGGGCTGGGTCCTGGCTGCAGAGGGCACCACTTTAGAGCCACTGCAGATGAAGGCTCCAGGCCACAGTGAAGGTTTCTGAGCACTGGGCCTTAGCGATCTGGCTTTGCCCCTTTCTCCAAGGCCAGTCGCCAGCAGCAAATCTCACAAGCGTCTTTGCATTAAAAGTGATGACTGAGGCCGGGCACCGTGGCTCATGCCTGTAATCCCAGCACTTTGGGAGGCCGAGGTGGGCAGATCATGAGGTCAAGAGTTCAAGACCATCCTGGCCAACATGGTGAAACCCTGTTTCTACTAAAAATACAAAAATTAGCTGGGCATGGTGGTACGTGCCTGCAGTCCAAGCTACTCAGGAGGCTGAGGCCGGCGAATCACTTGAACCTAGGAGGCAGAGGTTGCAGTGAGCCGAGATCACGCCACTGCACTCCAGCCCTGGCAACAGAGCAAGACTGCATCTCAAAAAAAAAAAAAAAAAAAAAAAAAAAAAAGTGATCACTACCTATGTTTACCTCTCCCGGAGCGCTTACATTTATTTTAAAAATAATCTATTATGAATATATTCGAGTGTACAGCGACAGTGTGACAACATGGAACAGTGCTCCCCCGCTTTCCTGTGTCTTCCCCCACACTGGAGTATTTTTAAAGCAAATGCCAGACATCCCATCTTAAGTCATAAATACTTCTATGCCTGTCCCCAGTATTGAAGGACTTTTAAAAAAAACATACTTTTGTTATCACACCCAACAAAATGAATGTAACCATTTAATATCATTCAATATCCAGCCCATGCTCAGTTTTCCCTAATTAGCTTTAAAATGCCTCTGTGAAATTAGTTTCTTTGAATCAGCATTCAGGGTGGGCAAGGTGGCTCACACCTGTAATCCCAGCACTTTGGGAGGCCAAGGCTGGCGGATCTCTGGAGCCCAGGAGTTTGAGACAAGTGTTGGCAACATGGTGAAGCCCTGTCTCTACAAGAAATACAAAAATTAGGCATGTGTGGCGGTGTGCACCTGTAGCCCTGGCTACTCAGGAGGCTGAGGCAGGAGAATCGCTTGAGCCCAGGAGTTGAAGGTTGCAGTGAGCTGAGATTGCACCACTGCACTCCAGCCTGAGCGACAGAGCAAGGCTGTCTCAAAAAGAAACGAAGAAGAAAAAAGAATCGCAGTCAAACAAAACCCATGCGTGTTATTGGGTTACATTTCTTAAGTATCTTGTAACCAGTAAGGTTTCTCCTCCACTTTGTTTATTGATTCTTGTCCATTTATTTATGGGGGAAACTGGGTCATTTGTCCTGAAAACATCCCATACTCTGGATTAGGCTGACTGTAACCTCATGGTGCCATGAGCGTGTTCCTTAGTCTCCTGTATTTCTTGTAGACTCCTAGTTGGATCTACAGGTCTGCTTAGATTCAGGTTCCCAGTGTCTTCAGCCAGAATCCACCGCACACGGGGCCACGTACTTGCTCTTGTGTCACACCGTGCGGCTCGTGATGTCTGTTAAAATGGATCAGTGGGTTCAGACGGTGTCAGCCTAATCTACCCACTGTCAAGGTTCCTATCACCTGCATTGAATAGTTTCAGCAACCACCTATAACCATCACCTACATCTGTTCCTTTTAGTCACAAAATCCCTTACCAAGTGGAACTGCTCTCTGAAACAGACAGGTTCTTTTTGGAATGTCGATTTGGCCTGTATACCCCTTACATTGAAGTGAGGGGATGGATTGGTTATCTGTTACCATGTACCTGACAACTAACCTCAAGTGGCTTAATCAATAGTCATGTATTCAGCTCACAGATCCCCCGTCTGGGTGGGGCATGGAGGGGAAAGCTCCTCTCTGCCGGCCGAAGCACCAGTAAGGGCAGCTCAGAGGCTGGGTGACCTCACACCCGAAGGCTGGAAGGATCTGCAGGCAGTTGACGCTGGCTGCTGGCTGAGACCTCAGCTGGGCTGTCAGCCGCTGCAGCCACCTGTGGCCTCTCCATATGGTCACTGGCTTCCTTACAGCATGGCGACCATGCTCCGGGAGTGAGCACCTCCAAAGAGCAAAGAGAACGTGCTGGGCGTTGTTTGTGACCTAGATCCAGAAGTTATATATCATCACTTCTGCTGCATCTGTTGGTCAAAGCTGTCACAAAAGTCCTCTCAGGTACAAAAAGAGGGGACACCACTTGATGGGGGAGTGTCAATGTCACAATATGAAAAGAACACGTAGAATGGGATTTGTTACGGCAGATTTCTCTGGAAAATATGATCTGCCACCATGAGAAAACAAATCCAAGTAATTAAGGGGTGAGTGTCATAAGCCAGACATCACGGTTGACATACATTTGTCACAGCTTTATCTGAGCCATTTAAAGAAGAAAGTCTTCCAAGACCATGGCTGTAGTTTAGCTCCATTCTTGTCTTGATAGAATAAATAGACATATTGATATAGTTAGTTATTTAACACTTATGTGTTCACGTAATTTGTTAGTTATAAAAACACTTTTTTTTAAACCCCAGTGTATCAGGCATGATTTGAGATGCTGAGATAAAGCAGTGAAGAAGATGGACAGAATCCCGGCCCTCAGGAAGCTTGCTTGCTGGCGAGAGAAGGCAGATCACGAACACATAAGCGATAAGACAGGACAGTTTCGGGAAGTGAAGTACAGGCGGCCGTGGAAGTAACAGTGCAGGGTGTGTGGGGGAGGTGCAGTGTTGGCTGGGAGCCGGGAGGGTTTGGAGGGGCAGTGAGATGACGCTGGAGTGGCAGAGTGAATAGTGACGAGGAGGCAGCCGTGGGAAACATGGTGTAGCAGGAGTGTCCAGGGCAAAAGAGCAGGAGGGAAGAAGTACGGGAAATGGTGGAGCTGGCGTCACAGACAGAGGTAGAGCTCAGAGGCCTGCAGCACTGGGGTGAGCATGTAGATTTTATTCTAGGCATAATGGAAAATGCTGGCGGGTCTTCCTTTTAGAAAGGTGCCTCTAGGAACTTCTCAGGATGGGAGGTGTTTGGGGGGAGAATCTTATTGCTCACCCTTAGTCTTCCACACATGGGAGAAATTCAGTCAACACCTGCATCCTGAAGACGCTCCATCCTCTGACTAGTGGTCAAGCCTCCATCATCCCCCAGCCCCCAGCTATGCTCCTCTCCCACAGTGACTTCAGGTTGAGGTGACTTTGGCAGGAAACAGCTCCAGCCCCTCCCGTGAGTTCTGCAGGGTAATGCTGGCAGCCGTTGGGGATGAACTGAGCAGGTCAGGATGGAAGCCGGGTGACTTGGGAGGACGTCAGGCGGCCCGGACCGGGGTGAACAGGGGGCACAGTGAACGGTGGCTGGGTTCCGATTTGTAATGACTTCTGTGGGTTTTTTCTCCATCTTCTCCACTTCAGGTTAAGGCCCACAGAAGCCTTATATAAAGTAATGACTTTAAAGGGTTTTTTGTAGTCAAAAAAGATGAAAGTGGAAAGTAATGCAACCTCACTTTTTTGGGCTTTTAAATTGTAAGGTACAAAAATAAGTAGTTCCTGAGTGGGTGTGAAATAGGCATGCATACCAGCTAGAGGAAATGTACCTTGTTCCACTGTTCGTGGGAAGAGCAACAGAAAGATATTTATCAGGCTTTTTTTTTAATTGAAACAAAGCCTCTGTTACCCAGGCTGGAGTGCAGTGGCATGATCTCGGCTCACTGCAACCTCTGTCACCAGGAGTAAAGCGATTCTCCTGCTTCAGCCTCCCAAGAAGCTAGGATTATGGATAGAGACGGGATTTTACCGTGTTGGCCAGGCTGGTCTCGAACTCCTGACCTCAAGGGATCCACCCACCTCAGGCTCCCAAAGTGCTGGGATTACAGGCATGAGCCACCGCACCCAGCCTATCGAGGGTTTTAAAAGTGTTCACTGGAGCTTTGGACCCAGTAACTCCACTTCAAGAATTCTAAGAAAAGACCAATCAAAGGTGGGATCCATGAATATTGATGTTCAACACAATATTGGAAACAATCTGAACAGAAAACCAAACACAAATGACGTATTAAATTCTGCCCCTTCATTCCTGACCTGTTATAATGGTGCAGGTTGCCACTTCCCAATCTTTCTAAGGTGGTTTAAGTACAATTACTTGAGATAGAAGGTTGAATTGGACAGCCAAGAAGGCACAAGGGCGGAGTTTTCGTGAAATACGTTTTTTGCTTATGTGGAGTTGGTGCCCAGAATTATACTCTAGGATTTAGTATTCTCCCAAAAGAGCCAAGTGGCTAAATTTGAAGAGTCTGAAAGTGTCTGAGGAAAGAGAAAATAGTTTTTCTACTTAGGTGTTGGCACGATCACTGGGGGAATCTTACTTTCAAATTACAGAGACCACAAGAAAGGGACTTAGAGATATTCTGGTCAAAACACTCACCCATTTCTGGAGTATCTGTATTTTCCAGGAACAGGTTAGGCATGGCGAATGGGGGCATGATTCCAGTGCATAAGGGCCTTACAATGTAGCACTGCGCCTAAGAGAAGTATGAAACACATCACCCCAGGCTGCATGTGGAAATTCCAGGACAGAACAACAGTGCATGAGGAGGTAGGAGGGAGAACCATTCCCAGGGGGACCCAGTGGGTCACGTCTGGAAACACTGTAGACTGTAATTCCCAAAACTGAAGAAGAGAGAGGAGAGGGTCTCAGACTCTAGAGAAATAAATGCTAACTGAGTTAGAAATGAGAAGAAATGAGGTCGGAAGAGGCACGATCGAAAGCCACAGCTCTACTGAATAGTGAAAAAGCAAGCTCTTAGAAGAGGCCCCCAATTTTTTTTTGGGAGGGAAGGATGGAATCTCGCTCTGTTGCCCAGGCTGGAGTGCAGTGGCAAGATCTCAGCTCACTGCAACCTCTGCCTCCCAGGTTCAAGTGATTCTCCTGCCTTAGCTTCCCGAGTAGCTGGGATTACAGGCGCCCACCACCACATCCTGCTAATGTTTGTGTTTTTAGTAGTATATTTAAAAATAATAATAATAAGCTGGGGGCATCAATGAACCAACCAATCAATTGCAAAATAAGAGATCTTGGTGCTTTAATCCCATGCCAAGCTAGTGAAATAGACAAGATATTATTACCTGCAACATATGTAACAATAACCAAAGGCAGTCTTGTAAGAACGGAGGCCTTTACTCTCTGTGAGGACTGTGTCAGATTTCCAGAATGATCTCCCCGTATCCCCCCACTGGCCTCCTGAAGCAGATATTTCACCTAAGGGAGAATCGGGGCTCGGGAAGGGGAAGTAAGTCTCCCAATTTGCCCTGCCCGTATGTGTCAGAGCCAGGACTGTAACTAATCTAATTTGTACCCCAACAGCATCTTACGATATTACTTCTAAATAAAGTCTGTGCACTTGAGTTTGACTGCCCCTGTTCCGAGACTCCACAGTTTAACGAGGTGTGTAAACGCACAGGCCTTGAGGTCAGTGGAAGCCCCGACAGAACCTCAGTTACCCGGCGGTCACCTTGAGGACACCCAGTGTCTTCACTGTAAGATGTAGGAGATGTAATTCACGCACCCGCTAACACTGCTCACTGTCTCTTGTTTTCACTCTGCAGCAACTTTGAAGCAGAAATGGTCACGTCTATTTACTGACTGGAAATAACTGACTCACACAAAAGCATCGGTGAGGTCCTGACAGGGCGCTGGGCTCAGCACTGACCGGAAACCCCACCTGATGTAGCATCCCCGTCTCTCCTCTTGGCTCCCAGGACCCGACCCCCCCTCCCTCCTAGCCCAGCGCCCACCTTGCCTCCTTACTCCCTCGCCTCCGGGTCTATCTCCCCCCCCACCCCCAGATCTCTCGTTTTCTCTCTCTCCTCTGGCAGAGGCGTCGGCTCATTCCCAGACCTAGTTTCCAAGCCAGCAAGCTGACACACAGCTCCTTCCTTCAGCAGACCAAGACCCGCTCCCCTTAAAAACCAGTGCCGGGCCATAAATCACACGTTATTTTTTCTGCTTAGAGGGATGATGAGAGAGAGAATTCATGCAGCTGAACCATAATAACCACAGAACGAAAGGCAGCTCTTGTTTTCATTAATGGAGAGATCAGACTTTCCCTGATCTCTTCTCTTCTAAACCGCTGTGAGTTGGTGTCATGGCTGAATGAGAGAAAAGCCCTTCGCCTGGGGCTACTGCCACAGAGGGGGGCATTTTATCACCATTGGGAAGAGGCACAGCCATCACTAGCACAGAAATCTGTGTGTTGTCAACCCGTGGGCCGAAAACTAGGCAGTCTCCTTAAATGGAAACACGATCAACAGCTGGAACGTTTGTGATGAGATCTTGTTCTGGAGAACTGAGAAACGAGAGTCTCACTTACATCAAGGGTGGTCTTGATTCTACCCCAAAGCGAGAGGGAAGCAGCAGTTTGGCATGTGAGAACAGAGCCTGGCCACTAGGGGAGCTGGCCGGATCGGCTATGAACCATCACCCATGTCTTACCCTGCTGGGAGCACGGGGTCAGATATCCACAAAGGTGGCAGGTGTCTATGGAAGGAGAAGGAGGCTGGAGAAAAGGTGTTCTGTAAAAATGGTACAATAATCCTTGTTTTTCTTTGTACTGATGTTGCCCAGGCTGATCTCAAACTTCTGAACTCAAGCAATCCTCGTGTCTCAGCCTCCCAAAATACGGGGATTACAGGTGTGAGCTTCCATCCCAAACGATCTTAAAAGCTGTGTGTCATTACCATTGCCATTGAATGGAGGCTTGGAATGGCTGAGTCAGCATCTCAAGGTCATGTAGTTGGTCAGTGGTAGGACTCGAAATCCAACTCCAACAGCCTGACTTCAGAGGCAGCGACCTTGGCCAACAGACCAAGGCCTCTCTGAGCCTCATCTTCATCATTGCAGCTAACAGGCACCAAACACTCACACCCAACAGAATCCAAGGTGCGTTACCAACGTGATTTGTTTAACCCTGACACCATCCCTGCGAGGCAGCACCATCATTACTCTTTTTAAATAGGAAAGCAGAAGGAACCTGTAAGAAGGGAAGTGGCAAGGGGCTTCTCACAGGGACTTGGGGAGGGTGATGAGGTGTGAGTGTGGGCCATTCGACTTGGGGTGGGGCTTTTGAGCAGTGTGGAATATCACATCTCCACGGGGCCGCAGTGAGCACACCTGTGGCATCAAACCACAGGAGGGAAAAGGCTTTGCTAAGCATCAGAGTCCGAAACACCAACGCAATGGGGCTGCCGAGCTATGTTGGTTCCTTTCGTACTCTCATGCCAGTGTGGTCTGTAGAAGAACCTGTTAGAGTTGACTGAACCTTGATTAAAGTGACTTAACAAGAACTTTAATCATGAGAATTAGCACAGGACTATGAAAACATCAAAGCGTAAGAGAAAACTACCAGCAAACGTCCTTGCTGCCCAGACCCTGCAGGTGCTCACACAGAAGAAATGTGGACAGGAGGTAGGAACCTGGGCCTTGCCTTTGTGAGACTCTGTCTCGAATTACAACCTTCTGAAGCTCGGTGTTCTAATCCGTAACATAGGTCAAAGGAATCTCACCTCATGAATGAGCTGCCCTGCTCGGAAACCACTCATCTTCCTGGATCTGTGCAACCCACAGGTCAGATCTCCTTGTAAACCCATGCCACCAGGGCCTTGGGTCCCAAGCACAGAGCTGTGCAGATTCTCAGTGGCCACTCAACTGGACACTGCCTAAGACCACTGAGTTCCCAGGGGGAGGGGTGGCCACCATGGCTGTAGCTCCAGTGTGCCCTTTTCCCCTCTGGGGCCAGGGAAGCTGGGTGGTTTGCACTCAGGAAGAATTCCCTGCAGTGCAGCACCACAGCTGTGGCAGACCATGGCCAGACTACCTCTTTGGGCCAAATTTGGAACCATCCCCACTCACCAGATGGGACCTCCCTGCAGGATTTTCAGCAACTCCAGACAGGGTTTAGGGATTGAACTCTGATTTCCCTGGACGGAGCCCTGGGGGGAGGGTGACCGCAGTCTCCACGGATCAGCAGACTCTGATTTTCTGGGACGGAGCCCTGGGGGAGGGGCGGCGGCAATCTCCACTTATCAGCCAACTTAGTCTTTCCCCCTGCTGGCTCTGAGGAATCTAGGCCGTCCAGGTGAGTGGGATTCCCCATAGCACATGCACCCTCTCCACTAAGGGGCAGCCAGAGTGCTTCGTTAAGTGGGTCTCTGATCCTATGACTCCTAACGGGGTGAGACTTCCCAACAGGGGTTACCAGACACTTCATACAGAAGCCTTCCCACCGGCATCAGGTCGGTACCTCTCTGCAACGGAGCTCCCAGAGAAAGGAGCCGGCAGTCATCTGTGCTATTCTGCAGCCTCCACTGGTGACACCTCCAGGTGTGGGAGGAAACCCAAGTGAATAGAGACTGGAGAGGATGCCGAGCAAACCTCAGCAGCCCTGCAGAAGAGGCTCCTGACTGTTAAAAGAAAAACAGAAAGCAACGACAGCAGCATCAACAAAAGTCCCCACAAAACCCCATGCAGAGGTCAGCAGCCTCACGGAATGAAGGCAGATAAAGTCACGAAGATGAGCAAGAATCAGCGGAAAAACACTGAAAATGCAACAAGCCAGCGTTTCTTCTCCAAATGATCACGTCATGTCTCCAGCAGGGGCACAGAACTGGGCTGTGCTGAGATGGATGAACTGACAGAAGTCGGCTTCAGAAGGTGGGAAATAACAAACTTTGCTGAACCAAAGGAACATGCTCTAACCGAATGCAAAGAAGCCAAGAACCATAATAAAACACGACAGGAGCTGTTAACCAGAATAACCACTTTAGAGGAAAACATGAATGATCTTGTGATCTAGCTGGCCTAGGGTTAGAACCTGTACACTGCCATTTTATAAAGAACAAAACTGTTTCCCTTCTCCTCACAGTGACTGCTAACCCTGGTTTCTGTAAACTGCTAGATTATTTGCAGGATGCAAATTGCGGTAAAGCCGCATACCTTCTCTTATCTGTAAATGCCAGAGTCGCTGGCCTTTGTTTACCAGAGTAAGCACCCCCAGATAATTCCATCCTGGCGCCAAGTAAATAAAAATCTATGGATCCCACCCCCACCCAGACGATATGTAAACGAATGTTAATCTCAGTATCTGTGAACCCCTTAAATAACAATCAGAGTGTCAAATAGTCCCCTGGCCCTCGAAAAATCCGGAACCCCCTCACCCTTATCTCCGCCCAGAAGGTGTTTTGAATCCACTGGCCCTCCGAATGTTTGAAGCCCCTCACCCCCAAGGTGATTTTACGGGTATAAAAGGTCTTGCCACCCTCTTTTAGGGGGCCACGGGTTGGAGAGACGTGAGTCCTCCGTGGTCGCCGGCAATAAACCCTGCAATTTGGCAAACTTTTGTCTTGGTGTTGACTTTCTGTGCTCAGTTTGATACAACAACCTGATGGAGCTGAAAACACAGTAAGAGAATGTCACAACACAACCACAAGTATCAGTAGCCATATCGACCAAGCGGAGGGAAGACTCGGAGCTTGAAGGCTACCTTGCTGAAATAAGACAGGAAGACCAGATTAGGGGAAAGGATGCAGAGGAACAAAGAAAACCTCTGAGAAGTGTGGGATGAGGTAAAAAGACCAAGCCTGTGACTCATTGCGGTATCTGAGGGAGACAAGGAGAACAGAACCAAACAGGAAAACGTACTTCAGTTTATCGTCCAGGAGAACCTCCTCAACCCAGCACGCCAGGCCACCACTCATATTCGGGAAATCCAGACAACCCTATTAAGATACTCCATGAGAAGATCAGCCCTAAGACACATAATCATCAGATTCTTTGAGGTCAAAATGAAGGAAAAAGTGTTAAGGGCAGCCAGAGAGAAAGGCCAGGTCACCTACAGAGGGAAGTTTATCAGACTCCCAGCAGTCCTCTGAGCGGAAACTCTGCCAGCCAGAAGAGATTGGGAGCCAATATTCAACCTTCTTAAAGAAAAGAATTTCAAACCCAGAATCTCATATCTGGCCAAACCGAGCTTCACAAGTGAAGAAATAAAATCCTTTTTGGAGAAGCAAATGCTGAGGGAATTCATCACCACCAGGTCTGCGTTGCAAGAGTTTCTGAAGAAAGTACTAACTCTGGAAAGGAAAGACATTATCAGCCACCACAAAAACACAGTGAAGTACAAAGACCAGTGACGTTATGAAGCAACTACATCAACAAGTCTGCAAAGCACCCCGCTGGCATCACGATCAGGATCAAATTCACACGTAACAATATTAACCTAAAGTGGAAATGGGCTAATATGAAGCAACTACATCAACAAGTCTGCAAAGCACCCAGCTGGCATCATGATGCCAGGATCAAATTCACACATAACAATATTAACCTAAAGTAGAAATGGGCTAAACGTCCCAATTGAAAGACACAGAATGGCAAGCTGAATAAAGAATCAAGACCCATCAGTGTGCTGTGTTCAAGAGACCTATCTCACATGCAAAGACACACATTAATTTCAAAATAAAGGGATGGAGGAAAACTTACCAAGCAAATGGAAAGCAGACGAAAGCAAGGGTTGCAATCCTAGTTTCTGACAAAACAGACTGTAAACCAACAAAGCTCAGAAAAGACAAACAGGGACATTACATAATGGTAAAGAGCTTAATTCAACAAGAAGAGCTAATGATCCTAAATATATACGCACCCAGTACAGGAGCACCCAGATTCATAAAACAAGTTTTCAGACACCTACAAAGAGACTTAGACACACATACAATAGACTCACACACAATAATGTTGGGAGACTTTAACACTCACTGTCAATAACAGATCACTGAGACAGAAAATTTAAAAAGATATTCAGGACTTGAACTCAGCTCTGGATCAAGTGGACCTGGTAGATATCTACAGAAATCTCCACCCAAAAATAGCAGAATATACATTCTTCTCAACACCACGTGTCATTTACTGTAAAATCAATCACATACTTGTAAGTAAAACACTTCTCAGCAAATGCAAAAGAAATGAAATCACAAAAAAAAAAACAGTCCCTCAGACAACAGGGCAATCAAATGAGAACTCAAAATTAAGAAACTCGCTCAAAACCACACAACTATATGTAAATTGAGCAACCTGCTCCCAAATGACTCCTAGGTAAATAATAAAATTAAGGCAGAAATCAAGAATTCCTTTGAAACCAGTGAGAACAAACAGACAGCATCCCAGAATCTCTGAGATGCAACTGAAGCAGTGTTAAGAGGGAAATCTATAGCACTAAATGGCCACATGAAAAGTTAGAAAGACATCAACTTAACAACCTAACATCACAACTAGGACTAGAGAACCAAGATCAAACAAACCCCAAAGCTAGCAGAAGACAGGAAATAACCAAGGTCAGAGCAGAACTGAAGGAGAGAGAGACATGAAAAACCCTTCAAAATATCGGCTGGGCGTGGTGGCTCACGCCTATAATCCCAGCACTTTGGGAGGCCAAGGCGGGTGGATCACGAGGTCAAGAGATCAAGACCATCCTGGTCAACATGGTGAAACCCCGTCTCTACTAAAAATACAAAAATTACCTGGGCATGGTGGTGCGCGCCTGTAGTCCCAGCTACTCAGGAGGCTGAGGCAGGAGAATTGCCTGAACCCAGGAGGCAGAGGTTGCAGTGAGCCGAGATCACGCCATTGCACTCCAGCCTGGGTAACAAGAGCGAAACTCCATCTCAAAAAAAAAAAAAAGAAAAAGAAAAACCCTTCAAAAAATCAACAAATTCTGGAGCCGGTTTTTTGAAAAAATTAATAAAGTAGATAGACAACTAGCTAGACTAATAATGAATAAAAGAGAAGAATTAAACAGACACAATATAAAATGATAAAGGGGATATCATCACTGACCACCCCACAGAAATGCATGCAACCATCAGAGAATGCTGTAAACACCTCTATGCAAATAAACTAGAAAATCTAGAAGAAACTGATAAATTCCTAGACACATACATCCTCCCAAGACTGAACCAGGAAGAAATTGAATCCTTGAAGAGACCAATAACAAGTTCTGAAATTAAGCCAGTAATAAGTAGCCTACCAACCAAAAAAAGCCAGGACCAGATATATTTGCAGCTGAGTTCTACCAGAGGAACAAAGAGGAGCTGGTCCCATTTCCTCTGAAACTATTCCAAACAATTGAAAAGGAGTGGCTCCTCCCTAACTCACTTTATGAAGCCAGTATCATCCTGATGCCAAAACCTGGCATATATACAATGAAAAAAGAAAACTCCAGGCCAATATCCCTGATAAATATTGATGCAAAAATCCTCAATAAAATACTGGCAAACCAAATTCGGCAGCACATCGAAAAGCTTAACCACCACCATCAAGTCAGCTTCATCACTGGGATGCAAGGCTGGTTCAACAAGTACAAATCAATAAATGTAATTCATCACATAAACAGAACCAATGACAAAAACCACATGATTATCTACATAGATGCAGAAAAGGCCTTCAATAAAATTCAACATCCCTTCATGTGAAAAATTCTCAATAAACTAGGTAATTGATGGAAAATACTTCAAAATAATAAGAGCTATTTATGACAAATGCACAGCCAATATCATACTGAATGGACAAAAACTGGAAGCATTCCCCTTGAACACTGGCACAAGACAAGAATGCCCTCTCTTACCACTCCTATTCAACACATATTGGAAGTTCTGACCTGGGCAATCAGGCAAGGGCAAGAAATAAACTGTATTAAAATAGGAAGAAAGGAAGTAACATTGTCTCTGCTTGCAGATGGCATGATCCTATATATAGAAAACACCATCGTCTGAGCTCAAAAGCTTCTTACGCTGTTAAGCAACGTCAGCAAAGTCTCAGGATACAAAATCAATGTGCAAAAATCACACACATTCTTATACATCAACAATAGACAAGCAGAGAGCCAAATCATGAGTGAACTCCCAATCACAATTGCTACAAAGAGAATGAAATACTTAGGAATACAGCTGACAAGGGAAAGTGAAGGACTTCCTCAAGCCAGGACCAGACAGATTTGCAGCTGAAAGGACTCAAGGAGGACTACAAACTACCGCTGATGGAAATCAGAGAGGACACAAAAAAGACGAAAAAACATTCTATGCTCATGGTTAGGAAGAATCAATATTATGAAAATGGCCATACTGCCCAAAGTAATTTATGGATTCAATGCTATTCCCATTAAACTACCATTGATGATCTTCACAGAATTAGAAAAAAAAAACTACTTTAAAATGCATATGGAACCAAAAAAGAGCCTGTATAGTCAAGATAATCATAAGCAAATAAAACAAAGCTGGAGGCATCACACTATGTGACTTCAAACTATACTACAAGGCTGCAGTAACCAAAACAGCATGCTACTGGTACAAAAGCAGACACATAAACCAATGGAACAAAACAGAGAACTCAGAAATGAGATTGCACATTTACAACCATCTGATCTTCGACAAACCTGACAAAAACAAGCAATGGGGAATGGATTTCCTGTTTAATAAATGGTAGTGGGAGTACTGGCTAGTCATATGCAGGAAATTAAAACTGGACCCTTCCTTACACCTCATACAAAAATTAACTCAAGATGGATTAAAGACTTAAACGTATAACCCAAAAGTATAGAATCCTAGAAGAAAATTTAGGCAATACCACTCAGGACATAGACATGGGCAAAGATTTCATGACAAAAACGTCAAAAGCAATGGCAACAAAAGCAAATGAGATCTAATTTAACTAAAGAGCTTTTGCACAGCAAAAGAAACTATCATTAGAATAAATAGACAAACTACCTGAACAAGAGAACATTTTGGCAATCTAGCCATCAGACAAAGGTCTAATATCCAGAATCTACAAGGAATTTAAACAAATATGCAAGAAAAAAGAATGAAAAAGTGGGCAAAGGACATAAACAGACACTTCTCAAAAGAAGACATACATGCGGCCAAGAAAGATTTCAAAAGCTCGACATCACTAATGATTACAGAAATGCAAATCAAAACCACAATGAGATACCATCTCATGCCAGTCAGAATGGCTATTATTAAAGAGTCAAGAAACAATAGATGCTGGTGAGCCTGTGGAGAAACAGGAACACTTTTATACTGTTAGTAGGAATTAAATCAGTTCAACCATCATGGAAGACAGTGTGGCGATCCCCCAAAGACCTAGAACCAGAAATCCATTTGACACAGCATTCCCATTACTGGGTGTATACTGAAAAGAATATAAATCATTCTATTATAGAGATGCACACATGCAGCTGTTCACTGCAGCACTATTCACAAAAGCAGAGGCATAGAATCAGCCGAAATGCCCATGCATGATAGACTGGATAAAGAAAATATGGTGCATATACACAATGGAATACTATGCAGGCATGAAAATGAATGAGATTGTCTTTTGCAGGGACATGGATGGATCTGGAAGCCATTATCCTCTGCAAACTAATGCAGGAACAGAAAACCAAACACCACATGTTCTCACAAGTGGGAGCTGAACAATGAGAACACATGAACACAGGGAGGGGAACATCACACATTGAGGCCTGTCGGGAGGTGTGGAGGGAGGGAGAGTATTAGGAAAAATAGCTAATGCATGCCAGGTTTAATAACTAGGGGATGACTTGATAGGTACAGCAAACTACCATGGCACACGTTTACCTGTGTGACAACATCCCGCACACATATCCCAGACCTTAAAATAAAACAAAATCTCTTTCCAACAGATTATGAAATCTGAAGCATAAAACGAGTTTATAAATATGAACATATTTGAGAGCTCTCTGGAAGAAAGGCGCTATGGGAACGTAGTGCAATGTTTGCCTGCACTGTGTGCATGCCGTACTTGTATATGCTATTGCACTGAAGGATTAATGCTTCCCGTTAGTTCTAAGCCAGACAGTCAGACAAATAGAACATAACCAGATATCTGATTCTATTAGGCAGATACTGAGTATGTAGAAATGTGTAAATAGCTTTTAATTTTAGATTGCCAGTCTTTGCACAGCTGATGGAATAGGTCAAACTTGGATATTGCAAGCCGATACTTCCCGCCATTGACAGGTATGTTAAGAACATGGACGGAGAGCCTGACAGATTAGATACTCTGTAGGATTCTCCTTTTACAGTTTAATTAGATCCTGGGTGAAACACACACACACTTGCATGGACACATACACACACGAGTTTTTAAAATATTGCCAAGCTCACAAGTGATCCCAGCAGGTCAGCAGTGTTTCTTCTTCCTTGGAGAAGCAAATGAATATCTTCTCCCCAGGCAACTTTCCACTGAAGTCCCCAAGTTTCCCACAGACTAAGTTCAATCATACATGAGCTAAATTTTTTTTACCTAACATGCACACCAATAAGTCACGTGGCAGAGGTGGCTCGCTCTCAATCAATGTCTTCTGCTGTCCGTCCACTGTGAACACCAGTAGTGGCATTTTCTAGCCACCTTTCTATCTAGGTGAAGCTCTAAACTTTACCTGCCAATGAGAAGGCAGAAGTGATAGTCCTGACCCATGGATGGGTCAGTGATTTGCCATCTTCCTTTCCCTGCCGACCAGCAGCATGTTGGTGTTCAGGAGCATCCTGGCAGCTGGACATGGTGCAGCCTTCATCAGTCAGCGTCTGTGAATGATGCATAGAGCCAGCCCCACCTCTATGCACCAACTGGACATCACGTGAGGGAGGAAAAAGGTCGAGTGTGTTAAGCCACTGAGATTTTAGAGTGTAAGTCAACAGCGGTAAGTTTTACCTAAACTACTCCAGTCACCGTGAGAGTCAGCAGAAACCAGCACAGATTTACACCAAGGTATTTAAGTTTGGAATGATTATATTTAGAATAGAAAATAAGTTTTATGACATGTTTAAAGAAATAAAAGACAGAATCAAAATTAGCAAGGAACAAGAGTCATAAGAAATAACCATGTAGAATTAAGAATGAAATAGATCATGGGACATTAAGAATATAATAACATTAAAAACTTTGTAGTAAGCTAAATAGCAGAGTCAATGCAGCTGAAAAAATAACAAACTAGAAGATGTAATTGAAAAAATAATGCAGAATTCAGTATATACAGGAAAGAGATTAAAATATGAGGTAAAGCGAATCCTGGCTCCTCAACATAGGTCTACCCGTAACTTGTGGAAGTGACCTCCTTTGGAAGAAGGGTCACAGCAGCTGCCATTAAGGGAAGGGTTCCAGGATGAGGCCATCCTGGATGACCCAGGGCTCCTGCAGCCAATGGCAGGGGGCCTTATAAGAAAGGGAGACAGTCACATGGCAATGGAGGCAGAGGTTGAAGTGGTGGGTCCACAGGCCCGGGAAGGCCAGGGAATTCTGGCAGCAGCAGCAGCTGGAGGACAGTATGGAACAGATTCTCCCTCGGAGCACGGAGAAGGAGAAACCCTTGATTTTGGACTTCTTGTCTCCAGAACCATGAGAGAGTCGATTCCTGTTGTCTGAGCCACCCAGTGTGTGGAGTTTGAACAGCAGCCCCTGGAAGCTGACAAAGGCTGCGAGCAGGAGGAACGGGAGGTAGGAGCTGTGTCCCGTCTCATGAGACAGCTGGAAGGAAGGCAGGATAAGATGGAGACAAGGCAATATTATGAGAGATAACCACAGGCTTTTCTGAACAAATGCACTGAGATAAGTAAGCATAGCCTATTTTTTAAATGCAGGTCAAATTGTATTAAATGTGTACTAACCTGGATTGAGAACAAAGAACATCCCTGATTTCAGAGGAGTGGGGAGTAGAACTACTGGGTCATGGGTGGCCTTTGCCCAGGACAGTCCTGGCTTACACCTGCTGCTCCTGTCATGATTCTTACCTCTTCTTTCCTTCTCAAAAGCGTCCTGATTTGCATAGCTTTTGAATGTCACTAAATTCACACCTTCCCATAAAGACAAACAGCAGAAACAACATCCCATGGGCAACGCCTACACAAAACGAAGTGAGAACGCATCCCTGTGAACCTCAGAAAACAAATCTGTGGGGACGTCCCCACCAGCACTCAAGAACCACACGGCCTCAGCCTCGCGTGGGGCGGCAGGGAAGAGGAGCCCTGTCCTTCTGCGGGAATCACACCCAGACGCCAAGATCCTTTCACTCTCGTGACCCTCTTCAACCTGCAGGACACCTTGTCCTTATGGGTGTTGAACGGTGGGAACACAAGGGCACAGGGAGGGAAGCGTCATGCGCTGGGGTCTGTTGGGTGTGGGGGACTGGGGGGTGCCGGGGGGTGGGGTGGTTGGGGAGGGATAACATTGGGAGAAATGCCTAGGTGAGTGGTGGGGGTATGGAGGCAGCAAACCGCCATGGCATGGCATACCCTGCAGCATGTGCACATGAACCCCAGAACTTACAGTATAACAATAAATACGTAAATATTATAAAAAAGAAAAAAGTTAAAGTCTTAAAATACTTGAAAGGCATGAATAATTCAAATAAATTTAATTTCTTGCTAAATCAGTCAAGTATGAACTAACATCTAAAAAGGCAATAAGCTTTTTTTTTAATGTTTGCACTGTTTTTATTTTATAGATTTAGGATTTTTTTATTGTTATGCTTTGAGTTCTGGGGTACATGTGCGACAGAGCAGGTTTGTTGATGGGTATACACACGCCATGGCAGTTTGCTGTACCCACCACCCATCATCTACGTTAAGTACTCCTGGTGGTGTCCCTGCCCAGCTCCCCTGCCCCCTGCTGTCCCTGTCCGAGCCCCCTGCCCCCCCGGCAGGCCCCGGAGTGTGGTGTTCCCCTCCACGTCCATGTGTTCTCGTTGTTCAGCACCCACTAGTGAGTGAGACCATGCGGCGTCTGGTGTTCTGTTCTTCTATAAGTGATTTGAGATAATAATAAAAAGCAATATACACACCTACACATATTTGACAGTTCTCAATCAGAAGAAAAGTTAATTTCTTCAAAACATACCATCTCTTTATAGGCTTAAAAATAAGGCAGTAACCATTGTTTGTCTTTAATGATGAAGAATTCAATAAAGAAATGTAATATATCCAGTGATGAGATTTCTCGGTCGAAGGGTCCAGACTGCTTTCCACAATGACTGAACTAATTTATAAACATACTGAAAAGAAAACAAATCATTCACCCAAAAAGACTCACACTCTATGTTCATCACAGCACTATATAGCAAAGACACGGAATCAAGCTAGCTACCCATAAGTGGTGGACTGGATAAAGACCATTTGGCACATATATACCATGGAATAGTATGCAGCCATAAAAAAGAATGAAATAATGTTCTTTGCAGTAATATGTGTGCAGCTGGAGGCTGTTATGCTAAGTGAATTAATGCAGAAACCGAAAACCAAACACTGCATGTTCTCATGTGTAAGTAGAAGCTACGCAATGAGTGCTCATGGACATAAAATACAGCAACGATAGAAACTGGGAACTACTGGGGCTGGGAACAAGGGGTGAAAAACTAGCTCTTGGTACAATCCCTAATACCTGGGTGATGGATTATTCCTACACAGGATCACACAGTATACCCAAACCTATACACATATTTCTTGAATCTAAAATAAAAATCAGAAAAAGGAAATGTAATAGTCTTAACCTGAATTGTAAAATTATTTTTATTCTAAACATTTAATGATGTATTATTATTGATTATAACCAGTATTTCCCCTCATTTAAGTGGCGCATGTGTTGTCCTTTCAATGTCTTCTTGCTTTGCTACCCTATGATATTAAAATGTCTAACGCATAATTCCAAAAAAAGTTGCAATATTCTTGCCAGAAAAGGTTTAACTTGAATCTAGCCACGAAGAAAGAACTCGGACAGATCCAAAACGTGGTATCTTGTACAAGGTAACGGGCTGGGCTATGATTGCCAACATCGTGGGAGACCAAACGCAAACCGAGAAGACAAAGCAACTTCTCTCACTGCGGAGCAAAGGAGCGTGGCGACCAGATGTACTGCCTGAAACTCAATTCAATTTTAGATTTCAAAAAACGTTACAGGGATTATTTTTTGGCCATGGAGAAAACCTGAAAATAATGGCAAATAGTCTGATTAGTTGATTTGTTGAATCAACGTTAAAGTTCGTGGGTGGCATTGTGGTTGTATAGAGATTTAGAGGTGAAGTGTCACAGTATTGGCAATTTACCTTCAGCTGGTCCAGCAAAAACAAGAGACACTGTATTTCTCAAATGATTAAATAAAGCAAATGCACCAAATGTTCAGTCTGAAAAACTTGATAAAGGGCACACAGATGTTCATGATACTGTTTCAATGCTTTTGTACTGTGACATTTTCTCTCATAAAAACTGGAGGAATGGCCATACAATGGAATACTATTCAGCCATAAAAAAGGAATTAAACTATGGGTACATGTTGCAATGTGAATGAAACTCAGAAACAGTACATTCGGTAAAAGAATCAACTCCCAGGAGACCACATATGGAATGATTCTGTTTAGATAAAACAACTATAACAAGCAAAGCTAAAAAGACACGAAGTAGATCAGCCGTTTTCTGGGGCAGGCGTGGTAGCAAATGGGAATTAACACTAAAGGTGCATGAGGGATCAGATCTCATGAGGAATGAGACTGGCAAGGTGAGAAGAGAAACCAAGAAAGGAGGAGAAATAAGAACAGGCCCTTAGGAGCTCCACTGTTAAGGGGCCAGCGAAAGAGAAGTCAGCGGGAGGTTCTAGAAGGTGAGGTTGAGAGGAAGGAGATAGGTTGAACCCCAGTAAAGAGACAGTCTCTAGGAGGTAGGAATGGTCAAAAGGTTAAATTCTCAGATCTTGAGAGATGCCACTGGAATTTTGGAGTGAATTTAGGAAGAGCAGGAAGGGCAGAGCATGACATCAGCAGCGGAATTCCAGTACACGCATTTGTCCCACCATGGCCTGCGCTGAAGCCTTTGGAGGACTCTCTGCTTCCACCCTCAGCCTCTCTGGCCATTGCTCTCCATGCCTCAGTCACTAGAGTGATCTTTCTAAGACGAAAGTTTTATCACACCACTCCCCTACTCGAACCCTCCAAAGGTGAGCCCCACACTCAGAGTAAGATCCAAAGTCTGCGCCACAACCTCCAGGACCCACCGTGGCCTCTTGTCCATTCAAGTCCTTCAAGAATCAGACTGGAAGACAAGGTTAAACATATGAGGAATGTGCTAAGAGAGCACTTGATCCACATAGAAAGGAGGAAGCAGGAGCAGACTGCAAACTCTCCCGTGTGTGAAGGTCTGGCACCTGTGAGAGGAGACGGGGAAGGAAAGGACTGGGTGGAAAGGATGTCTTCAAGTCTGAGGAGGTTTGACCCAATTGCTGGGAGTCCTCAAGCTGAGACAAGGTTACCTGTGAGAGGAATAGGCCTGCACCAGGAGCCTGACCCTGCTTGGTCATTGGTCAGGGTCAGCTTAGGAGAAGTGAGCCTTTGGCACCAAGGTGATGGACTCAGAGGAGCAGCAGTTGGGACCATCAGTTAACCCCGCTCCCTGCAGCAGATCTGGGCAGCAGTGTGCCAAGGCCACCACACCACTACATACTGCTCAGACCTCACTGCCACCCTCCTCATCGCTCCTCTTTGCTCTCACTACACTGGCTCTTGGCTTCCTCCAATATCCCAAGCATGCACGTGCTTGGAGCTGTCGCTGTTCCCCATCTGGGGTGCTTTGCTCCCAGATATCTACAGGCCAACTCCTGGGCCCTACTCAGGTCTCTGCTCAGATTTCATCTTATCAGAAAGACATTTGCAGACCACCCTGTGTAAAATGCCACTGTCGTCATTCTTGCTGCCCCGAACCTTGTGGAACTTTTTCCATAGGATTTGTTGCCACCTCACATTGTTTATATGTGTGTGTTATTTGTCTGTAACATTTCACAAGGATGTAAATTTCAGGATAGGAACTTTGCCCTGTTTTGTTCATTTGTGTCTCCAGGGCCTGGAAGAGTATCTGTGGATCCACAGAAGGCAAGAGACATTTTTTGAATAAATGAACTATAGACACCTATTATTTACACATAGAAAGCTCTGGAAATATTTTGTTGAATGAATGAATGAATGAATGGACCAGGACAGTCCAGGAGCTGGGGATTCAGCACAGAACGAGACCAAGTCCTGCTCTCTTGGAGCAAACATTCTTTAACTAAAGTAAGATTTATGAGTGGATGCTAGAGTCATGGTACATGATTATGGAAGCACAGGGCTCTCTGTGTTACCTTCATGGGAGCAGGTTCGTATAGAAGATGATTCCAGGAGAAAATATAACACCGAGCAAATCCGGGGGTGTTTTCCTTCCATCCTTGTGTTTACATTTCAATTCTGGAAGTCCTGCCAGTTTGCACCATGCCTGAAGCCTTTCCCAGTGATGTCTCTTTATGAAAGCACCAGTGGAGGTTGGCTTCTGTGGGTTCAGTTCCAAGACCTAGAAGGCACGTTGTTAGCCCAGTTCCTTCAACCAAAGAAAATACTGCCCTAGGTTTTTGTTCCAAACAAAGAAGTTAATTTCTTCACCAACTGTCATGTTCACCCCCACACCCCCAAACTGTCTGACGATCTGGGGTCCCGTGCTTCGCTTGTGTCAAGGGTCGGCACACGACTCAAAGCTTCTGTTCTGGAGCTGTCGCAGTCCTGCCACGTGGTGTGTGCACATGGCTGCTAGGAATCAGTGCCACGAGACCACAGACAGGCGTCTCACGTGAGAGTGAAAGCCAGTTCAGAAGTCATGGGAAAACGATGTCACACTGTTCCAGAGGTCTACAGGTTTAGGAACAGTTTAGCTGGAGAGAAAAGCAATTCTGAGAAAAGACCCAGTTAAATGCGGGAGCTTCATTCAAGATGAAGCCGTCTCAAGCTCACCCCGGAAAAACTGATCATTAACTCCCCGACCCAGTGGTAGGAGCAGTTTTGTATTTCATGTAATGGAAGAGGTGCTGATGTCCATGGAGAAGTCAAACCTTGGCTCTGTTAGCACTTAGATTTGAACCCAAATCCATCTAGAAAGATTGCTAGGAAGCAAAATGACAGATAAGGTGATGAAGCAAATGGATGCATTTGCCGTTCTTTGGAAGTGTAATTTCCTGGACTTTCCATGTGTGACCGCCAGGGTGACCAGTCTGTGGGGTGCTCTGGGGCTGTGGCTTGGAGCCCAGCAGCTCTGCAAGCTCAGAGAGCCGGGCCGCGCTGGGAGAGTGGATTGCAATGGATATAATAAATAGTTCCCCATGTTTATGCCAGGGGAATTTTCCTCTCGGCCACCTTCCTTTCCTTGCCATGGCTCTGAGTGGGGGCTGCTGTGTGGAAACCAGAGGGGCTGGAGTCCATTAGATAGTTCCCAAAAAGAATCAGACTTTATCCCTCAGGGAAATTGGTAGTGAAGGATGTGACTTTAAACAGAAATTTCTGGCCTAGGTTTCTAACCCCCCAAATCCTTCCTCAAGCCAGGCCATGTTCCCTCTTTCTAAATCATAGCTTTGAGTCTGAAGCATGTAAGCATGTACAGGCTTCCTAGGCTAAGCAACGCTGAGGTTCCCATCTGGGTCAGCAGCGCGGGCAGTGAAAGGGGCGCATGACCAATGCTGGTCCTGCCTTTCTGCTGATGAAGCTCAGGAAGCCCAGAGTAGAACCTGTGCCTCTGGCTTCTGATTCTCCTCCCATGAATATCTCCAAGAGACAGGGAGGAACGAACCAGCCAGAGCCCAGATCGGCACGTGAGCCTGAAAAGGAAGGGAACTCGTGCGAGGGGACGAGTGGTTGGATTTGGCAAAGAACTGAGAAAGTTTAAAATAGGGCCGAGTAAAATACAAGATAATCTTATTTTGGCAGAAGCACTGCCTTTTTATTTCATGTTATTAAAAATCAGATTCTCTTGCTGACCATGACACCACCTGGAAGCAGGGTGGCTGGGCTAGAGTACAGTAACTCCTACCACACACTGTGTCGCCGAGAACTTTTCCAGACTCTCTGTTATAAATGGCTTGAACTCCCAAACCTAACGTCTCTTGGGCAATACGAAAGAAGTTGTTTAAACCACCAGAGTCCTGGATTACTCAGCAATCTGGAATTTGGTGGAAAGGTAAACCACAGATTTTAAGTTTAGTGCCTTCTTGCCCCTCATGATATTTGACAGAGTTTGCAAAATACCTAATTACTTCCATTTCTGCTTTGTGCTTCTAGAACGTATCCTGGGTGGTGTGTGGACCGGCACTGGGGAGGGGGATTTGGATGTTTCATCTGCTCTAAGACTACAAACATCACCCTGATAGATTGGCAGCAGGAATGTCTTTTCTGTTAGGAGGGGAAATGAGACGGTGAGAGGGGAAGAGAAGAGCTGAAAAGGAAACCTGGCTAACCATTTAGGACAAAGCAGCTTCAAGAAATGTTAAAACGCATACAAGGAGGCGTTCATAGAGTGCTTGCCAAGTGTCAGGGAGCATGAGGCAGGTCGAGTGGCATGTAGGGTGAGTCAGACCCTGCCCTCATTGGGACCGCCAGGCCCTCCCAGGTCCCCATAACCAAGTAGAATCAGAAGCAACTTGTCCAGAGCTGCATCTTGGTGGTCTGGGGCAGTATCCCAGATGTGACTTATCAAAAGAGGCCTGTTTAAGCCATTTCTCACCACTGCGCAGCCTTGACCATTTGAGATAAGCAGCTAAGTGTCTGATGTTGAATCCTCTCTTTTATACTCAACCTCAGAAGCATTCATTGTTCACATTGTCCATTGAGACACACAAAGGAGGTTTAAAAAATAGTTACCCATGAGTTGCTTAGTCTGAAGGAAGCCTGGAAAGGCAGTGACTCGTGTACTGCAGGTGTCTGTGTGTGCCGGCATATGCCATGTGCATCATGCAGCTACAAGTTCACTGTCTGAGGGAGAGACACGTAGAGAGCCATGCAGGATGGACCGCCTGAGAGCTGCTTCCTTAGAAGCAGGAAGGAAGAGGCAGCATGATGCTGTGGGGTGCATAGGATTTTGTGGGGTACACAGTTCTTCCATTTAAGGGTTCTGTGATCTTGAACAAGTAATTTAATATCTCAGAGCCTTGGTTTCCTCATTTGTAAAATGAAAACAATTGTGACTACTTTATATGGTTTTATGAGGATGAATTAGAATAGTGTTTGAATGCGCCTAGCACTGAGCATAGTACAAAATATGGGAGACATTTGGGAAATGTACGTTCTGCTCCCTGCTTGGCTGAATCTGGCTGCTTGTAACAAAGGATAACAATAGGAGCACTACGGAGATAGGTCATCCATTGTCTCCTCAGATCCTGAGGCTGCCAGCTGGAGGCAGTGTGTTGAAAATGCAGAGTGATGGGGGCGGGGGAGCAGAAGTCCTCTGTTCCCGTCCTAATCCACTCACTTCCTGGCTAGCTGACCTCAGACAAGGCATTTCTCTGGATGTAAGTTCTCCTGTCTGTAAAATGCCTGTACGTAACTCCTAAGGTGACTAGGAACATCAGTTGATGGCATCAAGATTAGAAAGGAAGAAGTTACTGCCTTTATTTGCAGAAAATATGATCTTGAGTATTCTTGTATGCAGAAAATCCTCAGGAATACACACAAAAAAACTATCTTAACTAATAAATTCGGTAAGGTAGGAAGACAGTTGTAGTTTATATAACACGAAAATAAAATTCTGAAGATAATTCCATTCACAATAACATCAAAAAAATAAAACATTTAGCAATATTTAGCAAAGGAAGTACCAAATGTACACTGAAAACGACAGCATTCCTGAAGTCAATTGCAACTGAAATAAATGGAAAGACATCCCATATTCATGGATCAGAAGACTTAATATTGTTAAGATGGCAATGCTACCTACGTTGGTCTCCAGATTCAACACAATCCTTATCCAAATTCCAGCCGGGTTTTTGCAAAAGTTGACACGCTCATCCCAAATTTAATACAAAAGTACAAGTGACTCAGAATAGCCAAAACAATCTTTAAAAAGGACAAAGTTAAAGGATTTACACATATTGATTAAAAATTCACTAAATGATTGCTACATGAAGCTGCAGCAATCATGATAGTCTGATACCACAGTAAGGATACACCTAAAGATCAATAGATTTATTGGCACAAAATTGAGAGCCCCAAGAATAAACTCTAATATTTATGGTCAATTGATTTTTGACAAAGGTGTCAGAAATATTCAATGGAAAAGGAATAGTCTTTTTAACAAATAGTGCTGGGACAACTACCTCTTATGTATCTACCACTCTTACACATCTATTCAGGAGAAACGACAACATATAGTCACACAAAGCCGTGTGCATTCTGTATATAAACATTAATTCAAAATGGGTCTCAAATCTAAATGTAAGAGCCAGAAGTTTTCTTTGTCTTATAAGAAAACATAGGAGTAAATCATCACGATGTTGGGTTAGGAAATTATTTCATATGACAAAAAGTACAAGTTATAAAAGGAAAAGTTGATAAATAGGACTTCATCAACACTAAATGCTTTTTCACACCAATGTATCCCATCAATAAAGTGAAAAGACAACCCACAGGAAGAAAACTATTTGCAAATCATATGTCCCAGAATAAACTTATATCTAGAATATAGAAAGAACTCCTACAGCTAAAAATAAAATGACAATCTGATTTTTAGAATGAGTAAAAGGATTCAAATCAACATGTCTCCAAAGAAATTATCATATAGCCGACAGGCACATGAAAAGAAAAAGATGTTCAGTATCGTTAGTTTTTAGGGAAATGCAAATAAAACCACCATGAAATGCTACTTTACACACACTGGAACAGCTTTAATAAAAAAAGACAAGAGTGACTTTTTTATCAGAGTGGCTCCAATTTTAAAAAGACAATAACAAGTGTTGCCGAGGATGTGGAGACACCAGAATCCTCGCACATTGCTGGTGAGAATGTAAAATGGTACAGCCGTCGTGAAAAATGGTTTGGCAATTTCTCAAAATGTTAAAAAGAATTGTCCTATGATGTAACAATTTCACTCTTATGTATCTCTTCAGGAGAAATGACAAATATATTCACACAAAGCTTGTGCAGAAACGTTCATAGCAGCATTATTCACAATAGCCAAAAAGTGGAAACAACCCAAATGGTCTTCCACTGGTGAATGAATAAGCAAAATGTGGCCTATCCATACAGTGCAATACTTGGCAATAAAAAGGAAAAACATACTAATACAACATGAATGAACCTCGAAATCATTAGGCTTAGTGAATGGAAGCAGACAGACCAAAAAGAACACATAATGGATGATTCCATGTGTGTGAAACGTCCAGAAAAGCTAAATGTAAATCTATAAAGGCAGAGTTGGTGGTTGCTTAGGTTTGGAGGTGGGGACGGGGAGCAACTGTAGGACATAAAGTTTCCTTTTGGGGTAATGGAAATATTCTAAATAGAAGTATATTGTGGTAATGATTGTACATCTCTATAAATATACTAACAATAACTGAGTTGTACTCTTAAAATGGCTAGATTTTGTAATATCTAAGTTATACCTCAATAAAGCTATTAGTAATCATTTTAAATGATCAATGAGATCACCACTATAGATTCATATGCAGGACCTAATTAGCATAGGGAAATTAGGTTACATCCTCCAGATTCCCAGCTACACCCACAAATACCAATCCCCAAAGCTCCAAATGCAGAATTCACCTACGAAGCATGTTTCCTCCTTTCCAGCTCCCTAGGGGGTCTTGCAAACTCTGCTGCTAAGTACAAATCCCCTAATCCGAGGACTTTTTCATTCCTTATTTTCTTTAGTTGTTGAGTTTGATAATACTTTCTTCTATTAGAAGCCGTCTTTCCTTGATTGCTTTGGCCCTGCTTAGACGCTGATGTTCATTTCAGGCCTTTGCTGCTG
Organism: Saguinus oedipus; assembly: GCA_031835075.1. Taxonomy (NCBI): domain Eukaryota; kingdom Metazoa; phylum Chordata; class Mammalia; order Primates; family Cebidae; genus Saguinus; species Saguinus oedipus. The sequence continues at coordinate 5,605,583 of CM063171.1, read as the reverse complement.
TGGTCCCTGACAGCTCTTTGCGTCTTCCTTGTCCCCTTGGTGTCTCTTCTTCCACACTGTGCCACCGAATGTGAGCACGGTCCCCGAAGTTCCTCTTCTCGCCACAAACTTCCCTCATCTACTCTGATGACTTCCTGCTCCTCAGTCAATACCTCCAGGCCTCCACAGCTGCTCAGAACTCACCACCTGGATGTCTTGCAAGCATCACAGTGCAAGAATATAAACTATCAATTTAGATGCTCCACTGAGACGTTTTACTGAACATTAATTAGCATGTTTTCTCCCTGTTTGTTCCCCCATCATCCCGTGTTTCTAGAGCAACAAACAGCCAAGATGGCTGCTCAATGCACCCCTCCTGCATGCATTTGAGCCCATCGTGACAGTGTTTCTGGCAGGGAGGGGAGAAAGTCACATGCCTTTGAGAGACACCAAGAAGACAAGAGGGCAAGAGATACATAATCTGCAGGATGAACCTGAGATCCTTTGTTCATAAGTTATTAAGAATTTCAGAACAGTGACAATACTGCATTAAAGCAAGCACAGGGTCCTAATGAACACGGAGCCCTATGGGCCACACCTGCGAGGGTGGCCCAGTAAGAAGTCTTCTTCCCAGACCAGGGAGAGAAAAGAAGGAGTCTGCCTGTCCGGGGGAGACAATGCCCTGCTTGGTGGCAGAACCCACAGGGAGGACTGATGTCTGCCAGATGCAATGGGGAAGGCTGGCATCATGACACAAGGTTGTCCAGCCCAGAGCCACAGAGCCTGGTATCTGGAGTCACATGGACTAGCACATGGGCGTTTGCTGGGACCAAGTGTGGACCAATGACCAGTGCTGCTGCCCTGACTCCCTGGGACCGTGCACGCCCTAAAGCCCGTTCCTAGACCTCAGCAGGGAACAGATGCTCCCCACCTACCCAGCAGTGACCGGAACTGAAATGCCAATAAGCCCAGTGGCGTGGGAGTCAAAGTCAGATTTTTTTTTATCATGGTAAAATATACGCAACATAAAAATGTACCATTTGAACTATTTTTTAAAATTTCTAATTTATTTTTGTATGTTGTTTTTTTTAACTTTTAAGTTCAGGGGTACAAGTGCAGATGTGTTACCTAAGCCACTTGTATCACGAGGGTTCATTGCACAGACTGTTTCATCAACCCGATGTGAAGTCTGGTATCCAATAGTATTTTCCTGCTCCTCCCCTCCTCCTGCCCTCCACCCTCCGATAGGTCCCAGTGGGTGTTATTCTCCTCTCTGTGTCCATCTGTTCTCATCATTCACCTCCCACTTATAAGTGAGAGAACATGTGGTATTTGGTGTTCTGTTCCTGCATTAGTTTGCTAAGGATAATGGTCTCTAGCTTCATCCACATCCCTGCAAAGGACATGATTAACCTTTTATTTTATTTCTGTTTATTTATTTTTTTTTTTGAGATGGAGTCTCGCTCTGTCCCCAGGCTGGAGTGCAGTGATACGATCTCAGCTCACTTCAACCTCCACCTCCCAAGTTCAAGCCATTCTCCTGCCTCAGCCTCCCGAGTAACTGGGATTACAGGCTTGCACCACCATGCCCAGCTAATTTTTTGTATTTTTTTTTTGAGACGGAGTTTCGCTCTTGTACCCAGGCTGGAGTGCAATGGCGCAATCTCAGCTCACCACAACCTCCACCTCCTGGGTTCAGGCAATTCTCCTGCCTCAGCCTCCTGAGTAGCTGGGATTACAGGCACACGCCACCATGCCTAGCTAATTTTTTGTATTTTTAGTAGAGACGGGGTTTCACCATGTTGACCAGGGTGGTCTTGATCTCCTGACCTTGTGATCCGCCCACCTTGGCCTTCCAAAGTACTGGGATTAAAGGCATGAGCTACCTCCAGGCCATGATTCACCATTTTTAAGTGTACACTTCAGTGGCATTAAATACATTCACACCATTGTGTAATCATCACGACCTCTAGCTCCAGAATGTCTTATTATCCCAAACTAGAAACTCCATACCCCTTAAAATTAACTTCCATTTCCCGTCCCCACAGTTCCTAGCAACTACCCTTCTGTGCTGTGTCTCTGTGGGGTTGACCATGCTAGGTAACCTGATATAAGTGGAATCATACAATATTTGTCCTTTTCTTTCTGGCTTATTTCACTTAGATGAATGTGTTCAAGGATGATGGATAAATTTAGGTTTATTTAACGAAAACCTGAGACATGCAATATTTCTTATACACCCGAGTTTGTGAACTTGAATTCACTATACACACAGAGTAATTGATTCATCTTCCCCTAAGGCTAGCTGAGATTCTCGTCTGTCCCAAGACTTCTTTCTCTCTAATCCTCCACATCCAGCTCGCCCTGCAGCTCCCTCTGCACGGAGCCTCAGGTTCATTCTGGCACCGGGGACTTGACCCTGAGGTTCCGTTATTTTCAACTTGGACTTCAGTGGCCTCCCTTGGCCCTGAAACCTGCCCCACTCAGAGATGTCAGAGTCACCATCCCAAAGCCCAGCTCTGGTCTTCAGACACTCCTTGTCACCCCCTCTCTGCCCTTGGCTTGTGCTGTTGCTGTTCACCCATGAGGCCCTTCCTCCAGGTTTCAAGCTGTCCGGATCCCTCAGGCTTTACTGAAATAACTGTCGCCTCGGCGAACCTTCTGCCTCCACATACACTCTCAGAAATGAGCTGTGCTTCCCCTGTGCCTGTTCTAACCTGTCCTAGGATTATACTCATTTTGACACATATTTAATTGCTTTGACTTAATTCAAGCTTGTTCAGGACAGAGGCCATGTCCTGGCATCTTAGATATGCAGTCTGTCCTTGAATGGATATGTTCATATGAATGCGCTGTATGACTGTGTATCTCTGTACTCTATGTTGGTGTAATTGCCAAAATCTGTGGTTCAGACAGTAAGTGAAAAAGGAGTTAGCAAGTGGATGAAAATAAGCAGACTGCAAGGCACCACCCACCTGTGAAATGTCACTATCTACAGGTCAGAGCCTTTTGGAAGGAGGACATCTTATTTTGGCTTGAAAGAGAAAGAGAGGTGGAGGAAGGCAGGGCTTGGGCTGCAGGCATGGGGAGGATGGGAGTGCAGTCCTCACAGGAAGAATAGATGGTATCAACGAAGGGAAGGACTGAGAGTTCTCAGAGAGGCCTCCAACAAAAACTGGGAAGTGAAAGGGAGAGGCGAAGAGATCATGGTTTAAATTCCATCCCAACAGGCGTCTCACAACTGGCTACAAGAAGTCTCTGATGGTCCCCTGGTTTGAAGGTTAGGGATCAGTCTGATGTCCCCTGAGGGAATCTCACGAGGTCAACTTTCACGACCCCCTCCCACCCGCCGACAGCTGGCTAGTCAGTTCAAAAGAACAGGCAAACAGGTGGGTGGGGATTGGGTAAAGTCGCTTTGTTTTCATTAGATTCTTTTAGCTGGACATGATAATACATGTTGACACAGGCTGAGAGTGAATTCCTTGGAATGTGCTTTTCTTATCTGTTCCATCAGAGCTTGATGGGATTATATAAAGGGCTTAAGGAATAGCAGCCAGTCTTCAGTTATTATTCATGGCACTGGAAAATACAGAGGATGGCCAAGCTGAGGCCCAACAGCAGCCACAATCTTCTAGATGACTGCACCTCCTCCTGGGGCAGATTGCTGATGAAATCTACACTCCCCACCCCGCCATGCAGACTCTCACTGCTTTCATCTCGTCTCCATCTCAGCTTGTACATCCTGGGAAATGCAGCAAAAGCAACCCAGGGAAGTTCAGCCTTGAAAGAGTAGGTACTCGGAGTAAGGTAGAGAGCTCGGGCAAAGAGGTCAAGCTGGGCACATGGCGAGAGGGCTGGAAGGGAATGCCTGGGCTTCCAGCCCTGATCACCTAAGGGAGGCCAGATGCTGGCCCTGGCTCAGAAGCCTGCAGTCGGTGTGGTTCTTCTCCCTTCATTGGGCTGCCAGATCTGCATCTTTAGCCTCTGTGCTCTGCACAGTAAGACAAATGCACTAGCATCTCTAAGTCGTCCTCTGCTTTTTGCATTTTGTAATTCTGAACGCCTTTGGGGGAATATTTGGGTTGGGGTGTAGTAGATTTTGTTACATATTCCCAAGCTCATTCACATTGTTTTAGTGCTATGTCTTACAGACAAATGCATCCTAAAACTAACTGTGAAAGTCATTCACAGAAATGTGCAGGGAGGAGTGTGATGGTTTGGGACGAGGCCAGCCAGCTAAGCTGCAAGGGAATGGGCCAGACTGGGAGTAACTGGAACCTGGAATTCGATCCTCCTACAGAGACCAGTGAACACCAGGGGTAACTCTGGGTGCCGGGAAGTCAACGGGACAACAGGATGAACACAGCAGTGGTGTTGCTGTCGACCCTAAGGAGGAGAGAGACGTCCTGTGTGAAAATGAGGGGAGGGGACTTAGAGGCACACGGAGCATGGCTAGAAGAATCCAGAATCTAGTGAGATCAACACAGGCATATAATGCATTGGGTAGTCTGTTGAAACGTGCGACCTCAGCCAACAGATCGGGTTTGGCAGCAGAACTCCAGAGTCTTGCGGAAAGATGGGCAACCCAAGGCTTCTGGCAAAGGTGAGAGAAGCCCAGTCACTGGCTCTGAGCCAGTGCAGTCCAACAAGTACGAACCAAGCGTCTCCTCTGAGCAAGCACCAGGCCCCAGCGTGGAGACGGTCCACACTCCACTGCCCCTGAGGGAGTGCAGACCAACAGCAGGGTGGATTGCCGCATAGACCAGCTGGCCTGCAGGGACCCACCTGGGGGATGGGAGCACTTCAGAGGCTGTGCACCAGGTGAGGTCTCATAGATGGCCTTTAGTCCTGCTTCTCCAAGGGGCAGTGGCAGCTCCCAGAGGTGGTGGCATTGAGAAGGAAAGTGACAAAAACCTGGAGCTTGGGTATCCTGAGTGTTGGCTAGTCACTGTTTGCAAGTCTGCACTGCAGACTGAGAAAACCAAACCACAGAACATTGCTTTAGATCCACTAGGCCAGGAAACACGTTTTAAAAAACTCTTTGAACGTGAATATATTTCCCTAAATCACAAGTAGGGTTTAATCAATGTCGAGCAAAATGTCTGCTCCTTCTACTAGAGATGAGCAGTTCTCACTGGATCTGACACACATTCTTCATTTAATATTGCAAATAGGTAAGTAATCCACATTATTCAAAAACACAGGCAACAAGATGTCTCTGTCCTGTGTTGGTCTCTCGTCTATCCAGGTCCCATCCAGATACTTCTAATACGTTTGTTTTCCCTCCAGCTGGCAAGCCAGGTCCTGATGACCTGAATGGCAGTGTCTCCTTGCAAGGCCTGCCTGCCAGCTCTGGGAAGAGTCTGCTGAACAGAGAAGGAGAGAGGCTGCCTCCATGCCACGGAGCCTTTGTGACCGGAGACCAAGGGGACAGGCATACATGGTTTTAACACAACTGGCTTAACACACAGATCACGCTGCATGGAACATCTCAGGCTAAGTGACACGGTGGCATTTTCCAGGGGCTGCTAGAGCCGAGGTGTCTTCTCTCAGGCTCTCCCATGCCTCAAAGTCACCACACCTTCCCTCTTTGGTGGGGTCTGTGATGGGATGTCTCATGGGCCAAGGGGCTGTTGTCAGGAGTCTGCGCTGCCACGCAGAGGTGGAAAGGCGCTGGGGAGCAGGTTTCAGGCTGGGCCCGTGGTCTGCTGGTGAATGGTTGAAGAACACGGTATTTGAGGTTTTCTCCCAAACATGTTGCTGTAAGGTGGTTGCCTTTAACCTTTAAAGCAGAATGTCTTCTCAAGTCCACCTGTGAAAGCCGAATCCTTAGATACACACCGGATCTTTCAGGGACTGCTAGACGTGTGGCAGAGCTGATAGGCTCCTGTGATTGATTCATGTGCAGAACCTGGAAGGCGAGCCCAAGGCTCGGGGGCCGCTTAGACAAATTCCATGGGTGTCTCTACCATGACATCCACAGACACAGGACTTCTGTCTGCTGCCGCCCACCCTTCCCTCAGGCCAGTCCTTAGGGACCATCAGTGTCCCATGGGATTAACTATAGACCACTTTTTTTCATAATTACAAACCAGGTCAAATTGGAGGTGTCATGATCACAAAACAGGGCCAGGACACGGCACCTTGCTGAGAGCCCACCCCAGTCCCCTTTTCTGTCTGCTCCCACTCAGTGGACTCTAAGAATCTCTGCAGTATTTCCAGCACCTACAAAATTCCCAGCACACATCCCTGATATAATAATTCATGCTCCGAATGTCTCAAAATGGAGTCACTCATGTCAAGTATCAGTAAGCCCACTGTGAAGCTGTCTCCCTCCTCAAAGCGATAAACACATATGCAACGGGCTGAGGTGCTAACATGACACCTGCTGCTGCCCAGTGCTACCCCAACCCTGACACAGACCGATAGAAAGAAAGGTGGCTTAGATGATGAGAGCAGACTCCACTGCGAGGACGGTAAAACAGCCAAGAACTGGCCTCGTTCAAGACACCCTGAGAGGCTCTGCCCATGAGAGCTCTGAAGCCTTCTCCCGGTTTTGGCATCTGGTGCCAGAAGCAGGGAGGACCCCGCTGACCAGCGTCCCAAAGACATCCGGACCCACTCAGCTCATCTGTTGGGACACTGGTCTCCTGAGCCATCACTGCGGTTCCTTACCCAACTGTTACTACTGCTTATGTGTTGGTTAACTGCACGATCCACGGTACGGGGAGGCCCCCCAGTAAAAGGTAGATTCGAGCATATGCAATTGGCTCTCCAGTCTCTGTGAACCTTTCTGGCTTCCGTTGCAGTTAGCACACGTAGGTGGCCAGCACCTAATTAACATCAATCATGCACTCACTAAATACACAATGCCAGAGCTCCGTCTGCCAGGTCTTCTCACGTTGGGCAGTAAGAATGCAGGACTAGAAAGACGATGTGATGTATCCAAGTCCCTGCTGACTGTGGCAGTCAGGAGAAGCCTGCTCCTCTGCCCCCTTTCCCTGCCCTGTGGCCCATGCTGCTTCCCAGCTTGCCCCACGCAGACAATCGGCAGGACAACCCAGGCTGAGTAGACGAGAGTGCTCACCACCAAAGGTGACACCCGGGGACCTGGCCTCCCGGCACACCTGGAGCCCACTCCTGGTCCATAGCACACAGCTCGGGGGTGTTCTGCCGTAGACATGTACACATATCTTCACATGCACGGGCTCCTGGAGGTGCCCAGGGGAGTTCCTTCATCAAGAAGTAGCATCTTCAGTATTCTGGACCAAAGTTCCATTGCTCTCAGCCCCGACAGCCCTTTATCTAAATAAGGCAGCCCACGCATCCTCCCATGACCTGTCTTCTGGATCTTCTCTCCTTGGTATCGCAAGGGCTGATGATGGGAGTTGATTCAGATGAAGCAAATATTCAACAAGAGCCAAATGCTGCACGTACGCCCCCAGAACCCCCAGCGCTGCCCCAGGTCTCTGCCTGGTTAGCACGTGGACACAATGGGCCTATTCATGGACAGCGATTCTGAAACTCGAGCAGGTGTTGCTGAAGGTGCCTCTGAAATGAATGTTAACCTGCTGAGTCAGGCTCCCTCGAATTAATTTGAAATGCCCTTTAACCCACTTTTGGCACAGCACTGGTGCTGAGCAGGGACTGGAGCAGCAGGGATCAAGCCGCCCCCAAAGCCTTGGCAAGAGGCACACAATCCTATCAATCAACACTGGGGAGCCGGGGGGTGGGGCGGCTGTGAGATCGCCATGGTGTGTAGACCGCAGTGGCTCCACGTGACCAGCCTTCTGGAAGCACCTTTGCTGTTATTACAAGCAAAAGCTTTCACCACATTTTACAGCTTTGCCCACTGCTCTAACCACTGCCCTCTTCAGGGAGTGAGTTTCCAGCAGCTGAATGCCATAGAATCAGAGCAACTTCTCATCCCCATGGAAGCCAGAGAAACATAGGTTTTGAAAAGTGACAGTTCAGTGCAGAGAGGTCTGTTAACAGGAGCTTAAATAATGATGCGCTGGGAGACGTCATTTTAGTGAATTCTTAGAACACGTTTCTCTCGGGGCAAGGCTGGTTAGGGCTCTTCTCCACCTGCAGCCTCTATTGCTGGACACCTCACCTACCACGCCTGCTTCTTTAGGGAGCTTCATCAAGGCTCATTACAGAGAGTATAGTTTTTAAGAGGAAAAACACGTTAGGTGTCTCTGCGATGTAAGTGACAAAATGTTGACAAAAGTTAATTCAGGTGGGAAGACAGATTTCAACTGTGCATCTGTGAGAAATATTCTCTACCAGCTGGGTAGCAAGCAGTGAGACAGGAAGTCCATTTACCAGGGTCCACTAGGACCCACAGGATCAATTTCTCTCCTTTGCCTTGGTGGTATTCTGCATGGCTCTTGAACTCTCCTTTAAGACATTGTCTCTGATCCCCTAAAGGACTAATGCCAGGTGAATATCTTACTCAACTTGAAATATAATTTGATGAAAAGTTACTTTTCCAAATAAATCTCATGGAGATAAACAGCCCTTCCAACTTTCCCATCTGTGTGAACAGGAGCCCCTTTACTCGGGCTTCAGAAGATCTGGCAGCTTTGGCATCGGTTCACGCTCTTTCATATTCACTCATCAGCCGATCAGCAAGTTCTGCTTCAAGGGTGCTCTTCAAATTCAACTCTCCCCCTCCCTTACAGCCCATGACAAAGAATAGATGCAGTGATGTCCGGAGTGGACGGGGCGAAGGAGGAGCCTGCTGGACTACCCCTTGGTATGACTTTCAGACTTTCACCAATTGCACATGCTTTGTTTCCTGTTCTGTTTTTTCCACACTCAATTCTCTGTAACCTCCAACCCGCCCTTAGCTGGCGAATGGGCTCAGCACCCCTCCTTCCGACCTGACCACCTCACGTCTCCTCCTTTGCCCAAACTGCCCATTACCACAATGTTCTATTTTCTCTTTTACCTCTGGTGTGAGAGCAGCATGCCTCATTTAGAAGTTGCTTTCTTCCTGGGTCCCAGAATGAAGAGGAAATGTGGTGGAGTTTGTCCCTAAAGGTCACGCACATGAGTGAGGAATAAACCTGTTATTCTAAGACTCAGACGTGCTGTGGAATTGCTTGTTATAACAACATAACTCAGCCTCACCTTACTGATAAAGAGGGATACGTACACTCTTACTGAAGGTAAATTTACACATAGATTTGCTCATTCTGTTCTCACAGCAAGCCTGTGGGGTAACATTTACTTTCTGCAATCTACTGAGAAAATATTAACACTCGCTGGGCACAGTGGATAATGCCTGTAATCCTAGCAGTTTGGGAGGCCGAAGTGGGTATATCACCTGAGGTTAGGAGTTTGAGACCAGCCTGGCCAACATGGTGAAAGCCCATCTCTACTAAAAATACAAAAAAAAAAAAAATTAGCCATTCATAGTGGTGGGCACCTATAATCCCATTTACTTGGGAGGCTGAGGCAGGAGAATCACTTGAACCAGGGAGGCAGATGTTGCAGTGACCCGAGATCGCACCACTGCACTCCAGCCTGGGCGACAGAATGAGACTCCATCTCAAAAACAAAACAAAACAAAATATTAACACTCCAAAGAAGGTGTTCAAATTCTGAAAGTCAAAAAGTGACAGAATAGACTAAATTCGACCTTTGTCAGCAAATCTATAAAGCTGCTAGACCATGCATCATGCCCCTAAGACCATGGAACCATCATGCCTCCACTAGACCATGCATCATGCCCCCAGGAAGGTATGTTGAGGTTCCAACCCTCAGGACCTGTGAATGTGACCTTCTTTAGAAGTAACATCTTTGTCCTGGAACCAACCCAAATGCCCCTCGATGATAGACTAGACAAAGAAAATGTGGTACATATACACCACAGAATACTACACAGCCATCAAAAACGATGAGTTCATGACATTTGTAGGGACTTGGATGAAGCTGGAAACCATCATTCTCAGCAAACTGACACAAGAACAGAAAATCAAACACCGCATGTTCTCACTCATAGGCGGGTGTTGAACAATGAGAACACATGGACACCGGGAGGGGAGCATCACACACTGGGGGCAGTTGTTGGGGAGCTATGGGAGGGACAGCCTTGGGTGGGGAGGGATAAGGTGGGGAGAAATGCCAAATACAGATGACGGAGGAATGGAGGCAGCAAACCACCTTGCCACGTGTGCACCTATGCAACAACCCTGCATGATCCACACATGTACCCCAGAACCTAAAGTACAATTTAAAAAATGGAATTAAGCAAAAAGAAATATGGTCTTTGCGGACATAATCAAGTTAAGATGATGTCATTATGGCTGGCGTCCTTATAAGAAGGAGAGGCACAGAGGGGGACACAAAGAATGTCCTGTGACAACGGAAGCAGAGGCTGGAGTGATGTATCTGCCAGCCAAGGAATTCCGAGGATTGTCGGCCACACCGGAAGGTGGGGGAGAGGTTCGGAGCCTGTTCTCCCCGGGACTTCAGAGAGCTTGGCCCTGCCCGCAGCTGGGTTTCAAACTCTGAGCATCCGACTTTGGTACAGCAGCTCTAGGAAGCTGTCATACGATGACCGGTATGGGCAGAAGTCACCAGGAACGCTTAGTGAGCAGGTTTGGTCACAGAAGAGGGCTGTGTTTAAAACACCCGCGTTCTTCCACTGGCAGCCTAGTGTCACGATCCCCATGGCTGTCATGACAAAGGAACACAGGCTAGGAGGCTCACACAAAAGAAATCTGGTTTCCTACAGTTCTGTAGGCGGGGAGTTAGTTGGAGATCAAGATGCCACCGGGGTTGATTTCCTCGGAGGCCTTTCTCTTCGGTTTGCGGACAGCCGCCTTCCCTCTGTGCCCATCTGGGTCCTAATCTCCTCTCCTTATAAAGATTCAGCGATACTGGATTAGCCCACCCTAGTGTCCTCATTTTACCTTCCTTCCTTCTTTAAAGCTCCTCTCTCCATACATAGTCACATTGTGAGATATTGGAGGGTGGGGCATCAACACATGAGTTCTGGGGTGTACAAATCAGCCCATAACGTGGCCTGATACTTTTCAACATCTAAGTGGCTCCTTGCAATGCTGGCATACACAGCCGGGCCACCTAAGCAGCCTGGGACAGACGCTGACCCTGCAAGTCCCTTTAAGCTACCACATGCATCCCTAGGTCCGACAGCCAGACACTCACACCCAGGCCTGAACCGTCTTCACAGTGTTCCACGCTGGTTCTGAATCACGTGCCAGTTCCATGAGCGGCTGTTGGCTCTGCCTTCTCTGCTTCAGTGATTCCCACCACAAGGAGGCCCTCCCGTGGGCGGTGCTGACCACCGGTGCCTGGGTAAGCTTTCTCCCACCTCTCCCACCTCCCGTGGGTTGTGCTGACCACTGGTGTTCTGGGTAAGCTTTCTCCCACCTCTCCCACCTCCCGTGGGCTGTGCTGACCACCGGTGCCTGGGTAAGCTTTCTCCCACCTCCCATGGGCTGTGCTGACCACTGGTGTCCTGGGTAAGCTTTCTCCCACCTCTCCCACCTCCCATGGGTTGGGCTGACCACCGGTGCCTGGGTAAGCTTTCTCCCACCTCTCCCACCTCCCGTGGGTTGGGCTGACCACCAGTGCCTGGGTAAGCTTTCTCCCACCTCTCCCACCTCCCGTGGGCTGTGCTGACCACTGGTGTCCTGGGTAAGCTTTCTCCCACCTCTCCCACCTCCCGTGGGCTGTGCTGACCACCAGTGCCTGGGTAAGCTTTCTCCCACCTCCCCAGCCTCTTTCGTCTCCTACTTGGACACAGCTCTCCTCAGAGGTGACTATCCCTTCAGGCCTCTTGCTGACTCCAACCTTATAATCAAAATTTAAAACAAAAAAAGCTGCATTTTGAGATATATAAGCTTACTAGACGTAAAGGGTAATCAGGTCAGTAAATGGCGAATTGCTTTCATATGAGGAAAGCATGACTGTAGCTGTTTTCTCCTCCTCTCTAGTTTAGAAGGTCGAACATCAAAGTAATCATTTATTTCCCTGAAACTCTGAATGTCTTCATCATCATTATAACGGTTTTTCCCTATAATAATTTATTTTTTTGAGATGAAGTTTCACTCTTGTTGCCCAGGCTGCAGTACAGTGGCATGATCTCGGCTCACCGCAACCTCCGCCTCCCAGATTCAAGCACTTCTCCTGCCTCCCGTCCCAAGCAGCTGGGATTACAGACACTTGGTGCCACGCCCTGCTAATTTTGTTTTTTGTATTTTTAGTAATGACAGGGTTTCACCTTAGACAGGCTGGTCTCGAACTCCTGACTTCATCCACCTGCCTTGGCCTTCCAAAGTGCTAGGATTACAGGCGTGAGCCACCATGCCTGGCCCACTATAATAAATTTTATTTGGAGAAGATAGAAATAAATAAACCGGTGCCGTGATGGAAAATAAAGAGGAATAGAGAGTGCTGGCGGGTGGCCGGGAAGACGCAGCCGCCACGTGACCTTGGGGAGGAGACGTGAAGAAAGCAGCCACGCACAGCTTGGGCCTATCTGGGGAGAAAGCAAAGGGGAGCAGCCAGGAGGAGCAGCGCATTCCAGCTGCCCAGTGGGACGCAAGCGCGGGAAGGGAAGGGAGGTCGGAGCCAGGCCCTGAAGGGGCTGGGTGACCCCGTGGGGCCAGGTCTGCAAGAGCGTTAGATTCCACGTGGGGTACAACAGACCCTGCCGGAGGGTTTGAACGGCGTGGCGTGACCAGGACTCCTTTCGCAGGGCTGCTCTGGGTGTAGGGCAGGCAGTGAGAGGGAGCTGGAGCAGAGAGGAGGCCCCAGGCAGTCGGGGTGGGGTCTTCCGCCAGGGCACAGCAGCGGAGGCGGGGCAGGAGAGGCTGAGGATGGACCTTGAAAGGACAGCTGATTTCACCGAGACAAAGGAGGGTCAGGGAGATGAGGAGGAACAAGGGAAGGGAGCAACGAGGAGCGACGCAGTGAGAGGAAACCGAGAGAAGACAGGGTCCTGGGACCAGTGGGCCATCAGGAAGCAGGGGCAGATGCGGCTCCCATCTAGGGAACCCAGGCTGGGATTGACCAGGACCCTCGGGAGGACACTGCTCCAAACAGAAGCCTGGCTGAATTTGGTGCCAGAAAGAGTCGGAAGACAGAAGAGGGCACACCAAACAGAGATCATTGATCTCAGGAGGTATGGACACTGAAAGAGGCTCACAAGCTGGGGCAATGTCCCCATGTAATTGCTGATCCTGGGGGAAGGAGAGGGGAGGGGCCCGGGGGGCTGTCTCCACCCTAACTGGGGTTGTGCCTGTGCAGTCTGTGAGCAGCCCCTCAAAGGAAGCCTGAATTGTGCAGAAGTCTGAGGATGTGCGCTTTCTCAAAACATGATTATTCAAAGACCGCATCTCACACCCGGATTTCAGACTTTGGCGTCCAAATTTGTTACAGAGCTCCAGAAAGCTCTAGGAAGCTGCTGGAACAGCTTGACCGCCTCTGGTCCAGTTTGCATTTAAATAGGATATTGTCTTAAAAGGTGGGCTGGTAGGAAGTATACCTTACTCTGCTGTTTCACTCCAGAACACTGGAGTCTCGAAAGGAGTCTGGTAAGGATTTGTGTCACAGGTAACTTCTAGGAGTGCAAGACAAAATACCTTGGCACAAGGAGTAATTCTGAGTGGTGAGCATCCCTGCTGTGGCCTTGATTTCCACAGCGGAGAACTGTGATTCGGTCTCTGGCTGCTTCCTGGACTGTCTCGGGGAGATCTCTATCCTTGGGCCTTAGGGCACTCGCACAATCTTCTGGCCACTCCAGTTGCTGAGTGAGAATGGGGTCTCCGCGCCTACTCTCCCATCTCAGCTCTGCTACGACGTTCTTTGGTGCCTGAAACAAAACACTCAACCTCCCTGCACTTTATTTACTAGTGTCTACACGTTGAAAGAATAACATACTGTGGAACAAACTGATGTCAGCACCTGTTCATCGCTTGGTAGGTCACTGGCAGTAAAGATAAAACTCCAGACCGGCTTCCCTGCTACTCAGAAGGTTTCTGGACCACTTTCCCCAGCTGCCTAAGCAGAAGTGTTTGAGAGTCACAAACAAATGTTACCATTAAAAATGATGCTAAGTTATGCTGCTTCAAAGCAGACGCAGCGCTTACCTCTTACCCATGACCCGGATTCAACAGATTGCTGCTTTCTTTCCTTGGCTTTATGTTAAACTTCACTTCGATCAAATGTGAATTTACCCCAAAGAGAGAATAACTTGGCGCAAAGATCCACAGTAAGAGAGAGTAAAACGGCAGCATGCCAAGGAGGTCTAAACCGTGGTGTTCTCACCAGGATGAAGTGGATCCACACGCTCCTCTTCAAAAAGAGAGCTTATGCCTAGAGAGAGGTGTAGGGACACACGCCAGGCCGGTGGCTGTTTCTTCCAGCTCAGCGCTCTCCTCTTTAAAATGCCTTTTCACGCTGCCACAACTGGAGGGAACGCCTCCCCCCGGCCCTCTATAGCGCACTGGGACACTGTCCCCTATTCTTTGTATACTCGTTCGTGTGGGCTGCTATTATAAAGTGCCACAGATGGAGTGGTGAAAACAACAGCAATTTATTTATTCACAGTTCTGGAAGCTGGAGGCTCGTGGCGTCTCCCAGGCCCCTCCCTGCGGCCTGCGAGGGCCTCTTCCGCGCCCTCAGGTGGCCTTTCCTCTGCACGTGCGCGGCCTGGGTCTCTCCGCCTTCCTATACTGTCCTATTGAAATAGGGCCCCACTCTAATGGTCTTGCTTTAACTTAATCACCTTCAAAGACCTTATCTCTAAATGCGGTCGCATTCTGAGGTTCTGGGGGTCGGAACCCCAACTTGAACTGGGGGGCAGGAGGATGAGGACACATTTGGCCTCACAACACCTTGCCCTGCACTTTAGAATAGCGCCCATTCCCAAGTGTCCTTCCTCCCCTACTTGAATGGAACCTCCCTGGGTGAAAAGCCGGTTTTAAGACTCGGCATTCCCGGCAATCCACTGATTGATATTCACAGTAATGATCGGCATTTTGTTTACATTTGTCCTAAACATGTTCTGAGGGAAATAAGTAATCAGCCACGGTGGCTTCGTGCCGGCGACTGGGCTAGACGGTTTCTGTTGCCTCCCCATCCCCATCACTGTGAAATTCTCCCTCTCAAGGGAGTTTCAGCCATTTGCATAATTTCTAGATGAAGTCCTCCTAGGAGAGGTCAGTCCTAACTTTAAAATTCCAGATCAAAGAGCAAAGACTTGGAACCAACCCAAATGCTCATCAGCGAGAAACTGGATAAAGAAAATGTGGCACATTTACACCATGGAATACTATGCAGCCCCAAAGAAGGATGAATCCATGTCCTTTGCAGGGACATGAATGAAGCTGGAACCATCATTCTCAGCAAACTAACACAGGACAGAGAATCAAACACCACATGTTCTCACTCATAAGTGTAGTTGAACAATGAGAACACATGGACACAGGGAGGGGAGTATCACACACTGGGGCCTGTCAGGGGTTGGGGGACTAGGGGAGGGAGAGCATTAAAACAAATACCTAATGCATGCAGGGCTTAAAACCTAGACGATGGGTTGATGGGTGCAGCGAACCACCATGACATGTGTATAGATATGTAACAAACCTGCACATTCTGCACATGTAACCCAGAACTTCAAGTGAAATAAAATAAAATTCCCCATGCATTGCCTAGTTCTGTATCTGCATCCAGCAATACCTGAAATCTCGGCCTGATACAGCCCCGGCAGTTCATCTCATTTTATTTTGCCTGAAGTCTCCAAGCAAGTTCTCCCAGCTCAAAGGCCAGCATTCTTTCCAACAACTCATCACTCGTCGTTATGCCAGGGGAAGAACACCGAGGGCTTTCTGCCTAATGAGCAATGATTCAGGTAATGAAGTGAGAGCACAGCCTCTCTTATGAATTCTAAGGAACCCTAAAACAGCATATCTTTTGGTACCAAAAAGATCTAGCATAGCGATTTTGTTGGTTTATAAAACGCTCAAATGCTCAAACCATATGTTTAGGTACAATTCCCAATGGCTAGATCCTTCTAAGCATGGGTGTTGGGGAAAATCGTCTAAATTTCACCCTGAGCCAGTGCCAAGACAGTGGAGATGGCACCAGCTCCGTGGCCTGGCATCTCCCAGCCCGGGAATCCTGCTTCAAGTCTGTAAGTCTGCCCAGTGGGTACAGGACAAATCATACCCAAGGACCCCAAGGACATTTGTACATAAACATGAGCCTGGCTAGATACCTCCCACGTGCAGGGTAGCTTCTAAGAAAGTAGAAAAAGCCAACATTCAGACCAAGCCGACTTTCACATCAGGGAACGCATTTGGCCATCTGAAAATACAGAGAATTAACACACGTGGAGACCTTTGGCTTCTTTGGGCCAGCCTCAGTTTGAAAGTGAGGGTGAGATCTTTGCCAGACACTCAGGGGACCTGTGCTGCCCCTAATGCAAGGGACTCTCCTCTCAGGACAAGCCAAGGGGAAACACCCACAGCCTGAAACAAAGGTGTGTCTAAGCATGACGGAGGCTGTGTGCAGATGATCCCTTGTGTCGCTATCAGGAGTGTGTGTCTCACAAACAAAAGGCTTAGTGTCTCTGTGGAATCTGTAATGGTCATTTTACTTACTGGAGTCCTTTCTAAAATGGATTTTGTTCATTTTCCACTGAGATTGCAGAAGCTGCACGTGGCATGGCAGTTTATGAATTGGGTCCCCCAGCGAGGCTCTGAAAGACAGCTGGAGTGGGGGTGGGCTGTGTGTGTGAAGCCGCTGCACAGAGCTGGGGTCCACCGTGCACACAATCGCATCTATGTGTGACCCAGTAGCCTGCAAACCACTTTCCTGCAAAGGGAGAGGCGTGCCAAGGGAGGCGAGAGACTTTTGTTAATTCTGTTCATCTTAGAGACTGCTTTTTTTTGTCTGTTGGGGAAATAAAAAACAAATACATAAATTCCTTGCTGGTGTGCCGTCTGAATTTTTTTCTCTCTCTCATGCCTTCACTTACTGCTCCAAATATCTCTTCTCTTCAATTTGGGGCGTCAGTTTACGGCATTTTTACATACACGTGTATATAGTGTCTATGCACAGAGTCAGAGACATAAATGTGTGTTTCAGATTCCTTCAGCTTTAGTGCTCTGTGGAGATCCACAAGGAGATAGCAGAGATCTCATTCTCTTTCTGTTAACATAATTGGTAGAGTTCTCCCCGTGCTCAGAGCTCAGAGCTGAGCCTCGCATAACCAGCAATAACAGCGCATTCTTAGGCGCCTCCCTGGTTAGAATTCTTTCTAAGAGCCTCTCGCTGCCCTTACAAAGGTTAGCTGAAAAACAAACCGGAAACCCTGTGAGCAGGGAGAAGGCTGCACGTTCTGTGGCAGATAGAGGCTCAGGTTCATGAACTCACATTTGGAGTTCTGGCAATTCCAGCTGAAGGCCGTCCTCAGGAAAACCAGCTACCCCAAGCCCAGGCAGTCAGGTTGGCTGGGGTTTGATTTGTTTTGCTGAGTTTCTGTTGGTTTGTCTTTCACAGATGCTGCAAATCATACATGGGACCCTGAACTACACAGTTTTTTCTCTTCTCTGTATCATTTTACCTGGCCAAAAAAGGCAAAAAAAAAAAAAGGGGGGACGGTGGCATTGCTAAGTAACAGGGCAGGATATGGCCTAAAAATCCCCTTCTTCCCCAAGTAATGCAGGAGCACTCCTCCCGTCTGAGGACCTCAAAGGTAGTTTCACAGTCTAACACACTGAAAAACAAGCCCAGCGACTTGAATCCATCCTGGACTCGCAGGACTGCAGGATGACATGACCGCAGAGCAAAGGGACAGGAGGAATTTGGGACGGATGCATGAAGAGCTATTGATTGCGCAAACTTGAACTTAGAAAATATGGAGTTCGTTAGAATTTCTCTTTCTAAAATAAACAACCACTTTTAATATCATCAGATATCATCTATTTCCGTCGGTCTCTGTCCTCCGCACTGAGAACCCAAGACAGGTCCTTGGGATGACTTTTGGGAACCAATATAACCACGAAAACAAATGTCTTCTCAGCCAAGAACGCAGATTTCCTATCTACCTTTGACGTCCCGAAGGACTACAGAACCCTGAGCATTTCCATAAGGCTCTGATGCCAGGAGCTCCCTGCTCCCTGCTGAACTCCAGCCATCCCCTCCCTGCCCAGGAGAGGACAAGGTACTCACCAGTCATGAGGGTGTAGTAATTGGGATATGAGAGACTAGGGAAGTCTGGGGTCAAGTAATCCACTTTTGCTCCTCTGCTCACGATCTCTCTGAAACCAGGCAATGACTCCAGCGCCTCATCACTGATGTAGTCTGAGCGAAAGCCATCCAGCAGAAACACCAGCAGCTTGCGGCGGGCAGAGGCCGGCTGGGCCAGGCCCAGCACGAGGACCAGCAGGAGGGTCCCAAGCTTCACTGCCATGCTGCCAGGAGCCTGCCGGAAGCCTGCCAGAGCCCGGCTGGCACCACCGCTGCCTCGCAGAGGCTGAGGATGGAGAATCTGTAGCTATTCTCTCTTCCAGGGGCTGGACCTTCAGCCGCTGGCCTTCCTGAGCCAAGTTCACTTTCAGAATTTAAAGGAACAGCACCCTCTTTTCCACACATCTATACTCACCCTTTACTAGAAAGTCCAGAGACCGACTCCTTCAGATAAGCCAGGTTCCCAAACAACCCAGAATTAACACCAGGGGAGAGAGTTCAACCTTATTATTTTTGGTGAATGTTCCAGAAATACAAGCACCCACGGAGATGGAATTTTAGAAGATGACGAAGTCAAGACTCACTTTGCAGTTGGGCTAACCAGAGGGAGGGACCAAGGAGAAGGGCACAATTTTAATTTCATGTTATCCCACATCATGGCCTCGTGTAAACCTTTTTCACTTGTAATTTAGTAACGCAAACCTCTGGACTCAGGCATCAATGGGAGACAGTACGTTCCGGTGGGCCTGTTTGTCAACTTCCCAGCCATGTCTCCATAGTCACAGCCCTTAAAAACAAGCATTTGTCTATGTCTTGGCCACTTAGTTTTTTTAATATGCAGTGTTACTCTATTTTTCAAATATGATTTAGCTGCTGATGCCCACAGGAGGAGGTGCTTTGTAGAGGAGCCCTAGAGCCAAGGAGAAGCTTCCAGAGTTGGACAATGGGAACTCGTTGCTGGCAGAATGGCCTGAAGCAGCTTTGCCCCAAGAGGATGGAAATAAACTAGAGAGCTGGAGGACGAGAGCTTGAGATGGAAAAGCAGAGCGAGCAATGACCACGCAGGCTTCAGGACGGGGAGGACGAGGCGGAGTGGGAAACAGGAGGAGGTCAGTGATGGGAAGCAGACATGAGCTGGGGAGCAGACAGACTTAGCAAAGCCCCAGATTCTGGGGCTTCCCTAGAGCGGCTCTGTCAGGCTACAGAAAATTAAATGACACAATGCATGTAAAGGCTTGTAAAACACGGCTGAGTGCAGTGGCCCACTTTGGGAGGCCAAGGTGGGCGTTTTGCTTGAGGCCAGGAGGTTGAGACCAGGCTGGGCAATTTAGCACTTGAGGCCAGGAGGTTGAGACCAGGCTGGGCAATTTAGCAAGACCCAGCCTTGAAAAAAAGAATTTTAATTAGCTGGACATAGTGGCATGTGCCTGGTCCCAGCTACAGAGGATGCTGAGGTAGGAGGATTGTGTGAGCACAGGAGTTCAAGTCTGCAGTAAGCTATGACTGTATTACTATACTCCAGGCTGGGCAACAGAGTGAGACCCTGCCTCAAAAAAAAAAAAAAAAAAAAAAAAAAAGATGTAAAACGTGGTCCACAGCAAGTGCTTAGCAAATGTTAGATGTTATTAGCATTACAACATCGCCTGGGGCCTGAGAAAACTTCTGAGGCTCCAGGCCAGCTTTCCAGGGAAGGAAGGTAGACACCAGCCACACTGGCCACGCTTATCAACCCCAAAATGCCTCTCCTGCCTCTGCCCTCTGCTTGTGTGTGTTCCCCTTCTCTTTCTCTGTTGTATCTAAGTCAAGCCCATATGCAGGATCACCATGCCACTTTTTATATTATGCTGCAAAAGAGAAACTCCAGCTAAATTACCACTCCCATCTCAGGGGAGTTCGCCAAGGATCAGAATTCTTTTGCCCAATAAGAGGTCATGCTTTTTACAATTAAATAATTTTTTTCTTATTAAAAAATAAGGAAAAGGAAAGTTTATTCTAATTGGTTGTTACTTTGAAAACAATGTTATTCTTATTTCTTTGAGCTGTGTGGTATTATTGTTGCTATAAACAGGAGGGAGGGATGGAGGAACATATGGAGGGATGGAGGGAGGAAGAGAGACGGGAGGGAAGGGAAGAAAAGGGAAGGGAAGAGAAGAAGGGAAGGAGGGAAGGAAGGGAAGGAAATGAAAGGAAAAGAAAGGAAAGGGAAGAAGGGAAGGGAAGAAGGGAAAGGGAGGCAAGGGAAGAAGGGATGAGAAGGGAAGATAAGGGAAAGGGTGGAAAGAAAAGGGAAGAGATGGGAAGGGAAGGGAAGGGAAGGGGAGAAGAGGGAAGGGGAAGCAAAGGATGAGAGGGGAGGGGAAAAGGCAGGTGCATGCTGATGGGTTTGATGGGTATCTTGGACACTGAGGATCACACGTGCTAGCAGGAGAACTTCTTCCCCTGGTGATGGCCCATGGAGGTAGGAGGCCCAGACACCTGTGCTCCATGAGTTCCTGAGAGGCTCACAGACTGTCTGGACTGTGAGGTAGGAGTAGCAATAGCAGTCTGGATGGTTCACTTTGGGATGGCTTCTGAGCTCACTTTTGGAGAGGTTAAGCACTCCAAATTTTAAAGATGAATATAAGAGGGCATTCCACTTTTCTCCACCACTAACAAGGGTGCACCCAAAATATGCCTCCCTGAGTGTCTCACTGAGCTATCGTGGGTGTCAACTTGGAGTGACTTGCTTCAGATTAGCGTGTCCACAGATCCCCAGAGGCTCCCAAGGCTCCACAGAGATTGTTACGATGTGTCTGGGTGGGATCATCCTTGTTTTATGATAATGTTTATGATCATATTGTTTAATGACCATGTTTGGACAATGTCTCTAGAGCTTCGGATCTATAAATGATTGCCAATATGAATCTTTAACATGCATACCAATATATGAAGAAAGAGACATATGGGAAGGAATTCAAACCAATAAATCCTAGGGGTGCTCACAGCCAGACTCCAGGTCTCGAACCTTCTAACCTGGAAAAGGTTGGAAATGAAAGCCAAAAAGCAAGAGGTAAAAGAAATATGACATTCAGGTGATTAATATTAAGTACCCAGAGCCTGTGATCTGAGACCTACGTGCCTATGATCTGGGCGTCTTCACTCAGAAGCGGTTGTCAGCACCTAATGCTTATAAGTGCTTATTGCAACTTGTTTTCAAGGGTCAACAATACTGTAAAGAAATTGTCCACAGGGTTTCACTTAGATAATGCAAAACATGAAAAATTTACTCCACAAGTTGAAACAACCTTTGTCCTAAAGCTCCTGCAAGTCTCTCTAGGGACATGCATGAGCTCTCAGGAATGCGCTGTCCAGATTAGTCAGCACTCTGCTGCCTTGCCCTCATGGAGAGACAGGTGAGACAGAAGGAAAAGAGTCTTAGAGAGAGAAAGAGAGAGAGAAAGGTGATTCCAGAGTCAAGATCCTGGTATGGTGCAATTGCGTGATTCTGAGAAAATTGCCTTTCCAGGCTTCAGTTTTTACTTCTGGAAAGTGGCAAAAGCTTTAAGGTCATTTCTAGCTGTAGAATCAATGCAATTTGAAAGTGATGTCCAAGGCAGCCCATGTCAGCCGGCTTCCACCCTGGTTGGCCCTATTAACCCGTCCCAGCTTCGGCAGCCCTGCTGGGCCTTTGTTGGTCCATGTCAACCCTCAACTTCCCTAAACATCGGCAACCCCAGCTCCTTAGAGTGCTTGTCCCCATCACTGACCATGGCACACGTGCCATCTGTCCTCCTTATGGTTAGGCGCTGGAATTAGGACCTTAATAAATGTGAGGGGATTAAAATCATACAGAATATGTTTTATAAATGGAAAAATTTTCTTTAAAATGTAAGATGACATAAGGACATTTTCAGATAAACAAAAGAGGAGAGAATTAGTTACCAACAGGCCTGTACTACAAAAAAAAAAAAAATACTAAAGAATGTTCTTTAAGTTGAAAGGAAATAACACAAGATGAAAATTAATATACACAGGAAGAAAAAAGGGATTGTAAATGATCAATATGTGAATAAATATAAAAGACTATGTTTTTCTTTTATAAATATCCTTAAAAATAACTGCTGAAAGTAAAAAGAATAACACTATCATAAGAGTGATGACTTATGAAGAATTAAGAGATATGAGAACAACGGCTTAAATGAAAGGGGTAGAATGTTTAAGTGGAATAAGCTGTTGTGAAGGTTTTTGAAACTTATGAAATGGGAGAAGTCAGATTTCAAGAGTAAAATGTAAAAGTGACTGAATATTAATTCTAACTAGACTTTAATAAGGCTGCATATTGTAATTCTCAGAGAAACTACTAAACAAAAAAAATACAAAGAGGTTTGACTAACAGGTCAGTAGAGAGGAAACAACCTCAACATAATAAAGGCTACATTTGAAAAGTCCACCGCTGACTTCATGCCCAATGGTGAAAAGCTGAAAGCATTTCCTCTACAGCAGTAATAAGACAAGGATGTACCATCTAACACTTCTACATACTGCAAGTCCCAGCCAGACAACTAGGCAAGAGAATTATAAAGTAAAAAATAAAATCATCTCTGTTTGCCAATGACATGGTCTTACATGGAGAAACTCCTGAAGATTACACACACATATACAAAATCACCCAAAAATCACTTGTGTTTCTATACAGTAACAATAAACAGTCCAAAAATAAAATTAAGAAAACAGTCTCATTTACAATGACATCAAAAGGAACAAAATACTTGAAAACAGGCCAGGCGCAGTGACTCATGCCTGTAATCCTAGCAGTATGGGAGGCCGAGGTGGCCAGATCACCTGAGGTCAGGAGTTCGAGACCAGCCTGGCCAACATGGTGAAACCTGTCTCTACTAAAAATACAAAAATTAGCTGGGCTTGATGCCACACACCTGTAATTCCAGATACTCAGGAGGCTGAAGCAGGAGAATCACTTGAACTTGGCGGGGCAGAGGTTGCAGTGAGGCAATCATGTGAACTGTTTATTCAAGGTACCAGGCCAGTTTTTTTTCCTCCAAGGGATTTATTGGCTGCAGAAAGTCAAGCCTAGTCTTTAAAGATGGCTGCTTATCAGAAAACATGATGTTCCAGTCATAGCTTTGATAGTATAACCAGTGTTTCCAATTGTGTACTGTTACAAGAAGGACAGATTGTTACTGAACTTATTCAAATCATTATATTGCCATAAAAAATAAGAATACTCAACAATAGTTTCCAAATTCTAGAGGGATCAGGTCCATAGAAAAAAATGTAAATATTTAAATTTTATTTACAAAAGTATAATTTACCAGATTGTTATAAATTATATATAGCTTTACAAAACATTTCCTTAAATCTGGAAAACAAAACATAAAAAAATCAGCAATGTTTCAGACAAAAAAAAATTTTTTTTTTTTTTGAGACAGATTATCACTCTGCTTCCCAGGCTGGAGTGCAGTGGCATAATGTCAGTTCATTGCAACCTCCAGCCCCAGGGTTCAATCGATTCTCCTGCCTCAGCCTCCAAAGTAGCTGGGATTACAGGCATGGG
Organism: Saguinus oedipus; assembly: GCA_031835075.1. Taxonomy (NCBI): domain Eukaryota; kingdom Metazoa; phylum Chordata; class Mammalia; order Primates; family Cebidae; genus Saguinus; species Saguinus oedipus. Next base: position 5,581,819 of record CM063171.1, on the reverse strand, counting down.
CCACCACACCCAACTGATTTTTGTATTTTCAGTAGATGGAGTTTCACCATGTTGGCCAGACTGGTCTCAAACTCCTGACTTCAGGTGATCTGCCCACCTTGGCCTCTCAAAGTGCTGGGATTACAGGCATGAGCCACCATGCCTAGCCCCAGAAAATTATTTTTTATTCTGCTTGCTGTTGCACTGGCAATTTCATGAACCCATCAGTTTCTTTATTAGAGTGCTAAAAGTTCTTACCCAGTCCAATGATATGATCTTAAAGCTATCAGGAACCTGTATTTCAGAGTACCTGTCAATCTTTTTCCTAAATCTCCCTGAAGAAGCATTTTGAACTGCAGCTGATTGCAAAGGCTTTTAGAGAAGAATGAAAACAACATGGATGACAAAGACATAGAAGAAACACAGTTAAAAATTCAATGAGAGTATATCACAGCAAGCAATTGACAAGGAAAACTGGTTATTTCTGTAGCATACAATGTTTAAAAACATCAAAATGATGACTGATAACATAGTAGGAATCTCGGCATCTCATAGTTTTTACAACGCTCATATCAATAACACATCCATAAGTATAACTTAAAGAATATTTACTTCTCTTTTATTTGTCCACACATTTCAAGTAATTTATCAAATAACCCTAATTAGCTTAATATCTCTCTTATACAAGGTAAAAAGCAAATCATTTGATCTTTCCCAACTGAAAAATCCCAGAGTTAACATCTAAGAGACTTAATTTGGAATTCCATTGGGGAAGTTTGTCAAAAATATAAAAAAGACTTAAAACGCATAACTAAATAGGATCACAAGTCATTTTCTCATTTATTTAACCAGAGTGATAAGTAAAAAGCTTCAAAGACAAATACAGAAAACTACTTGCCTATGAGAAAAACCTTCTTTTTAAGTAATCAAAGATCCACGTTCACTGCAATGGCATTATTTACAACAGCCAAGATATAAAATCAACCTGTGTTCATGAATGAATGAATGAATGAAAAAATATGGTATATATACAATGAAATATGATTTGGCCTTAATAAAGAAGATAAATCCGTCATTTGCACCAACATGTGAACTGGAGGACATAATATTAAGTGAAATAGCTAGAACAAAAATACAATATTGCTCTCACTTATATGTGGAATCCAAAAAAGTCAATTTCATAGAAGTAGAGAGCAGAATACTGGTTCCCAAGGTCTGGGGTGGGAAGTATGGGGAGATGTTCATCAAAGGGCACAACATTTTAGTTAGAGATGAGGAATAGGTTCAAGAGTTCTGTTATAAAACATGGTCACCATCATCAATAGAAATGTATTACATTCTTGAAAATTGCTAAGAGAGTAGATTTTAAATGTCCTCACCACAAACATGGTAAGAATGTGAGGCAATGCATATGTTAATTAGCTTAATTGAGTCATTTTAATACATATACATATTTCAAAATATTGTATTAAACATATATATATACAATTGTTATAAGTCAATTTAAAAACTAAATTAACTAATTAGAAAAAGGAATTATCCAGTCAGAAGAACAAAAAGAAAAAGGAAGTAAAAAGAGTAAGGAATGTCTCAGGAACTTATGGAACATCATCAAGTGAACCAATATAAACAATATGAAAGCTGCAAAAGAAGAACAGAGAAAAAGATGACTACGAAACTTATTTAAGTAAATAGGTTCGGCACAATGGCTTGTGCCCGTAATCCCAGCTCTTTAGGAAGCCAAGGTGACAGGATTGTGTGTAGCCAAAGGTTCAAGGCTAGCTTGGGCAACACAATGAGACCCTGTCTCTCCTGAAAAAAAAAATGCCTTATTTAAGAAAATAATAGCTCCAAACTTGCCAATTCTAGGGAAGGAAATGGGCATCCAGATTCATGAATTCCAAATAACCTCAAATAACATTAATCCAAAGAAGTTTGCTCCAAAACGCACTATAATCAAATTGTTGTCAAAAGTGAAAAACAAAATTTTGAAAGCATCAGAAAATAATGTGTCATGTATAAGGGAGCTCTGTTAAGGCTACCAAAAGATTTCTCAGGAGAAACTTTGCTTGTCAGAAATGAGTGGGATGATATATACAAAGTACTGAAAAAAATTGTCAACCAAGAATTATATACCTGGCAAAACTGTCTTTTAGAAATGAAAGAGAGATAAAGATGTTCCCAGACAAAATAAAAATAAAAAACTGAGGGAGTCCATAACCACCAGACCTGCCTTACAAGACTGCAAAGGAGACCTTCTCAAGTTGAAGCTAAGTACTGCTAAATAAAAATGCAAAACATGAAATTATAGAACTCACCTTAAAAGGTAAATAAAAAGAAAAAGCATACTGTACCACTGTAATGGTGTTATGTAAGTCATTCTTAATTTTAGTGTAAAAGTTAAAAGATTTCTAAATTTTAAAACTTAAAATTGTTGAAAGTTATTAAGAATAACTAACACACACAAATTGGCTATTAGATATACAATATAAATCATTGTACATTTTAACATCCACAACATAATGTGTGTTTAATGAGAGAAGTAAAAATGTAGATGTGATTGAAGTTAAGGAATGAATGCTCCTTTTTTTTTTTCAAATTCTTCCAAAAAGTTGAAGAGGAAGAAATACCTCCAGATTCATTTTATGAAGCCAGTGTTACCCTTATACCAAACTCAGATAAGAATACTACAAAAAAGGAAAATTACAGGCCAATATGCCTGATGACTATAGATGCAAAAACCCTCAACAAAATACTAGTAAACTGTATTTGATATAACATTGAAAGAATTATACATCATGATCCAGTGGGATTTATCCCTGGAATGCAAGGATGATTCAATGTGCACTAATCTATAAATGTGATACACCACATTAACAAAAAGGATAAAAATCACATGATCATCTCAAGTGATGCAGAAAAAGTTTTTAACAAAATTTATTCTTCTTTCGTGATTAAAAAAAAACTCTAAGCAAGTTAGGTATAGAAATAGTCTACCTCAGCACAATAAAGGCCACATATGGCAAGCCCACAACTGACACAATACTCAACAGTGAAAAACTGAAAGCTTTTCCTCTGAGATCAGGAACAAGAAAAAGTTACCCACTCTCACCATTTCTATTCAAAATAGTATTGGAACTTCCAGTTAGATGAAATCAAGAAAAAGAAACAAAAGGCATCCAAACGGTAAAGGAAGAAGTTAAATCATCTCTGTTTGCCAGTGACATAATTATGTACATCCCTTAAGACTCCATGAAAAAAAGTTATAACTAATAAACTAATTTAGTAAAGTTGCAGAATACAAAATCAATATACAAGAAACAGTTGCATTTCCGCACAGTAGCAATAAACTATCTGTAAAAGAAAATAAGAAGAAAAATTCCATTTACAATAACATAAAAAGAATAAATTACTTAGGAATAAGCTTAACCAAGGTAGTGCAAAACTTGTACACTGAAAACTACAATACACTGATGAAAGAAACTGAAGAAGACACAAGTAAATGGTAAAATATTCTGTGTTCATGGATTGAAAGAATTAATATTATTTAGATGTCCATACTAACCAAAGCAATCTGTAGATTCCACATTATTCCCATCAAAATCCCAGTGGAATTTCTTAAAGAGAAAAAATTCTAGAATTCATATGGAAAAACAGAAGACCCAGAATAGCCAAAGCAATCTTGAAAAGGGACAACAAAGCTGGAGGCATCACACTTTCTGATTTCAAAATACATTAGCAAGTTACAATAATCAACAAAGCTGGAGGCATCACACTTTCTGATTTCAAAATACATTAGCAAGTTACAATAATCAACAAAGCTGGAGGCATCACACTTTCTGATTTCAAAATACATTAGCAAGTTACAATAATCAACACAGCTTGGTATTGGCATAAAGACAGACACAAAGAACAACAGAGCAGAATGGAGAGCCTGGAAATAAACCCACAAATTCACAGTCGATTGATCTTCAACAAAGGCATCAAGAATACACAATGGGGAAAGGACAGTCTCTTTCACAAGTGATGCTGGGAAAACTGGAAATTCACATTCAAAAGGAATAAACTGGACCCCTATCTTACACCATAGTGCAGAGATCCCATGAACATGGAGTAAAGATTTAAAGGTAAGACCTGAAACTTCAAAACACTTAGAAGCGAACATGAGGGAAAATCTTCATGACATTGCTCCTGGCAATGATTTTATGGATATAATATCAAATGTGCCAGTAGCAAAAGCAAAAATAGATAAATGGGATATTGAAGTAAAAATGTTCTGCACAGCAAAGGAAACAACAAAATGAAGAGACAACTTATGACACAAATAAAATATTTACAAACTATATGTCTGATAATGAGTTAATTTCCTATATAAATATGGAACTCCTACAATCTAACAGCATAAAACAAATAATGAGAAAATGGACAAAGATCTTGAATGGATATTTCTCCAAAGACATACACAAATGGCCATTTCTCCAAAGACATATACAAATGGCCAACAGGTATATTATAAGGTGCTCAACATTACTGAGTATCAGGGATGCCATTTAAAACCACAATGAGATAACACCTTATACTTATTCAGAGGATTATTTTTTAAGAAAAGTATAAGTGTTGATGAGTATGTGGAGAAATTGTAATTCTTATTGACTGTTGGTGGGAATGTAAAATGATGCATCACTATGGAAAACAGTATAGACATTCCTCAGAAAGTGAGGATAGAGCTAACGTACAATACAATGACCCTACTCTTGGGTATATATCCAGGAGAATTGAAATCAGAATCTCAAAGAGGTACCTGCACTCCCAGATATTTTGGGAGCATTGCGGTATTGCAGATTATTTACAATGCCAACCTACAGAAACAACTCAGCTTTCTGTTGACAAATGAATGGATTAAGAAAATGTGATATACATATACCTGAAATATTATTTGGCCTTAAAGAGAAAGAAATCATAAGATTTCAACATGGATGAACCTTGAGGACATTATGTTAAGTGAAATACTCCAATCACAAAAAGCCAAATAATGTATAATTACTGAGACATTTATTATCTAAAGTAATCAAATTTCTATACACAGAGAGTAGAATGGTAACTACTAGGGGTTAGGGGAGGGGGCAGAAGACATTCGTTTAACAGGTATAGGGTTTCAGATTTTCAAGATGAAATATTTCTGGAGACCTGTTTTACAACAGTGTGGATATACTTAACATTATTGAACTATACATTTTAAAATGGCTATGATAGTAAATTTCATGTTATGTGCTTTTATTATAATACAAAGTAATAAAAGCCAGTAGAAAAAAAATACTAAAAATACTAATTAACCTCAAAGAAGATAGGAAAAGATTAAACAAAGGATTAAAAACAGGTTGGACTGGTAGGAAATAAATACCAAGATTGTGGACTTAAGCCAAACCATATTAACAATTATTACATGTAGTGCACTAAAAATTTCAAATAAAAAGATAAGATTGGATAAGAAAGCAGACTCAACTATAAGTTCTCTAAAAGATGTACATTAAATGTATAGACACAATGGGCTGTGAGCAAAAGGATGGTAAAATACATAAATGGAAAGGTTATACTATCAGAAGATAATATAGACTTCAAAACAAGTGTTATCAGTGACAAAGACAGACATTGCATAATCATAAAATGGTCAATTCCTCAGAATAAAATAAAGTTAATATATATGTCTACACCTAATGACACAGCTTAGTTTCCAAAATGCATAATTAGGAAACTCACAGAACTAAAAGCAAAATAAACAAACTCACAAGTATATTTGGGAATTTTAGCCCTCCTCTTACAGCTGCTGATGGAACAACTTAATAAAAATAATTAAGGAAAGTTATAGAAAATTTAAACAAGACTGTCAATAACTTGACCAAATTGATACTGTAGAATCACTAGACCCAACAACAGAATACATTTTATTTCTTTCCAAACACACTTAGGCTGTCGTAAATGGAATAAAATAGATAGAACATAATAAATAGGCCATAATCTTAACAATAAAAGAAGTATCAGTAATTTCAAAAGACTGACATCTTATAAGTGGTCTCTGCAATGGAGTAAAGTTAGAAATCTAACAATATAATGTCTATAAAAATGCCACATATTTGAAATTAAACCATACGATTCTAAAAAAATCCATTGTCAAAGGAAAAACACAGGGAGAAATTAGAAAATATTTTGAACTGAATGATAATAACAATAACATATCATATTTGTGGTATGCAGCTAAAATAATGTTTAGAGGGAAATGTAAACATTTTTTTTTTTTGAGACAAGGTCTTGCTCTGTTACCCAGGCTGGAGTGCAGGGGCATGGTCATGGCTCACTGTAGTGACAACCTCCTGGGCTCAAGTGATCCTCCTGTCCCAGCCTCCCAAGTAGCTGGGACCATGAGTACGTGCCACCATGCCTGGCTAATTTTTTCTGTTTGCTAGAGATGAGGTCTCACTATTTTGTCCAGGCTGGTATCCAACTCTTGGGCTCAAGTGATACTCCCACCTTGGCCTCCCAAAGTGCTGTGATTACAGGTGTGAGCCACCACACTCAGTGGAAATGCATACTTTTAATACTTGTGTTGTGAAAAAAGAAAGTTATAAAAATCAATTATAGAATTTTCCAAAATAAAACATAGGAAAAGAAAAGTAACTTGAGCTTAAAATAAATAGACATAAGAAAATAAAGATAATCCTTAGTTCCTATAACCACACAGGTAAGATTTCTGAAAACCAAATCCAGAGTCTCACCCTGTAAGTGGCTGAATTACAATGTAAATTGAATTGCCAACATCACAAGGCATTTTTCTGAAGAGAAGACATGGATTGGAAAAGAATAAAATCCCCAAAATTTGAATGGGGACATATGGGAACATCCCAGTGAAGTTGGGGGCACTGAACTTCTAAATTCTGCAGTTTTCTTTGCCAGTAGAAGCAGTCCTTTACTCCCGTATGAAGAGATTAGCTCTGCCTTCCTTGAAAAACCTGTAGTGGCCTCCCCTGATGTGACTGCCTTGCAAGGAACTGCTGAAACTCCTCAGGACCTATCTCTGTTACCTCTTTGCCTATAGACCTAAGTCCCAGTCAGCTTTAAGGGGTGAGGTGCAAAGCGTGACCTACAGGAATGTGCACTACACACTGAAAGAAGTGCGTGATTCTTCCAACTTACACAGACAGACTGTGGGAATGTGTGTGGAATGGATATTAAAGGTGTGTGATGATGGAAGGAACATAAAGTGGATCAGGCTGCAATTATTGATACAGGCTCACTAAGCAGGGGATACTGGACTCAGTGCTGACCCCTGAGGAGAGATGAAGTACTGTTTTTTGTTTTGTTTGTTTTCAGTTGGTTGGCTCACATTTGGAACCAAGGGTCACCTACACTAAATACATATGCAAAGCTAGAAATGCCTCCATATACTGTAGAAGAAGGCATCCAAAGGTTTAGGAATATTGAAATGCTTGAGTTAATTTGTCATTAACTCACCCACTCCAGGTGGGTCCAGAGGAGGCAGATTTTGCCATGACTATGCAAAATACATTTGAAGGGGAACCCTGGCATCCTTGAAGAGCTCTACAGTCGCTCTTCTCTATAGGTCATAAATTACAATGGGAACTGCTACCATCTAACTGGACTCTCTAAATGCAAAGAGATAATTGGATCTCAGGGTGGCAGGGGACAAGAGGCAGCACTTACTTGTCAAGACATTGTGGCTATGTCTTTGACGTAGTTTCCGAAATTGACAGAAGAGTCAAGGAGGTAGTCAGAAGTGCCTGGTTCTCAGAGACCTATGGCTTTGGCTACTTGATCATGGTATTCCTACAAAAGAAATAGACAAGATTTCTACTAATTCTTACTTGCTCTGTATGAGTGAGAGTTCCAGGTATAGTGGAGAGAACTCTACTTTGAATCCCCAGAGACTCATAACCTCCCAATCAATTCCAAAACTTGAGTTTGTGTACACACTCAGAACCCTCAACTGAATGACTGTGTTTCCTGGAGTAAGGACCTTATCACACTGACAAAAATTTCTCCCAGCCTTTCCCAAAGACAATTAACCAGGATGACCTTGCATGGGGGAGAGGGAAATCATCTGAATTTTCAGGGAGTACTGGATACTCCCTCTGAACTAATGCTAATTCCTAGAAATGCAAAACATCCACCACAGTTCACCAGTCAAAGTAGGGGTGTATGGAGGTCAAGTGATCAATGGAGTCAGCCTAAATCCATCTTACAGTAGATTCAGTGGGTCCCCAGACTCATCCTGTAATTATTTCTCCAGTCTGGAATGCATAAGTGGAACAGACATTTTCAGCAACTGACAGCATTCTCATATTAGAGCAGAAATAAAGGAAGATAAAGAGAGGACAAGTCGATAAAACAGAAGTGTCAAATAATAGAGAAAATGAATAAAGCCAAAAGTTCATTCTTTGCAAAGATTAATAAAATTAATCAGCCCCTGACAAAACTGATAACAAGAAAACATAAATTAGCAACATGATAAAAAAAGGAGATAGCATTTATAGATCCTACAGATATTGAAAGACACAATGGAATATTATGAGCAACTTTAATAAATTCAATAACTTAGATGTAATGGAGAATTTAATGACATGCACAATGTAATAAAATGACACAATGAGAAATTTAAAATCTTAATACCTCTGTATCTATTTAGAACTTAAATTTATTTCCAAAAATATTTTTACAAATAAAGTTCTAAGTCCAGATGGTTTCACTGAAGAATCATATCAAACATCCAGGGAAGAACTAATACCAATAATAAACTAACTCTTTTAAAAACCAAAGGAGGAAGAAACACTTCTTGATTCATTTTATACGCTCAGCAAAACTTGGATAGCAACTTCTCATAGCATCAGAAAAAAGACCAATATTCCAAACATACTTAGATGTAAAGATCTGTAACAAAATATTATCTAATTAAATCCAAAATATAAAAACGATAATATGTCTTGTCAAAGTGAGATTTATAAATAAGATTTGATTTATTATTCAAAGATCCATCATTATAATTCATCACATTAACAGAATAAAGGAGAAAAATATCATGTCAATAGCATTTAACAAAATTGAGGAGTCATTCATTATTAGAAAAAAAATCTCTTAGCAAACTGGGAATAAAAAGGAATCTTCTCAATTTGATAAAGGGAATATACAGAAAATCTATAGGTAACACCAGACAGTATTGCTTTCAATAAGCTTTCTGCACTTTATCTCATTTCTCCTTTTCTAGTGCTCCTATAATTCATATATTCCCATTTTTTATGGTATCCATATGTCCCTTATGCTTTCTTCAGTCTTTTCAAATTTGTTTTCTTTTAGTTCCTCTAACTATTTTCAAATGATCTATCTTTTTGTTCACTAATTCTTTCTTCTACATAATTGAGTCTGCTGTTGAAACCCCCTACTGTGTTATTTCATTCTGTCATTGTATTCTCCAGCTCTAGGATTTCTGTTCTGTTCTTTTTTATGGTTTCTATTTCTTTATTAAACTTCTCATTTTGTTCATGCATTGTTTTGTTACATTTATTTAGCTGTTTATCTGTATTTTCTGGTATCTCATTGAGCTTGTTTAAGATTTTTTTTTTTTTTAATTCTTTTTCAGCCAATTTGTACATATCCATTTGTGGGGAATGGAGTTGGTTATTGAAGCTTTATTAGTTTCCTTTGGTGGTGTCATGTTTGCTTGATTCTTTGTTATCTGAATAACCTTGCACTGATATCTGTGCATTTGAAGGGGCAACCTCCTCTTTCAGTCTTTACAGATTGGTTTGGCAGGTTAAAGTCTTTTCATTAGATCTCCAGCTGATAGGATTCCCTCTGGGATCATAGTTGAGTGGGATTGAATCAAAGTCTCATGTCTGATGCTGGGTCTACAGCAGAGACTGTGTAGTTGGTAGGCCTGTTACCAGGGGCCATAGTGTACATGGTTCTTATCTGGTTCTTGGTGGACTGGACTGCCTCCAGGCTAGTGCTGGGGTGAGGTTCTGCTTGTGTTCACAAATGGCAGCCTGTTACCATGTGCACTGATTGGTTTGGCTTCCTCCAGGTCTCTGAGAGGGCTCTTGGTGGATCATTGGATTGGTCCCTGCACTGGCTATACTGCCCTCGTCCATGGCTCAGAGGGGTTAGATCCAAGACACAAGGCTGTTTCAGAGTCCACAGCTAAGACAGATACCTTCAGGTTTGCCTTCAGGGTCACAAAGAGTTCCATCTCCTGGTGTTTCCTGCTGAGCGGGCGTGCTTGCAGACTGAAGTTGAGAAGGACTAGAGCCATTTATTGGACTATATCAAGATTCACAATGGAACTGAGGTCAAGTACAGCTAACATTATATGACATGGTAAAACACTGAGATTTCCCCCTAAGATGGAGAACAAAGCAAAGATATTCTCTTTTTCCATTTCTCTTCAGCACTGTACTAGAAATCCTAGCCACGAAAAAAAAAAAAAAAAAAAAAAAAAACACCTACAAGAAGAAATAAAAGGCATAAAAATTGGAAAGAAGGAAACAAAACTCTATTTGCAAGCAAAATGATTGTCTGTATCAAATGCATGTATAATCTACAAAAAGTCAAATTACATGTTTTAGGTTGTAGATTTTACTGTATATTAATTTTATTTCAAAATATTTATAAACATTGACATTTCAAGAAAAAAGTAGAAGAGGGGAAGACGAGGGACTCCTCTTATGCAAGATACTGGGATCTCTATAGCAATCTTCTAACTTTTCCACAGCATCTAAATAACCATATAATAGAGGATATGTCAGCTTTTCTGGTTATGAAACTCCCTCCACATGCATAGACTGAACAAGGATCTGGTTCTATCTAAATGTCCTCTTCTAGGTATATTGCTCCTACAGGTGTGTGGAGGATGGATTTAATGGCACGAGATGGGCAGCAGGCAATTGGAATGTGTTTTAATAATCCAGATGAGAAATAGCCTGAGCCAGGGCAATGGATTGCATAGATGAAAAAGAAGAAGTAAAATTTGTTTTAAAATGTCAAGACAGGCCAGACCCGGTGGCTCAAAATTGTAATCCCAGCACTTTGGGAGGCCAATACAGCCAGATCATGAGGTCAGGAGATCAAGACCATCCTGGCCAACATAGTGAAACCCCATCTCTACTGAAAATATAAAGAAAAATTAGCTGGGCATTGTGGTGGGGCACACCTGCAGCCCCAGCTACTCAAGAGGCTGAGGCAGGAGAACTGCTTGAACCTGGGAGGCAGAGGCTGCAATGAGCCGAGATCGCACCACTGCACTCCAACCTGGTGACAGAGTGAGACTCCATCTCAAAAAAAAAAAAAAGACAAGAACACAACTTCGTAAGGAAGAAGAAAGCTCTTTCATTTATTTATTTTGAATGTCAATACAAATAGGTAAGGCCATTTTCACTTTTCTCTCTGTTTATAGATGAAAACATTGATATCCAGAATTAAATGTGGTTGCATTTATGCACTGTTATTTCCTTAAAATGGTGTAACAAAAATTTTAATAAACTCACTTTATAAGGAAATTTTGGTATAAATCAAATACACAGAAAAAGTAAAACAGTTCATAATTCCAAAGCTGAAAGCCAATGAATTGTAAAATGTTTTTATACTATTTCCACAAGTTACCACCATATGAACAGGAAAACAGAAATACCAGCCCCCACTTTCAGTGTCCTAGAAATCATGTTGCTATTTACAGGTGTTGGAACTTCCAGGATAGAATTCCGTGTGTGGCTGGGAGGCTGGTATAAGCCAATTTGTTCCTTTTGGCAATTGTTGGGTTGTGACAGTGGAGGCCAGCAGCCTCCCAGGTTAGAGCTAGACAAGACCCGCCTCAGACTACTAGTTGGTCTGTCAAAATGAAAGGAAGGACATATTCTGCCAAGTGGACCCTTACTTAGTAGTAAGCAGGCTAAGGAGAGTTTGGGTGTCCTGCAGTACAATTCTGACAACAACTGTCTGGAGTTACTGTCAGATTCCACATGTTAGGAGCACTGTCCCCAACAAGACTGTCCCCGTTTCAGACACCAGCTATAACTTCAGGTCTCCAGACCATCTGTGCCCTGACCAACTAGCGACAAGTCTCACAACCCCTCTCAAACCCTCTCAGGCTCAACGATTCTCCAGAACAGAGGAGAGGAGAATCCAGAACAGAACAGCAACTTCTGGAACTCAGGAAGCTGCTACACTTAAAGTTACAGTTTTATTATAAAGGTTGCGAATCAGGACGAGCATAATGAAGAGACACATAGCACAGATTTGAGAAGGTCCCAAAAGCAGAGATCCCACACCCTCTTCCCATGAAATCAGAGCACATCACCCTCCCGACACATCGATGTGTTTATCAACCACAAAGTTCCTCTGAGCTTCCGTGTCCAGAGTTTTACTAGGGTTTCCCAACATAGTCATGGTTCGTCCGATTATTGACCAAGGATTAAACTCAGTCACCAACCCCCCTTCTCCTCCCTGGAGATCAGACTGGCTCAAAGTCCTAACCCCCTGAGATCACGTGGTTGGTCATTCCGGTGACCAGTTCCCATTCTGAGTGGTCTCATTAGCATAAATCAGATGCAATCCAAAAAGCCTCATGAATAACAAAGATGCCCCTATTACTCAGGAAATTCCAAGGACTCAGAGTCTTTCTCCCAGGAACTACGGACAAAGGCCAGTCCAATGCTTTATTACACAACACAGTTGCATACCTGTTCTCCTCAGCTTGGTGAGATCTCCTCTTTCTGTCCCCAGGCAACAATCAAGTTCCCTGCATAAATTCTGAGATCAACCAATAATGGGTCATGACAGAGTCCTCTGCCACATGGGGTGCCCAGAGGGCATGAGTTTGGATGTGGGGCCACCCCCGTAGAATCTGCCTGATTCTGATACTTCAACCGAGCAAGGTGCTGTGACTCAGTCTTTTTAGGTGACTACGTTTTTTGAATACCACTTACTTTATCTATGGAAAATTATTTCTAAAATGCCTTATGCTAGCTAATGAAGGTTTAGTATCTATTATAACAAAATAGAAAGCATTCTCTTTAACTACCTCTGATTATAAATTTCTGTTCAAATGCTGAGTGATTACCCCGGAGTATAGATGAAAGTCATTCATGTAGTCTTATGTGATAGTTAATATTGAGGGCAGCTTGATTGGACCGTAGGATGCAAACATTGTTTCTGGGTACGTCTGTGAGGGTGTTGCCAAAGCAGATTCACATTTGAGTCAGTTGACTGGGAGAGGCAGACTCACACTCAGTCTGGGCGGGCACCATCTAACAGCTGCCAGCATGGCTAGAATAAAGCAGGCAGAAGAGCAGGAAGGACTCGAGTTCCTGAGTCTTCCAGCCTCCATCTTTCTCCTGTGCTGCTGCTTCCTGCACAGGAACATCGGACTAGAACATCAAACTCCGAGTTCTTCAGCTTTTGGACTCTTGGACTTACACCAGTGCTTTGCCAGGGGCTCTTGGGCCCCGGCCACAGACTGAAGACAGATCCGTCACCTTCCCTACTTTTGAGGTGTTGGGACTTGGACCGGCTTCCTTGTTCCTCAGCTTGCAGACGGCCTATTGTGGGCCTTCACCTCGTGATCATGTGCATCAATGCTCCTTAATAAACTCCCCTTCATACATCCATTTATCTCCTATCAGTCCTGGCCCTCTAGAGAACTCTGACTAATACAACATGAAGTTACACTTCCTATTCTGAAGTTTTTAAGTAGTTTACCTCATAGACAATGGAACACTCTTGTACTATTATTTTAATACAGTGACATTATAATTTAAAATTATTTTTGTATTAGTAATGCCATCTATGTGTTTATTGGTGTGGCTCATGCTATGGCTGAAAAAAAATGTACTTGGAAAATCAACTTTGAAATAGAAATTCCGTGCACTAAAGTGCTATGAAGATGGGCACACATACATACCATGTTGCCACATGCTGGTAATCAAGACGAGAGGACCCTGTAAAGTATCAGAGTTCAAGGTGAAAAGCAGTAGTAAAGAAAGTGCTCACAATCATTGCAGTGTCAGAAGAGAAACCTTGGCCAATTAAGTTTAACAGAGTTTAACTGAAGAAAGAATAATTTGCCAATCAGGCAGCCTCCAGAGCCAGAGTAGGCTCAGAGAGATTCCAGCACAGCTAAGTGGTGGAAGAAGATTTATGGGCAGAAAAAAAAAAGCGATGTACAGGAAACAGAAGTGAGATACACAAACAGCCAGATAGGTTACAGAGTAGCGTTTGATTTATTTGAACAAATTTGGAACAGCTACTCCCCCTAGGCCAAAACTCAGCAATTGGCACAAGAGAAGTGTTAAGCCTAAAGCCGCCTCCTTACCCGCTTTAAGTTTGGCCTAAAGATTTCTCTGCACATGGTGAATTATAGCCTACACGGAGTCGTTAACAGACTGTAACCTACTCTTGTGCCAATCACCAAGTTTTAGCCAATCACTCATGGCCAGTTGTTCAAACCATGTTCAAATAAGGCAAACACCAAGCTGTAATCACTCGGCTGTTTCTGCACCTCACTTCTGTTTTCTATGTGTCACTTTCCTTTTTCTGTCCATAAATCTTCTTCCACCATGTGGCTGTGGTGGAATCTTCCTGCGCCTACTGTGGCTCAGGAGGCTGTCCGATTCATGAATTGTTCTTCGCTCAATTAAATTCCTTTAAATTTAATTTGGCTAAGGTTTTTAACAGTAGGTTACAATCTGTTTACACCTCCGTTTAGGTCATGGCTCACCGTGTACAGAGAAACCTTTAGGCCAAATTTAAAGTATGTGAGGAGGCAGCTTCAGGCTAGACTTGATTTAACACTAGGTTTAGGTAAACACAATTTATATTTATTTCTATTCGGATAATAGTCTTTATTTGTGCATGTTTTACATTAAACAAGGTCTCCAAGAGCACATTCCTTATGAGTACAGCTACCTTCCAATTGACTAAATAGGAACACATGGACACTAAGTGGAATAGCTAGAAACAGTTCATCGGACTCCTGATCTCACATCTGGGCATCATATTGGCTACTTTGTGGTGGGAACCGGGGTCCTCTCTTTATTACTGTGAGTCATCACTGGGTGAGACCAGCTGTCAGCTTTTAGAGGGATCCCAGGTTCCTTCCTGCTGCAGCTCTCTCCAGGATAGAAAAGGCTGAGACCCATCCCACCAAACTCAAGTCAGTAAGTTCTGGGCTGATACTGGGTATCTATCTATCTATCATCTATCATGTATCTATCATCTTTCTATTATCCATCTATCATCTATCTATTATCTATCATCTATCCATCATCTGTTTATCTATCACCTATCATCTATCTATCATCTATCTATCCATCTATCTTCTATCATCTATCGTCTACTATCTATCAATCATCTATTTATCTATCACCTATCATCTATCTATCAATCTATCATCTATCTATCCATCTATCATCTATCATCTATCTATCATCTATCTATCATCTATCTATCTATCCATCTATCATGTATCTATCATCTTTCTATTATCCATCTATCATTTATCTATTAGCTTTCCATCTATCATCTATCTATCCATCTATCATCTATCTATTATCTATCATCTATCCATCATCTATTTATCTATCACCTATCATCTATCTATCAATCTATCATCTATCTATCCATCTATCATCTATCATCTATCTATCTATCATCTATCAATCGTCTATTTATCTATCACCTATCATCTATCTATCAATCTATCATCTATCTATCCATATATCATCTATCTATCTATCATCTATCAATCATCTATCTATCACCTATCATCTATCCATCTATCATCTATCATCTACCTATTTATCATCTATCTATCTATCATCTATCAATCATCTATTTATCTATCACCTATCATGAAACCACCAGAACCACCACATAGACTGCGGAACATTGGACCATCACCCAAAGTATAAATATATAAGTCTATAAATAATAAACTATTGAATAAATAAATGCATACACAATAAACTACTGAATCAATAAATACAATAAACAATAAACTATTGGATACATAAATACATTCATACACAGGGAGAAGTGACAGATCTTCCTTACAAAAGAATTTCAGAAAATATACATTGATGCTCCCCGTTCTGGAGGAGGAACTTAATCCTCACTCCTCTCCACTGAGGCTGGGACAGAGCTACAGACTCATTTCCAAAGAACAGAGTGGGGAAAGGGAAAAACAGCAACGGTGCAATGGGAAAACCCGGCAAACTCGACATTAACCAGCCCGTGAAGGTTAATATCACGTGAGGTGTCCTGTGGGTCTCACATTCCTCCTCTTACAGAGAGGTGGGAGGGGCACTTTGTTCTGTGATATTCTTTCCAAAAACTCCTAACTCCACGTAGTCAAGAGAAAACGCAGGCTGGCAAATATTCCTTGAGATTATAAAGGTCAGAAAAAACAGGGGTAGACCAAGAAACCAGAGGCCACTAGGGAGAAACGACAACGAAGTGTAACGTGGGGTCCTGGATGGGGTGCCGGAACGCGGGAGGCAGCAGGGAAAGCATCAGCGCATTCAAACAGCCTCTGGTTTAGTTCACAGTATTCTGTCAATGTTAATTTCTGAGTTTTGGTACTATGGTTATGTACGATGTTAACACTGGGGAAAGGTGAGTACGGTTTATGGGGCACTCTGCATTACTTTTGCAAATTTTCAGTACACCTAAAATATGTTCAAAATTAAAAGTTGGGGCCGGGCGCGGTGGCTCACGCCTGTAATCCCAGCACTTTGGGAGGCCGAGGTGGGGGGATCACGAGGTCAGGAGATCGAGACCATCCTGGTCAACATGGTGAAACCCCGTCTCTACTAAAAATACAAAAAATTAGCTGGGCATGGTGGCGCGTGCCTGTAATCCCGGCTACTCAGGAGGCTGAGGCAGGAGAATTGCCTGAACCCAGGAGGCGGAGGTTGTGGTGAGCCGAGATCGCGCCATTGCACTCCAGCCTGGGTAACAAGAGTGAAACTCTGTCTCAAAAAAAAAAAAAAAAAAAAAAAAAAAAAAAAAAAAAAAAAAAAAAAATTAAAAGCTAAAAATATTAAATTGAAAGCAGAAGCCTGGTCATCAGAAACAGAATCCTCGAGAATACAAAACAATGGAGTAATAATTGCCCTCTGTTTAGAAGCTAGAAGAGAAGGTTGTTTCAAATACATGCAACCTACTACTATAAGAATTAAATCTACACCCACTCTCGCCATAGGAAAGTTTCTATGTCTCTTTACTAAAACAGGCTAAAAGATTTTCTGTAATACCAACCTATTTGTTCCCATGACAAATAGTTTATAATCCTGTAACCAAAATCAAAAACAAAAAAATCTTACTAATGGAAACCATGAGTGCTGTAGAAAGCTGTTCACCTGAAGATACAAGCTCTGATTTTCAGAGAAGTTCGGCCACACTCTCCCTCCTTTGGGAAGATGAGTCATTAACCTCTTCTGATGTTCAACACTGACGTCATTCTAATTTGCTCAGACAGCATAGAAAGACGGTACAGATTTTCTCAGAAATAGAATATGACTTACAGTCATTTCTTCTTATTAAAAAGTAAATTGAAAGTTAAAACAGTGTCTCATATATTATTGGAACTATAGCTCAGTACATCGGTTCTTCTTGACAACTGAGAGGATAGATATGCAAAAAAAAAAAAAAAAAAAAAAAAAAAACAGAACACAGAGGCTTAGTAACCAGAATGTGTGAGAAACACCAAAATCAACCAGGGAAAAGGTAAGAGAAAGGGCAACAAATACGAACAGTCAAGCAACAGCCAAAGACCTTACAAAAGATACTCAAGCTCATAATAAATCAAGGAAAGCCAAATGCAAACAACGAAGACACCGTTTTCTCCTCCCTCAGCTGGCAGGAGAAGCTCTCACAGAGTGCTGCTGGGAGTGTAAATTAGTAAAGCCTCTTTGAAGAGCAACGTGGTATTATCTCGTAAAGTTGAGAACACACCTAACTCCTGCACCTAGCAGGTTCATTCCCGGGGACTTACCTGGAGAAGCACTGCAGTCTTCACTGCTTCTGACACTGACAAATGGCTTACTCTGGTCAAGTTATTTAATTGCTCAGCATGCATCCGCGTCTTGTCTGTAAAATGAGGGTAACATTAGTGCCTTTCTCATAGGGTTATCATATCCATGATATGATATCGAATGAGTTAATTTACGTAAAACAAGATCTTTTACAAACAGTGTCTGCTCCCATAGTAGACACCATAAAAATGGTAGACTACCTCTGTATCTCAGGCCCCATCAGTGGAGGTGATAAAAATCTTGGCAGGCCACAGTCCACTGTGCCCTAAAGATGTTCTCATATATTTGCTTGTGCAAGGAGACAGGCACATGGAGATTTACTGCAGCAGTGTTTGCAACAGCAACAAATTAGAAATAATCTAAATGTCAATTAACAAGGGTATCAATCAATGATGTCAGTATTTATGTAATGGAACACTATACATCTGTTTAAGAGCGTGAACTAGACTTCAGTGTCTAGTTCTTGAACAATCTCAAGAGCAATCTTAAGTGAGATTAAAAAAACAAGCTACAGATGAAAGCATGCATAATAAAATGTTAATATGTAAACACACCGCCCAGCACTCTCCATAATAACAGTACCAACGCCATGAAAATTACAAATACCAAAATTAGGACTGCGGGGCTTCAACTCTGTCTATAATGTTCTATTTCCCTACAAAGTGGATATATATACACATATATAAAACTACACACATGTATATATTTAAAATGTTACCATCTTACAAACGTGAGGGTTGGTTCGTGGATGTTGTTTTTATCATGGGCTCTGATTTTCTATAGGTCAGAAACATATTATAATTTTGTTTTTAAAAAGTCAGCAGGCCTTGGAGATGAATTGAACATGTGGGTGGTAAGGGAGAGAGAAGGGTCTTGGGTGACTCCCAAGGTTCTGCCTTAAATGACGGAGTGGTACCATTTGTCAAGATCAGGACTCTAGGAGACTTGCCATCTTTAAGCAATCACTTCATCATATAAATCAGAAAAAGGAGGGAAGTTAACCTAATTCAAACCATAATCCAAGGTAACAAAGGAACTTTATCTTCAAAACAGAACTAGGGAAGTGATCTCAGTACAGCCGTCAAGAATGAGCAATTCTGAGTCCTGGCTCAAATTCTCTGGTACAAATGACCTAATGTTCTTTCTTTATGTCTTTGCCAGATAAGTAGAAATCATCATGTATGCAGAGAGAAGTAAGATGGATTATTTAATAATTATAAAAGAGTTGAAATGTAAAAACTCATTTAAAATCAATAAAAACTGTTTAGTGATTTTAAAAGAAAACTGGAAAAAATGGTTAGCCAAAGGAATATGTTTAAGTTTACACTTAAAATGTGCAATATGAAGGAAAAATGTAATAGTATGTAAACTGAAAATGTCTTGAGAAAGAATTGCCACATCTCGGTTGCTCCTGGATGGGGATAAACTGCTTTGAAGAAAGGAGCTGGGAGCTCAGAATTACATCATTGTGAACAGATTGTAGAGATAATCAACCTGACCTCTTCACTTTGGAGGAAGTTGAGCAGCATTCAGGTGAAGGAACTTAGCTGAGGGAACATGAAAGATGGTAGAGTCTACAGTAGACATCATCTTCCGTAATAACACTTTCTCACATTTTATTCTGCTTCTCCTCCCCTCACTATAGTTTATTACTTGCCAGTAAAATATTGATTACTTGCTTTTAATGGTTCAGGCCCATAATTTCTTATTGAAAACTGTCGGGGTCAGTTATGTTTTGGAATTGAGGTGTTTTCCTGACGTGCGAGAGGTAACATGGTCCATATAGAGTATGTTGCATAAATGCCTGCGGTGTTCCTTTACCACTTCCTTGATTTCATTCATCAGGGTTTTGTGGTTTTCCTCTTAATGATCGTATACATACTTTGTTAGATGTGCAATTGACTATGTCACTTTTGGGGATGCTAATCTAAATAATATTGTATTTTTAATTTCAAACCATGCTTGTTCATTGCTGGCATATAGGAAAGCGATTGAGTTTTGTATATAAACCTTGAATTTAACCACCTTTCTATAATTGCTTAATAGTTTCAGAAGGGTTTGTTGTTGTTGAGCCTGTTAGATTTTCTACATAGAAGATTGTGTCATCTGTAAACAAAGGCAGTTTACTTTCTTCCTTCCTAATCTACATACCTTTTCTTCTCTTTCTCTCGTTGCATAGCTAGCACTGGGTAGGATGTTGAAACGGAGCAGTGAGAGAAGGAACACTTGCTTTGCTCCTCAGTTCAGTAGAAAAGCTTAGAGTTTCCCACCATTAAGAGTGTTGGCTACAGGATTTTTGTAGATATTGTTTATCAGTTTGAGGAAATTTCACTCTATTCCTAGTTTACTGAGAGTTTTTAGTGTAAATAGGAGTTGGATTTTGTCAGATGCTTTTTCTGCATCTATTGACATGATCGTGTGATTTGTTTCTTATTTAGCCTGTTGACACGATAGATTACATTAATTGATTTTCAAAAGTTAAACCAGTTTTGCATACCTGGGGTAAATCCCACTTGGTCATGATTTATAATTATTTTTGTACATTGTTGGATTTGATTTGTTAGCATTTCACTGAGTATTTTTGCATCTATGTTTATGAGAGTGTAGAGAACTGGTATGATTTCTTTCTTAAATGTTAGAATTCACCAGTGAATCTATCTGTGCCTGGTGTTTTCTGTTTTGAAAGGTTATTAATTGTCTCTTTGATTTTTAAAACAGATGGCTTACTCAGATTGTCTATATCTTCTTGTGTGAGTTTTGGCAGATTATATCATTCAAATATTGGTCCATTTCATCTAGGTCATCAAAACGTAGACATAGAGTTGTTCATACCATTTCTTTGTAATTTTATTTTTATTTTTATTTGACTGTAAATATAATCATCTTTATTGTAATTTTAATGTCCATGGGATCTGTAGTAAAGTCCCTTATTTCATTTCTGATAGTAATAATTTGTGCCCTCTTTCTTTTCTTCATAGTTACCTAGCTAAAGGCTTATTAATTATATTGATTTTTCCAAAGAACCAGTTTTTTGTTTTATTGGTCTTCTCTATTATAAATTTCTTATTTTCAATTTCATTGATTTCTGCCTTTAATTCTTATTATTTCTTTACTTCTGCTTACTTTGAATTTTGCTTTTTTTCCCTTTAGTTTCCGAAAGTGAAAACTTAGACAATTGATTTTAGATCTTCCTGCTTTTCTAGAATATTTATTTAACGCTGTAAATTTCCCCCT
Organism: Saguinus oedipus; assembly: GCA_031835075.1. NCBI lineage: Eukaryota > Metazoa > Chordata > Mammalia > Primates > Cebidae > Saguinus > Saguinus oedipus. The sequence continues at coordinate 5,560,514 of CM063171.1, read as the reverse complement.
AAGGACTGTTTTGTTGCCTTCCAAATAGCTGGGACTACAGGCGTGTGCCACCACACTCAGCTAATTTTTCTATTTTTAGTAGACACAGGGTTTCACCATGTTGCCAAGGCTGGTCTCAAATGTCTAACCTCAAGTGGTCCTCCTGACTTGGCCTCCCAAATTGTGGAGATGATAAGCATGAGCCACTGGGCCCCGCCTATCACCTGAGAGACTTTTTAATCTGCCTAACAAGATAATCTTTATTCATTATACATTTCCTCCCCTCACCCTCCCACAATTTGTGTCACCACCTCCCCTCAGAAGCCCCAATCTCCCATTCCTTTCTGAAGCTCAAAACGCTGTATAAGCTTCAATCATCTGAACTTTCCTGGTGTCTCATATTCTGTGGGACTCCTGTGTGTATGGACATAATTAAATGTGATTTTTCTCTTGTTAATCTGTCTTATGTCAATTTAACTTATAGCTAAAGAACCTACAAAGCTGAAGGGAAATCATTTTTGCTCCCCTACAATATAAAATACATATATTTTACACACTTTAAGAAATAAATGAGGGGGTGAAAATATGAGTAAGTGGTAAACAATTGTTTAAAACTGAAGCATATATTTTAAAAATAAAAGTTACAAAACTGAAAAGTAAAATAAACACAATAACAGAAAATTAGACAAAGCTAAATAAGGCATTAATAAACTGGAAGATAGATCTGAGAAAATTATGCAGAATATAGTACAAACAGAGAAAGAGAAAGAAAACATGGAAGAAAGGTTGGGAAACTTGGAAGATAGACTGAAAACATCTAATAAACATTTAAGCATAATTGCTAATGTAGAAGAGAAAGTGGTAAAGTAATATATGAAGAGATGGCAGCTGAGAATTTCCCAGAAGGGATGAAGGACAGCTGTCTAATTCAGGAAGCTCAATACACTCCCAACAGAAGAAATTAAAAGTAATACTCATCTAGGCAGATCATAGTGAAATTGCAGAACACCAAAGACGGAAAGAAAAATTGTAAAAGCAGACATAGTGAAACAAGAGATTGCTCAGCAGAAACAAAAATTAGAAAAACAAATTATTACTCAGTAGCAACAAGGGAGGCCAGAAGGCAATGGAGCCATATCTTTGAGGTGCTAAATGTGTGCTCAGGGAAAATAACTTTGAAGATTAGAACAAAATAAAAGTTTTTTTTTTTCTTTTAACCTTTCAATTCAGGGGTAAATACGCAGGTTTGATCTAAAGGTAAATTGTGTGTCATAGGAGTTTGGTGTACAGATTATTTCATCATCTAGGTAATAAGCATAGTACCCAATAGGTAGTTTTTCAATCCTCTCCCTTGACCCACCCTCCACCATCAAGTAGGCCCTGGAAAAAGTATTTTTAAACAAACTGAAAAAGTTTGCCTAATAGATGTGTGGGAATTCACTCAGGGTGGTGGCAAAAATATTAAGGGAAAAATATTAGAGAAAGTTATAGAATATAGTCTCAAACCTTATTGGAAGGCCTAAGGGTTTTTTTCTATAGTTTTTAGCTGAAGGCAGCCAGAGTCTCTTTGTAGGAGCCGGAGAGATTAGGGCGCAAAGACAAAGGAATGTGAGTAGTTTACCTAACTAACTTGTTTACTCGTGGTCTTAAAACTAACCTTTGAACTGGATTGCCCTCTCCAGGGAGGTCAACCAGGGATATTACCCACTAATGGTGTTTGCTTTGGGCATTGGAACCTGTCCTTTAATTTTTCACCTCTAGTGGTGTTGACTCAAGCCTTAGTCAATTAAACTTTACTAAATAAATGCAAGTCTCACTGGCTGGTAGGGGCCAGTGGCTGCCATCTGTTTACAGCAGTCTCCGTAAGTCTGTAAGCAGCCACTGACCCTCAGCAGAACTGGCAAAGCATAATATCTGTGTGTGAGTGTGCTTTATTCATCAGTCACTGGGTCAGGGTCTGCAGGACAGACCCCTGCACGTGGTCACCCTAACACAGATCCTCATTAAAATAAATTCTAAAGGATGTGCTTTAGGCATGAGGCAACTTAGCCCATTTAGAAAGTTTGAGATACAAGAAGGAATTTAAAAAACGGTAAGTATGCAGCCACATCAAAAGAAATATCAGTTAAAGTGATATTAATAATTAAGAATTTAAGGAAAACTCATAACTAGAGGTAAAGAGAAGTTGTAATCAAAAGCCTTAATTTACTAAGAAAATGGGTCAGTTCCAACCTTCCAATAACTTAGTAGTAGGGTCTCAAAAGAGATGAAGCAAAAACGGAACTACAAGAAGGGACTGGGAGATTCCAAAACATCCCTCCAAGTAACTGATAATTCAAAATCATTTAAAATGCATATTTAACAGCATAATCAACAGAAGTAGTCTTATGGATAGATACCAAACATGACGCCAAAGAAGCAGAGAATTCATATTCTTTCCAAGTATACATGGAACCGCTATGAAAAATGGACAGTAAAAGAACTCGACAGATTTCAAACTTGGTATCAAACAACCCATATTCTCGTGCCATGGCTAATTAAGTTTTAAATCAACAGTAAAAAGGTAAGTTTCTAATTACTTTTCTAATAATAACCTAAAGATCTGTCATACGCAGCATTAAACCAAAGTCATTCCTCCTCATCCTCACTGAGCCCTGCCTGTATCCCTGTGTTCCTAAGTCGGCTGTTTGGCATCTGCGGCTGATTTTTCTGCATGCAGCCTTAATTAGACGCACATGATTACCGTATTAGACATTTTACCTCATTGGAAGCAACCTCTTTAGGAGAGAAGTCATACATCGTACACTCTGAGGTGCCAGGAGCAAATATTGTGTGGGGGAACCCAGAACTCTCTAGCAGAGAAAATGAATCCTCATTCCCAGTTGAGAGCAATCTTGGGTGACACGTGGTTTGAACACAGCTTGTCTAGGTAAGCAATGGCCATTGTTTTAGATGCCACATGCCCCACTAAGAGACTTAGAATTTTGGGGATTCTGTTTTTTTATAGTGTCCGTTCTGATAACTTATCGGCCTTTCTTTCCACAAAGTAGAAGATTTCTGCCTTCTCTGCCTTCTTTCCTTCAAAGGCAGAGAAGGTTGTTTAAAATGTTACAGTGACCATGGTTAGGTTAAAAAAGACCTAGGTTTGAATGGCGTATTTTACTACGGAAGTGTGATCCCTGAAGATGCTGGTGGAATCTGCCCACCGAGGCCTGCGCTGAGGATGAGAGCAGGCATGGTCCCTCTCATTGTCAACCTGCTAGGTCAGCCCTGGATACCATTTTTAAACAGTGTTTTCCTCTAGCCATACCCACAGGCATGCAAAATGGCCTCAGTTCTACGAAGAGCTGTCTCCCTCTAGTGGCCAAATATTTTTAAAAGAAGAACCCTGCAAAAGACTGCGGTCACTAAGGACATAAAACATTTACACTTGAATTTGGAAGTATTACTATAGCATATAATTTTATAAATCTCCTCACTATGAATCTGGGAATGATTATGTCAATTTCAAAAGGTTACTGTGAGAACTAATCTGAGTATCACCAAATGAGATCAGCGAGGAGGTGAGACGTCACACTGGGAGGCTTGCTCACTACTGTTACTGGTTTTGGCACAAGAGTTTAGAAGTAAAATGGTGAGTGATGGCAGATCATGCACCCTCATTGACACTCCCAAATAGCTGAAGCCAAGGACTTCAAAATGTCACAGGCCTCCTGACAAGCTGGAGCTGCCCTGTGGTAGACACAATGATGGGCTCCCGTGACCGGAGGAACGCCAGGGTCCTTGGTCTGCACCAGTTTGAATAAAACGACATGGACACATGAGTGGTTTTAAGGAGTGGAGAATTTAATAGGCAAGAAAGAAGGAGGAGGCTTCCCCCGTACAGAGACAGAAGGAGGGATCTCCAGGCTGAAAGGAGGAACCCCGAGTGCTGTGGAAAACAGCCAGTGATATAAGGAGGTTGGAGGAGGTGGTGTCTGATTTGCAGAGGGTTTGGGGATTGGTATCACTGGATGTGTCATTCATGTTGTGGAGGGGGGACTGACCTTCCCACCCTAGTCCTTTAATAAACAAATGCAGGGTGCCACGATGTTCTACACACGTGGGGATATGTGGGGGCAGCTATGTTGCCAGGCCCATGTGGAGACAAGAAGACGATGGGAAGTGCCATGTTTCGGTGGACCCAGTTTGCAACAGCCAGTATTTGCATAGCAAAGCTTGTCCCCACCCAAGAGCAGAGGCTTTCCTGCTAGACGAGCAAAAAAAAACTAAGGATGCTTTTTTCTATCTGCCTAAAATAATTCCTTAATAACTCCTATAACATAATGGCCCCTCAAAGATGTTCACATCCTATCCCTAGAGCCTGTAGATGAAGTAGGTTCCGTGGAAAAGGGGAATTAAAGTAGCAGACGTAATTAAAAGTTGACAGGGGATCATCCCAGATTATTGGAGTCCATCCAGCGGAATCACAAGGGCCTTAATGTGGAAGAGGGAAGAAGAGGAGGTCAGAGTAAGGTGTCATGCAAATAACTGGAAGACCTTGCAGGGCTGCTGCTGCCTGCAGCGAGAGGGAGAGAGGGGATCCCGTGGGCAGCTGGAGGGGTCAAGGAAAAGGGTTCTGCCCTAGAGTCCCCCAGAAAGAAACCTAGCCCTGCCGACACTTCAGCCCGGAAGACCCGTTTTGGACTTGTGACATCCAGAGCGTAACATAATACATTTGTGTTGTTTTGAGCCTTCGATTTCTGATACGTTTGTTAAGAACAGCAGTAGGAAACTATTTATGCTGTATTTGCTCTTCTGGAAGAGATGGGAACCATTGATGGACTTTGAAGTCACTCTTCCTAGTCAGAAGTTTAGACCCGCCAGGAAGCCTCACTTGTACCACGGGCTCAGAAGTCTCTCATCCGACTGAGATTCAGACTCCAGAAGATGGACCCCCCATAGTCTTGTTCCTCAGTGCTCCTTCCCATATTGAGAGGAGCTGGCCATGCCATTCTCCCTAAGACTGGCCAGGGATTAAGTATATTTTCATGCTAAATATCTTCCTTCTCTTGTAGTATGTTGGTTTCCTCCAGCACTACACATTCTGTGAATCTATATATTCGTAGCTTTTCAAGCAATTGATAAAACACCGAAACTTTTGCCTCTGCTTCTGCATCTATTTCATGATGAGTCCCATCAAAACAAGAGCCAGCTCTTTCCCACGCTGCAAGATGGTGAGTGAAAAACTGAGAAGCTGAAAGCTAAGGAAAGAAACCTGTAGCCAAGAAGGCTGATGCCAGTGGCGAGATTAAGGAGGGTAATCTCAAACCCAAAGAGCCCAGGAGGGGGGATGCCCCTCTGCAGCAGAAACCCTGTCCCATCAGGGGAATGGGCAGATAGTTTTGACCTGCTTGTCATCAAGAAAAGGCATGCACAAGGGGAAGCATTCAGCCGCTAACTCCAGAGCGGAAAAAGGAGAAAGTTCTTGCTGCTGTCACGAAATCATCTGGGGTTAACCGTGGAGGTGCCTGGGTGGTTAAACTTCACGAAATGCCTGTATGCGCCGACTGAAGATATGTCTTGAAGTGTGGGACCCTGGCAAGAAACCCTTCAGTCAGCGCGTGGGAAGGCTGCAGGCAGCGTGCTCCCGGGACCCTTCCAGTCATCCTCACTGGGCATCACAGAGCCCAGAGGGTGGTTTTCCTGAGCTGAGCAGTCACTAGACCTCTGGTCCTCAACTGAGCTCCTCTGCATAGAACACCAGAAATTCGTCACCACCACCTCCAACAGAGCTGCTATCAGCAGTGTGAAAATCCCCACGTCTCCCTCCTGCACACGCACAGACACTGGGAAGGCGAGCGCTTCCACACAGAAAAATGCGGCTCACGCAGCAGCGCAAGGCAGATCGAAAGCTGTGGACTCGCAAATTCTGCCCCCAACCAAAGTTAGCCCTAGGGCTGCCTTGGTTCTGTGCTCTCACTCAGAAACACAACTCATCCTCACCGACTGCAGTTCTCAATTTCTTGCAAAGAACCTAATTAAATGATGGATGCATTTCAAACCGACCAGCCAATCAAGTCTGGCTGCTTCTCGCAGAAGCTTCCAGCCCTCTCCCTGGATGGGAGCCCAGTCCTTGCTGCTGAGTGGAGGAGCAGGGGCAGAAACCGTGAGTGCTGTCCCCAGCTGTCCCCAGCCCGCCTTCCACGCCCAACTCCCGCTGCACCTAGGAGGCCACCACTGTGGGCTCCTCGGGACACACACACATTGCCCCAGGACAGCGTGAGCAGAAGGGCCTGGTCCTGCCGGCTTCCGGAGAACAAAGGTCCTGAGTCAGGGCTGCTCGCTGAAGGCTGCAGGCCGGGCCCTCGACCCAGGCGACATCACACTTCTGGCTTTCTTCACCCAGTTTCCAATGCAGAGGAGCCTTTGAGCTGCAAAATGTGATGCTGTATTTCATTAAACCCTAAAGATCCCAAATGACTACGCCTGTGCTTCTGAGGGGTTTCTTAAGGGTGATGTGTTTCCAGGATGAGTTACAATACCTTTTGCCCCCCAAGTGAGACTACGTTGTATGTGCCACTCTAGTTCGGCCTGCGAGGCTGTAGTGGGGGCTCATACACGATGTGTGTGTGTGTGTGTGTGTGTGTGTGTGTGTGGTCACTGCCATGTACTTTGCCTGAGACTTTCTGGAGGACTTTGCTGTCAAAATTCGCACTGGGCCTGCACAGGGAGTAAGTCCCCTCTTCCAGCCTCCTTCCAGGCTCAAAACCACTGTGGAAAAGTTTAATCGTGCGTCTGACGCCACCGCATCTTGTTTCTATGGAAACCCAGGCTGCTACATAAGCCTAACTCTAGCCCACCTTCACTAGCAATTTTAAAAGAGATTTTCTCCTTCCCTGGGTATTAACCTTTCACTTGCAGACACGAGGATGGCTTTGTGGCTCGTAGAATGTCCGTATGCAAGAACTCACAGACCCACGTCCAAAACAGCCATTTCAAAGCTGTGGTCTCAGACATGGAGGCCCACTCAGCCGAGAAGACAAGCTCGATGCCTTCTCCAAGAAGGACCAAGGGCACCGGAGAAGGGCCAGCTGGCAGGACTGCTGGTGCCCCAGGGTGCACAGGCCCAGGTCGGGATCGATGGGCAATGCTTGCCACAGGCTTGGGGGAAGGCGCTGCAAAGGCACGGGCTCCCTCGAATTGAACACCTCGTGTCTACTTCACAGCACAGCGAGGTATTCAGTCTGTTATTTACTTGGACTCCCAAAGCAAGATGGTAGAAGCCACTTCTGACCCTCCCAGAGAACAAGACCCTTCTAGAATCAGGTTCCTCGGGGCTTGGGCGCTGGCATCTCAGTCCCTTCATTTGGATCAGAAATATGTTTCTCTTGAGCATCTGACACAGACCATTGAGAGCCCTGATATGAAACAGGGGCCTATTCTGTTGGGAGAAGCAGCAAAGGGGAAAGAACTTGCAGAGGGCCCACAGCAATTGGTTATGAGTAACATACAAACTGGGAACGACAAACGCGGCAAACTGGGGAGGCCTCTGGGGAGGCAGACTTCTCCACGCCTCATGTTCCCGTGCAGGGTGACCCTGGCTCTGTTACCGTAAACATTGAGCTCAAGGACGTAAAACCCCTTCACAGCCCTAAGACGTAACCAGACTTGTAGGCTCCTTGTAAGGCCCCCGTTCCACCAGCTGCACATAGATAACAGGCTGAAGAGAACCACGTGTTCTTGTTTTGTGAAACTCAGAAACCACCACTGTTATCAATCTTTAGAATGACACACCAGTTCCGGCCACGGATTCACTTCCGGCTCACTGATTCCGTTCTGGCCACGGATTCACTTCCGGCTCACTGATTCTGTTCCAGCCACCGATTCTATTCCAGCCACTGATTCACTTCCGGCTCGCTGATTCACCCCATCATCATGTCATCCTATCCCCACCATCACTCCACCGCCTACCCTATAGATCAAAGCGATTGTAACCAATAAATACTCTGAGAGATCAGAGCTTGGGGATTTTAGTGCCTCCAGTGCAAGTGACGGCCCCCTGGTCCCACTTTGCATTCTTAACCTTTTTCTCATTCCTTCATCACCACTGAACTCGGCGTACCCATGGGTGGGGTATGGGGCTGGTTCCCTACATATTTTCCCAGGAGCAGGGGCAAGGAGTGTCTGATTTCCCTTTCCCGAACCTGGGGGCCCTAGGAGGACTCATTAGGAATGCTTTTGTTGTTACTGCAAGTGAAGGAAAGCTGACTTGAATTAGCTTAGGCAAAGGTTGAGAGTAACTGGCAGTGGCATCCCACCAAAAAGACCCTGTGGAAGCCACTGCTACAGCCTCAGGGACCGGACCAGCAAGCACAAATGGCTAAGTCATCTCGCCTGGTGCACAAAAGGTATGGTGAATTATTCTGGAAACACATCACCCTTAAGAAACGCTTCAGAAGCACAGGCGTACTACTTTGGAGTCTTTGGGGCTTAAAGAAATAAGTGTCACACTCTTCAGGCTTAAAGCCTCCCATTCATTGGAGACTCAATGAAGAAACCCAGAGACCCAGGCATGGTGGGTGCCTGTAGTTCCAGCTACTCAGGGGGCTGGGGTGGGAGGCCCTCTTGAGCCCAGGAGTTTGAGCCCAGCCTGGGCAACATATCGAGACTGGAGACAAAGGAGGAAGAAAGGAGGGAAGAGAGGGAGGGAGGGGGAGGGCGGGCAGGCAGGCAAGGGAGGGGAGTTGAGATGTTGCCTCTTTTTTTTTTTTTTTTGAGATGGAGTCTTGTTCTGTTGCCCAGGCTGGAGTACAGTGGCACAAACTCAGCTCAGTGCAAACTCTGCCTCCCAGGTTCAAGTGAGCCTCCTGCCTCAGCCTCCTGAGTAGCTGGGATTATAGGTGCACACCACCATTCCTGGCTAATTTTTATATTTTTAGTAGAGATAGGGTTTTACCATGTTGGTCCAGCTGGTCTCGAACTCCTGACCTTGTGATCTGCCCACCTTGGTCTCCCAAAGTGCTGGAATTACAGGTGTGAGCCACTGTGCCAGACTGATTCTGCCTTTTGATGTGAGTGGAGATCTCAGTGTGCCTTAAGAGAGGGTCAGGATGCAGTCAGGCCTCAATGACCTCTGTCCCAGCAGGACTCTTCTGCCATCTGTCCCCCAAAATTCATGTTTAAATCCTAACCCCCAAAGTTAGGAGACAAGGCCTTGGGAAGGTGATTAGGTTAATAAAAGTGGAGCCTTCAGAAACGGGATTAATGCCCTTTATACGATATATACTATATATACATATAGTACTTTTATACTATATATATAATATATACATACTACATGTATATATAGTTATATATAGTATATAGAAATGCAACATGTGTGTGAACATATGTATATGCAATATTTATTACTGTATTATGCATATATGCATATATAGTATGTAAATACTATATACTGTATATTCACACGATATGTGTGTGAAGATATGTATATGTATATGCAATGAACTGAATGTTTCTGTCCCTCAAAATTCATATGTTTTCAACCCTAACCCTGAAAGTTAGGAGATGAGACCTTGGGGAGGTGATTATTAGGTCAATGAAGGTGGGACTTCAGAAATGGGATTAACACCCTTATAAAGGAGCTCCGAGAGACCTGCTTGCCCCTTCTGCCCTGTGAGGATGCAGAGGAAATACGCCATGTATGCACCAGGAAACAGGCCCCCATGAGACAGGGAACCTCCCGGTCCCAGGAGGGTTGCGTCCCAGCCTCCAGAACCATAAGAAACACATTTCTGCTGTTTCCAGGCCACGCAGTTTACGGCATTTTGTAAGAGCAGCCTAAAGGGCCTATGACAATGTATAGACATGCACAGATTTGAGATCAAGGCTGTGTAATACACAGTTGACAATCAATAATCAAACATATGCGATTCTTCCATGTGCATTTCACATAGCCATTGATTCTCAGAGAATAAAATTCTGTGAAAATGTTTGGTTGATTTTTGCTAAAACCTTGTATTCTTAGTCAACTCGTGGTTGTTAACTCAACCATGATTTGTCAAATGGAGATGCATTCTGATCTGCTGCTTCTTTTCCCGGGACATTTACGGCTGCTAAATCTGACATGCGCTCTGCTATTAAACGATTTCTCTTCCTCATGAAAATCACATTCATCAAACAGAAACCTCTTTCAGCTTGAGAGCCACTCACTGCAATCACGCTACCTTCATAGAGGTGCAGGAACCAGAAGCATTCTTTCAGTGTGTATTATTCAATAATGGATGCATTTAATAACTGACTCCAAAAAGTCCAGAAAATCTAGCGATCGATTCATTGTGGATCGCCGTGAGCAGCCAGGACCATGACACTTCTGCAAGCGGGTCCTATTTCTGCCAGTGAACCATCAGCTCACCCTACTTTTAGAAGCTCGAATCCATTCCCTATAACTGCAGTGTTGGTGACTGTGACATATTCTTAAGGCACCAGTCAAGGGGTGAGTGGGGGGAAAGAGGGCTATGGGATGGGAGCCTGGCATCCTGTCTGTGACCTGGGCTCTGTGTAACCTGTGCTTGGAGACTTCTAAACCACTCCTCATGGGTGAACAGACGGGGGCACTGAAGGAAAGCATGGGAGGGGCTGCCCCTGGGAGCCATGTGGACTCTCTAACAGCTGCAGCTTCTGACCTTCTTAAAGCCAAGGAGAAGGTGTTCTTACAACTTCCTGTACCTGGGAAGAATATGAAGAGTCTGGCTCTACTTACAAAACCAAGTTTATTTCACATTTTTAGAAACCTCATGATGCAGAGAAAGTAATCACAGGATAAGGGTTTGACTGCTAAACCGAAACTTTGAGTCAGGAAGCTCTAAACGTCCATGTCCAAAGTTTGGCTCTAAAATGGAAATAACAAGGACACGTATACTTAAAGCACAGTTATGCATTAAGTATCAATCAAGTTTTAGCTAATTAAAACTTGAATGAGAAATATGCACGAGAGCATCCTCGTAAACAACAAAGGCAATTTACACTGTTCGCATTTACCAGCGTCCAAAAGTGCTGGCATCGGTCAGGACAACCAGCAGAACCGCTGCTGAAATTCCCGCCGAAGCCACAGCAGCGCAACGAGAATTGGGCCTTTGTTATGCTTTGAAATGTCCTGTTTGTGATTAAGACAAAGAAACAATACAAACACTTGAGGAGGTTAAAAAAATTCTTCAAAATTCCAGATAAAAAGCTTAATTTTCTTCAAGCTATTTTTCCAATTATTTTATTATTATTTTAGGAGGATGAATCATGTCAACATAGGCCAGGCGCGGTGGCTCATGCCAGCACTTCGGGAGGCCGAGGCAGGCAGATCACCTGAGGTCGGGAGTTCAAGACCAGCTTGGCCAACATGGGGAAACCCCGTATCAACTAAAAATACAAAAATTAGCCTAGTTTGGTGGCACCTGTCTGTAATCCCAACTACTTGGGAGGCTAAGGGAGAAAATCGCTTGAACCCAGGAGGCAGGGGTTGCAGTGAGCCGAGGTCATGCCACTGCACTCCAGCTTGGGTGACAGAGTGAGACCCTGACTCAAAACAAAATTAACAATAATAATAATGGCAACATAAACTATTTCCATCACGCCAGTCACCTTTACATGCCAAGATGATTTTTAATTCAACAGCTGTTGGTTGCACACGCCCTTCCTGTGTTGTGGATAGGTGTACTACATGAGTCTCTTGCTCACCTACTTTTGGGGAGGTTTTTTTTTTCCCAAGTACAGTAAGTCCTCACCCAACCTAATGAATAGGTTCTTGGAAACTGCGACTTTCAAAAGTACAAATATAGACAAGATTTATGTACAGGTATGTTCATATCGGTGCTATCTGTTATAGCAGAAATATTGGTTATAAAATTATGTTTGTCAATAGATTTGCATATTAGGAAGCCATTAAATATCATGTTTTTGGCCAGGCGCGGTGGCTCACACCTGTAATCCCAGCACTTTCGGAGGCTGAGGCGGGCTGATCACAGGGTCAGGAGTTTGAGACCAGTCTGGCCAACATAGTAAAACCCCATCTCTACTAAAAATACAAAAAAAAAAAAAATTAGCCAGGCTTGGTGGCAGGCACCTGTAATCCCAGCTACTTGGGAGGCTGAGGCAGGAGAATCGCTTGAACCCAGGGAGGTGGAGGTTGCAATGAGCTGAGATCGCACCATTGCACTCCCGCCCAGGTATCAGTGCGAGACTCCATCTCAAAAAACAACAAAAAAGTCATGTTTCAAATGGTAATAACTAGGGAATATACAATATAATGTTCACAAAAAATAAACAGGATACAAAACTGTGTTTATAATACAATAAGTAAAATGTGTTCCATGTAAGATATATATAATGTAGTTATGTATAGTATTTTATTAACATATAGTAAGTTATCAATACATATTATACGTACATACACATATAGAAAAAACGTTATTGATATTTCCAAACTGCCTTCACAAAAATCAACCTGTTTACACCCCATCAACGTGCCCATCTAACCAAACCTTACATGCATTGAGCATAATTTAAAATAATCTTTGCTAGTTTGAGAGATTTAAAATGGAGACCCTCATTGTGCTTGTCACATTTTAAGGAATGTGTGTCCCTTGGGGATCTCTTCCAAAAACTGTTCCACCAGTACAAGCTGTCATCCCACCAGTACAAGCTGTCATCCCACCAGCCCCTAGGTGGAGGACATGGCACCTCCTCGCTGAAATGCTGCTGGAGTTCTCCAAGTGGATATGTGCTTGGGTTTCCTTCTCACTAGGCTCCCAGGCACCACACGATTGAACTCACAGCAAGCCAGGCATGTGGAATAAGCCCCCAGGAAAAATGGCAGAAGCCAGGGTCTAACATACGCCCTTCCCAAATACTCTAGAGCTAGACTCTCAGAACGGGAGGGTGTCCTGGAGAGTAATCATCTCTGAGGCCTTTGGCTACATAAATAACGGCTTTGAGCCCTGGACGGGAAATAACAATACCATTTAATGATACAGCCAGGACCCAAACCTGGTGTCCTGGAGTCTTAGCCCGCAGACCTCCTCACTACTAGCCTCCAACCCTGGGATGACTACAAACGCAGCAGAAACGAGTCCTACCCATTACCCTCTGCCTGATCACGGACCCTCCACGCAGGGTCTGTCAACATCATCAATATAACAATAAACAATGCTTCTCGACTGAAGGGGCGAGTGGAGACTGAAATCCATCTCAAAAACAGGGTTACAATATAAAAGCAGAAAGAAAAACTGGGAGAGACGCTCCTCAAAACCTGAAGAGTTCTCAGAACTCAACTTTAGAAGTCAGCATGGGAATGGCCACAAGGGGGAGCGCTATTTTTAAAATACAGAAAATACGGTCCTAATCCGTGCTGGGCTTTCAGCTGAAATGTCTTTAGCTTTAGACCATCAAAGGGCTTGTTGCAAGGATTTACTCACCAAATCCACTGGCTCCCATTCAGATTTTGTGCCAACCTACAGTCTACAGTTTGTACTCACTAGGAGCTAAAGCTCTCAATTTTTGTCCCTAGATTATTGTTCTAAAAGTAAATACGGTACAATGGAGAAATATACCCATACATGGCTGACATATATATATACAAATAATACATAACGTATATATGTATGTATATTTCAAACAAAAACACAAGTTAAAAAATGTGTTTTATCAGCAACAGAATTTTAAATATCTTTTAAACATATACAGCATATTTAATACATACCATGTAAATAGACTATAAAGCATATTTAATGTTTTAATGTAAAATATGTAGCATATATTTAAATATTTTTAATTATATAAAATATATATGTATTGTATTTATATATAATCGTTATTACATATTTAAAATTCTTTCTGCTGAGTGATAAATACATGCTTGAAAACTCAAATTATATTTAAAACACCGATTAAATATATTTATATGTACAATAACATACTAAATGTATTTTTATGTATAATGATGATTTAAAGTACTGATTTGAAATTCTCTGTTGCTGAGTGGTAAACACATGCTTAGTAACTTCTCTGGTTCTGTTTCATTCGTTACAGTCCTTAAAAACCCTGAAACAGAACAATCTTTTTACTGACCCACTCAAGTTACTTAATTGTTGTGTTTTCCTAGCCAGTATCTGTTAACATATAGCTGAAAATAAAAAAGAAAAGGTAGATTAAAATTGAAGAGAACAGACAACAGCTGCTATTCCGAGTCTAATTAGGAAAGAGAGCCAGAGTAAGAGAGTCCATTGTAGCTAAGATGAAGAAATTCTTTAGTCTCAACCAAATATGTATATATAAAATCTCTCTTCTAATATTTTTAGTGCTAATTCCTAGTATAGAGCTGATTAAGGGTGGGAAAAGCACATGTTACTTACGCTATATTGAGGAAAATTCTCTAATATTTTTAAATTTGGGTTTTAATTAGATCTTATCAGCAACCCTAAAATGCAACTTTTTTTCAGCCTCCAGAAAACAAAACAAAACAAAACTCACACCATCCCCAAAGCTAGGCTTGATGAGAAACCACATGGAAAATATGGAAAGATGTTTCATTAACTATATGGCAGATAGAACGGGGTGGAAGGAAAACCTACCACAGCTGCTCTTAATGGCATCTTCAGGCTTTACTTCAGAAAAGTGAGAGCATCTAAAAAAGACTGGAGGAATTTCTCACCACCCTGTGTTAGCTCTCTCCTCCCAGGACCCAGAACCTGAACTCAGAAACTACCAGAAAATCACAAGGGAGCCACTCTTTGTGCTGTGCAGTTACCCTCAGTGCTACCCACCACTCATCCCATCCCTCTTTTAATCTAGATTCATTCAGAGACAGGAACTTAAAAAGCAAGGGAAGAAAAACCACCTGTGCAGAAAGTAGAAGAAACTGCTGGAGGCTCATCACATTTGAGGAAAAACAGCGCACACGAGTAAAGCTGTCTTAGTAACAGAAGAGGAGGAAAGAAACACGCAGAGCAGCATGTTAGAAACGGAAGCTTCTCATGCCGTCCTTGGATTCAGGATACGGTACCAGAGAACAGTCCATCAGACAAGGCAGGAGAAGTTAGAAGTCTGGGGAAATAGAGCTTCCGTAGGCAACTGCCTGTGAGGAATCAGGATCAGGCTGGGAGGGAGCACTGCCCAGGGTCCTCCACCGAGCACTAGGATAGGACTCCACACACGAGGACCAGACCGCGACCATCAGCTCACCCTGGCTCTGAACAAGCACCGGCGCTTACAGACGTCATTTCCTTTAGGGATGAGTAAATAAAGGAGGAAAAACTCTATGGTGGGGGGGGGGGGGGCGATAATTTTTTAAAGCTACAGCAAATAGGAAAGATATTTCATCTTGATGACTTAGAAGACTCTCAAAATAATCTATGGGAGTGTTGGGTTTCAAGGGCTCAGGGGAGCCCTCAGCTCCCCTGAGAGGGCGTTTCTCCAGGTTCTTGGTCTATCGTTCTCTCAAGAATGGGAGAGGAGCACACGGTGCAGTGCGCTCGTAAATACCAGACTCAGAAAGTTTTTGCAGAAAAGTCATTTATTTAGGTAGAGAAAGAGAAAAGGGAGAGGAAGAGCGAAGGCTTCCACGAGAGAGTGTGTGGGGAAGGGAACCCCAGAGGGGAAATCCAGGAAAGAAAGACAGCTTCCACGAAGAGAATGTTCGCGGAAGGGGATTCAAACATGGAGTCCAAAGGGGTGTGGAAGAAAGGGGCTTTTAACCTGGGAGGAATTCCCTCCCTCGCCAAGCTCCCTGGCCAATGAAAGCAGTTCCTTAGAACTTCCGCTGGAGTGATTGACTTTTGACCCGAGCAAAATTAAAACAGAAACCGTTATGTTTCCCGGATGGAGAGGCATGGGAGTGGGGCATGGGTGCTGGGAAGTTCTTGCCCTTAAAACTACGCCCCCTTGTGGACCCGGGAAGAGAACACATTCCCTCAGGAGGACTGAAGAGCTTCAACACATTGGAATCCTCTATAGGTTATCAAAAGATATAACCTGTATTAAACAAACAAAACACCATAAGGAATAACATAGTAAATAATAATATAAGGAATAACCTGAACACAGTTATGACATAAAAGGAATCAGTAAGAATAGTTTAAACTATAGAAATCTAAAAAGTTGTTTTAAAAAGACTTTAAGCAAATGAAATGTACATAATACTAAAAACAAAAAGTTACAGTGTATAAGATGAAAATTACTAATATGCGATGAACCAATGCTTTTAACAAATATTTATTAAAAACCCATTATGAAGACCAGACCCAGTGGCTCACATCTGTAACCCCAGCACTTTGGGAGGTGGAGGCAGGAGAATCGCTTAAGGTCAGGAGTTCAAGACCAGCGTGGCCAACATGATGAAATGCCATTTCTACTAAAACTATAAAAATTAGCTGCACGTGGGGGTGCACGCCTGTAATTACAACTACTTGAGAGGCTGAGGCACAAGAATCGCTTGAACCTGGGAGGTGGAGGTTGCAGTGAGCCGAGATTACTAGGGGTGGAGAATCCAGAGATGGCTAGAACGAACAAGATGCCACCTTTGAGGCAGGTTACACTTCGGTGAGGTTCACAGACGATGCACTCATAAATAATTTGTAACCATAATTGCTATTAAGGAATCAAACAAGAGGCTGATTGGGGGCAGGTAGCACCTACTTAGATAAAGTAGGCAGGAAAGGCTTCTGTAGTATTTCATCTGAGCCAGATATGGCAAGAAAGTAACGCATATTCCTGGCGGAGGAAGCAAATTGCTTTAAGGTGACAAAGAGCTCCTCCTGCCTGAAGAACTGAAAAAGACCCATATGCCTGGTAAATGGCACAGCTGAATTTGGAAACACAGGCAGTGTCAGCTCGCGCAGAAGCTTCGCAGCTGGGAAAGGGCTTTGAATTCTTAGCACAAAACAAAGCTACTGAAAGTGTGAGTGTGTGTGTGTATTCAATGTATACATGTGTGTATGTGTATATGCACGTGCATACATCTATACACACACACACATGCATACAGTTGACCCTTGAACAGGTGCCAACCCCACCCAGCAGCTGGAAATTCACCCATAACTTCTGACTTCCCTAAAGGTAACTGGTTGACTGACAGCTTCCAGTATTATTGAGCCTAGTGTCGATTGAAAGCCTTGCTGATGACTTAAACAGCTGATTCACTCACAGTTTGTGTGTTATATGCATTATATACTGTATTCTTACAATAAAGTAAGCCAGAGAAAAGAAAATGTTATGGAGAAAACGTAAGGAGTAGGAGGAGAAGGGGTGGGTCTGGCGGTCTCAGAGGTGGCAGGGGCAGAAGAACCTCCACGTGTAAGCGGACCTGAATAGCTCAAACCCATTTGTTCCAGGGTCAACTGCACATACACGTTTAAATGTGTGCGCAGGCATCAATTACTCCAACTACTGCATCGGGAACAGACTGGGAGGAGCAATGGGGAGGCAAAAAGGAGGGGTGAGGTGGTGGCCCTGTGAACAAGTGATGGCAGTCAAGATGGAGACAAAGTGACCTTGAGAGAAATACTCTGGAGGTTGAAGCAACCTCAGCCGTGGATGGACGAGAGGAAGGCACGACGGGCAGCAAGCATCAGGTGCGATTTGGGTTTCCGGCTTGGGCAGCGTGGCAGAGGGCTACGAAGATGGTCAGAGAGGCTCGCGACGCCATAGCGAAACCGAAACTTCCCTGCAGGCGGCGAAGGCAGAACTGCAGCTGCAGAAAACAGAACCGTGATGCCGAAAGCGAAGCGGAGAGTCCCCACAACGCAGGGAAACAGGAACGGGGATGACGGCGCGGAGAAAAGAAGGCAGAGAATGCCAAGCCGCCCTGTGGACCCGATGAGCGTTTCTGAAAAAGAAACCAGAGTAACTGCAGGAAAACCACAGTCAGAAATGTAAATGCGTTCCCAGAAATGAACACCAGCATCTGAAAGTGTCCACCCTGTGCCACGGAAAGTTAGAATCCAAACTATGACTGTTTCCTCCAGAAATGCGTGAATTTCCTAAACAAACCATTAAAAACGTTTTTTAACTTACTTGTAGAGAAAAACGCAAAGTTAGTGTGGGAATTACCAGAACACAATGGAACTACGTCTGTATTTTGAAGCACAGCAAGTATGACTCGTGAGTTCTACAGCAAGCCGATTTTGTTATTCACGTGAGCAAGCAACAGAGATATTGTTACACCTGCAAGAACTAAGAAAATGTACCATCTACATGTCCTTACCCAACTGTCCAACAACAAGGGTTACTCCAGAGCCAGGTTATGACATAAAAGGAGTCAGTAAGAATATTTTAGATTAATATATTAATAATTAATATTAACAATAGATAAATATTAACATTTAGAATATTTTAGATTAATAATTGCTGTGGAGAAAATGGGAAGGTTTTAAATAAATAAGGTCCGGGAAGTTCTCTCTAAAGAACTGCAGGCTCCTGACTCGTGGGTGGAGCTGAGGTTCTCTGAAAGGATAAAACATTTATACATTGCTCCGAACGTATTTCATTAGGTCCAGGACTGACTCAGTTGGACTGAATCTCATAACCAGTATTGATCTGGGAATTGAAAGCGAGTCATCCCTTCATTCAGCCTCAGCTGATACACAGGTAGCTGCAGAAGGGAGAGCAAGCAGCTCCTACATCTCATAATAAAGTAGGGGAACGTTTAGCGACCATTTACCAAACTGTTAGCATATAACTCAAGTTGACACTTATTCTGTCTTGTTCTCACAAAGCTGAACAGAATATCTGCATACAAAGCAGGGCAAAGAGCTTTCCTGTATGTTGAAAAGTTTGTTTTCATAGTTTCAAGGGAAGCTGGCCTATACCATGACACCAGGAGTATTTATTATAAGAAATTACATTAAACTTTTTTGTTGTAGAATGTTGTTTGTTCACCTAAGCCAACAAACAGTAGTAAGTGCAATGTCCACTCGGGTCAGGAGCTGGAGAACACTTTTCTATCAACGGTCAGGTAACAAGTATTGTTGGCTTTCGACACTGCCTCTGTAACACGGAAACAATCATAGGAAACACACGAACGAATGGGCTTGTCTGTATTCCGTTATTTTCAAAACAGGTAGCAGGCTGGGTTTGGCCAATGGGCCACAGTTTGCTGACCACTGATTCAGTTGATTCTTCCAAACCAGTCCCCTCAGTTTGTGGAATTTATTTCTCTAGCTAATCCATTCATTGCATCCATCAACCTACCTGTCTATCCATCCATCTATTTTTCATCTATCCATTTATCTGTCCCTCCATCTACCTGTCCATTCATCTGTTTACCCATGTATTCATCCATCTATCCCTCTATCCACTTATCCATCTATCCATCCATCCATCCATCCATCATCCATCTATCCATTCATCCATTTATCATCTGTCTGCCCATCTATCCATCTATCTTTCCATCTATCCCTCTAGATAGATGTTTATTATCTATCCATTAATCCATCTGTTTATCCATCCATCCATCCATCCATCCATCCATCTGTCCATCCATCCATCCATCCATCCAGCCGTCCATCCATCCATCCATCCATCCATCCATCCATCCATCCATCCATCTCTCTATCCGTCCATCCATCCACCCATGATCCATCTGTCTATCTCTCATTCAGAGCAGGGCAATCAAAACTACAGCATAGCCACAAAGCAGCAGGATGGCCTGGAAACTTCCCCAGTCCCATTCTTCTAACTTTCCAAGCAGATTCTGAAAGGACATGAAGTCCAATCAGTGCCAACTAAATTTTCTTTAAAAGGCAAAGAGCTTAGTCTGGTTTCCCACAGTGTGGGGCCCATGCCCTGAGCCCAAGTCAGCCTGGAAGGAGAATTTAGATGCCTGTAAGACAGGCCTATGCTTTGTAAGCTCATCCACATCTAAGCTTTTGAATATTTCTTCTGATTTCCTTCTTGCTCTACTGAGCAATCTTCTTTAAAAATTCTCAACTGCCTAGGCTGAGATCAGTCGAAAGGATACTTTTGTTTTTCAATATTTATACTGAAATAGCTCAGATGATGCAAGCCCTCAGTGAGACCAGGCATGGTGGCTGCTGGATTGGGGAGAACATGACACATATTCAGATGGAAAATATGGAGAAATGCAGCTGGGACGAGAGAAGGCCTAGGGGAGGCCACCTGTAACAGCAGCAGCTTGAGTTGAGCTGTTTCCCAACCAGCTTGGCTTTCCCATGCTGGAAGGGGAAGGGCCTCTCCATGGCCCCCAGCATTCCAGGAATGACTTTCCATGCTGGGGAAAATGAGACAAGCGTCCACTCAATGTCCTGTGCATGGCATGGAGAGTTCTCTTGGAGGTCGGGTGGGTACAGCTGGTCCCTGGGAAAATGGCAAAGAGGCAGTTAACCTCTGTTGCACATAATCATGCTCTGCCCAGAAACTGGTCATCCAGTGCCCACAGGCTCAGGGCTTCCTGCTGACTTGGGCGTCCTATTGTGGCAGCCCCATCCCCAAGGCCTGTCCTAGCAATGCCCATGAACAGACATCCCTAGGCCCTCAACCTTCTGGCTTCCCTCTTTCTCTGCATGCATGACTGGCTTTCTAATTCGCAACCATATTTTGATAAATACATCACAGGGTCCCATGAAATCCCCATAACTCTCTGTGTAAAAGGTTTGAATTTTTTGTAGATATGCCCAGTCTTGGAGAGAAAACCAAATGTTGAGAATTCTGGATCATTTTCTCAGCACTAGATGTTCACTGGCAGATTTTATTCAACCCACACAGAGGCTTTGGAACTGTCATCTATGAATGTTACAGAAATAACAGAAACGGGCTTTCTGCTTCAGGGGCAGCCAGCAGGGCCGTAACCATGGTAATATCCAGAAGCACCCAAGCCACGTGCTGGACTCCGGGCTCTGTCACGGGCGTCTTCATCTCTTGCACTCCCCTGCTGCTTTTAGGTTTCTTTTATTGTCTTTTTTCCTCCTTCTTGATTCCTTCCTGCACTCCATACTCTGGAATTATTTCCAAAGGACAGGAGCATAGCTGTGTCCGCTTGGTCCCCTGAGGCAGGCAGGGGTTTTTCTGCTTTGCTCTAGAACAGTACCCAGCACACCACGGGAGCACTTTTGATGAATGAATGAATGGATGGATCAACGAATCAATCAGTCAATCAATGAGGAGGCTAGCTGCCTGGCGCATAGTCACCATCGTCACATTTAATACTCGCCAGGGTTACAGGTCCAAACCCAGGGGTTTTCCTGGCCACAGAGGCATGGACAATGGACACTTCTGTGCAAGAATCTCATCCCTCCTCCAACAAAAAGCATTCACTGAGATAAAATAAACACGTCCTTTGTGACTCTACACTTTTGGCTACCCTTCACTTCTCAGTCACTGGGAGCCAAGAGCAGAGTTCTGACTCCTGGGAAGCCTCAGAGCTTGATGCGGCTTCCTGCCCGGGTTTCCAGAAAGAATTTGCGCACGTGGCTGGGAGGAGAGTTGTTTTCTAAAGTTTTCTTTCCTCTGGCTCCACACCTATTCAGACTGTAAACGCTGCTCAGCAGAAACCCCACCATCCAGTTCCTGTCTGTGGCTGCCATAAAGGCAGCTGTCCTGAAGGTCGGGGGTCCGCTCCCTCCCCACTTTCTGTTCCTGAGCTCCAGGCCGCCAGGCAGGAGGCCGCCCAGACACCGTGGTGGGGCTTGACACCAGGTCTCCAGACATGCCATTCCCCGAACACCACTTGTGCACAAGCTCTTCTTTCTTTTTCTTTTTCTTCCTCTCCTCTCCTTCCTTCCTTTCTTTCTTCCTTTCCTCTCATTTCTTCCTGTCTTTCTTTTTTTCTTTTAGTTGAGGCAGGGTCTCCCTCTGTCTCCCAGGCTGGAGTGCAGTGGTGCGATCTCAGCTCACTGCAACCTTGACCTCCTGGGCTTAAACAATTCTCCTACCTCAGCATCCCAAGGGACTGCAGGTGTGTACCCCATGCCTGGCTAACTTTCAGATTGTTTGCAGAGGTGCAGTCTCAGGCTTTCCATCTGCCTCAGCCTCCCAGACGCTGGGGTTACAGTTATGAGCCACCATGTCAAGCAACAAGCTCTTACAGCAGAAGGATGAACACCCCCAGGGGACACTGGCCTAGTGATTGGCCAGATACTCCACCCACCACTTTTCAAGAGTTTTCTCATTTAACCCTCGAAAGAACACCGTGAGGAATAACTGTTCACAGTCCATTTTACAGATGAGGGAACTGACGCTTGGACAGGTGAAATGACTTGCCCCACACCACACTCAGCAGGGGAGTCCAGGTGTGAACTCAAAGCTAACACTAAGCTGTGTTCTCTTAACATTCACAGAACCTCCGGGTGAGGGCGACAGGAGCTGAGCTCAGGGGTCTGGCTCCTGTACCCTTCAGATCAGGCCCCTCACTCACAAACGTCTGGCCGTGGAAACAAGCTGGCAAAAAGTTAGTTTTTTGCTTCTCTACATTTTGTTATAAGCATGTGGTGAAGTGACCGTATCTAACCTTAATGAATGTGAGTGGTCCTGGGAATCTGAATATAACATGTTTCTAAGTTAAACACAACGTAAATGAGCGTTTAGTGGTCTTGGGAATCTAAATATAATACGTTTCTTAATTTCGACCGACCAACTTACAGGGGGCATTTTGGTCTTTAACCTGTTTATTAAAGCAGACACTTCCTGAACTTGCCTGGGAAGGAAGAGGAGAGGAATGAGCATTTACTGGATGCTAATTAAGTGCTACTCACATTACTGGAATGCTACTCCCTGATCCACCAGCCCCAGGAGAAAGGCCCTGCCCTCATTTGCAGGTGAGGAAATGGAGGCTCAGAGGAAAGAGTTTATCTTCCCCCAGGAGTCCAGCCCCATGTCCACCCAAAGCCTGGATGTAGCCGTGGGTCCTGAGTGGCGGGCCCGGTCCCTATCTGGGAATCCTGGGCCAGGGCGGAAATCTTCGAGCACCCTCCTGAGCCCTACCCCAGGGACACTGAATCGCGTGGTCAGGCCCCCAGCTCAGCGCAGCCTTAACTCTCGGCTCTGTGTGTTTAGCAGCCTGGCCCCAGAATCAAAGCCGCAGTGGAAGACATTCAGTGTGAAGGAGCCCACCTCAGGCCAGTGGCGGATTCTCTCCTGGACCAAACTCGACAGGGCTCCCTCGAGCCCTCTTCTCAGCTAGGCCTCAACCCTGGCCTGGAAAGCCTTGGACGACCATGGCTTCTCACAGCTCAAGGCCACATCCCTAGGTGACCCCAGCCCCTTAGGTGCCTCCCAAGGACACCTCAGGCTGCCAAACAAGCTTGCCATTTGCTCCAGCCAGTGCCTGGAGATCAGGCCCCTGGGCCCCAGACTGTGAGGGAGACTAACAGCAAACCCAAGCAGGTTTCTCGTGGACCAAGCCCCCTCTGCTTTGTGTAAGTTTCCACTTCTCTGACCCCACTGAGCCCTGCTCACCCCCTCCCAGTTCTTTCACTCTCCCTTTAAAACACCCAGTCTCTACTGCACAAATCAAACTGGAGTTCCGTTCGCGCTGGGCCTTCTCCCTACTGCAATGGTGTATTACAATCTGTCTTTACCACTTAACTAGCATCTGCCTTGGTTTATCTTTCAGACCAAAGGCTCCTCGGTGACCATCCCTCTCAATACTCCACTGCCCACTCTACCCTCGCTGCTGCTCCAGTGCCCACGCCTGAACACCGGCCCTTGGAACCACTCGACTCACCCTCAGTTCCCCACAGCCTCCTGACTTCTGTCTCTCCCACAGCCCTTCCTTGATGTCGGCTTCTCAAGTCCAGAAGGAAAATAGGAGTCACCTGAGTTGGGCTGAGGCGTGAAATAGAAAAGTGATTGGGCCTGTTAAGTGTTCCAGGTTACCGAGATAGCCCATCCAAGCCCTGCTCTTTCCTGAGTTTATTAAAGGAATTGGGGAAAGCTTCGTGCCTTTCCAGAGTCTGGGTGCTGCAGAGAAAGGAGATGTTACTGGGACCACTGGCTACCACAGCAAAGGTGCTGCTGGGTTCCAGAGGCTTGGGGCAGCTTCTGTGGGGATCAGTGCCCGCCAGTGGAGAAGAGGACTCCAGTCAGGAAGGAAACAGAACAACTGGGCTCTCGGTCACCCTTGCAGGGGGGAATTCTTCTTCACTCAAGTCTTAGCTGCTCACTCTTCAAAACCACTGCAGGTATCTGCAGTGTACAGGGAGCCAGCTGGGAATTTCCACGGGAGTTGGGGAATTTCCAGATAGCGTTTCCTCTTGAGCTGTGCATAAGACCTGATAGGTCTAATGCTTTACAAAGCATTATTTTTTACTTTATGATGAATGTATGGAATTCACACCCCACCATCTAAGCCAAGCTCTTCCCTGTGGATTTGGGCACGTACCTTGAGTCTCAAGACTAAAGGGTGTTGATGTAGTTTGGCTCTGTGTCCCTGTCCAAATCTCACCATGAACTGTAATAATCCCCACGTCAAGGGTGAGTCCAGATAGAGAAAAGTGATTCTTGGGGGCAGTTTCCCCCAGGCTGTTCTCATAAGGTGAGTGAGTTCTTACAAGATCTAATGGTTTTATAAGGGCCTTCCCCCTTCACTCCAAACTCTTTCTCTCTCTCTTGATGCCCCGTGAAGAGTGACTTCCGCCATGATTGTAAGTTTCCTGAGGCCTCCCTGCCCATGCAAAACTGAGTCAATTAAACCTCTTTTCTTTATAAATTATCCAGTCTTGGATATTTCTTCATAGCAGCATGAGAATGGACTAATACAGGTGTTCATCCGTAAGGTGATATTATTGGAGTCATTACATCCAAAGTATCTCTAAACTCTGAAACAATACTTGTTCACTTCACGTTTTTCTATTTTCCAGGCACTGTGCAGGGCAAATCATTGTAGCATACAAAGTGAATTAAAGGAAACCTTACATGTGGGTCTTGGGGAATTCTTGAACTTTTTCTCCCACTTTATGACCCACTTCCATGTGCCATTGTATCTTAAAAAATAATAAAACCAACTCCAAAAGCAGAGGGCAAAGTTGTAACCCATCTCAGCAAAGGTTTATCAAATTCCATTCATCACAGAAGCTGTTCTTTAAAACTTTTCATCTTTTTCCTTTCTTCCTTCTCAATTTTATAATTTTTTTCTTTTCCACTTAAGGAAACCTTCTATCGTCTCCTTGCTTATGCTAAGCTTTTTCGTATCTACAGCTCTTCCAATTATTATTAAAAGGCAAGAAGAAGACAGGAAGATTTTGTATGCTTGTCTCTGTCATACAGTATATGAATGTATGCCAGGGGCAGTGGCAGAAAGCCGTAGTCCCTGCTACTCAGGAGGCAAAGGCAGGTGACTGGCTTGAGCCTAGGAGTTCTGGGCTATAGTGTGCTGTGCCCATTGGGTGTCTGCACTAAGTCCATCATCAATATGGCAACCTTCTGAGAGTGGGGAACCCAGCAGGTAGCATAACAAGGGTTGAACCTGCCCAGGTTAAAATGGAACAGGTAAGAACTCTGTGCTGATAAGTAGTGAGATCAAACCTGTAAATAGCCCCTACACTCCAGCCTGGGCAACATAGTGAGACCCTGTCTCTAGGAAGATAAAATAAAATAAACATTTTTAAAAATGAATGTAAATTCACATGTAACGATGCCTTTCTTGGAGATTGTTTTACTTAAAGAACTGGCGACATAAATCCTCGACCTTTCAACACGGAGTTTCTCAGGTTCGTTTGGTTTTCAGTATTTTAGACCCTGCTTTTCAAATGTTAATGTACATTGGAATCTCCTGCAGATCCCGATAAAATGCAGATTTTGATTCAGTAATTCTGGAGTGGGGCCTGCGATTCTGTGTTCCTCAAAGACCCCCAGAGGACGGCCGGTGCTACTGGTTCTTAGATTTCACTTTGATTGGCAAAATTTATATTATCTCATTTTTTTCTAACTTTCCCCAAAACGCCTCAGTGCAGTTGTTAAAATTATTTTTGTTGTTGCAATTCTCATGTTACATACAGGCAATTCAGGAATCTGCTTGGCCCATGATTTCACCTCCTCTTAGCTTTGAAGTCAGGGTTAGAGTTACCCAGCCAATGATGCTGTGTTGGAGAAAATGCCACATGGGCACTGTCTTTCTAGGACAGATAGGGGCACAGTGACAGGGGACACTATTTAGAACTTTTCTGTGTGGGTCTTTAATGGATCAAGAATCTGGTTACTGTTTAAAAGAGTGTCTTGAATGTGTTTGTCGGAAGAGCCAAGCAGCCTCTGTTTGGAACAGTTCTCAAATGGCATGATTGTAGCATGAGGCAGGGAGAGTATGAATGGCTTCTTTTCAGGAAAAGAAAAAGGGCAAGGGGCTTGAAGTAATGGGGAGCCACTGGGCTAATCTTTCAGCTGAGTCTGCCCAGTTCTCATTAGCATACCCTCCTTATAGGTATGAACTGAAAAGCGAAGTCAGAGGGTTGTGCCTATCTATGGAAGGGACTAGGGGACCTGGTGAACTGAGGACCTGGGATTAGAGCCTGATATTCAGTAAAGGACTCAAAGCCAGTGATCCAAGTACTGACCAGGGAATATTGGGAAAGGAAAAACAGCAACCAGCTGCATTCTTAGATGTTATTGGAAATCAAAGCGTGTATAGCTGAGGGGTGCTCTGAGACCCTCTGAATCTGACCCTGTGTTTGCAGATGAAGAAACTAACATTCAGGAAATTGGATGACTTGCTCAAGCTGATAATATTAGGTAGGGCTTTTAGCTGGCTTTTGAACTCGTGGTCACAAGCTCTTTGCAACGAAACCGATTTGTTGTTTCTCGCATTAATTAACGCAAACACATCTAATCAGATATAAAAATTGTTGCCATGAATTAATTTCAATTCTGGTTTTGAAATTATGCAAGACAGTTCCCAGGAAAAAATGTCAGCAATAAAGGCCATAGCTTTGTCCCCAGAGCTCAGCTGTGGCACCTGTGGGCAGTTACATAATTTGAAGTTTGAACAAAAGTTATTTGACAAGGAATTTGGAGGAAAGAGACTTTATTCCAGTGAACAGTTTGGAAACTGAGTGGCCGCTGTCTCCTTGTGTAAGAAAGGTGTAGCCAGGAGTGGTGGTGCATCCTTGTAATCCCAGCTACTCAGGAGGCTGAGGCAGGAGAATCGCTTGAACCCAGGAGGTGGAGGCTGCAATGAGCCAAGATCGTGCCACTGCACTCCAGCCTGGCGACAAAGCAAGACTCCATCTTAAAAAAAAAAAAAAAAAAGAAAGAAAGAAAAGAAAGGTATTAATTTAAGAGGACAAAGAGAGGGTTTGGCTTTTGTAGAGAAAGTTTCCTCTGAGGTTCTAAATCAGGTCTGTTTATTTAAATGAAGGATTCAAACTCCCATAGTTCTAATTGGTCAGTGCAGTTGAGTTCTGATTGGTTGACACAGCTAAGCCCTGATTGGCCAAGGTAGATGAGCTCTGATTGATTGGTTCAGGCAAGCTCTGAAAGTCCAGAGTTAAACAGAAGCGTAGGTTTTCCCAGAGCTCAGAGTGCATGTGTGACCTCTAGCCAGCAAAGGGCCACCTGGCTCTTACAAATTTAGGTCCAGTGAGCAGCTCAGGATCTGTCTTGAAGGATTGGCTCTTTCAGGTGCACAGTTCACAGAAGCATGGTGGGCTTGTTCACAGAAGGTCACATTTCTTCACAGAGAATCAATCATATACTCCTGAGCATATTAACTCCCACTGCACATTAAGTAGATAATAATATTGTTATTTTACAAATAAGGAGACTGAGACTCGGAATAAGGAAGTTGTTGCAGGTCATGCATCTGCACTGGGATTCAGCCCCAGCCCCGTGTTCTTCCACTCCTGTGCCTCTTCCGCCCACTGCCCGGTCCCCAACCTGCTGTTTCCTCCTGGGTGTGCCGGGAGCACTGACCAGGGGCTCTGAGGACAGGACTTGGTTTTCTAAAGTGCTGGGGAGAAGAAGGGGAATTCAGAGGGAAATGGGATCTGACGCTTGGCTTATGGGAGAAGCAAGGTAAAGGGAGGCCGAAGGCAGGGGCAGCAACGGGAAGGTGTCTGCCTGGTGATCAGCGGTCGCTGCACAGCTGCTCCTCTCTGCTGTTTCAGTGAACAGATCGTGCAAGGTACTTTCCAGCAACTGTTTTAGACTTGTTCTGGATGAGCTGAAACAGCAGCAGGTATGTGGGTGGCGGGAGCCCCCTTTTTCACTTGTCTTTCTCTCTTTCCTTGTCGTGGGCTCAGGGGCCATAAGCCACCCATTCAACAGCCAAAGAATGAAGCAGATCTTGGCGACGCTCAGGCTTGTGCTTCCATTTCTGTAACTGCTCAAGGCTTGCTGCCCTTTGGCAGACTGGAGTGGAGCGCTTCAGGGGAAAGACAATACCCAGCATTACCGTGGCATTTCTGCCCGTTGCAAACCATCATGTTGAATTTCTGATTATGTCTGTAGTCAGATAATCCGCTGGAAAGCAGATTTCTATTGAGAGGGTTTTCTGGTTTTCTTAGTAGGTCAAAAACCAAATTAGATGACCCAGATCACAGGCCCAGATCAGTTTAGAGAAAACCCCCCAGTCCTTCAATGACACCCTTAAAATGGACAGCCTGCATTTTCTGGAACTGAGAGGTGGCAGGAGGAAAGGAAAGAGAGAGCGAGGTCAAGGATGACTATATCTGGGGTTTCGGTGTAACCCTTCTCTCAGGACAGAACCAGCTCTCAAGCAGGAAGACCGAGGCTTTAGAAACACACACATCCACAAGCCTGGGAACCTTGGTTGTCCACTTTTCTGAGCAGAGGAAGGGGAAGTTTCTGGTCCCAGCGAATTCTAGCCCAGCACCACGTACAAAATGGTGCAAGTGGATGACAGTTAAACCTGAGGCAGGGCTGTAGGGTGCAGGGGTCTGCCTGTGGCACCCTGGAGTCCTGACAGTTCCCCCAAGCCACATGATGGGCACAGAGCCATGCTCAGAATGCCTTGGCACAGAGGGATCTTGGATAGCTTCAAACGAGCCTTAGTGAATTGGACATCAGAAAACAGTTGCCAGGTCTTCAGGCTCCACCAGGGCCTGCAGTGCATCACCCGAAAAGGCCAGAGGAGGCCAGCCACACCTCAGAGGGCAACGGAGCAGGAAGAAGCCCAACCCAGCAGCTTTGTTGCACGGGCGGGTGTGTAAATACAGGACACGAAATGGACCTCACTGTCTACTCTGCCGTGAGTTTGCCTAAGCCATGCCTCTCCTCTCTAACGAGGGTGAACAAACATCGCCTGCTGTCCTGGCATAATTATTAATAACACTCTCTTTCTCTCTCAAACACATCTCGGATTGATCTGACATGAGTGGTTAAAAAATAAATATTATAAAATAAGGTGGATGCTGTGATTCCAAGTCATAACGAGAAAAAGCTCACTTCTGCATGTAAGGTTCCTCTATGCAGGAAGCATATTTGGAAGGACACTGCTAACTGTGGGCACCTGGAGATGGGCTGGGGACACGGGCAGTGCTGTGTTATTTTTATGTGCATTGCATGCCAAACCAGGCACTTGTTTCTAAAAATGAGAAAAGTACCCGTTTTGGAGGATGATTTACAATGGTCACTCTATCCAGCGCCGGCCTCACCTTGCAGTGGAGCCAGGCAGGGCAATCAAATCCGAATGCCTGCACATTTCTGCTAAGGGGCCGAGTGTTTGCTTTAAACTGGAACCGTTTTTGTTATTGCAAACCGACTACGTTTACCAGCTCATGCTAAACATAGTTTGGTTTGTTTTTCCTATTACCCAGTGGGCATGGGCTGATGGGGAAAATCAGAACAGCCAAGGAGATGCAGAGTCAACATCTGTGCCCATCTGGGGACAGTGTGAGTGGTTTTGTGAATATGCTGCAGTTGAATTCTGGCTTATGAGAGGCTGGTTACTCATTTCCTCCAGTAGGGAGGAATCATAGTATTTGTTTGCTGGAGCATGAGCTGCTTTATTTCTATTTTCAGAGTTTCACTTTGGGTCCACAATGAGACCTATAACCGATGCTGGAGGTTCCCAGCCAACGAGAGTGCAGGGGCACGAGGCTGTCTCGCAGATGGTGACAGGTGGGGACTCTGCCCCTTCACTCTTGGAGGTCAGGTAAGGCTGAGCGGCTGCAGCCCCATGAGCAGTCAGTCCTTTTTTAAAAAAAGTAGGAACAATGGCCTTTATTTGTTAAATTTTTTTGGGGGGGGGGTAACACAAGAAAGGATCATTGTGACGCTAAGCCTCCAGTGCCACCAGACTCAGGGTTGCCGGGTTGGCAGGGTCACAGCTGGGCACCCGTTGTGCTGGTCCAGGCACCGGCCCCGTGTCCTGACCTTGGGTTTGAATCTCAGGGTCGGCTACATGCGTTGGTGTGATTTCAGGGCAGACCCACCGAACATGCTGCTCAGGTGCTGGGCCTGGGGAAGCCACGTGCCTCCGTCCTGTGGAGTTGTCCTGGCATCGTGCACAGCCTGGGTGGTGGCTTGGAGAGTGGGCAGCACCCCCCTCCTTACGAGCGTCTGCGGGCACTAGTCCCCACATTCGGGTTCTCTGGCATCTCCCAGGCTGAGCATCACCGGACCCAGACAGGTTACAGCATGCTAAGCTTGCCGGTGAGTGGTGTTGTGAGGACCGCATGGGGCTTTCTGGGGCAGGAAGCCGGGGAGGAGGCTCTCAAAACGTGGTCCCGAGACTGTTCTCCACTTCCCTTTGCCATCCAGACACCCGATGCCAGGACCCTCTGCCAGGCTCCTGATGCTCCCCGGGCCGCGTAGACCCCCACGGCTGCCCAGGAGCTTGGCAGATCAGCCTGCCACTTTTCCTCAAACGTCACCCTCGCCAGGGATGCCCCCGCCCCTGCTCCTCCCCTTTTCGGGACAGACACTCTTCCTTAGGTCAAGTAATTCCTGTGCTTCCCAAAACACCATGAGTCTCTTGTCCACACTAAGCAGGAACAGGGAGATTGCAGCGTGAGAGGCCTAGGTAGGAGGATGGGTCTGCACGAGCCTCCCTGAGGACCCCTGCGGCTGGATGAATGTGTCGTCTGTTGCCTGTGCTGTGACATAGAGGAGGTTGGGAAGCACTCCCCAGTGCCGTTTCACACCAAACGACACCATGGACTGCAAGCTCAAAAGCACAGGCAACAAAACCGAAAACAGACAAATGCCTCCTATTAAACTAAAGAGCTTGTGCACAGCCAGAGAGACAGTCAGCAGAGTGAGCAGACGACCAAGAGAACGGGAGAAAATATCTGCAAACTATTCATCCAAGAAACAAATATCCAGACTATACAAGGAGCTCAAACACCTAAACAAAAAGACAAATAATCCCATTAAAAAGTGCGCAAAACAAGGAATAGACCTTTTTCAAAAGAAGACATACGGGTGGCCTATAGGTATAGGAAAAGACGCTCGACATCGCTAATCATCAGGGAGACGCAAATCGAACTACAATGAGATAGCATCTTACCCTGACAGAACGACGATCATCAAAAAGACAGAAAATAACGTGTTGGCGAGGATGCGGAGAAAAAAGAACTGATTCACTATTGGTGGGAATGTAAATTAGTGCAACCTCCGTGGAAAACAGTATGGAGATTTTTCAGACTAAAAATAGAACCACCATTTGATCCAGCAACTCACTACGGGTATCTACACGAAAGAAAAGAAATCAATTTATCAAAAAGATACCTTCACTCATATATATATATATATATATATTTTTTCTTTTTTATCGTACTTTAGGTTCTGGGGTACATGTGCATTGTTGCGTAGGTACATACATGGCAACGTGGTTTGCTGCCTCCATCCCCCTGTCACCTACATCTGGCATCTCTCCCCATGTTCTCCCTCCCCGACCTCCCCACCCCATGCTGTCCCTCCCTTGGCCCCCCACAACAGACCCCAGTGTGTGATGCTCCCCTCCCTGAGTCCATGTGTTCTCACTGTTCAACACCCGCCTCGTCATTTGTATGTTTATTGTAACACTAGTCACAATAGTAAAGATACAGAATCAACCTAAGTGTCCATCGATGGAAGAAAACCCACTAGATAAAGAAAATGGGTTCTTTACGCAATAGAATACAATTTGACCGTCAAAACGAATGAAATCATGTCTTTGGCAGCAGCATGGGTGAAACTGGTGGTTATTGAGTGAAACAAGCCGGACACAGAAAGTCAAATATCTTATGTTTTCACTCACAAATGCGTCTAAAAACTGTGTCCACATGTACAGAGAGAGTGGAATGATAGACAGTGGAACCTCTGAAGGGTATGGGGGCAGGAGGTGGGTAGATAATAAGAAATTGCCTAATGGATGCAATGTATGTGATTTGGGTGATGGGTACCCGAAAACCCTGGCTTGGCCACTATGCAATCTATGCATGCAACAAAATAGCACTTGTACAATATACATTTATACACATGTCTTTAAAAAGAAAAAGAAATACGTCCCCCCCAAAATGACATTGTGTTAAGTGTTACTCTGTAGGTTAGGGCATCAGTAGAAGCAAAATTATACCTAAACCTAATGGCATTCTGATTCACATGTTCATGACTTCATGGCAGCAGGCAGACCTCCGACCCTTCCTCCAGCCTATCAGATAGATGCCCACACAGGTAAGAACAAAGGAAGAACCAGGGTCTGTAGAAGCTGCCATTTGGGGGTCCCCTGTCTGTCTCTTCCCCAATGCTCTGAATTCCTTTTTCCAGGAGGAAGATGTACGGTAGTCGAGTCACCTGAAGTTTAGTATTGGGAGAAGGAAAGGGGAATTAACATTTATGAAGAACCAAAAATAGATGCTACTTGTGTTCTGCGTGCTAGACTCTCAATTTAACCTTTTAGCTACTCTGTGATGTCCCACGTTTCATCAAATCTGAGACATGTTTCCCCCAACGCACAATTTGACGACTCTGAAATCAGTAGCCTACAATCAATATTTGCCAAGTAACTCTGAGCAAAGTTAAAAT
This sequence comes from Saguinus oedipus, assembly GCA_031835075.1. Lineage (NCBI taxonomy): Eukaryota > Metazoa > Chordata > Mammalia > Primates > Cebidae > Saguinus > Saguinus oedipus. The sequence goes on along the minus strand of CM063171.1, from coordinate 5,527,592 downwards.
AAAACTTCTAAGTAATAAGAAACCCTTGCATTATAATTTGGTTGGCACTGGTACACAAGCAAGTCGAAGAAATGCAAATCCAAAATAAAAATCCAAGTAAAAGTGCCAGCAGCAAAACTTACAGTGACTAGATAGGAAGTCCTAGCAGCAATCACACAACACACTTTTAGGCCGTAGGAACCAAATGGCCGTGAGGAGGAGGCAAGGGAAGTGATGAACCAGATGTGCTCAGCAGCATTTCTCAAGGAAGAGACAGAAGTTGGCTGATTTTCCTTCATTGTTCCGCCAGTTTACGAGCCAGAACCAGAATTTTTGGGTTCTCGATGGGTTATTTTTAAAATGCTGCATCACCAAAGTTGTTGATAACAATTTTAGGAAGAACTAGCCGAGACTTAGAAACGAGGCAGAGGGAGTGCAGCACACCCCTCAACGTCGGACAGACCACTTATCGTCTAATGGAATGTGCTGGGGTTTTTTTGGTTGTTGTTTGTGACAGAGTCTCGCTCTGTCCCCCAGACTGGAGTGCAGTGGTGCCATCTTGGTTCATTGCAACCTCTGCCTCCCAGGTTCAAGCTATTCCCCTGCCTCAGCCTCCTAAGTAGCTGGGATTACAGGCACACTCCGCCACGCCCAGCTAATTTTTGTATTTTTAGTAGAGAAGGGGTTTCACCATGTTGGCCAGGCTGGTCTCAAACTCCTGACCTCAGGTAATCTGTCCACCTCAGCCTCCCAAAGCGCCAGGATTGCAGGTTGAGCCACCACACTCAGCCAGGAGCGCACGGTTGTTTGATTTGCTACCTACTACTGGGTGAAGGTTCCTGTTTTGTGAAGTTACATGTTCACTTATAGATTTGTCTGCTATATGAAAATGACTTTTGTCTCATGAAAAAGATGACCCTAAAGATACAGTTGATTGTCCTGTAGAACATTAACGAGTCTTGTTTCTAACGTAGCAACCTTATTCCAACATTCTCTTGAGAGACAAAATCTTGCTGTGTCACCAGCTGGAGTGCAGTGGTGTGATCACGGCTCACTGCAAACTTGAGTCACTCCTGGGCTCAAGCGATCCTCTCACTTCGGCTTCCTGAGTAGTTAGGACTACAGGCACATGCCAGCACGCCTGGCCCAGTGTGTCTTCTCCCTTACCATGTAACCTGGTTCCTCTAATCCTCCTCTGAACCAACTTCAGAGTCCTTCGGGCTCCCTCATTCATCTCTGACATGTGTTCATTCAAGATTTTCAAGACAGTCTTGTTTCATAACTTTTTGAAAAGCACAGGTATCAAAAACTAAGTAGAAAAGGGATTCAAAAGAGTTACACTCTGAATGTTAAGGAATTTGAGGAGTACCTTAGCTGATTTATTTTACGTTCACTTTCTTTTCAGGTTTGCAAAAAGATGATTATATAATTAAAAATATAACTAAGTCGAAAAGAGGATGTTCAGGAAATTTACAATAAAAATTCTAAGTAATAAGAAACCATTGTATTGTAATTTCATTGCTGCGAGAACACAAGCAAGTCAGGGAAATGCAAATTCAAATGAAGCAGAAAGGGAAGCCATGTGCAATCTTGGTAAGGATTGAGGAAAATAATAATAATAATACTTCAAACCCAGAGGAGTGGACTACTAGATCATTTGAAGGGCATGGACTTTACTGGAAAGGTGGCTACAGTTAGTCTCCTGTGTCCCACCAGTGTCACAGGGGAGGATGGTGCTGGGGTCCCAACAGACCCATGAGCAACCTCCAAGCACTGAGTCGGGAAACACGGTGGACTTGGGTTGGGTTGATCTAACAGTTTCCTTCTAGGGTAAGTGTCTTGTAATGCCAGATAGATTTGGAATAATATATAAATCAAACCTATAGTATTCTTATTACGGTGTTACATTTCACCATAATCTGTGTTTATTTGGAATTTAATATATCCACAATGTTAAAGATAACTTGCCCTATTGAAGGCTATAATCGATGAGTCGTATGATTCTAATGTTGTGTTTTTTAGTTATTTACACTTGTGATATTAAATTGAAAGCATACATTTTTAAAATTTGAAAACAATATGTGGTCGTCTCAGCAACTTCGCACACTGCTTTATTTATAAGTTTATTGTATATGATTTTTAAACGTTAATTAAGTATTTGGGGAAGCTTCTCAGTCAGATTCCCTTGAAAAAAAATCCAAATGTAATAAATTTGTAAAGGAAATGTCAATATTTGAGGGGACCCCACAGCAAACTTAATTAGCCCCCTTAAATATCACAAGTGTACTTTTTCCATTTTTTATATTCAGGTTTCTTTTTAAATATTTCCGTTTCGGATTGACAGACTTTCCCAAATATCAAACCTGATCATTGAGATTCACTTTCCTAATAAAGTCGTAAGATTTAGAAGTTGAACTTTATAAACTTAAGAATTAACTTCAATAAGTTGAATATTAATTTTTCAAATCAAAATAGTCCCTGAATAATCTTTTCTGTCTAAAAGGACTTGCCCAAGAATCACAGACACCCACATTCACTTTTGGGTAGAGAAGGTGGAGGCCAGGCCAGCTCGTCACCACTGACCCTTTCAGAGCCTCAGTGGTTAAATGAGTGTGTCCTCATCATCAGAGCTGCTCTCTTTGGGATCTCTCCTTGCTCCTCCCTTCATGATCTTGCTTTCCTTTCGGTCCTAAAGCTTCAAACATGTGGCGTCAGTGTTGCTCAAAGGCACAGACTGATTCCCAGGGTCAGGCTAGGAACTGTTCAACTAAATCCATCGACAAATCACCCAGAAAGGCTTTTAATGTGCATGTTTGCAGACCTAACCACAGAAGGAAAGCGAATTGTTATTGAGATCTTCAAAGCAGACGTGCAGGTTTCACCAGTTCTTCTGCTTGCCCGGGGCAGGTCTGCAAGTCTGCTGGATCCTGGCATACAGTGGCCCTCCTGCCCAGCCGCCGGGTTCCGAGCTTCCGCTCCATGCTAGAGTCCATTTGTAAAACAAACAAAGGCTTTGAATTCTTCCTCCCCTTCACCACAGGTAAGCACTTCATGCAGGGAGAAAAGCAGGAGGAGGAAAAGGTATTGAAACGCAGGAGGAAAAAAAATGAACAAATGGAAATATTTGAGTTGAACTCATTTCTGACACTTGGCATTTGCCTCCTGCAGCAGAAACCAATCTTCCTTCTTTCTCTCCTTCAAATCTTCCACTTCTCTATCCTCAAACTCAAGCAGGGATTTGAATGCGTCAGGTGATTGGTTTCGTTGCTGATTTTAATTTTTTTAAACCATAACTGCCTTGTGCTTAGAGGCCTGATTCGTTTTAGCTGTGTTTACAAATCTTGCCCTCTTCCGAGCCTCTCGCCGTTCTGACCTTCTGCCCTCCACCTGTGCATGGCAGGGCACAGATGCCCTTGCGTCCCAGCATGGCTGCGGCAGGCAGTTAGAAAAAAACCTCACTGTCACTCGTAAAAGCAGAAATCAAGCTCTCTCCCCGCCCTTTACCCACCCACCCCCTTTTTCTGTTCTCTCTCCTTTCTCTCTGTTCCTTTTCTCTAATGTCACATCTATTCCACTGAGCAGTTGCTGTTTGACTAATTCTGCCACTTAATTTTCTAACATTCATTCTTGACTTTCAAAGAGGAAACTTCCATTTTGAGTGACATTCCTCATGACTGAATGAACGCGGACCTGTTTCTCAATATGTCAAAGGAAAGGGTATTCACAACGTAGCCTTGCTCTCAGGAGCTGAGGGGGGGCTTTTTACTCCATGGAGGAATGAAGAGTCAAGCCGGGAATGCACACTGCTGACCAGCACACCAGAGGGCCTCTGCGCTCAGCAGGTTCTCCTCTCTGCTCTGGAAAGATCTCCCAGCAGGTGGAGGCCATTGCCCTTGGCCTGACCCAGCCCCTGCTCAAGCAGTTAGAGGACGTATATAAACAATTCAGCGTGTGTGTGTGTGTGTGTGTGTGTGTGTGTGTGTGTTATATGTGTGTGTGTATACATACACACACACGTATATGCTGCATCATTTTTATTTGTGAGGCTGAGTGCTGCACAGATGTTAACATGCTGTACGTTCACGTGGCAGTGTGTCTTGGAGACTCTTCTACATCAACAACATGAAGATCTGCAACCAGTGCGTGCAATTCTGTAATAAGGACAAGCTGACATTGATTGAGCTATTTTCCTATCCCTGGGTACGTGGGCTGTGTTTGGCTTTTGCTAATACAATGTGGCACTCGATCTTCACCTTGTGCACATGTGCAAATGTCTCTCTGGGGAGATCTCAAATGTGGAATTGTTAGGTCATAAAGGAGAAACATTTCTTATTTTAACAGAAACTGCCAAACTGCTCACAAAAGTAGCTGCAAAATAACACTCTCACCGGAGAGCAGCTGAGGGCACGTGTGCCACCACAGCCTCGCCCATGCTTTAGATGATCAAACTTTTGCTTGTTGCCACTTTGATTAAAAATGGAACCTTGGGGCCCAAAGTGGCTCCGGCCGGATGTCGTGGCGCTTGCGAAGGCGAGGCCAAGAGTTCAAGGCCAACCAACCTCAGCAACCTTACAACCTCTCAATGATTGGCAAAAAAAAAAAAAAAAAAAAAAAAAAAAAAAAAAAAAAAAAAAAAAAAAAAAAAAATGGAACCTTGTGTTTTATTCACATTACCTTAATTTCTAGTGAGGGTGAGCATCTTTTCAAGTATGTTGGTCATACATTCTTTTTCTAGCCATGTGCCGAAAACAGAAACTGGACCTCCTCCTGATACCTTTCTCCTTGTTAGAGAAAGTCGGCCCCGGTTTTACCAATTTCCTGGAAGTCTTTATTTTCTAGGTATAAGCATACTCATTGGGAAGGAAGAGAACCTATCCTTTCACCTCAAGAACAAGAAAGCTAGTAGGTGATATAGTACACGTAATGAAAATGGTGTGTGCGCTAAACTTCGGGTCTACCAGCAAGAGTGTTTTACAGCATATGCTCCAACTTAGAATCACTCACAGCGGGTCCAAATCCCAGCTCCACCCTCACTGCTGGACATCAGGTTCAATGTTCCAAATTTTAGCTCTTCTCATCCGTAAAATGGCAATTATATGAGTACCTGTGTTTAATGCAGTGGCAAGGATGAACTGAATTGGTCCCCCTGTGGATGCTGACGCAGCAGGCACTTTATGCATAATGTCTCTAATCATTATTTCTCCATCTCAGAACAGAGGCAGATCTCTACGGGTGGAGGACCCTTCCCAAAGCAGCTGGAGGAGACAGCTTAGATCCTACGAGTGTCTTCCAAAGACTCTTGTTATATAGGAGTCCTATATGGTTAAAAGGGCTTCTCTTGTTTGTTCTGGATGTGACATCAGGTTTAACAAAAAGCTCACTACTGTTCAGGAACCTGGCAACCATGCATTACCCAACAACGGTTACCATGGCTGCAAGGAGGAATCAGACAGCAAGCCCCCAGCAGCGTTTACCGAAGAAAGGGAAGTCAGTAGCCGCTGGAGCTAACAGGTGACTGTTATTTACAGACAGGAATGGTATTTGCAGACGGGAATGACTGCAAAATGCATAGAAGGACACAGCCATGGCCTTCCACGGAAGTCACAGCACATCTCAACACGCCGAGAAGCCATCCACGACAGGAAAATATGACGAAGGTCTCCTTTCGTCCACATTGCGGGTGACTTTCTGCCATAAGGTCACTATGCTCTATAGTTGACTATGTTCTCAGCATTCTAGAGACAGATTTTCTCATGAAGACTGGCTCAGACTGTTAGATTAATTGTAAGAATTGTGGAAATTGAAGGAAGAATTCGTGACGGATGCCTCCTGGATTCAGTTGTTTTCATGGATAAATGGTTGTGATCTGTAAAATGGGGATATCAACAGTTACTGAAGGAAAAAGCCTTATTTGGGCAGATTTGGCTTTGAATTCTGTCCCTAGCTCTTAGAGATCGTATGACAGCTGCAATTTAATATCAGAGTCTCTAATTTCTCATCTGTAAACTGAATATAACACTTACACTGGATATCATACTACATCACAAGATGTCCATGTTATTCTAATCATGCCTTTTTAGTTTCTGTACCTTCTGATGTTTTGAATTCTAGGGCCTTGTTGATCTTGAAGAGACTCTCCCTCCCAGGGCCAGTCAGTTCCTAGTGACAGTAAGGGACCCACCTGCTAGTGTGCCTTTTGTATGCAAGCCACCAATCCAAAGCCCATGCTCCCAGTGACACCCTTTATCTAGCTCTCACTTGCAGAGCCATTATCCCCCTGCCCTAATCGCCCCAGAGCCAGATATTAAACAACTAGAAACAGCCACAATGCCCTAGAGCCCACTGAAATTATTTCAAATAGGTAATACTACGCCTGCTTACCTGTCCACCTTTCCTCCTCACAATCCATAATGAAGTCTCTTGCCCATGTGTTCTTCTCATTCCTGCTGCCTCCTGACTGATCCTGGTGCTTCCCTGCGTGGCCCTGCATGGCATGCTGTGACCTCTCCTCTTGAACCGTCAGTAACACGCTCTCCAGGCAATGGCAGTCTCCTGACCCCTTTTCTCTCACCATACCTGAATAATAATAAAACCTACTGTCTTTGCTTCATTGGTCTGCTATAACAAAATACTATAGACAGAGTGACTTAAACAGTAAATATCTATTTTTCACCCTTCTGGAGGTGGGAGAGTTCAAGGTCAAGGCACCGGAAGGCTCAGTGTCTGGTGAGAGCCCGCTTCCTGGCTCATGGGCAGCCAGCTTTTCTCTATGGCTGAAAGAAGCCAAAGCACTCTCTGGGGTCTCTTTTATAAAGGCATGAATTCATTCATGGGGCCTCCACCCTTGTGACATAGGTGGAGCTGCAAAGAATAGCCTCACCTCCAATCGCCATCATACTGGGGGTTAGGATTGGGATGCCTGCACTTAGAGCCGACACATACATTCAATCCCCGACACTCATGATTTAAAAACACATGCCCCAATCTCTGGAACCTGTGAATGTTACCTTGTATGGCAAAAGGGACCTCGCAGGTATGAAGAAGACACGAATCTTAAGAGGGGAGATTATCCTGGGTTAGCCAGTTAGGTCTGGTGTGATCACAAGGATCTTTAGAAGGAGGAGGCAGGAGATCAGCATGAGTAGCAGAGGAGGGTGAGGCCATGAACCAAGGAATGCTGATGACTTCTAGAAGCTGGAAGAGGTAAGGAATGAATTCTCCCCTGGAGCCTTCAGAAGGAATCCAACTGCCAACACCCTAACGGCAGCCTTGTAAGGCCTATTTCTGACACTGACCTCCAGAATTGTAAGGTAATAAATGTGTGTTGTTTTGAGCCACTAAACGTAGGGTCATTTCTTATAGCACCAATAGGAAACTAATATAAGTTTCAACAAATTATGATTATTTTTACTATCAAGTACAATAATATTCAGAATGTGGCAATACTTTTGAAAAGTTAAAATGTCATGTGAAGATTATTAGCACTGAAGTTGTTATCTGTTCTGCTTGCATTTAATTCAAGTCCACTGCTTCCAAACTTTGTATTTCAATATTTTATTATTGTATCCATGAATAGCAAAGCTATACTTGCATTCTTTTTACCATTTCCAAGAAGACATATGTCTTAAGGGACAGTTGACTAGAGTCCTTGCCCCATAGGGATGTCGACCAGAGGCCTCCTATCACTTATGGGTCTGTGTCACATAAAAGACCCCAACTACTTGATCTTGACTCTTGATTGAAGAATGAATACAGTAATAAGAAGACAAAGGAAAATTAGGTACCAAACAGCCAGTGGGAGAGACGGCAAGGAGTCTCCTAATATCTACTTTCCCCATAGTCTACAGAGGTTTTTACGTGGGCACATAGCCACTCAAATATGGATTACATTTCTCAGACTGCCTTCCATGTCGGTGTGGTCACTTGATTAAGTTCTGTCCAATAAAATGGAAAGAGAATGGACAAATGCAACTTCAAGGAAATGTCCTTAAAGGGAAATGCTGTGTCCTGCCCCAGTTCTTAGCTTATTCCTGCTGGCAGGATTGCTGATGTGATAGTTGACTCCACCCACTACTTGGAATTCAAATGTCAAAGATGGCAAAGCAACAGAATCGAAGGTTTTGGTTCCTGAAAATTGTGGAGTCCACCTACAAACAGTTCTGCATTGTCCATGGTTATGTGAAAATAAACACCTATCTTGCCTGAGTAGCTGTTTTTACTCATTTTGTGGTGAGAAAGAACCAGTCATTTGCAATCAAACCAAATTCTTACTATTACAAGACTTAATACAGGAGATCCCATGCAGGATAATTACTATTACAGATCTCTAATAAAATAGAACTCCTGGAGAAAATATTTAACATCTCTATCAAAAAGAGAGAAAGAGCATAAAAGAAATTTAAGCGTATCATAAATAAAAGCATGATTTTCAAATGTTAAGATGAGGATACATAATTTGAAGTCAATGATTACAAAATTGAGTCCTATATTAATAGCCGGAAAATTCAAGTGGATGAGAATGCATAACCACCTAGAGGAAAACTTCAGACTGAGGAGCACTGAGAAAACACCTTGGGGATGGATCCGGGAGAGAAATACATGATTGCAGACCTACACTGTCTCCTGTGAAACCACCAAAGCCAGAAGAGTTTTGGAATTTGGATTTTTTTCCAATTTTTAGAAATTATATTACATGTAGTCCAGGTGCGGTGGCTCACGCCTGTAATCCCAGCACTTTGGGAGGCTGAGGTGGGCAGAGCATGAGGTCAGGAGATTGAGACCATCCTGGCTAACATGGTGAAACTCTGTCTCTAATAAAAATACAAAAATTAGCCGGGCATGGTGACACGCTCCTGTCTTCCCAGCTACTAGGGAGGCTGAGGCAAGAGAATTGCTTGAACCCAGGAGGCAGAAGTTGCAGTGAGCCAAGATGGTGCCATTGCACTCCAGCCTGGGTGACAGAGTGGGACTCTGTCTCAAAAAAACAAAAAAAAGAAATTATATTGCATGTTATATATATTACATACTGTGTATACTATATAACATCCCAAGGAGGATATAGGACATATTCTGAAATCAAACATTTTAGTTTTTCAGCAGCAAAACATATAGTTACACTAATACTTTTCATGGCTAAAAATAGCTTCACATCAGTTCAGTTATGTTTTTCCACCAAATATGTTTGTAAGAAATTTATTTTTTAAAATAACAACAAAATTAAAAAAAAATATTTGAGATAGTGGATTGCGAGCCTGTATTAGGGTTTCCAGCAGAAGAAAAAGGATGCACATAGAGGAAAGGTAATGATGAAGGAACTAAGGGGAAATTATATCCATTTGACAAAAAGCTCATTTGAAAGAGTTTAATACATTTCATGCTGGAGTGATCATATGCTAAATCACACCCAGTTTTTAAAATTCTGAATTCCAAGGACAAGCTTTAAAAAAAAAAAACTTCTTGACCTTTAGAACAAGTTGCATACAAAGCAAAAAATTAGCTAACATTTGACTTCTTTTCTGCAAGTCTAAGAATCGGAAGGAATACTAGGAAACAGAATACTGAAAGAAAAGAACTACAGTCTTAAGAATCTTATGTGTATCAAAGTTATCATTCTCTGTTACAGCAAAAGAAAGGTATTTGCAGATATGCAAGGATTCAGAGACTACAGCACGTAGACATAGAACCTAGGGATGTCACCGGGAAATGACTTGACTAAATAAATCAATCTACCAAGACATCCACTTATGAACAGGATCAAGTAACAGGACCCAGATTTACCCATTCCCTGAAACTGCTAAAAAAAAAAAAAAAAAAAAAAAAACTGGACAAAATATATATGACAATGGTTTTCAGATATTTAATATCAAGCATCACAGGCTAGTGCTCCCTAAGAGAGTTGGGCCACATGATTGACCCAGTTTAGTGCCAGGAGAGAGTATCCAAGACATAACATAGGGAGGGGAATAAGCAGCCTCCATGAGTTAAGCAGACAGCTTGGGAGTTGGAGGAGACCAAGACAGAGTTGGCAGGGTAGAGTACTAGATGGGGGAGAGTTACACAAAGAACACCAAAGACCTGCAGAGGGTCACTCTGGAGACTTCAGCCTAATACTGATCAGAACGTGCCTATGAGGAACTATCCAGGGCTGAAAAGGAACTGCCTAAAAGCAACAAAGGGATCCAGGGGCCAGAATAGTTTGTATTCCAACTAGCCAATGTTAGAAAACCTCATAATTCATAGAGTATTTAAAAGGTTTAGCTTTCATATTGGAGAAGAATTAGCCCTGGATTAAAATGTGTTCTGTTCTCCCTAAAAAAGCTTAAATCAGGCCTCAAAACAATCAAACTGTTTCTAAGCAACTTAATTGCATCCAAGAACAAAATGTAAGAATATCTATAAGAATGTGAATCTATCCAGGATCCAACAAGAAAAATTAACAATGTCTGGCACCCAACAAAAAATCACCAGATATCCAAAGAAACAAGAAAATATCACTCATACTGAGGAGAAAAGCCAATTAAGAGAACCAGAGAGAGATTATAGTTACAACTATATTCCATATGTTTAAGAAAACAGAAGAAATATTGAATATATTAAGGAGAGGAAAAAATATTTTTTTAAATATAATTTAAACTTTTTGGAATCTATAATTTCTAAAATAAAAATATATTGAATAGGATTAATCACAGTTTAGACGTTGAAGAAGAAAAGATTAGTAAACCTAGAGAAAAGCAATATAAACTGCAAATAAACACAGAGAGAAAAATGGCTGACAATAAAAATGAACAGAGCATCAGTGAGTTGTGGGACATCTTTAAGTAGTTTCATATATGTTCAATTAAGGTCTATAAAGGATCAAAAAAGGACAGATAATATATTTGAAAAATTAATAGCCAAAAACTTTCAAACTTGATGAAAACTATGAAACTACAGATCCAAGACGCTCAATAAACCCCAAGCACAAGAAATGTGAAGAAAACTACAAGTCACCTCATATACAAAATTGTTAAAAGCAATGATAAACAGAAAACCTTAAATGCATCCTGGGGGGAAAAAGGACACCTTACATACAGAGGAATAAATATAAGAATAAATCAGACACCTTGTCAGAAAAAGTGCAAGCAGAAGATAGTGGGGCAACATCTTAAAAGCACTAAAAAAAAGAAATCTGTCCACCTTCAATTTTATAGTCAGCTAAAATATCCTACAAAAAACAAAAGTGAAATAAAAATGTTTTCAGATATACAAAAGTTAAAAGTATCGTCACCAGCAGAGCTGTACTATAAGGAAAGTTACAGGATTTTTAAAGGAAGAAACAAAAAGAAGAAAATCTGGATCTATTCAAAAAATAAAATAAACCAGAAACAGTAATTGTGTGGTTAAATATAACATTGTTTCTTATTTTTAAAGACTCCTTAAGAGATGATTATTTATTATAATAACTAGTACCAATGTATTGTGGGGTCTAAGCCATATATAGAAGTCAAATGTATGACAACATTAGAACAAAATCAGGGAAGTGGGAAATGGGAGTATACTGATAGAAGATGTTTATATTATTTATGAAGTAGTATAACATTATTTTAAGTTAGACTGTGATTGGTGAAAGATGCAAATTATAAACCTTAGAGAAACACTGAAAGGGCTAAAAAGAAAAAGGTAACAAAAGCAATTGAAATATATAGAAAACAACTGAATACGTGGTAGATTTAAAGCCAATAATATAAACAATAAAATTGAATGTCAAGAGCTAAATACCACCATTAAAAGTCAGAGATTGTCAGAATGAATAAAAGAGCAAGACCCAACTATGCTGCCTATTAGACTTTAAATATAAGGAAACAAGTAAGTGAAAAGAAAATACATGGAAAATTATATAACATGATAATACTAATCAAAAGAAAACTGGAATGACTATTTTATTATTACACAAAGCAAATGTCAGAACAAAGATTATTACTAGACACAAAGAGGATTATTGTACAATGTTTAAGAGGTCAACTAATCAAGAGGTAGTAACAACCCTAGACATTTATGCATCTAACATCAGAACTTCAAAATACATTAAGCAAAATGGAGAAAAGAGCAAAGAGAAACAAATTCAAAAGTATTGTCAGAGATGTCTACAACTCTCTGTCAACAATTGATAGAAGAACTAGAAATAAAATCCGTAAAGATACAGAAGATTAAAATGACAACATCAACCAATTGAACCTAATTGACATTTTTGGAACACTTCACCCAGCAACAACAGAATACATACCCTTTCCAAGTAAACACTGTACCAAGATAGGTCATATTCTGGAACATAATCTTAATAAATTTAAAAGTATTAATGTCATACAAGTATGTTCATTGAACTGAATGGAATGTAACTGAATAAGAGGTCAGTATTAGAAATATATCTAGAAAATCTTTAACAGAAACCAAATAACATACTACTAAATAACCTAGTTTCAAGGAAGAAATCAGAAGGAAAATTAGGAATATTTTAAACAGTATTTGAAACTGAATTAAAGTGAAAAGAAAATGTGCTGGATGCTGCAAAAGCAGTACTTAGAGGGAAATGTATAGCACTTAATGCCTATTATAGAATAGAAGAAGGACCTCAAATCAAGAACTTCACTATCTACCTTAAAAAGCTAAACAAACAAAAAGTAAATGAAACCCAAAGCAGAAGAAAGGAAACAATAAAGGTCAGAGTAGAAATCAATGAAATAGAAAAAGAAAAACAATAGAGAAAATCAATAAAACCAATATCTGCTTCTTTAAAAAGATGAAATTGATAAATCTCTAGCTGAATGATCAGGAATAAAAGAAAAAAATACAAATTACTGATACTAAAAATGATAATTAGTTCACTACAGAGTCTACCAATATCAAAAAGGCAATTCAGAAATATTATAAGCAACTTTGTGCCAATATTTATATAAACAATTTATATAAAGTTTTAAAATTTCTTGAAAGACACAAATTACCAGAGATCATTCAATAAGTAATAGATAACACTAATAGCCTCTTCTCTAGTAAGTGAATTTGTAATTTAAAAGTGTGTCATAAAGAAAGATCCAGGTCCATAAGGTTTCATGGCTTTAGTGGTGAATTCTATCAAATATTTAGGAAAATAAGAATACCAATTTTATCCAGGCTCTTCCAAAAATTTACAGAGAATTAAATACTTTCCAGCTTAATTTCTGAGGCCAGCATTACTCTGATGCTAAAACCAGAAAAGGATATTGCAAGAACACTATAGATATCTCCCATAAGGATTTGTTAAAATCCTTAATAAATTTTAGCAAATCTAACACAACAATTTATGAAAATGATAATACATTTTGTCCAAGTGTGGTTCATCCTAAATTGGTTTCATAACTTGGGATAAGTTGGTTTAACACACTTAAAATGTTGTTTTAACTTTCAAAAGTCAGTGTAATTCATGATATAAACAGAATTAAAAAGAAAATATATATGATTATTCAATAAGCAGAGAAAAAGCATTTGACAAAATCCAACATCTATTCCTGGTTTTAAAAAATACCCTCAGCAAATTAGGAATAAAAGAGGAATTTCTCCGCTTTATGGATGTCAATTTAATGCAGACATCTTTGAATAACCTACAGCTTACATTTACTTAATGATTAACAACTCAATGTCTTCCATCTAAGATCAGGAAAAGAAAAAAGGTGACCACACTCACCATGTTTATGCAACATTGTACTAGAGGTCCTGGCCAGTGTAATAAAGCAAGAAAAGGAAATGAAAGGCATACAGATTAGAATGGAAGAAATAAAATTGTCTTTACTCATAGATGACATAATCATCTGTGTTGAAAATCTTAAGGAAGCTACCAAAAAACCCACTATAGTTAATAAGTAAATTTAACCCAGTTGCAGGATAAGAAAGCAATATACAAAACAAATTGTATTTTTACATACTAGCAATGAACTATCTGTAACTGAGGTTTTAAAATACCATTAAACAGCATCCAAAAATATGAAATACTGAGGGGGGAAATCTGACAAAGGACATGCAAGGCCTGTACCTGAAAACTACAGAACATTTCTGAAGGAAATTTAAAAACATGTAAATAAATGAAGGGCTATATCATGTTTTTAGATCAATGTCCTGATTACATGTTTCTCCATACTGATCTATACATTAATACAATTTCAATTAAAATTGCAGCAGACTTTTTTATACAAAATTGACAAGCTGATGCTAAAATTTACATGGAAATACAAAGGACTTCAAATATAATAGCTACTTTGAAAAAGTACAAAGTTGGTGGACTACTTTACTTAATATTGAGATTTGTTTAAAATCTACCATCATGAAGAACATGTGGTATAGGCATAAAGATAGAAAAATAGATCCATGGAATAAAATAGAAAGTCCATAAATAGACTCACATATGGTCAGCTGATCTTTAACAAGGGTGCCAAGGCAACTGATTGAGGAGAGGGAAATCTTTTTAGTGAATGGTAGTGGGCAAATCAGCCACATTAAAAAAAAAAATCTTGATTTTTACTCATTCCATACACAGCAAATTAACTTGAATTGGATCACAGTGAAACTATGGGATGAGAAAACTAAAATTACAACACTTCTAGAAGACAGAAGAAAATCTTAGTGAGTTTAGGTTTATAAAAATCTCTTAACTACAATACAAAAAGCATAGACCATAAAAGAACAGAAAAGCAAGCAATTAGAATTCATCAAAGTCCCCCACACACAACATGGATAAGTCTCAAAATAATCACATTGAATGAAAAAGGCAGACACAAAAAGAGTACAACTGTGTGTTTCCATTATATAAAACTCTATAAAAATGAAAACCAGTCAATAGCACAGAAAGCAGACCAGTGGTTGCTCAGGGATGGGGAGTGAATAGGGGCAAGGGAGGACATCCCAAAGGAGCACTAGGAAACTTAGGGGTTGATGGATACGTTTATTTTCTTGATTGTGATGATTTTTCTTTTTGCAGGTGACTATATAACATTAAATTGTATACTACCTCATATGCTTATTTCCTTTAGAAGAGGGCAAATATAGAACAATGGAAAAAACAATAAAGCTATTTTCATTGTCTAGGGCAAAGACTGGCAAACTACAGCCTTCCAGCCAAAACCTGGCTTACCACTTGTTTTGTAAATATAGTTTTATTGGAACAAAGTCATGCCTATTTGGTTACCTATTGCCTTCACAGTACAAGACGGAGCTGAGTAGTTAAGACAGAGACTGTGTGGCCCATGAAGCCTCAAATGTTTACCTACTCTCTGGCTCTTCACAGAAAAAGGTTGCTGACCCCTAATCTAGTAAATTAAAAGAAGAATACTTTTGAATGGAAATACCTGGTTCAAATCCCTTCTTCATTACCATGTGACCTTGGATAAATTATTTAACCTAAGCTTCAGTTTTTTTAATCTATAAAAATGGAGATAATAGAGGTCAGAAGTTCAAGACCAGCTTGGCCAAGAGGGTGAAACCCTGTCTCTACTAAAAATACAAAAATTAAGGCTGGGCACAGTGGCTCACACCTGTAATCCCAGCACTTTGGGAGGCCAAGGTGGGTGGATCACCTAAGGTCGGGAGTTCGAGACTAGCCTGACCAACGTGGAGAAACCCCATCTCTAAAAAAATACAAAATTAGCTGGGCATGGTGACTCACACCTGTAGTCCCAGCTACTCAGGAGGCTGAGGCAGGAAAATCGCTTGAACCTGGGAGGTGGAGGTTGCAGTGAGCTAAGATCGCGCCACTGCACTCCAACTTGGGCAACAAGAGCAAAACACCCACCTTCATATGTTCATACAGAAGGTTAAATGAAGTAGAACACTGAAAATGCTCTGAAATTTAACTGGCAACATAGAAAGTACTAAAGAAAAAGTGGGTTGGGGTAGCTATTATTTAGAAGTGAACATTTCTGAGTTGCTTTGGGGAAAGTCCATGACACTTAGCATGAATGGAGCTTGCAGGACTGGAGGTTGCTATGGGTGAGTGAGTGAATGAGTGAGAAGTGAGTGACTGTGAAGGCCAGGACATTACTATGCACCACTGCAGACTTTATCAACACTGCACACTTGGGTTACAGCAAATTTACTTCGAACATTCTTTCTTCAACAATACATTAACCTTACCTTACTATGACTTTTCCACTTTATAATACTTCAAATTTTAAAAAAACTTTCTTGCCTCTCTGGTAATAACACTTAGCTTAAAACACAACCATGTTATACAGCTATACAAACAATGTTTTTTCTTTGTATTCTTATTTTATAAGCTTTTTAAATTTTTCTTTTTTTCTTATTTTTTACTTTTTGAACTTTTTTGTAAAAACTCAGACACAACACAGGGTCAGGGTCAGGATCATCAATATCTCTGTCTTCCACCTGCATGTCTCGTCCAGCTGGAAGATCTTCAGGGCAGCAATACCTATGGAGCTGTCATCTCCTATGACAGCAATGCCTCCTTCTAGACACCTCCCGAAGAACCTGCCTGAGGCTGGTTTATAGCAAACTTTTAAAAATATAAGTACAAGGAGCATGCTCTAAAATAATGATAAAAAGTATAATATTATGTACATAATCCAGGTATATCATTATCCACTATCATTATCAACTAACATATACTATACATAATAGTATGTGCTATACTTTCAGATGACTGCAGCTCAGTGGGTTTGTTTACACAAACATCACCACAAACACATAAATAACGTGTTGCACTATGACATTACAATAGCCCCAACATCACTAGGCAACAAGAATGTTTAAGCTCCATTAAAACCTTATGGGGCCTGGCGCAGTGGCTCATGCCTGTAATCCCAGCACTTTGGGAGGCTGAGGCAGGTGGATTACTTGAGGTCAGGAGTTTGAGACTAGCCTGGCCAACATGGTGAAATTCTGCCTCTACTAAAAATACAAAAATTAGCCAGTCATGGTGTCATATGCCTGTAATCCCAGCTACTTGAGAGACTGAAGTGGGAGAATCACTTGAACCTGGGAGGCAGAGGTGGCACTGAGCAGAGATCATGTCACTGCACTCCAGCCTGGGCAACAGAGCAAGACTATCTCAAAAAATAAAAATCTTATGGGACCACTGTCATATATGCGGTGTGTCACTCACCAAAATGCCCTCATGTAGCATGTGACTATTAGATGCTGTATTCTCCCAATAAAGTAAGATAGAGAAAAGAAAATGTTATTAAGAAAATCATAAGGGAAGATGGGCAAATAGGAACAAGCTCTGGAGTGCAGTTCCCAGTGAGAACAATGCAGAGGGTGAGTGATCACTGCATTTCCAAATGAGTAATTACTGCCCACAGACCAGGAGATTCCTGGGCTTAAAAGTGCCATGAGTCTCCAGCACGGCAGCCTGAGCAGGGGGTCTCCACACAAAAACTCACAGAAATCTGGGCAGCCATTTCAACTGGTGCCTGGAATGCCTGGGAGACAGAGTCACCCATTCAGCTGAAAAAAAGGGGGCTGAAATAGGGAGTCAGGTGATCTGGCTTGGCAGGTCCCACCCCTACAAAGACCAGCAATCTGAAATGCTCTGGATTGAGAGTTTCACAGCAAGTTCAGCTGGACCTGGGATGGTCCAGTTCTGTTGGGGGAAGGGCGTCCGCCATTACTGAGGCAATCCATCACTATGGAGGCAATCCACCATTACTGAGGCAGTCCACCATTACTGAGGCAGACTGCCATTACCGAAGCAGTTCTAACTAAACCCCTATAAACAAAACTGCCAGGAAGTTCATGCAGCAGCTGGGCAGAGCCCTTGGCAGCTCAGCAACACCTCTGCTGGCAGACTAAGACTAAGCTACCTCCTTCCTGGGCAGGGCAGCTCTGAAAAAAGGCAGCAGCACATTTATATGTTTCATAAAAAGGAACTTATAAATAAAGGCCATCTTCCCAGGATAGAGCACCCGGGAAAAAAGGCGATTATGAGTTCCGCTGCAGCAGACTTAAACATACCTGCCCAGCAGCTCTGAACAGAACAATGGAGCTCACAGCTCAGCACTTGAGCTCCTATAGGGGACAGACTGTCTCCTCAAGCAGCTCCCTGACCCCTGTATATCCAAAGAGTCACCTCATAAAGGAGAACTCAGGCTGACATCTGGTGGTTACCCTTCTGGGACAAAGGCAGCAGAAGAAGAAACCAGCAGCAACCCTGACTGTTCTGCAGCCCTCGCAGGTGATCCCCAGGCAAGCAGGCTGTGGAATGGACCTCCAGCAGTCCTGCAGCAGAGGAGCCTGACTGTTAGAAGGAAAACTAAGAAACAGAAAAGAAATAACTTCATCATCAACAAAAAGGACATCCACTCAGGGACCCCATCTAAAAGTCACCAACTACAAAGACCACAGGTAGATAAATCCACAAAGATGGGAAGAAGCCAGCACAAAAAGGATGAAAACACCCAAAACCAGAACACCTCTCCTCCTCCAAGGGATCACAACTCGAAGGAACAAAGCTGGATGGAGAATGAGTCTGATGAATTGACAGAAACAGGCTTCAGAAAGTGGGTAATAAACTTCTCTGAGCTAAAAGAACATGTTCTAACCCAATGCACAGAAACTAAAAACCTTGGAAAAAAGGTTTCACAAAATGCTAACAAAAATAAACAGCTTAGAGAAGAATATAAATGACTTAATGGAGCTGGAAAACACAACATGAGAACTTTACGAAGCATACACAAGTTTCAGTAGCCAAATCGACCAAGGAGAAGAAAGAAGATCAACTCAATGAAATAAAATGAGAAGGCAAGATTAGAGAAAAAAAAGTGAAAAGAAATGAACAAAGCCTCCAAGAAATATGGGATTATGTGAAAAGACCTAATCTACATTTGATAGGTGTACCTGAATGTGACGGAGAGAATGAATCCAAGCTGGTACACAATCCACACGGTATGCTGCTGTGGTGTTTTCAGGGTGTGGTCTTGGTTTTTATCTGTTCATTTGTTTGGAGTTGTGGTACCTCTGGTTGCAGAGGTGGAAGACATATAGCCCTCTATTGAAGGCTGGGCAAGGCCCTTCCTGTGGTTTATGTTTTATGGGCTTTTACTCCCCTCACCTCCTCATAGGTAACCATTGGAATGTGTTTATGTATTTTATTTGTGCCAATTCCTTAAAAATACAGTGGCTTTATGTGTGTATTTTTAATTTACCTAACAAGTGTTGCACCACGCATCTCTTGCTGTTTCTTACCCTTTTCACTCAGCACAGAAATGTTCAGATCCACCCACGCTGCTTTGTGCACAGGAGGCCCGTGGTTTCTAAGCCCTTCTTTGGTGCAGCCACACCTGCGCCTATCTGTTCTCCCCATTTTGAATTTTTAAGGTACAACTGACAGTCACTTCCCAGTTAACCAATCCTGTTTCCAGGGATTGGAAAAAGAGGAGGTACTGCATCTCCATAGCCCTAAGCCCTGGGAGGAAAGAGAAAGGTCAAGGAGAGGTCAGCCCAGCCAGGTCAACTCTATGACCACGAGTCCCCTTGGGCAGTGGCTCAGCCCGGCTCTGCTTTCTCACTTGCAGCAGAGTCAACAATCCCTGCCCCCCAACCTCAAGGCTGATATGATGCTTCCAGGAAATGACAGGAGAGGAAATGGCTGTGAATGATGGGCATGGCCACCCATGGGCCAGCAGCCTGCCCCAGT
Source organism: Saguinus oedipus (assembly GCA_031835075.1). NCBI lineage: Eukaryota > Metazoa > Chordata > Mammalia > Primates > Cebidae > Saguinus > Saguinus oedipus. The sequence continues at coordinate 5,507,959 of CM063171.1, read as the reverse complement.
CACCTCCCCAGCTGCCCTGCACCCACCCTAGCCGCAAGGAGGTACTCACTCTGAGGGTCATGCAATGAATTGTTACGTCCTGGGTACACCTCTGCTTCCCTAGTCACACTGCCCTGCTCCCCATTCAGGGGCTGTGACCCTCCTGGTGGCTGTAGGGAGGTACACCATCCCCTCAGGCACAAAACCCACTCCAGCTTCCCCTGGATCTTTGCCAGTGTCGCCCTGTCCCTTCCTCATAAACCCCTGCCACCATTTCTATTCATGAGACAACATTCTAGCCAGGTGTGGGTTAGAACATTAGTACTGAAAAAAAAAAGAGGGGGGTGGGATAGCTATTATTATTTAGAAGTGAACATTTCTCAGTTGCTTTGGGCAAAGTGGATGACACTTACCATGAGTGGGGCTTGCAGACTGGAAGTGGCTCTGGTGACTCAGTGAGTGAGTGGTGAGTGACTGTGAAGGCCAGGGCACTACTGTGCACCACTGCAGACTTCATCAACACTGCACACACGGGCTGCACTACATTTACCTAAACGCCCTTCCCCGACTCCCACACTGGGGATATTCCAGAGAGACTCGTGGCAGGCTTTTAGGGTCACCCCAGCATGCGGCCCGGCTCAGTCCATATCCCCTCAAGAGTAACAGCAGCAGTGGCAGCAACAAGGAGTGAGAACATGAACTCCATGTTTAAGCCAAAGACATGAAGACTGCACGCAGCCTAGGTGTGCACCGGCTTCCCAGCTCCCTCCAGCGAAGACCCCCAGGGGCAGCGCGCCAGGCCTCTCTGCTGCAGGAAGAAGGGCCTGAACCAGACTACCCAGCATTGGCCGAACCCTCCCGCAGACAGGCATTGCCCTGGCATCTGTGCTCCCCGGGCCCAGTTTCTAGTCGGCCTCACTGCCCGGGGTTACTGACTTCCTTCAGGGCCTGCTTTTCCTAGGAGCCTGTGAGCTTCTGCAAAACTGCCACGAGTCACGTTCTTCCAGTGCATAAAACCCTTCAGAGATTCTCTCTGCCCTCAGGACAAAGTCCAGCTTTCCTCGTCATGGCAGCAAAGGCGCTCCCTTTGACACGGAGGCTTTCCTCTCCTGGCAGCTTCAGCCCTGCCAGTCCCTGTTCTTGCTCTGTGCTCTGTCCAGCCATGCTGTTGAGGTTTCTGAAAGGAACCACACTCTCTCTTGCCTCAGGACTTTTCCCCATGCCTTTTCTTCAGCTCCAAACATGCTTTCCCCCGCTTCTTTCCCACCCCTTGGGTACTTCTGACTTGTCGCTCTGGTGTTGGAAGTCCCTCACGGTTCATAGGAAGCCTTTCTGGCTCACCAGCCAGACAAGCTGCACCGCCCAGGTGAGCACGTGCAGTGTGCACCTGCGTGTCCTTGTGCAGCACGACCCCCACCCGGCTACACCACAAGCCTTGGAACAATGTGTCCCCTAAAAACTCATATTTTGAAGTCCTGTCTCCCAGGGTGTGGACTTCTTTGGACACAGAGTCGTTATAGAGCAAATCAGGCTAAAATTAGGTCATTAGCGTGGCCTCTTACCCAAAAACTTGGTGTCCTTCTAAAAGGGGTGAATGTGGAGAAAGACAGGGAGAAGGCTGGGTGAGAATGAAGGCAGAGACTAAGGTGAGCTTCTACAAGCCGAGAACCCCAGACATCACCAGCAAACCGCAGCTGAGAGAAACGCATGGCTGTCAGAAGGAACCAACCTGCTGGCCACCCGATCTGGGATCTCCAGCCTACAGAACTGTGAGACAATCAACTACTGTGATTTCAGCTGCCCCATCGGTGAAGCTTTGCCACCCTAGAAAACTAATACAGGCAGCAATCATGTCTTTACTTCTTTACTTCTTTCTACTTCATCTACAGAGCTTACCACAGCAATTGGAACAAAATTGGAGGTCTGTGCATATTTATTGAAAGAAACAATTGTACTCTGGAGAACAAGGAGGAGACATGATTCCTGCACGTGAGGCTCTCATGCAATGAGTGCACAGAGCAGGAATGAGATAACTCGAAGTGTGTATCATGCCAGGTTAGACCCACGGACAGTCAGGCCACTGTGAGTACATGTCCCTGTAAACCAAAGAGAAAGTTCTAAGCCCTCCCAACCATCTGAATGGATGGCCTCTCAGCCCAAGGCATTCCAAAGTTAACCTGTGAAACCAGTTCAGGCCATGAGGGGAAGGGGAGCCAGACATGCCTCATGATACCCTCCTCCCTTTTGGAATTACTGATAGAACAGCCTCTTTGAGTCTGAGAAGAAACATTTGCAACCTATTCTCTCTGAAGCCTGCTACTTGGAGGCTTCATCTGTATGATAAAACCATGGTCTCGACAACCCCTTACTGTAACCCAGACATCCCTTTCTATTGATTCCAGGTCTTTAGATAGTAACTCAGTCAACTGCCAATCTGGAAATCTTTGAATCCGACTATGAAGCCCCCACCTCCAGTTGTCCCAACTTTCCAGACCGAAACAATGTACATTTCACATGTATTGATTGATGTCTTATGTCTCCCTAAAATGTATAAAAGCAAGTTGTAGGTCCACCATCTTGGGCACATGTGGTCAGGACCTCCTGAGGCTGTGTCGTGAGCATGTCCTTAACCTTGGCAAAGGTGTGTGTGTGTGTGTGTTAGTGGTAGGTGTATAACACAAGTTCGGAAGGGAGTGGCATCATTGCATTAAGAAGAGGAAGCCACCAGCACTGGGTCTAGAGTTATGAGATCTGGCTTTGAGTCCTGGTTCTACTTTTCAGCTGTTTCCTTGATTGTCCTCATCTGTGCAGCAGTGATGATAGCGCTTCCAAACAGCACAGGGTTTGGGAAGGTTAAAGAGGGAAAAGGGATACAAAAACACACTGGGAAGACACGCGGTTCCACAGAAGAGTGGGCCCTCGTGTAAAGTGTGAGCTCTGGGTGATGACATATCAACACACACTCCTCACTTGTACAGATCGGACCCCTTGGTGCCAGACGTCCATAGTGGGGGCGCTGTGTGGGGGAGCAGGGGGGATCTCCCTGGACTTTCTGCTCACTTTTGCTCTAAGCCAAAAAATGGCTCTTTAAAAAAAAGTAAATTCAAATTTTTAAAAACATAAAAATACATAAATCCATTGGATAAAATTACAACCATTGAAAAAGAAAGAAAAGGAAAATGGAAAACCGCTATAGACATGGTTTAACTGAGTTGATTTGAGAGGTTTGGTTGAAAAGCACAAAGACAATGGTGTAAGAGTTCCCAGTGAAATCACAGCTCACGAGGCGCATTTAAGGGAAACTGGCAGAGGAAGATTCAAGACAGTCTCTAGAAGAATGGGTTGTCATGAATCTGTGGAGTAAGAACTGGGGTTAGGTCGTGAGGAGAAGAGCTGCCTGCTCACACCATCCCCCACTCTGTCAGTCATCCTGGGCAAGAAGCCAGCCAGGGAGACACCAAGGCCAGGCCCCGAGTGTGCCCCCAGCCTTGCCTTGAACCTGCACTTGCATACATATTTCTACCTGTGCCACTGGTATAAATACAAACACGGGGGGTTCAACAACGCCAGCGCATTCCCTCACAGTTCTGGAGGCTGGAAGTCTAAACTCAAGGTGTGAGCTGGCCGTGCTCCCTTCAAAGCCCTGAAGGGAGGGTCCTTCCTCTGCTTCTCTGGTGTCCGGTAGCCCCAGAGATCCTTGGCTATCAGCAGCATCTCCCTGATTCATCTCACGTGGTCTCATTCCCTCTGTGTCTGTCTCCACGTGGCCTTCTCCTCCCTGTGTGCACCTGTGTCCAAATTTCCTCCTCCCCCTCCTCCTCCTGCTTCCTTCTCCTCCTCTCCCTCCTCCTCCTTCTTCCTCCTCCTCCTCCTTCTTCCTCCTCCCCCTCCTCCTCCTGCTTCCTCCCCCTCCTCCTCCCCCTCCTCCTTCCTCCTCCTTTCTCCTCCTCCTCCTCCTTCCTCCTCCTCCCCGTCCTCCTCCTTCTTCCTCCTCCTCCCCCTCCTCCTCCTTCCTCCTCCTCCTTCCTACTCCCCCTCCTCCCTACTCCCCCTCCTCCTTCTTCCTCCTCCTCCTCCTCCCCCTCCTCCTCCCCCTCCTTCTCCTCCTCTTTCTTCCTCCTCCCCCTCCTCCTCCTTCTTCTTTCTTCTCCTCCTTCTTCTTCTTCCTCCTCCTCCTTCTTTCTTCTTCATCTTCTTTTAGAGTAAGGTTCTCATTCTGTGGCCCAGGCTGAAGTATAATGACACAATCATAGCTCACTGCAGCCTCAAACCCCTGGGCCCCAGCAATCCTCCTGCCTCAGCCTCCTGAATAGCTGAAATCGCAGGCATATGCCAGCCACCACACCCTAGTAATTAAAAAATTTTTTTTTTCTAATTGTAGAGATGCAGTCTCACTATGTTGCTATGCTGGTCTCAAACTCCTGGCCTCAAGCAAACCTCCTGTCTTGGCCTCCCAAAATTCTAAGATGACAGGACTGAGCCACTGTGCTTAGCCAAATTTCCCTTTTCTTATGAGGACAGCAGTCTTTTGGATTAAGGCCCACCTTAGGGCTCTCACTTTAATACGGTTACATCTGTAAAGACTCAATTTGCAAATAGGCCACATCCATAGGTCACATCCAGATAGTTCAACACATCTCTTAGGAGGACAAAATTCAACCCATAACAGTGGCTAGGGTAGCCCATCCCTCACCTTGTCCCCAAGTGCCAGGCAGAGAGGAAAACCCCGGGTGTAGAGTTCTGAGACCTGCGTTTGTATCTCAGCTCTGTCTGACCAGCTGCATGACCTCCAACAAGCTGTCCAAACTGTGAGCCCCAGATTCCACATCTGTAACAGGGATTATGCCTGCAAGGCCTTTTCCCCACTGCTGCTGTGAGGATTCCAAGAGATGGTGTTAGTGGATCGCTTTGTAAACACTAAACCTCCAGGCAAACATCTACTGTCATTTCTTCAAACCAAGGGCCACCTTCAATCATTTGTGGCTACAAAAAAAGGGGGCAAGTTTCCGTCAATACTCTCATTCCAGCCAATTGCATGCATTCCCCGTCTGCCCACACAGGAAGTTAAACCCCTCAAAGCACCTTTCTGTTTTTCTGGGGGTTCCCCTGGGCTATGTCACACGCCTTCTGGAATGTTCCCCAGACTGGTCTTCTTCCCCCTCCTGAGACCAGGACTGCCTTCCCAGCTGTTGGAACTCTCAAGATCTCCACTGTTCAGCTGCCAATGGGCTCCCCAGCTCAGGCCTTGCAAAAGGGTCGCACGCTCCCCCACTTCTCCTCTGCGCCTCCTCATTCCCCTCCACACCCGGCTTAAGCTGCGCTATCACCTTTAACCAGGCCTGGGCTGAAGTTTCAGGAGGGACGCTCAAAACAGGGAACCTTGGGGCTGTTTGTGCCGCTGTTCAGTCAGGCCCCTGGGCTTGCCTCCCTGGGGCGGGGCCTGCCCCACCAGGATGCTGAGCACACCTGCCCACCCCCCACCCCCGCGCCCCGCCACCGTGCAGGCCAGCGCTCCAGAGCTTCCGTGAAAGAAGGAGCTCCTCCACCCGTGGGAAGCAAACTCGGCCTCCCTATTCCTCAGTTCCTGTCCTGGGACAGGCCACTTTCTAGAAGGACTGGCAGAGGGAATTCGCACTCCATTCAGGGAAGTCCCCATCCCGTCCCTCACCCCACGGGCCTGCGGCATTGCTTCCTGACCCCGGTCGCACATGCACATCATAGCCCAGAGGTCGCAAATCGGGCATGCAGATCTGCTTCATTTGGGTCACGCAGTTTAAAAAACATATTTGAGTTGTTACCAATATTCCCATTGAGATACTTTACACTGAAAAAAATCAAAATTTCTGTCTTTTGAAAACGACATTCGGCCTCTGGATCTGCACGGCAGCCGTCCCTGGAGCTCTGCAGACGCCGCGGTAGTTGGGATGCGTGTCCCTCCAAATCCCTGTTGAAATGTGATCCCTGTTGTTGGAGGTGGGGCCTGGTGGGAGGTGTTGGGGTCATGGGGGCGGATCCTTCATGAACGTGCGGCCCTCCTCAAGGAAATGAATGAGTTCTCGCTCTATCAGTTCCCAAGAGAGGCTGGTTGTTAAAAACGCCCTGGCGCCTCCCAGCACGCTTGCTTCCTCTTGCCACGCGATCTGCTCACACGGCTCCCCTCCACTTTCCACTCTGAGTGGAAGCAGCTCAAGGCCCTCACTAGAAGCAGACGCCTGACCATGAACTTTCCAACCATCAGAATCGTGAGCCAAAATAAACCATCTTGTGTATATGCACCAGCCTCAGGTATTCCTTCATAGTAACACAAAATGGCTTAAGACACAGCTCCTTCCTCTAACTGGAGCTCACGTTCTCCAATTTGCCAATGCCCACGGTGTCCTTTAGTCCTGCGTGTCGCCTTCCTGGCCCCCGCACCCATCTGAATTAGTGGGGACAGGCGTCTGCCGAGGGCCCCAAAGCTCCGCTCCACAGAGCGCTGGGCCAGAGCTCGCCCTGGCGCCATTCTCTCCTCCAGGGTGGGGGGTGATTCTGTTTGTCTTTCCTGCACAATGCCGCCGGGAGCGTTCCAACTCTCAGAAACACCTGCACAAAGAAGAAAACAGCCTCACAGCAGCAGGAACCGGCAAGGGCTGGGTGCCCGCAGGTTGCAGTAGAATTCACTCTCAATCCATGTGGGGCCAGGGATCGTTCCTTCTCGCTTTGTGCCACCTCCCGTGGGTACCATAAAAAAAGTGATGGAGACTGGTTCCCTACACAAGCACGTACAACTGACGTCTAGTTAATGATGAGGACCCAGGCAAGCGGGAACAGTCTGCCCCACAGGTAAATTTCAGTTTAATCTCTTTTAGGAAGCCCCTGCTTGCAATTTTTAAGGAGTCAATTTTCTAGAAATTTCTCCATTAAATTATTTTTTAACCTTATGATTTGGGCACCTATTAACATCAGGTCTCATGTTCTGGTGGTTCGATAGACTCCAAGGCGGAGCGTGGTAACAGAGACGAAAACTTCAGAGGCAGATAGTCATAAGCTAAATGATGGTGGGAGGCCAGGGGAATTTCCACAGCACTAGAACCTCCGACACTCTGTGGGCAGAAGAGAGAGCATGAAAGAGGCGGCACTATTGAACTTCTCTTTACGTAGAGGCACAGGTGCAACTCTCTTGTTTGACCTTGAAATATTAAGGGAACCACAAAAAGGTATCTGCTTTGGGAAATCCCTCGTGCCCCAGTGCTGAGAAGGGGAGGTGGACTCTCACAGAGCTCTGCCCCTTTAGGCCTGTTGACCTCAGCATGCTTGTAGGGAGAGGTGCCTCTCCCTCATTCTGTCTCTAATATCCTCCCCTCCTTCCTGCCTCACCCAGCCCACCTCCCCAGCTGCACAGCCAATCAGCCTTGACCCATTTAACCGAAATGTCGCCAATGTTATGGGACAGCAAACGGAGAATTCCGAATTTTCTGCCTTAGAAGACACAGCTTTCAGCCAGGTGCAGTGCCTCACACCTATAATCCCAGCACTTTGGGAGACCCAGGCACGCGGATCACCTGAGGTCAGAAGTTTGAGACCAGCCTGGGCAACATGGTGAAACCCTGTCTCTACTAAAAATGCAAAAATTAGCCTGGGACAGTGGCGTGTACCTGTAGTCGCAGCTACTCAGGAGACTGAGACAGGAGAATCACTTGAACCCAGAGGGCAGAAGTTGCAGTGAGGTGAGATTGCACCACTGCACTCCAGCCTGGCGACAGAGCAAGACTCTGTCTCAAAAAAAAAAAAAAAAAAAAAAAAAAAAAAAAAAAAACAAAAACCAAAAACCAGCTTTCTCACCTACACCGAAGATGAGAAAAAAACAGCTTCCTCATCTTCGGTGTAGGTTCCCCACATTGCCTCCAAGACCCTGGGGCCATACCTAGCTCCTACCACCTAGAATCCTCCTTTTAAGCATTTTTTAATTCCTCAAATTTTAGACCCAAGGAGGAGGCTCACACCTGCGCATATGGACCTAGGCCTTAATATTCAGCCCACAACAAGATGATCACCTCTAGCAACAGAGCCCAGCTATTTGCAGCAGGAACACACACCTCCAGCAACGTCAGACCTGCCCTGTGAACTACAAAGTGTTAATTCTGGACATGTGGATAGACTAGTCTAAGCTTTCCCATCAACGGAGGTCGGACAAGGCTCGGGCTTCCTAACACCTGATGGACTTTCATCAGCTAATGCAGCCCTGTTCCCTCCTACTCCTCAAAGCCACACTCCCCAGTGTCAACGGACTATTCAGAGGAGAAGGAAACAGCAGCATTTATAGGGTGAGGATTTGGGTTCAAGTTCTTCTCTGCAACTTAAATTCTCTGCAGCTCACTTCCCTCTCGTGTCTGATCCATTAATACCTAGTCCTGTAAATCGTCCTGTAAATTTGCACGCAAAGTGAGTTATTAACCAGCACCTAGACGCATGACGACTTAGGGTGATGACTTCCATGGGAGTTGAGCATAAACGTCCTCCAGGAACATTCAGTCTGTGTCTCTGCAGCATGACGGTCAACTCTAAGAAATGTTTCCAGGATTAAAAGGCTGGTTCCTTAGGGTGTCAAGAGAGTAAGGCCTATCGGCGATGAATCAGGAATATCCGGGGAGGCCTTTCAGAGAATCATGAATAAATATGACAAAAAGAAATCCATTTAAATTTTTATTAATTCCTGTATTTTATTAATTCCTGTAGCATAATTGTTAATTATTAACGAATACCATGAATGAAGTTGATTTTATTATGAATTAATTCTTTTAATGGACTTATTAATCTATTAGTGATAATTAGTAATTATTAATTTACTTACTATATTGATTAAGTAGTGCATAATGCTGAAGTGGTTGAGAGCAAATGATGGAACAAAACCAGGAGAAGCGGCAAATGATTTCGGCTTGTCGTGGGGCTTCCAGAAAATCAGACTAAAACGTTCTGCAATTGGAAAAGTCATGTTCTCTTCTGCAGCAGGTTCTCTGCACAAATGTTTTAAAACTTCAGATCACCCTACTTTTTTTTTTTTTTTTTTTGATACAGAGTCTTGCTCTTTTGCCCAAGCTGGAATGCAGTGGTGTGATCTCAGCTCATTGCAACCTCCACCTCCCAGGTGCAAGGGATTCTCCTGCCTCAGCCTCCTGAGTAGCTGGGATTACAGCCATCCGCAACCACACCCAGCTGATTTTTGTATTTTTTTTTGTAGAGACAGCATTTAGCCATGTTGGCCAGACTGGTGTCTAATTTCTGAGGTGGGTGATCCATCCACATTGGCCTCTCAAAGTGCTGGGATTACAGGCGTGAGCCACCAGGCCCAGCTGTCCTACATGTTTTTTAAGGAGTAAATAATCATTTGTGTAGATTTTAGGTTTTTTTTGTTAAAAAAAAAAAAAATATATATATATATATATATATATATATATATATATATATTTATATATATATAAAATGATCCCCTCAGGGGATCATGAGGTCAAGAGATGGAGACCATTCTGGCCAACACAGTGAAACCTCATCTCTACTGAAAACACAAAAATTAGCCAGGCATGGTGGCACGCACCTGTAATCCCAGCTACTCGGGAGGCTGAGGCAGGAGAATCACTTGAACCTGGGAGGCAGAGGTTGCAGTGAGCCGAGATCGCGCCACTACACTCCAGCCTGGGTGACAGAGCAAGACTCCATCTCAAAAAAAAAACCAAAATATGTATAACATTTAATATATCAACAAGTTTTTTAGATCTTTTTTCTTTCTTTTAACTTTTATTTTAGGTTCAGGGGTATATATGCAGGTCTGTTATTTAGGTGACTTGCATGTCACAGGAGTCTGGTGTACAGATTATTCTGCTGCCCAGGTAATAAGAATAGTACCTAATACGCTGTTTTTCAATCCTCACCCTCCTCCCTCCTTCCGCCCTCAAACAGGTCCTGGTGTCTGCTCTTCTCTTCCTTGTGTCCTTGTGTGCTCGATGTTTAGCTCCCACTTCTATGTAAGAACATGTGGTGTTTGGATTTCTGTTTCTGTGTCAGTTCCTCCACTTAGGATAATGGTCTCCAGCTTCATCCATGTTGCTGCAAAGACATTTCATGGTGTGTATGTACCACATTTTAGATTTTTTATTTTTTAAAAATTCAATGCCCCAAAAATGTAATCAGCTGCAAACATTTCACCGGGTGGAAGCTTTCTCAGCCCACAAACTTTAGGCCACAGAGAGTGTGCTTTTCCCAGGGTCTAGGGAAAAGTGAAAGCCCTCAGCACAAGGTAAATTCATCTAGAAATTCAGGGTAGATTCTGATTTTTATTAGGCTCTTGTTCCGCTCACAGGAATGTTGTGTGCTTTTAGTTGACAGCCTTACACTAATACCTATGTGCCACATCCTGTTCAACAGAAAGAAATATCCACTTTAACACCAGTCAGAAAAAAATGCTCTTTTAAAAATAAATCAGTGACAACTTTCTTAAATAAAAAGTCAGATCAAGAAATAAATGCAGGCCAGGCTTGGTGGGTGACGACTGTAATCCCAGCACTTTGGGAGACTAAGGCAGGTGGATCATGAGGTCAGGAGTTTGAGACTAGCCTGACCAACACGGCGAAACCCCATCTCTACCAAAAATTCAAAGATTATCTGGGTGTGGTGGCACATGCCTATAATCCCAGCTATTCGGGAGGCAGAGGCAGGAGAATTGCTTGAACCTGGGAGATGGAGTTTGCAGTGAGCTGAGATCGCACCACTGCACTCCAGCCTGGGCAATAGAGCAAGACTCTGTCTAAAAAAAAAAAAGAAAAGAAAGAAAGAAATGCATAAATAAATGTATCCCGGCAATGGGGTATTATTCAGCCATAAAAATGAATGAAGTTCTGACACAAGCTACAACATGGACGAACGCTGGAAACATGCTGCTAAGTGAATCAAGCCAGATCCAGAACGACAAACACCGTGTGATTCTGCCCACACAAGGCACCTGGAATTGGCAACTTCATAGAGGCAGAAAGTAGAAGAGAGGTCACCAGGGTCTGAGGGGACAGAGTTGCTGTTCAGTGGATACAGAGTTTCTGTTTGGGATCATGAAAATATTGAAAACGTTTTTGAAATAGATGTGGCAGTGGTTACCCAACGTTGTGAATATAATTAGTGCCAGTGTAGGGTACCCCCAAAAATGGTTAAAATGGCAAATTTTATGTCTATTTCTTCACAATAAAAAAGTACAAATATTAAAATAAATCAAAACTTGGAACACCTCGGGGCAGAGAGTTCTGCCTGGGGGTCTTTGGCTGAAAAGACAGACCAGACTTGTTCCCAAGACTTTTCATCCCAGACCACTTGCAAGTTCCTCTCCTCTAGCTCCACGCTCCTCCCCACCATTCCGCTGATCCTACAGCTCTGCTTCTGATCTCAGCCCCACCAAGAAAACCTTCCAGAATCACAGAAACACATTCTGGGAAATGAGCTTTCTTAAAGCCTTTGCTTTTGGTTTTAATCAAACAAATTAAATACCTTGAAAGCAAAACTGCTATTTAAAGTAGGCTAAAATATAACTGCAATTTTAGGAAAACTTAATTACATGTGCTATCAATTACCAGCCCATAGTCAATCAATTTATATTTTCCTTTTCTCTCATTTCACAAAGTAAGAACAAAGTGGCTTTACTTAAACACAAAAAATTAATCTCTCTTCTCATCTCACCTACCTCCTGGTATTAGATTGTCTTCCAGAACTAACAAGAGGTCCCTAAAGCTGGCTCCAGAGACAGGATCCTCTGAGAATGTCTCTACTTTTTAAAACCACTTACATCAGGTTGGCCTTTGAAGTTTCCAGAGACACTGGCCAGGCAGCAGTGCAGACTCCATCTCAAAAAAAGAAAAGAAAAAAGTTTTCAGAGACAGAAAATCCCTTAGAAATTGTACTTATAAACAAAGACCTTAAATTGGTAACTACACATTTCACATAAAATGTGGGGGTGGGGGGGCTTTTCTTCAGGTTAACATACATGGCTTGAACTTGACTCAAGGTCACCAACTAACCTACGTTGAGAAGAACTTTGATGTGATAGAAAAGAAGTGAATGTGAAATCTGCTACCAGAAAATGTTGATGGTTAATTTTCTGTCAACTTGGCTGGGCCTCAGTGTGCAGATATGTGGCTTAACATGAATCTGGCTGTTTCTGTGAGGGTCTTTTGGATGAGATTAACCTTTAACTTGAAGAACTTGGAGTAAAGCAGATTGCCCTCCCCTATGTGGTGGGCCCCATCTAATCAGTTGAAGGTGTGAAAGGAAACTATCAAGGACCCCAAAAATCACTAAGCTAACAGGAGAAGTCAAGCTGGGAACTGCTTAGGGCAAACCTGCCTCCCATTCTATTCAAAGTCACTCCTCTGCTCACTGAGATAAATGTGTATCTGATTGCTTCCTTTGGAAAGGCTACTCAGAAACTCAAAAGAATGTACCATTTGTCTCTCACCTACCTGTGACCTGGAAGCCCCCTCCCTGCTCCAAGGTGTCCTGCATTTCCAGGCCAAATCAGTGTTCATTTTACATATGTTGATTGATGTCTTGGGTCTCCCTAAAATGTGTAAAACCAAGCTGTGCTCTAAGCACACTGGCACGTGCCACCAGGACCTCCTGAGGCTGTCACAGGCATGCGTTCTCAACCTTGCAAAATAAACTTTCTTTCTTTTTTTATTTTAGATGGAGTCTCGCTCTGTCACCCAGGCTGGAGTGCAATGGCATGATCTTGGCTCACTGCAACCTCTGCCTCCTAGGTTCAAGTGATTCTCCTGTCTCAGCCTCCCAAGTAGCTGGGATTACAGGCGCCCACCACCATGCCTGGCTAATTTTTATAGCAAAATAAGCTTTCTAAATTAACTTAGATCTGTCTCAAATGTTGGGGGTTCACAAAGGCCTGTGTAGAACAAAAGACTGACCTCCCCCAAGCAAGACAGCCTTCAGACCTGGACTGCAGGATCGGCTCCTCCCTGAGGCTTCAGCCTGCTGGCTCACCCTACAGACAGTGGACCTGCCAGCCTCCGTAATCACATGAGCCAATTCCCTAAAATAAATCTCTCTATACTCCTAAATACACATTCTATTGGTTCTGTTTCCCTGGAAAACCCTGGCTAATACAAAGATCTAGGAACAAATCCTAAGTCCTCTGCTACATATTTGCAGAATGATTTGAGTAAATCAATGAATCTTTCTGAGGCTAAATGTCTTCATCTGTGAAATGGAGATGTTTATATTACCTGGAAGTGTTCTGGGGTAATGTATGTAAAGCACATGAGATATCATGGGTGTTAAATAAACAGTAGCGTTTAAGAGGGAATGCCACAGACAACAAACTAAAGAAACCAATTCTCTTCCCCTTAAATAGCTTTTAGCCTTGGGAAAGAGCTAAATAACAATGGAAGCAGTGTGTACTAAGACTCGTGGGACTGCAGATTCATGGTCTTGGGTATGATGGGAACTAGAACATGCCCATCCAAAACACGCCACTTTGGCATAAGAATTGTTTTGAGCTGAAGGCAATTAGCTGTCTGACATCTCCTATTCGATCTAAAAGCAGGACATAAATTTCCATTTGTAAGGGTGTCTCCCTTTCCCATACCAGGAAGACAAATATTCCAGAGACAACTTTTAGCACCTGAGGTGACTCTTACCTGCCTAACAAATGTTATTAAACAACACTTGTTTATTACACGTTTTCTCCCTTCACCTTCCCGTAACTTCCCTCCCATCTCAGCCCAAACTCCACTCTCCTTTGTCCAGCCTAAGATAGTATAGAAGCTCCAAATTCTAACGCCTCTTCCAGTCACATTTCATTGTGAACTCCTGTGCTAGCATGCATGATTCTATCTGTTTTTCTCTCATTAGTCTTTTTTGTGTCAATTTAATTCACAGGGCCCCCAACCACTGAACATAAGAGAGTAGAGAAAAAACGTGTTTCCTCCCCTACAAGTATGAATAAAAATATAGGCAATACTGCAATTAAGGTTTGGCCTCTGAACCAAGAGCCCCAATCTCTAATCTCAAACCTATCTTTTTCCTCCTGAACTGATGGCGTGTTGGCCTAGAGAGGATAAAGACAGAGTTATTTAGGAAGGTAATGCTGGCAGCCCATTGGGTGGAATAGCCCGAAAGTTTCCTTTAAGCGTGAAAGGATAGGTCGGGTGCGGTGGCTCACTCCTGTAATCCCAGCACTTTGGGAGACCAGGGCAGGCAGATC